>CM068367.1:460756775-461956775 GCA_034769895.1 Magicicada septendecula
AAACCAGGGTTCTGCGAGCTGTAGTGATACATGGCATCGTCAGCAAAAAGGGAAAGAGTGACATTGTTATATACGGGCAAGTCGTTCGTGTACACGAGGTACAGAACCGGGCCGAGGACTGATCCTTGGGGAACGCCAGCGTCTATGGGGCGGTCAGAAGAGACCGCTCCATCTACGCTAATGTGAAAAGTCCGACCGCGGAGATACGACCAGAACAGTATCACAGTAGATGCGGGAAGGGGTGTGTGTGCCAGTTTATAGAGCAGACCTTCGTGCCAGACACGGTCGAAGGCCTTACTAACGTCCAAGAGGACGGCTGCGGTGTGCAGTTTTTTGTTTGCAGCGTCAGAGAACTGGGTAACGACGCGGACTAGTTGTAGGGTGATTGCATGCTCCCTGCGAAACCCATACTGTTCGCTACGGATGAAACCATCAAGCAGCGGTACAACACGGGCGTGCAGGAGGCGCTCAAACACCTTCGATAGCAAAGGGCAGTAGTGAGATGGGTCGATAATTTTCAGGGAACATGCGAGATTTCCCGGGTTTAGGGATCATGATTACCCTTGCATTTTTCCACAGGCGAGGGAAGTAATTGAGGCGGAGACATGAGTTGAACACGTCCAGGATATGGTCAGTGACAACTGATGGGGCATTCTTTAGGGCGGTCGCTCCTATTCTGTCCGAGCCGCAGGCCCGTTTAGGATTCAGCCGTGCGATAGCATGGACGAGATCGGCTTTTTCGAAGGGGGTGGGAGATCCGTCAAAGGTTGGGCGAGATAGTTTTCGAGGAAGTCATCGACGCGGGCCATGTGGTCCGCGTCGAAGACGCCTCTGTGAGAGGTAAATTGTTCCTCAACGGAGTTTGCGAAGACCTCAGCTTTGCGCTCCGGTGAATGAACAACACCCGTCGGAGAGTCAAGGGGGTGGCGAGTCCTCTTTTCGCCGAGGAGGCGACCAGTAGCCTGCCAAACGGAGGCGTGGTCGACTTCCAGGGATTCGAGATAGTTGTCCCAGCTATGCTGATTGACATCAAGCAGGAGTTGCTTTACGTAATCAGACTGTCGGCGATATTGTCGCTTGACAGCGGGATCGCGAGTGTTTTGCCAGCTGCGGTGAAGGCGCCGCCGCTGGCTGATGGCTTCTTGGACTTCGACAGGGAGATGATACTTCCTACGATGTGCTGGGACAGTGTAAGAGTGTTTATCCATGCAGTGGGTAAGAGTGTCATGGAGATGTGTGACTTGGCGGTCCAGCTCCCTTCGAGAGGGCGCTGGGGCCTCAGGGGCTGATGGGAACCTACGGCACAGCTCGTCGTGGTAAGAGCGCCAGTTGACTCTCTTACGAGGACGGGCAGGCGGGGAGTCGCTTGTTCGTCGGAGCGTCACGACCAGCGGATTGTTGTCGGACGATAGGGCTGAGATGGCCTTGACCAGGATGAGGCAGACAGCGTCCTTGACAATAACTATGTCGAGAACGTCTGGCTGGTTGGCAGGGTTGGCGGGGATGTATGTTGGCTCGTCTGGGCCGATGACGAGGACGTCAGGCCTGGTCGAGGCATATTGGGCGAGAGCACGACCGCTTTGATTAGTCAAGCGACTATTCCAAGACGGGTCTTTGCAGTTCATGTCTCCGACTGCAATGGTTGGTAGATCGTGGTCAAGGAGCGCGTCAAGCTCCTGGGGATTAGGCACCAGGCCAGGTTTGTTGTAGACGAAGACCAGCCGAAGCTCGGTTCCCGCTACGCTGATGGTGACCGCAGTCGCTTCGATGTGGGTAGTCGGGGGGGTTGGTAGGGGTCGATGAGATAATCGCCTGTGGATAAGAATGGTTGTGCCGCCAGATGCGGCTCGGGTGAGTGGCACTGGGCGGTCCGTACGATAAGTAGCGTAAGCTGGTAGGTTAAATCGGGTTTGGGGACGCAGGTGGGTTTCTGAGAGGACGCCTACGTCCGCGTCATACTCGCTCGCGAAGCAGGCCAGCTCAGCCCGCCGCCCGGCTACGCCATTTGCGTTCCAAGCAACGAGTGTGAGAGACCTAGCCATTACGGGCGAGCAACAAGGGCGTAAGGGAGGTCATGATTGTGACGACCAGAGAGTTCAGGTCACGCGCAGCAACTAGTTTGGGCAGGAGATCTTCCATCCAGTCCTGTAACTCCGCGATCGTAAGCACGCCCTCATCGGGCTCACTCACAGCCGCGGGGCGGCGGACTGGCTGGGGAGCTGGCTTCGAGGTTGCTGGGGCTGCCTCAGGCTTGGTTGGTTGGACCGATGGTAGTTGCTGGGCGTTGGAGTGTTTTTTAGAAGGAGCTTTAACAGCTGGGGGTTTCTGTTTGGGCTTCGGAGCATTCGCGCGTTGTGGCGCGGAAGTGGGTTTGGATGCGGCGGCTGTCGCGAATGACTTGGCGGTGGAGGGAGGCTCCGTAGTAGCAGGGGTAGGGTCGTCATTAGGACGACGAGGTTGGACGGGCGGTTGGTGGGCTGGGGCAGCCACCGGAGTTGCGGTCTGCTGGACTTTGCTTTGATTTGGCGCTGAGGCCGGGTCGGGTTGCAGTGCCGGATCTCGTCCATCTCCTGCTTCCGCTCAAGGGCAGATTGGTAATATTCGCAGCCTCTCCAGTTGGGTGGATGGTTTTTGGTACAGTTAGCGCACTTTGCGTCGGCATTAGGGTCCTTCGTGCAAACGCCCTTAGGATGGCCTTCGCCGCAGTGTACGCAACGGGGTGCCATGTGGCAGTTGTAAGAGGCTTGGCCGTACCTCTGGCAGTTGTAACACTGCGGAGGGCCGGTGGGGGTGTTGTATGTAGACATCTATCCGGAGGCATAAAAGCTCCCGGAGGGAGTAGATGAGTTGGTAGTCTCCTACCTTCTTGAGCTTAATAAAAAAGACGTTGACCTTGCGCTTTTTGCGGTCAACAAGAGGAATGCAGGAGGTTGGAGTGAAGCCAAGGCTCTCCAACTCTTCGATAATGTCTGACGGGGCAACATCATGGGGGATACCACGGATGATGATTTTACTTTCTTTCTCCTGAGGGAGACCAAAGGTGTGAAATTGGACATTGGAATCAATAAGGGTTTTCTGGATGAACCGAAATTCATCGGGAGTTCTGGTTTTGATGCGGAGAAGCTTCCCCTGGTGATAAATATCAATAGGGAAAGCTGCCACGTGCTTAATAGATTTTGCAAAAGCATGCCACGCTTTGGGGGCGTGAAGAACTATGGGTGGCATGCGGAATGGCGGTTCTGAAGACTCAGCGGTTGGCTGAGCACCAGCCCTGGTAGTGGGAGCCGAGCCACCACTGGGTTCCGGCTCGCCCGAGGAAGAGGAGAAGGTCCGTTTCCGGCTCTTCACCTTTTTCCAGGCAGGGCCGTCGTCAGTGGCGCCGGGCACAACAGCACCAGGGTGGTCCTGAGAAGGGCCTGGTTCGGAAGGTGGACTTGCCGGAGAGTCCATCTCCATGAACTCGCCGGCGCAGTCTGCCGCCGGCTTGGGTACTGTCGGCCCTAAAAAGGGCCGATCAGGGCGAAGGGTAGTGGTAGGTGCTTGGGTACCGCAAGAGGAGCGGTCGGATGTTTGAGAGGTGGACATGCCACCTCTCAAAAGCGGGTAGGGAACAGAGACCTAACCGAGGGGTAATGTACGGCTTCGTTAGATACCGAACTTAGTGTAATGTTCGGTTTCCACCGTACTCTTTGCCTCGGAGGTATCCAAGGTCGGTTACCACTGGTGAGGCCTTCCAAGGATCTCTCGGGGCAGTGCTAACAAGTAAGCGAGAGAGCCGACGTCCACTCACCTGAGGAGTCTATCCGGTAGCCGGTTCCCACGCAGTTGCCCAGGTCCAGTCCGTGAGGCAGTCGGCGAAATTCAGCCTGGTCTCAAAGATGTCCCGTTGCTGATGGCGTGTGCAGTTAAAGCTGGCTTGAAGGCTTGTAGGCTTCCCAATGGCTGGTCAAGAGCAAAGGAACACCGTTGATAGCCACCATTTGCTAGTACCAAAACTCAGCCCTCTGTTTATGTAATTCTTTGTTTTACGTATATAACTTTTCACCTCACTGTTCTTTTTTAATACTCAAAAAATGTTATAGTTTTTAAAAATTTACATTGGATGTTCACAAGTACACGACAGTAACGAAAAAATGTTCATAGAACCAGCAGGCGGTCACTGTAACAAGAAACTTTTGCTTACCGTATTGTGAAGTACAAATTTATTCCCAAAGCCAGGAGAAATACAAAGGGAGCATTACTTCGGTGTAAGGTGACTGCCAACAATATGTCTATAACTTATCTTAATAAGGCCAGGCCGTGAGGTTTTAGAGAAGATGCTGAAGGCTCACCACACAGAGTCATCACTGTAAATACTGTTTTCCGCTTAATAACAGGGAAAGTACATATCAGAGCAAATATGAAAACAAAATATTGAGCAACAGATTGTCAGATCAGTATTGGACAGTTATAGAAATTAAGACGAGTGAAACGGGCTCAGATAAATTAGTGTAAATAAAAAGATTTTTATTGGGATTAAAAAAGTTAAAATTAGTATTAGTAAAATTAGTTAAAAAAATTAAAAATTAGTATTTTATCAATATAATATTTTTATATAATGTGACATCAAACATTTATGCTTTTTATTTCATTATAAAACCAAGTTACTATGCAAGTATATATTTTTTTTGTTATTTTCCCAAGTACATTTCATTGACCCTTACCATTCAACATCGTCAGGGGTAATAATATATTAATACGCGTATTTTACTATATTGTTGTTTTAAGAATGTTTTATTAAAATATCCCTTCTAAGATCGATTGGGATAACAAATGGAAGTGAATCTCCATAATATGACCTCTCATAACGTGATGACACCAATTTCCTCAACCTTTTTATAAATTATTATTCCTAAGAAAAATTAGATAGGACAGACTTAATTACAGCAACAAACTGGCAAAATTCAGATTAAACAGAATTTTAACAAAATATTTTCGAAGGTTACAGTGTGAAATTCAAAATAAGGAGAATAATTCTTTAAAATTTTTTTATTTTTTAAAGTGTTTGCAATTTCATTTTCCATTTTTTTTAAATATGTCAATTTCATTTCATTTTTTTTTATACCAGCGTAGAAAACACAGTTTTTGATAATTTAACTCGAATTGTTTCGCTCTAAATCTTTATTTATTGTTCATACACTACATAGTAAAATAATCTTTCTAGTAATCAGGTCCTAATCACTCCATATAACTATTAGTGTGAGGATACATGTACGATGAATTGGCTAAAGCTACACTGTCGTCTGAGCCGGGCGTCCGTGAGGCTGAACACCGTCGCCTCCAGTTAAGATATCTCACCGAAAGCGGCTGAAACCCAGTGGCGGCTGCAACCCGCACGCCTCTGTTTCCGTGGATAAACTTCACGGAACATGATCCAGAAATTACAGAACCTACTTAAGCGGCTTCGGAAGCGCTGGTTTCGGCCAATTGTGTGCATCTAGCCTCCTGCGAAAGCCACCGGCCGCCACCTGTCGCTCCACGCCAGCACGGCTCCAAAATTCTTTGTGTAATCTCCAGAGGAAGCTGTGGGTTCGGTACCTCAGATGTCTAGCTCACGGGGTGGGGGTGGGGGTGCAAGTACAAAACTGTAAAGAGAATTCATTCGCCTTCCCAGCTTGCACTCTGGTTCATGCAAGAGGAGCCACACTCTAAATACATGACCTCGCAGGGTAGTTGCGTTGCGTTGTCATAGTGGGGCATCTTTGCAACGTCCGAGACGTGCCCGATGACTGCCAGATGATAACAATTCTGTACTTTCATGAGAAGGATGCTGGACTAGTAGGCCTACTTGGAAAGGATACGCCAACATGGTTAACCGCAGATGGCGCCGAAAATTTTGAACAATTTTTATGCTTAGTGGCATGCCTCTGGTGGCGAGGTGGACGGCAGGTGCCGCTCGCATCGGACACAGTAGGCAGACGCCTTGAGACGTCGGTCGTTCACCGCGAGACAAAGAACCTCCGTGCCACTGGCAAATGGTGACTAGGCCAAGCAGTGTGCTAACAACATGCTTGGGGAAGGATCCCCCTGAGGAGCGAAGGTGAAACAGACGACGCTCTGGGACGAACCGCAGAGACGAACCGCTCGGTAACTGAGTTCTGAGCTACCTTCTGGAGCTCCTGCCTCGTGGCCCTGCCCAAGTAGGGCGTGTGCTCTGTAGCAGGCCGATTCTCGGCTGTTGTGCTAGCCTACACTAGCGCAGTATACACCGAGGGCGTTTCCACGAATCACCTGGACGTATACGGTACCTGCCCAGCCCAGCCACAAGAGGATTGTCTGGTAACCTCGCCGCACGTGCATAAAATATTTGCGTGCAAGCTGCCTGAATGTTTCGTCTAAGGAGCGGACGCCAAGTCCTCTCCTTAGAAGGCGTGATGAGAAGCGACGGGGGACTTTGGCCGCTAGCCGAAGACCCCTGTCGAGGACGCTCTGCAACTTCTTTTTATGCATTGCGGCGAGGTAACCCCAAACCGGGCAAGCGTAGGTAATGACCGGCAGCAAATACGCGCCCACGATCATCTTGCCCAATTTCCTTGTCATGGCTGAGCTGATCACGAGTGGAAACAGTAAGCTCAGACGAGCGGATGCTCGCTTAAGAACTGTCTGAGCGTGGGTACGCCAGGTGATCCGACGGTCGAGGTGTAATCCGAGGTACTTAACCTCGTTGGACCAGCGCAAGTACGTTCTGCCGATACGTAAGTGCCTAACAGGGTGCTTCCGTCGCTTCGAGAATTCGACGGCTACACTCTTGGTAGCGTTGAGCTGCACTCTCCAATTTTCAGTCCAGTCCCCGAGCGTGTCGAGCTGCAGTCGTAAGACGGCTCTTTCTACATGACGATCGGCCGTAAATACGGCCGTGTCGTCCGCAAAGAGGGCCACCTGGACTCCAGGCTGTCTCGGCACGTCGTTGACGTAGAGTGAGAACAGAAGGGGGCCAAGAACACTACCTTGAGGGACGCCGGCTGTGATTCGTCTCTCGGAAGAGACTGAATCTCCAACTCTCACGCAGAAGGTCCTCTCCGTCAGAAAGCTAGCAACCAGATGGAGGTAGCAGTCCGGGAGGTGGACTTCCCTAAGCTTCAATAATAGGCCATCATGCCATACGCTGTCGAAGGCTTTTTCAACATCTAAGAAACAGCCAACGGTCCGTTCTCTCCGACACCCGGCGTCAGTGATGTATTCCACCATTCTTATCAGTTGATGAGTGGTCGAATGCCCCACACGGAAGCCGAACTGTTCGGGGACCAGCACGTCAAGTTAGTTAGATGTTCTCGCACACGACGCTGCACGAGTCGCTCAAAAACCTTGGACGTAGCGGAGAGTAGGCTGATAGGCCGGAGGTTGTCGGGGCGGGAAGCATCCTTTCCCTGCTTCGGGATCACGATGACCGTCGCCTTTCGCCATTTCTTGGGAAAGTAGGCCTGTCTGAGACACGCGTTGAACAAATCAGTCAAGAATTGAACTCCAGGCTCGGGGAGAAATCGTAGAGCGGTGTTCGTGACACCGTCCGGGCCTGGAGCTTTTCTTGGCTCGCTGAACTTCGAGCCGATCTGAGACCTTTTCCAAAGATATGGGTTCGGGCTCCGCCGTGATCGGAAGAGACAGAAAGTCTTCCACAGCCAACTCGACTTGTTCGTCGAAGTCCCAGTCCATGGGCGGGTTGGGAGCGAACTGTCGCTCGAAACACAAGCCCAAGTACTCGGCATTCTCCTCCGGGCGACCCAGGAGTCGTCCGAACGTTCCAACAATGGCGGGGAGTGGAGGTCGTCGCCTCCGACACGTCATTGCGGAAGGTATTCTGTACGGGTGACTTTGCGGGTCCGCATCCCCCGTTCGGGCCACAGCGAGTTCCCAACAGCTACGTCGGAACGCCTTCAGACTGCCACACAGTCGTCCGGTGAGCCGATTGTACGCCGCCTTATCGGCCGGATCACGGGTCCTCTGCCAACGTTTCTGGAAGTAATTCCTCTCGCGAGCGAGAAGAGAGACTTCCTCAGGGATGCGTTGGTAGTCAGGTGTGAAACCAGCTCGCATACGTGAAGACACGCCTATAGCCGAGATGATTGCCTCTTCGATTCCCGCTACTGCTTCGTCTAGGAGGCGAACGGAATCGAGTGGGCCCGCTGGCGGCAATCTACGGCACACAGCCGGGCCGTAGCGGTCCCAATCGATAACCTTCTTCTTGTCATAACGTGCATAGGCGTGCTGGGTAACGACGTGGACCAAGATGGGGTTATGGTCGGATGTCAGCTCCGTAAGCGAGAATACCTCGACCGGACAGACAATTACTTGGGTCACCGCAATATCCAGAACATCGGGAGCCGCATTAGGTAGCATCGAAAAGAACGTGGGTTGCGCTGGACCAATCACCATCGCCCGGCGCGTTTCAACATAACTGAGCAGGCGCCTCCCGTTCGGAGTAGTCAAGCGACTATTCCAAACGCGATACTTGCAATTCAGATCGCCGGCCAAAATTACCCTTCGGTGGGAATCGAAGATGACGTCCAGGTCGCCGACAAGGAGTTCAGCGCGAGGGGGCTTGTATGCTGAAACCACGAGGACGCTGCCAAGAGCTCCGTGGACCTCAATGGAGGTGGCCTCTAGGTTAGTGCGCTGCGGCAAAACGACACGATGATGACCTATAGAGGTCCTCACCGCGATCGCCGTGCCACCTCCTTGTCGGCCAACTCGGTCATCTCGATGACCGGTAATCGAAACCGGTTCGCCGGGGTCAGGTGGGTTTCTGTGAGGAGAAGTACGTCGGGTTTGAACCGAGCCAGGAATTCTTGAAGGTCGGAATGCTTGGAACCCATGGAGTTAGCATTCCAGGCTACGAGCGAGAGGTCTCGTCTAAGGGCTCGGTTCATAGAAGACCTATGACATTGCAAGCTTCCACCAAGAGCATAAACCTCTCAGTTGGGTCAGCAGTTTCCAGGCGGTCTCGGATGGACCTGAAGGTGGATGCGACTTTCTTGAGGTCGTAGCCGGACAGAAAGTCGCGGACGAATTGTGCGTCATCGGATGTGACGGAGTGGGCAGTTTGCCTGGAAACTGAGGCCGTGTAAGAGCGACCAGGCTTAACGGCAGATCGGGTCTTGTTGGTGGAAGCTACAGGACCAGGGGCAGTCGAGTTTGAAGTAGCGACAGGAAAAGTACGCTGTTGCGCTTCGTCGGACTTATACCGGGAAGCAGGACTTTTCTTGGGCTGTGGGCAGGCAGGAGCTCGGGGCCGAGCATCCGGTGTGGTTAACCCTCTATAGTTGGATGTTTTGTTTTGCCTGCTCGCGGATATCGCGGAGGTGGCAGTGGTGGCGAGGCTACCTCTGGTTCAGAGGCGGGAGTTGGTGGTTCCGCGGAGGTGGAGGGTTGATTCTCCGGCTCCAATACCGAGATATTGGCTACAGGGCTTGTCTCTGCTGCGGAAGGCGACGCGGTTCGTTTTTGTGCCTTTGTAGGGGCTGGAGGTGGAACCGGAGAGGGCGCGCGCCGTGCCGGTGGTGCCTTTGTTGACTCGTTTGGGGGAAACGGTATGATATTGCAGGTTATTAGCCTGCAGAAAGGCCTCGACCAAGCGGTGGTCCTCGATCCGACGGACGACAACTTTGACCGTGTCACCGCCAAGCAGCTTAAGGTCAAGTTTGTCGGCCGACAGGCCATGGGCCGCGATCAGCCGCCTGTATAAGGCGGCGACATTGGACACTTCGTGAACGAACAGGGGCGGCGCGCCACCAACAGCGGAAGCAGCCGGAGCTGCCCCCGAAGCAGTCGGAACCGCAGCCTGTTGGCTCTGAGAAGGACCGATGTCTATGGCCGAAGTCCGAGAGGAAGCGGATTCGGTGGAATGGTTCCTCTTCGGCTTCTTAGCCGGGCGCCTACGCCGACCAACGGTCGCGAAGTCGTCCGATTCGTCCGCCGGGAGAGGAGGTAACGTGTGAGGGAGATGATCGTCCGTTTCCATCGCTGGAGGCGATTCAGGCGAGTCACCCGCGTGGGGCAAGGCAGAGTCGAGCGACTCGACGCTCGTGCCGTCGCCCGTAGTGGGCATGCTGGCCGAGTGTGGCTGCCGGACAGAGACTGCTAGCCAGTCACTGCCAGACGCCAGGGATCTTGGATCCGGCCGAAGCCGGGTAACCTACTCGACTTCCCTGCTCACGACGATACGGGAGGAGCTGGGCTAACGACCAGCTTCGTTAGATACCAGTCCTTACCTAGACTGGTGTCCACTGGTCCTTTTACCCCGGCGATATCCAAACTCGCTTACCACTGTTGGGGGCTCGCAAGGATCGTCCGGGGCAGTGCTACCTAACAGCCGTGGGCAGGTTAGGGAGAAAGCACTGATGCGGCACTCACGAGTGAGCCCAGAGCAGTCCTCTTCTTTCCTGTCCGGTGAGATGTTTGCTGGCGTCAGGTGGCCCTAATAAGGGTCTTCAGCCAGCTGAGTCCAGAGCAGAGCAGAGCAGAGCTGAAGAGAGGTCCTTGCAGTCCGAAGTCTGTGCTGGAAGTGAGTGAAGTAGTGAAGTGTGAAGGTGAAACAGAAACATGGCCATTGAAACAACATGGAGAGCGCCCACATCCCTAGTACCATGAGTTATAAATCAGTTGTTGTATGTAACAGACGTTAATTTTTGAAAGATAATACTGTTAAACTTTAATATGTTCATATACACTTCAGATAATTATAATTACAATGACCAAATGACAATAATACCAATAAAATAATATTTCTGATAATTAAGTTTCATCTCAACATTAGGTCTGTAACGTGTAGGTTGAAAACGGTTGTAACGTGTAGGTCTGGTATACGGTGAAATGAAGCTGAGCCCTTCAGATAGTAGGCGGTGGTCATGTCAGATGCGTTTACGAACACCGTGTACAATAATATTATTGTTAGTTGATATGCATATATGAAAAAAGTATATGCCTATTATATACAGTATATTACAAAGTACAGTATACATTTTCACTCAAAAAACGATTCAATCGGCTGAACTAAACCGATATGTCTACAAACGCCACATAGCACCCAGTAATGTTTTTTTCCATTTCGGTAACAGTAAGGATCCAATTAAATATACATTTTTTACTAGTCATATTTATTGTGTGGGAATACAGAAGCGAGTTAGAATTTTCCTTACATTTCACAAGCTTTTTAATGACCTGTCGCAACCATGAGCTTGAAGAAAAACTGTGATGAAAGAATTCCTGACATTGAAGAAAGGTTGTTCTAAAACTTTGCTTTTTTTAAGAACAAAGAAAAGTCGGTTTCGAATTAATATTCCTCCTTTTGGAACGATCAGAGAGTCTTACGGATTATAAGAACTTTCTTTTTAAAAGCTTTCTTTGAGCACTTAGACCGTTTCATACGCTCTTACCATATCAGGATGGCACGAAGCTTGTGTACTGACATTAGCTCATTCTGTAGTGGCGTCCTGCGCGTCTAGAAAGACTAGTTCATAATCTACAATTAGGTCATTTAGAATATTTGATTCAAGTAATTTTTCGATCATTTCTCGATTGGCTTCGTGCTTTATTAAGTGTATTAAACAAATTCGTTAAACAGGCACCATTCACATATAAGAATTAATCACTTATCAGCCTTACTGTAGTATACATGCCTAGCCAAGAAGGCTGTTGAGTCTGTAACAGCAGTATATCTCTTCTGATTTTCAGATTTTCAGTAGATAGAATATGTTAATCTTGAAAGCGCTAATCGGAATAATTTTTCTATAGTGGTGTGCAACAGTGATAATTCTGTTTGTAAGTTGTACTAGTATAAAATAAGCTGCACACTTAAAATTAAAGAAAATAAATCGGAAGAATAAAATAAATCTAACTAGTTCTGCATAAAGTTTAAGCTTACACAGACAAAAGATAAGTGAATACCAATCGTGTAAAATTTATGAAATCTATCTGTGTTTTGCTGATTATAAAAACCAAGCGAACATGTTACAAAGTTTGGGGTCGTTATTGTGACGCAAAATAGTGATAACGTTATCAGTTCTATTAAGAGTGGTACTTCCTCTACAATAATGTGCTTACCGTTTTTAGCCAGCTGAAGCTGAACATCGGTATGATTAGCACAAACAAACATGTTAGTATAGGAATTTACATTATCCTTTAACGAATAATGATACTAACGTTCAATATAAAAATGATGCCAGGTAGGTTGATAATAGGATAGAATTTTGACCAACTTCATGGTGTAAGTCAGAGTATCGATGTCTTTCATTGGTCGTAAATCTCATCAGGTAGAGGTATGCTTTCAGTCATACAGTACTGTAGTTTAGCAACTGCGTTGCGTGTTAGAAACCTGACAGTCGATCTTGAGCGGTGAAATGCGCCAGCGAACCAATGGCAGTGCCCCCACTTAAATGTATAGCATAGGAGACTAGGCGGTAACAATTCGTGGTCTCACTCACACATCATGTTCCTCTGTCACATGAAGTCATTTCACAACGACAATACCATGCTTCTAGTGTTCTCGCCAGCATTGCTGCAGCTGATGTTCACACTATGAAACACTGTATAAGGCTGTTGTGCGCATGTGCGAAAAGGAAGAAAATGTTGTTAGCCTCCCAACGAGGTGTTTGTCCACTGCTCATCACAAAGCCATTATCAAAATCTATCGTTATGTCTATACTATTCCGATTTAATTGTAGTTTTAGTTATAACCCACAGTGATAGACCAGTACTATCACTGTATCACAGTAACAGAAAATCTGCCAACTTGTTCCTCGCCTGTAAGCAACTGTACTTAGTGACAATGAATTGATCAGGCCTATAAATCATTTTCAGATGTTGAAACTAGACTCAAACATACAAAACATACGTAATTTTTCCCGAACGTAGGCCAGCGGTACTTAATCTTTTAAGGCTCGCGGTCAAATTCGGAAACATGTTAGTTGTTCAGGAGTCATACCATAAACATATTTTAGGCTTCTTTATTCTTCTTTAGGATCTGATTCTAAAGATAAAATCACACAATTTTGAGTGTGCGAGCGCGCACGTGTTTATTTTTCGACTAGACAAATCTTTCTTCTGTCTCGAACATTTAAAAAAAATATCACCCTTTTTATCAGCGTAACTGTTGCATATCGGAAAAGTTAGACAACGTCGCCGTTATCTGTACCCAGTTCTGTAGAAAATTCCAATTTCAAAATGCCGTAGAAAATTTTTAAGGTGGTGATGATTTACTTATTTTTCTGCGATGAAATTCACATTATGGTTTTCATAAGCTTTTCAAGCAGACGTTATCATACATGACTTCATGAGTATGTCTCCTTGGTACTAATTTTTAGTACTGACTTTATCTTGGACTTGACAAATGTATCTTGTTATTATGATACTGGCGGAATCGGATACGGGAACCTTCTGATTGGTAGTTTAAATACAATAACTGACTACGGACGCCAATAATACAGCGGCAACTGATATAGTGTATCTAGTGTTTGTTTTTAAACTGCTGTCAACTTAGCTTCACTCGAACGATATCATAGGTATATTTCAATCTGTCACCACCCTGTCTGGCTTTCAAACAGAAATGCCATCTAAAAAAAATATTTTTATAGATTCCGGAATTTACTCTTTTTTTGGACCCTTTCATAGGTCAAAAGCCAATAATTTTGATTCTATTCGTAGAGGAGTTCACTAATGAATTTTGATAAACGAAAGTAATCAACTGACCTGTAACTCTGTACTTTCATCTAATGCCAGTAAGTCAGGTTTGTACTGACTGACTAAAGGGTACTGAAGATTCGGTTGGACTGACTAACCGAATTCTGTGTAAACCGCAACACGGTTTACTTGCACGAGTGTAGGGTGACGCGATATTATTGGCAGTTGTTGTGAGCTACTGAATTTAGTTAGAATGTGACCTGTAAATAGTGCGTATTCGGATTACTGCGTGAACAAGAATTGTTAAAGTAAATGGGTATACGTATGTTTAACGAAACTTGCAATTCTCTTCACTATGTCAGTTAAAAGCATCGATTTCATTTTAACTGAAGACAGTGGTCAACGCTCGGGCACTCAACTCCAAAGATTTCAGTTTTTTGGCAGCATTGTCTATGCTTAACTAACAGTATTTTCTGGCTTTCTTAAAACTATATGTTAACCCAATATTATTCATTTCTGTTTGAAAATTTTATTTGTTGGAACTGAGGTGATGTTCGAAAAGAGCAAAGTTGTACCACGTTTTTTATTACGAAAGTACTGTAAATTCGATATTAACAAACAGTTACGTTAGGTAAACACGTTCATGTTCTGTTGTTTCACGTTGTAAGCTGTTTTAGAAAATGATTAATTCCACTTAATTATTTTTGTAGAATTATTTTTACAACGGCGGAGGAACGTATTAAAATAGTGGCTATTAATCGCTAAACCCGAATAGTAATTTCTAAAACACAAAACACATACACAGACATGCACAAGCTCGAAAGTACAGCTAGGCCTATGCCAAACAGTACAACTATAAACTTCGAGTAAACGTGTCAGCACAGTGTTTAATGTATTGGGTTGTCCTGATTAAATGTTAGGCAATGCAAAACATGCTACTACTTATTTCACTCGCGTGTAACCTAAATTGCTGGTCATCGATTCAGTTTTTTTTTTTTTAATTTTAGACCAAGGATAGTTTTGAAATTAAGAATATATTAGTATTTATCACATTTCAGTTTATCTTCATTATTGTTTAATTAAAAGAATCTTAACATTACACAATGTTTTTGAAAATTTGAGTTCATCGGTACAATAAAATAGTCGTTTTTAAGGGTTGCAAATTGACTGAACACGTATTTAATGCAAGAGAATCATGGTAGAAAAGACACTGTAACAAAGATTTAAAGAGGTAACGTGCCTAATGGTGGAACTCGGCATAACGGCTCTCCTCACCTGGTGTACCCAGCATGACACTTTGGCTCGACTCATTCCACAGCTGCATTGATCTGGGACTCAAAAACGCACCTTAGTTTTGTAGTGCTGCCCAGGAATCGAAACCAGGACCTGTAGATTAGTAGTCACGAGTCATACCATGGCCGGTCTAGTAGAAGGCCGGAATATTAAATGTGGCAACGTTGCGTCTGAGGCCTATAAGCATAGTGTAATAAAATAGCTAAAGTGAACATGTTATATTTTGATTTAATGTCATAGCATTACTAAAATTATGAGTAGGCCTATTTATAGCTAATCTAAATTATAGGTCTGTGCGCACTTAGTACTATACGTTTAAGTTGAAGAAATAGTGAATTAGTGTTAGGCCTAATGAATTAATTTTGTTCGAATTATTGAATTCGTATCATACGGATGAGCTAATTATTGTATTTCTTAAATAATGTAACAGTATTTTACATAATAAACTTTTAATTTGCAAAAAGTGAAGAACTATAAAACTGCTGTTAACCGGCAATTAAAAATGACGCAATTTGATTATTGAAATACATCAATTAAGAGGTCGTTTAGTCGGCCTCAAAATATCAGCTGGTTCCTGTGTTGCCAAGTTTAATATTCCGGCCTTCTACTAGAGCCGGACTTGGTCATACCCGTAGATCTACTAAGCCCCTAACATACAAGTTCACCTTCAAGGACAACTGAAAACAATCTTCAGTTTTTAGGTTTTATTCTAGGTTTAGTTAATTATTCCAGGTTTTAATTTGGTCTAATTGTGTTAAAAGTGTTTTAATAAACGCTTCTCATTACAACGTGGTTGAATTTAATTTTGATAATTGAGCAAAGTTTCGGTTTTCATTAATATGGTCGGAATAATAATACAATAACAGTAAGCTCGTAAAATACAGGAATTTATAATATTGTTCCACGTTTAATGTTTCTAAACTTTAACGATAAATTATTTTCCAAGTTTAAACTTATTTATTTACATTTGCTTGACTAAAAACTGGGTCCCATTTTTTGGAATTCAGAAAATTTGGAACTTTTTAGCAAATTAATTAGCGTTGTAAAAATGATAAACAAAATCTGAAAATCGATGTTCCAGTCAAACAAAAAGTTGAAATGATGTATTTCGATTTTTTAAAAGTCGATCTGTATTGTAAAAAACTATATACAAAGAAGTGCAGACATTATTGTTTCCATTTGAGGATTTCGGTTGCTGTCACATCAACATTTCAGAAGACTGCATTTCTCATCCTTCAGGTAATATGGAGAAAATAGAGGCCTACATATATTTTCGTGAATTTTTGTGTCTTATTTTCATACAGTATTATAAAAACCCATTTTCGAGGTATTCAGAATCTGAAATGCGTTGATACTATCATATTATGTCCTTATTGCATTTGCAAAAAATATAGGAAATCATTTTTACACGTCCAAATTATACAGCCTACAGGGCTTGACATAGAAGACAGCACTACGTTACGTTGTAAGGTGTGTAGGCCTGGAAGCGAGTAGCGAGTAGCATTATTGTAAATGAATAAGTTAAAATTATGGAACTAATGTTGATAGCAGCTATAATTACTCAATGTTTAGAAGAAACAGTTGACAAGCACTACGTTATATAGGTTTCCATTGCTAAAACATCAACATGCATTTAAGTTTATGGGTAGTAGACCTTTTGATTTCTTTGGAATACAGAAACGGTTGTGTTGCTAATTTCCTGACACAAAAAAAAAAAATAAATAAATAAAAATATCAGAAGGGCCTAATGAATTGCGCTATTAGTAAATATGTAATAGCTGATAAAAATTGTGATATTTTTTTTAAGCGTTCAAGACAGAAGTAAGAATTGTCTAGTCGAAAAATAATGTAGACGTGAGTGGGACAATATTTATTTTAGCAGGGACAGGAACGTACCATACAAGAAGAAGAAAGACTAAAACCACAACCATACATAAAAAATAAGTAAGCGCACACCGGTCAAACGGAAAGTAATTTGTTCTTGGAATATTTATGTCTTCTTTGTGCTGCACATCATGACAAGCGTGCGCTTTTTGGTTTATAACGTAATGACACAGTCTGCATTTTGGTTTATAACGTAATGACACAGTCTGCATTTTGGTTTATAACGTAATGACACAGTCTGAATTTTGGTTTATAACGCAATGACACAGTCTGCATTTTAACTTTTATTTATTACGAATCGTTGAGTCACATGAAAGGAATCATCTCTGTCGCTTGACCGGGTATAGACAGTTCTTTACTGTTCGAATTAATAACCTGCGACTTGTCCCCAATACAGTCGCATGTAAGGTAAATTTTATGATTTAATTTCATTAATTTGTTTCTGTGAGTTTGATAAACTTGGCCAGGTTATTCGTTATTTTACCAGACCATGTGTCATTTGTCATGTTTTAAATCTTGTCAAACCATGTGGTTCTTGTTTAATTTTTGAAAAAGGTTAATTTGTTTTTTAATATTGTCCAAGTAGCTGGTACAGGTACTTTCTTTATTTACATAATTTTTAATAACTAAGGTAATAACAAATCTAAATCTGTGAAAATAATGTTTACTCATCGCTGTAAACATGTTACTTATATCGTGTAGCACAAAGAAGGTATAAACCGTTCCTGTTTCCACGTGTATTACTCGAACGTCAGAGGTATCGGAAGAGCTGCTTGTAATCAAGTGATATGATGTAATAATACAATCCATCATATGATATGATACTGAATCTATAAAGATGATAAATTTTGTTTTTTGACATGATAATGTCTTTTAGCTGGACTTCGTTTGAAACTTTCTGCAACATTTTATTTACCGTCACGCTGTATGACGTCATCATTGCATGACGTCATTGGGATTTTTTCCACACTTTCGATTCCCCACAGTCTAGAAATCTTCGGTCTCTGTCGTTTTAACATGATAATGTTTGTTATATAGTAAATATCAACATAGAACATCGCTGAACAGGAGAGTCTGCACTTTATGCACATTATTTCAAAAGCCTAAAAACATTATCATGCTTCGATGTTTCGGTTTCGGCGAAATTTAATACTTATATTTTATAGGATATTTGGTACAAAGAAAGCGACTTACAAGTTACAAGAACGACTTGTGAGTCATTCGACTTACAAGAATAAAAAGGAAGTTAAAATGTGTTTTTTTTTTAATTATTCAGTAAAGTTACAACTTATTAAAAATGATACAAATGGAAAACTCAAACCTTCAAATTTTTTTGGTATAAACAATGATACATATTTATACTGAATTTGTAGTTAGATACATACATATATACTGTGTATGTATGTGTACATTACCATAAGGTCAGTAATCCAGTTAATGGTTAGCTGCAGCTTTCCGTTTATTTCTATCTTGCGCCAACTTCTTCATTTTCCCTGTAGATCCATTGTATGAACAATTTGTGTCATTTATTCTAAGGATGTCCTACCGATTGAATTTCCACTTACCATCTATAAACCTTCAGTGATATTTTTTATTAGGTTCTCATGCCATAACATATGTCCAAATATGTCTCTTATAAATTTCCTGCTTCTCATGGCCCTAGCTAGAACTTTCTCATTTGATACCTTTTCAACATTCTTCGGTAACAGCATACTTCAAAGGCTTGCAATTTTCTTTTCTCTCCAGCTGAGATAGTCAAGGTTTCACAACCTTATAGTGCCACACTCC
Organism: Magicicada septendecula; assembly: GCA_034769895.1. Classification (NCBI taxonomy): domain Eukaryota; kingdom Metazoa; phylum Arthropoda; class Insecta; order Hemiptera; family Cicadidae; genus Magicicada; species Magicicada septendecula. The sequence continues at coordinate 460,775,394 of CM068367.1, forward strand.
ATTCATATGTTTGGATGAAGCAGTGATTGACACTAAGGATCAGTTAATGTATATGTATATAAACACACACACACACACACACACACACACACACACACACACACACACACACACACACACACACACACACACACACACACACACACACACACACACACACACACACACACACACACACACACACACACACACACACACACACACACACACACACACACACACACACACACACACACACACACACACACACACGCGCGCGCGCGTATATTTATTTATATATTTATCAAGGGCGCAGCCAGGATTTCCTTCAGGAATGGTTTTAGGTCGATTCAGATTTTTGTGAATTAACAGAAAAACAACATAAACAACTTATTATTAGCTGTAATCAAGAAGTAATCAAGAAGGTAAGCATGAAAACATAAGGGTTACATTACTAGATATCTAAAGCTTAGCAAAGTTATGAAACTTAACGATAACATCTTACACTACAGTACAATATAAATAAAGTAAACGATACAGGAAAACAGGCAGAAATTTTCTCCCATCTTCTGCATACACCGATTGTAACTTATAAAATATTATTATGGATTTTTTAAAACTTAGCCTTCGTGAGTATACGTGTCTGTAAATGTTTGCAGCAAAATGCAATTAAACGGTCTACTCGTTTTATCACAGAAGTGAGTCAAAGATTTTTGGAAGACTCAAGAGTTTTATAATACGTGCACCACAGGCCCTGAAAAACAAACAGTTGAAATGCTCCGTTTCACGAACGTCTGTTAATTTCTTCCTAACTAGTCCATTCAAAACGCGGGGGGACGTTGTTCAATTTATGCCACGAATAGAGACTACTTTCATTATACGTTTTTTGCGTCGCTGATTCCGAAAATCGGGGTCCCGCGGCTCCAAAATTAGTGCGTCACCCCTAAAAATGCAAAAAACACCCCTTTTAGGTTTTTTTTGCAAAAATCTAACAATCTGAAATAACTTTATGAAATGCCCTTATTATTTTTATTTTTAGTGAGATAATGTTAAATTGAGCCAAAATTTATTCTTAGGGTAAATCAAAGGGGGTGAAAATCACTCCCTGAGTAGAAAAAAAGGGAAAATGCATGCAAAACTTTTTTTATTACTTTTTGCAGTACGTTTCGAATAAACACTCATTGTACAACTAAAAATAATATGTTTATGCCGTAAGAAATAAAAACTACCCCTGAACTACCCCCTTCAGGGGTAAAAATAACATCTAAATTTAAGTACACATGAAAAAACGCAATTGGTTATATATTTTTGCATTTTATTTTAATTTACAATGAATTAGTGTTAAAAAAATATCGCAAATTATTTTCACCCTTTTGAGGGGTAAAACTACCCCTAAAACATCGTAAAATAAAAAGTACGTAAAAAAATTTCGGTTTTTACATTTTGCTTTATATTGCGAATAAATAGCCATTTTAGGGCTAAAAAAAATTATTTTCATCCCTTTACGGATTAAAACTACCCCAAAGTACCCTTTGAGGATTAAAGAATATATAATTCAAAGTACATTTTAAAAAATGAGTTGAGAACAATTTGTTTTTGCATTTTTTATTATTTCCAACGAATTAGTCTGAAAAATATATAGCAAATTGGTCTCTAAGATTCTTTAAAAATATGTATTAGGGGCGCTTTTTAAAATTAAAAATTTTTTATTTATAATTTTATAAGTTAAATTATAATAATTATTAAACATTTTATTAAAATTTTTTTAATAATGTCAAAAGTGCGAAAGTTTTTTTTTTCAATTATTGGAAATAAAAACGGAATGTAAAAAAAATATTTGTTAACTTATGTTTTAAAATGTAATTTAAACCAGAGGTGATTTCAGCCCTTAAAACGGGTAAAAATAAATTTTTTAGCCCTAAAATGGCCATTTATTCGTAATATAAAGCAAAACGTAAAAACCGAAATTTTTTTACGTACTTTTTATTTTACGATGTTTTAGGGATAGTTTTACCCCTCAAAAGGGTGAAAATAATTTGCGATATTTTTTTAACACTAATTCATTTTAAATTAAAATAAAATGCAAAATATATATCCAATTGCGTTTTTTCATGTGTACTTAAATTTATATGTTATTTTTACCCCTGAAGGGGGTAGTTCAGGGGTAGTTTTTATTTTTTAAGGCATAAACATATTATTTTTAGTTGTACAATGAGTGTTTATTCGAAACGTACTGCAAAAAGTAATAAAAAAAGTTTTGCATGCATTTTCCCTCTTTTCCAACCCAGGGAGTGGTTTTCACCCCCTTTGATTTACCCTAAGAATAAATTTTGGCTCAATTTAACATTATCTCACTAAAAATAAAAATTATTATTAAAATAAGGGCATTTCATAAAGTTATTTCAGATTGTTAATTAGATTTTTGCAAAAAAAAACCCTAAAAGGGGTGTTTTTTGTATTTTTAGGGGTGACGCACTAATTTTGGAGCCGCGGGACCCCGATTTTCGGAATCAGCGACCCAAAAAACGTATAATGAAAGTAGTCTCTATTCGTGGCATAAATTGAACAACGTCCCCCTGCGTTTTGAATAGACTATAACGGACCGTTTGTTAACTAGCGACATAATTATTACCGCCGTTATCTTAATAGCCGTTTCATCAACGCTGTTTCGACCCGGTTATTAAAACTCTCGTTAACACGAGTATGGTACCATGATAAGTGTTGATTTTACTTCAGATAGGATGAAAAATTAAAATAACTTGTGAACTATCTGTAGGGTGTCGTTCCTGTTTCATGATTTTCTACTTCTTAAGTGTACGTGTATAATTTATATAAATTATAGTTTTTACTTGTTTTATTCCTGTTATCGAGGATATTTCTGTGTAACCTCAATTCTTCAAGAATTTTTTAGAGTAACTTTTTTGAAAGCCTTTAGAGTTCTTTAAATTTTGACTTGTTCGAATGGTCAAAACCGATAGGTTTATTTCAATCAGGGGCTATTTACGGGAGGGGCGAACGGAACCCTCCCAGAGGGTTGAAAAATTGACGAATTTTGTTAATCTCTTAATTTTTAGGCTGTTTTATTACTTTTTCAGCTGTGTACGCTAATATAGTAGTGACTGTTTTTTTTTTAAATATAAAAACAGGTTTATTACCCCACCGTTAGTGTATATGTTTGAAATATGAAATATAGGAAAATCAATTTAGTTAATAAATATCTTGTAAACGATTTTTCAATAATGCGTATTTTTATTGTGTTATTACCATTTCAGCCACTGATTTCTGGATGTTATCACGCGTTTTTCAGTTCCTTTAAAGATAGTAATGTTAATTAGTCTTAACGTGTTTTTTCCTTTGAATTGAAGCCGACTCGACCCCGGACCCCTCCCAAGGCCAAATTCTTGATACCCCACTGATATCAATTACTGCGTGCATTTGTTGTTGGTTTTCGTTTGGATAATTTTTTAATACCAACATTATTTAAGCGTAAAAAGTTTTATCTGATTCATTTTTTGTTTGTCAGAATAGTTTATGGACTATTATTAACGCATACGCAACAATTGAAAATCAAATAAATTGTATAATGAAGGAACAGAAAACACAAATTTTCTGATCACAGAAAACAAACAAATGTGTGCATGGATATTTTATTTATGTTACACGAACTTGTTTGCTACTTCACGGAAAACAACGTAGGGGCACAAGAATGACGCCAAACGTAATTTTAAGATTAGCTCTCGTCATTTTAACTGCCCGTTAGTTATCCAACAGGCCAAATGTTTCCCATACATATGATTTTACCGCCCGTTAACTTTAACTGAGCTCGTGGAACGGTTTATCTCCCGTTAAATCCTCAACAGGTGATTTACCGGCCGTTCTTAACATGGGTCGGTAAAACGGGGAAAAAGTCGCGCTACGGGTGCTCTGATACGTTGGTGCCCGCACGTTTTACTGAAGATACAACGCCTAGGCGTACAAATCAGTTCACCGGTGAGTCTATGGAGCGATTGTGAACAACGTTCGGTCTTATGTCTACGGATCAGTGGACGCGTTTGAAGATTTTGAATGTTGATTTGTTTTCGAAATGATAATAAAGCGGTCAATTTAAAAAATACAAAAAAAAATTATAAATACATATCACAAAACCATGTAGGCCCTACAACAATAGGGACATCTGTATAAGAATCAAAATCAAACAAAAGAAGTGTTTAACGTAGAACCGTTTTAAATTGCTGCAGAATAAATTACTGCAATATAGATATCGTAAACTGAGTTGGATACAAACTTCCGAAGGAAACTAATTTCCTGCTCGCTAAGAGCACATTAAAAAAAAAAAAGGATATAAAAATCTGAAGTATTCGTGAACCACTAGATAAGTAGCAATGTTTACGCGAAACGATTTCGTACCCAACACGGCAACCGTAATAAAAATGTCCGTATTTTGAATAATAATTGGCATAATTATTTAATTCTACTTGTGTGATTACATATTTCTTTTTGTCTCTCTTGTTGAGGTTTTGACCCCCCCCCCCCCCATAACTCCCATCGCTGCACCAATGTGTATTTGAACGTATTCTGTAGTGCTTCACAAGAGGACTTACGTGCATTTGCTTAACGCGTGTGTATGTAGTAACATTTTTTAACAATCCATTTTTTTACATTTTTTAATTTTATGTTTTAATTTTTAAAATGGCGTCTTCAGTGTAAACGTAGATTTCCTGAAGTCATACTAAATACTGAACAACAGTTGGAAGCGTAAATTCTTCTGTCTATTAATTGACAACAGCATTAAAAACCATTCTAGCATCTATGGATATCATGTAAAAGAATTTATATAACAAATTAAAAAAGTTCTGTATTATATAACTTTTTTTTTTGGAGATCAGCAAAGAAGTCAAGGTTTGGATACCATGATAAATTTTGAGAAGGATATAGTGTGGAAGGAAGGAGATAACGATGGTTCGGGCATGATGGAAAAATACCAGAAGCAGTGGTTCTCTGGGAGTCAGATGGAAGACGTAAAGACGTAACGAACAGACAAGAGTGGAAGAGTAGAATGATGTATTAGCTGGAAACTGTAATATGTCGGTCTTATCTTATTAATTATGTAATTTATGTATTGTTTGCTTGACAAAACCACAACAATGTGCAAACCCACCTAAAAAAAGTAAATGAAAGATTACGTGATAAATTCGTTATATATCGATAATTAGATGTTAATAAAACATCACTGTGGTTATCAGTAATAATCATTTGAGGTGTCATATACTTTTGTTGTACCTTTGACGTTTATAGTTCTATACCAAAGCTTACTTATTAGGTAGGCCTACATACATTGCCAAGACATTGGATACTACGAAATTTTAATAGCTTTTCATTTTTTATAAAATTTATGAATATCGTGAAACAACTTGCACTTTTGTTTTGTAAAATAATTAATTTTTTTACTTTACCAAAATACTGTATTTATTAAACTAGACGACGAAGTGTCTGCTAACTTTTTGGATTCATTTTGGATAATACTGCAAGAATTATAAAAATGGCCATTCACCTTCTTCCGTTATCGATTAAAAACGCTCGAAGATCGTTCGCCAGGAAGATTTTGGCGAAGATTAAAGTACCACATAAAACATTGTGGCGTTTGTTATTTTTACAGAGAGGTTAGCTGGCGTCCGTATGTGAAATTTTGACCGTTGCCACTGTTAACTGGCACAGAGCCTAACATTTACACATGTGAGATTTACATTGTATGGATTTGTCCATCCCAAATTTCATGTGACGAAGAGTATATTGATGAGATAAGGAACTGAAAAATAATGGAAATACACTCCAGACATAAAGGCTCCCCCACACAGACGCGATACTCAAGTCGGTACGGTATAGTCAGTACAGTACTCAGTAAGATTATCGCTGCTTACCATCGCTGCCTACACTAATGCGACACTCGGTACATTCGGTAAGCAGGAAATACAGATGGCCGTGACTCATACTTGCTGTAACGAATACCGTAGACCGTCCCAACAGAATCAGAGTTACCAGGTCCTCCGAAATTTCCGAAGATCTTCTGAATATTTTTAATAATCCAGAAAATGTGACGTTTGGTATGAATCTTCCGAACTTTTCCTACGTCACTTACAGTACTATGTCACATTTCTAGAATCTTGTTTTTGCGTATGACACAAAATCTGCTGTTTCTTTGCAATCATGATTATCACTGCGTTCAGTAAAAGTTTATAGTTTCCTCGGCCTGTAACAGACAATTAGGACCACCCACACACAATGACTTAGTAGGCATTTTTCAATATTCAGTCATTTTATTTAGTTTGCTATCAACCCGATATTATCACTTTTGTGTTTACTCCATTCATCCTCCAGTGGTGAGAGGGTAATTTTTACTATAAACAGTACGAAGACTAAAATAAGAAATAGTTTGAGCAGCCAAACGATCTCTGGACTTCTGCAGTCCAAAAGAAATACAAAATATGCACCCTGCTACGAGTTTATAAGTCTGATGAACAACAGGGATCTTGCATTACTGGCGGGGAAGAAGGAAAAGAAAAATTTAGAATGTAAGACAACGTTGGTGAGTGAAAATTCTTTTTCCCATAATAATTATACCGTATATTAACTTACTTATTCATTTAAGCTTATTACAGTTTTTTGTGATTTACCAACATAACTTCCGAAATTTTTACGTCCATTTTATGAAGAAAAGTTATTTACACCTGACAACATTGTAGGCCTATGTACTGTATTTATATAAATATATATTAACACTTTCGCTGTGAACTTACTTTTAGGTTTTGATTACCCAAACGTTTCGACGTAGTATTCGTCTTTCTCAATGGGTTTTTAAATACTGAATGTCTGTACAGTAACGGTTATGGGATGTGGGTGTGTGTAGTGGGGGTTGCTGGTGGGAGGGGATTGGCGCTGGGATTCAAATTTTGTGTAGGTATCAGTGTATCGAAAAGTATGTGTGATCTGTAATGTAATTGTTCATTTAATATGTTGTTTGGTACAGATATCACACACTACAACCAAACAACATACTAAATGAACAATTACATTACAGATCACACATACTTTTCGATACACTGATACCTACACAAAATTTGAATCCCAGTGCCAATCCCCTCCCACCAGCAACCCCACCACACACACCCACATCCCATAACCGTTACTGTACAGACATTCAGTATTTAAAAACCCATTGAGAAAGACGAATACTACGTCGAAACGTTTGGGTAATCAAAACCTAAAAGTAAGTTCACAGTGAAAGTGTTAATATATATTTATATAAATATTAATAAGTGAATGAAGAGGATGTACCAACAAGCTAACTATATACTGTTTTCTTAAGTGTAGTGAATCAACATGAGCCAAGTAGTGAATCAAAGTGAGCCAAATGGAACTTATAATAGATTTTGTAAAATCTTCATTTACTTAAAAGTATTTATCAAAGTGTAAAATTTATTATTCTATCGAGAAGAAAATATATACAAAATTAGTCCAAGTTAAGTACTTACGCGGGATCATTTCCTTTTTGTCAAGAGTGACTGACAAAATTAGAACTTTTTCCTAAAAAGAGGAAAGTATGCTACCTACCGTGTGGTATATCGAGCGGTCTACCGACCTCGCTCGGTAGACCGAAATACCGAAGCGACGATGCACCGAGTAAAAAAAAATATCGCACTTCTCGGAATCTCGCACGTGTGTGGTGGCCTACATTTACCGCAATGTAAAAGATATTGTCCCAAATCGTCCGACTTGCGTATCGCTTCTGTGTGGGGGGCCTTAAGGTTCGTGAAGTACTGTTAAAGCTGTAAGTAGTCAAGGACTTAAAAAGGGGTGTGAAGTATACATTTATTCCTTTGCGATCATAGGTTATCAATGTGGAAGGACTGAGGGCCCAATTACAACAAAATAACAGAATGTATGTATGATTACAATGAGTGTAGAGGATCAAGTGACAAATGAAGATGAATTTCATTTAAGTTTCTGAAGGGCACACGTGCAGCACACACAGCACAGGTTAAGCTGCTATTATAATTAGAAGCTTTTTAAATATAAGGCAACAAGGAACAACAGTAACCTCTAAGCAAGTGGCTTACAAAATGATATCGAAAATTGTTCTTTAAGACTATTTTAATTATTTGAACTATACATAGTTGCTCAGAAAATAGAGGTGTGTTAGTTAAAAGAGCAAATTCGTCATGCGTATGTAGCTGCAGACAAAGACAAATACAGCGTTAGCGGTGACGTAGTGCAGAGGTACTGGGAGTACAATGGATGGTATTACTGCCTCGGCCTGATGATTAACATTCGGAAGCCTTTGATGTCTTAATTGCGCAGCACTTCTCTGAACTGTCTCTATGCACCAATCAGATTTCACCGTCAGATTGTACAGGTAGTATATATGAGATTATTGTTTTGCGTCCACGTTGCCGATGTTTTGCAACAATTTGTATTCATCCACCGCAGCTTCAATGGATGCGACCCATTCATGTGCAGAAACATGTCAACAACGTAACTACGCTATCGCGAGATAAAAATTAATTGCCACGATAACAGTTGGTTTGTTATCGACTGTCATCCTTTCAATACGTCAGCAATCTACACTGCGGACTTAACTGACGCGGGGCTCTCGACGATAGTCTCGACAAAAAAGAGTTAAAGTGTGAAGCCGTAACCGCCAAGCACATGGACAAAGATAAGTAAGCTAGACTGCAGACATCGGTGTTTTATACAAACAGGCGGCGCTACAAAAAAAAAAATTGAAAGTAATGATTGTTATAATCTTTTTTAGATAAATTTGTAGCTTTTAAATGAATTAAAATGTAGGCTACCTACTGGTTCCAGCCCTCTTCATTACGCACGATATTCAAACTACGTTCGTGTTATATGATATATGAAGGCGAAAAAAAAGAAAGAATTTTTTGATTCTCTCGAGCAAATGTTTGTCGTCAGCGAGAAGCAAATGTAAACAGCTTGTGAACACTACCAGTATAATTAGCCTCACAGATTACACATTGGTGGTGTACAATAAATGGTGTTTTTTAAGTACGCACCATAAATTATTATTTTTTCACACGTAGGAGTATACTTCAAATTGAACAGTTAGTATTTAGATACACGACAGAAGTAAGGTCATGAATGTTTGTTCGTGTTGTAATGATACCGTTTCACGACTGTTTATCATTTGGCGGCCTGTTTTTAAACCAAATGCCCGGATATTTTCGTTCAGTTATTTACTTTTATCACTTTGCAGTTATAGTAAAATCAAAATTGTTTTACTTTAAAGCCTGGTTGAATTTTGTTAAGTAATAAGTAGCTATGTGCTCTGTTGTAACAGTCATCACTGTTAGGATGGATATACAATAATGTGTTCTGAAACATGATTTCATTTTACTGAGCGCAAAAATTGTACCTACAGAAACTAACGTGGGTTCTGTTTATAAAAAAATAGCAAATAGCAACAAATAACAAATTGTACAACAAATAGCTTTTTATAAATTGCTGTATAATGAAAGCCGTGACTCCTGTAGTGTTGTGATGTTATGTACGAACAAAAATTCTGTTAATATGAGAGTTGTATTACAGTTCACAAACTTTTTCTCCGGTTGGACGTTTTCATTCATGTGGCAGAAATTTAGAAGTAATTGTTGGCCTTCCGCGGCTCTTTTGCTATGGCCAGTAATAGGCATGCTGTGTGTTTCGACAAAAGGTCTCTCTGTTTCTTCTGGGTGGTCTTCCAAACTTCTTCATCATCATCATCGTCATCTTCACGGGTTAAGCCAATGATGGTTTGCTCCGGTCTCAAATAGGCAAAGATTAGAGCTGGCCACTCCAGCGCTTCCTCGGACGTTCCACACCTCTCCGTCCCCTCGGCTTATAGTTCTAGAATTGTTTGGGGATGCGGGATTCATCCATTCGGCAAAGATGTTTCCACCAACTCAGCCGATGATGGGCGATCATGTCGAGTATACTCATAATATTCAGTCCCTGCCGTATATCTATGTTTCTTCTATGATCATGGACAGTATACCCTGCCACGTGCCTGAGAAATCTAATTTCAGCTGCTTGGATGCGACTGGCCTGGCCTTTCGTTAAAGTCCAATTCTCAAACCCATAAAGAAGTGTGGGAAGAGCCATCACCTTGTAAAATAGGCGTGTTCCTTTACTTGCTGTCTTAAGGATTCGCCTAATGGTTCCGCACATAAGGTTGAACTTATGCAACTTATTCACAACGTCATTGCATGCATTATCAGACACACTGTAGCCAGGGGCAGTAACAGAAATCGTGGGGCCCGGTACAGATAAACCCACGGGGCCCTCCTTGTTTCCACCCCGACCCCCCACCCAAACACCCTCACAATACACCACCGTCACAATCACGTTTAAATATTACACACATAGAGGGTGACCAAGGAACATAGAAAACCAAAATTGAAACTCTAGATCATGTTTACTTTGTATCAATCGTAATAATCATTTTATATAAACATTTTTTAAAAGAACAAAAAGTTATTATGAAAATAACCTGATGCATAAACAAATATTATCAGACTGTCAAATAACAGGTATAATACTTAATTTTTTCATTTAATTTTTATTTTAATACTAAAAACATATAAGTTTACATTTTATATTATTGCAAAATACTTTAAGACTTCTAAGTTACATACTGAAATTCTTTTTTTTGTTTCATTTACTTTTTTCACTCCAATTTCGCGCTTGGACTACATGTCATGCGAACTGACAGTCACAATAGTTTTAGTAATGATCTGAATATAGCTGCTGTTGCGAAAATGTACTAGCAACTATCGAATTCGCCATTTTGTCATCCGAATTAAACAACACTGGTAGTGGATAGGGGAGACAGCTATGAGACGGGAAAACAATAATATGCCCTCATAGCTATTAAATCGAACAGGTTCAAATTTAATATTGGTCCTGCTGCGGTTAATTAGAAATATTTTGTGATTTTTATAAATCATAACCAAACTAAAATTATTTAAAAATGAAACTTTTACTTGTGAACTTACTGTTTTTTCTTCTCGTCGAAAGCGTTTCGGCGTCGTATTCGCCTTCTTCAGCTTAGAGACAGACTGCCAGTATTTAGTAACGGTTGTTGTATGGAAGGTGTAGTGGGGGTGGTGCGTGGAGGAAGGGGTTCATTTAATATAATTGTTCATTTAATATAAAAATTAAATGAACAATCAAGACAACTATAATACCGCAGGCAAAGCGTATTTCATCAATAAGTACAGAAACGCCAAAAAACAAGTAACAAAAACTTCCTTACCCAAAGGTCGAAAACTCAACACAGCTGAACAATACGAAATATACAAACACCACACAACACAACCAAACAACATACTTAACGACCAATTACAATATAAATCACATACACTTTTTGACACAATTATACAAAAAACAAACATTAATTTGAATCCCCGCGCCAATCCCCTTCCTCCACGCACCACCCCCACTACACCTTCCATACAACAACCGTTACTAAATACTGGTAGTCTGTCTCTAAGCTGAAGAAGGCGAATACGACGCCGAAACACGTTCGACGAGAAGAAAAAACGGTAAGTTCACAAGTAAAAGTTTCATTTTTAGATAAAGTGTAGTGCTGTGAAGGAAGATGATGAACAATCAAGACAACTAAAATTATTTATTCTTAAAAATTGTTTTATACAAAAAAATGGAGCCCCTGTCGGGGCATCCCTTGAGCTCGGGGGCCGGTACAGCTGTCCCCTTTGACCCCCCTGTTGGTTTTTTTGACCCCCCTCCAGGTAATTTTTACTTGTTCAGACTGTGTGTATTTAAATAAGTATGAGGGATTAGTTACGTAGTTGGATGTTAAAATAATGGTATCTAGAACGTTAAAATAGATAAGTAAATAGATTGAATTATTGAATATGTTAAAACAATGATATTGTTGCTTTTTCAGGATCAGAAGATGACGGTGGTATCGTGGTTCACACGACTCCGCCTGACGCTGCTGGCGAAAATAATCAACGAATCACATTCAACGAAGGTAAGAAGGATTGTTTGTTAGAGTAAACGTTAACCCAGAAGACTACCCGACCGCGACGTTTCAGAAATCAGTTCTAAAAACTTTTATAGACATTATTATCTCTGCTGATGTAGCGTGGCGCGTGGCATACATTTGAAACACCATTGTGGGTTTGAACTTTTTTATAACTTATAACTGTGGATTTATTTATAACTAAAGGTAAATACATTGGTAACAGATTTGTATTTTGGGATTTCAGGAATACCAAACTGTAGCGCGATGTTTCCAGGCTAGGCTAGTATACTAAAGCTAGGCAAAATGTGTAGTAGTGCTGCTCCCCGTTTGAGTTGCCATTTTAGTTTGCGCTTTTATTATGATTATTATTTGAACTGTTAAATAAATATAGGCCTACGCTAAATTTGGTTTTACTTTTTTGTTTAAACTAATTATTTGAATTTGTGTGTAATCTAAGAAAATGGTCACGATTGCTTGTAATGACATATTGTGCCACATGTAGGCTATTTTATCTTTCTTAATGTGTTACACTGATTCAGAGTAGTAAGCGGTACACTATTTTGTTTTAAAGCCTGTCTACAGTTTTAAAGCTATTTACATCAACAGTTAATGTATTACTTCGGTCTCAATTTGTGTTGAAAATTATTCACAATTTGCATCAAACATTTAACTTGGTTATAGTTTTTGTTGTCGAGTGGTTGGCGGTTCTCCAGGATCAATACAGCACAATCTCGATAGTCTACTACCGGTAATACTTTTTGGTAATAGAACCACTACGTATGTCATAAGCGACGAAATCGTGACATTAATCGTCTGTTCGTGTTTGAAGTCTGTGTCTATTGTATCAGATAGCCTATAAATAAATAATATTCCACATTTGGTACAAAATCAACAAATTATTAGGCCTATGTTATACATAAAACATTTACATTTTTTTATTTAGTTTGAGATAAGTTATGAACGATATGTTTGAAAATGAAGTGTTAGTTCTTATATTGTTTTTATAATATACTGTTTGTATATAATTTACAAAACATATATAAGCCTATGTTTTCTATACTGGTAATTAAAACTATGATGACTTTGAACACATGATGTGGGATGTTGTATGGGATTAAAAATATTATCAAATTAAAATATTAAATCTCCCCAGGGTAGAAGGTATCCAATAAACAAAGTAAATAAACAATTATAAAGATATCAAAATAAAAATCATTACCAATACAAATAATATTAAAGTATCATCAAGTCTACTAACAGACTTAGTATCATAGGTCTACTAATGCAGGAAAGAAAACAACTGTAAAAAGATGGCAACACAAAATGGAATACTGAATAAACAGAGCACTGAAAAATCATCATCTTCAGCAAGGGTTAAAGCAAAAATGGTTTGTTCCTGTGCCTAGCAGATAGACTAGAGTTGGTCATTCCAGCACTTCTTTCGATGTCGCATACCTCTCCATCCCTTTGGATTATAATTCAATAGTTGTTTACTTAATATAGTTGTTCACATATATACACAACTGTGTATGGTTGTTTACAGTCCTATGTGACTGTATTCCACTCGCCGATGTTCCACCCAATTTAGTGAATATTGGGTGATCCTACTGCGTATACTGATTATATTCCTCTCTTGCTGTTCATCTACACTTCTTCTGGGATCTTGAAGAATATTTCCAACCATGTACTTGAGAAATCTCATTTTGGCTGCTTGAATATAACTAGCCTGGGATTTCATTAAAGTCCAATTCTCAGACCCATAGAGAAGTGTGGGGAAGGCCATCACCTTGTGGAACTTCAGTCATGTTTCTTTACTTGTTGATTTAGAATTCTTCTGATGGTCTCACACATATGGTTGAACTTATGTAGCTTCATCACCATATCATTGTTTGTAATGTAAGACACATTATAGCCCAGATTTTCAAAATTACTGATCTTCTCCAGAACAGTCTGTCTAGAACAACTTTTGCTCGTACAGGATCAGCTTCGTGAAAAGCCATCACCTTGGTCTTCATTGTGGAGATCTGTAATCCAAAATCCGTGCAGATTTGACTCAATGAGTGTACAGTCATTTGCTAGTTGCTGTCCATGTTTGACAGGATAGCCTGGTCATCAGCAAACAACAATGTGTAAACTGCAAAGTTACCACTTAATAAATGTTCCAGAAGGTTTGCCAACCAATGCTGTATGATGTCGTCTATATATAAATTAAAAAGAGGTGATAATGGGCACACTTGTACTCCACAATTGTTCACGCCCCTAGTAGGAGTTGTGCTTGGACTTCAAGTCTTAATTAAGATATTGTTTTCCACCTAAGGATTTGTGTGGCTCTAATAAAGTCCTTTATTATGGCTTTGTGGGATTCTTTTCTTTGCCATTGTTGTCCATAGCTTGCCCCTATTTACTCTGTCAAATGCCTTTCCAAAGTTGATGAAAGCTATGCATGTGGGTGTCTGATATTCTTTGTGCTTTTTAGTGACCTGTGAAGATACAATCAAAACACGATCTTCCCTTCTTGAAACTATACTGGGCCTCTACGAGAATAGTCTCTGCTGTTACACTCAGTTGTTTTGCTAAGACAGGTGCACAGAATTTGTAAGATGTGTTAAGCAGGCTGTGACTCCTCTATAGTTGTCATAGTTATTGTGATCTCTTTTCATGATTATGAGGACTAGCTTCACAATCTTCAGAAACATTCACAGTGGCCCAGCACAGATTCATTAAGTTCAATAAATTATCATGCAGCAAGGCTGGCACATACTTTATAAGCTCAAAATTCAACCCATCAGTGCTGTCGACTTTATATTTTCACAGCATGAAAGAGTTGAAAAGAATTTATCTATTGCTATTGGGTCCACACACTTATTGAGGTCTACAAATTTTGTTTCTTCCAGTTGATCCAGAGTCCCCAACCACTCATAATAACTGAGGCATTCCTTCTCTGAGGTATTACCGATCTTAATGTTATCTCTCTGATTTAAATGGCATAATATTTTGTAAGCCGTGTTCTGCCTACCCTGCACTGCACATTATGCTCCTCTCTCTCTCTCTCTCTCTCTCTCTCTCTCTCTCTCTCTCTCTCTCTCTCTCTCTCTCTCTCTCTCTCTCTCTCTCTCTCTCTCTCTCTCTCTCTCTCTCTCTCTCTCTCTCTCTCTCTCTCCCCCCCTCTCCCCCCACACACATATTTGCCCCAACTATTTTGTGAAGGGGGAACAGGCTGTAAGCCCATATCTTGACGAGAAGAAGAAGAAAAAAAGAAGAAGACTATTTTGTTTGATTTTCCTTACTTCTCTTCAGGCAATAGCACATTGGAGCTTATATTCAGACCTTGCTGATCTGTCTTTAAAGCTAGTTTCAAATGTGCCTGTTTCCTAGCATCTATTATTTGTGCAATATTGTCATCCCATATATCCAGACCATGGTTTCCTTATCTTTTGTCTTGTTCCCAGCGCTTCTAATGCTGTGTGGGATATGATAGCTCTGATGTTACCCCATCCTTGATTTACACTGTTGTTTGTTGTGCAAACTGAATCTGCTGAGTCCGGTACAGGTGTTGTATACCATCATCCTGGAGTAGATATACTTTAAAAGTTTGTTTGGGCACTGACACCCTATGAGTCACACCTTACCTACCAGGCATAATCTTTGATATGAGGAGAAAACGGATAGACTCAATGTCATATCCTCTAAAAACCCTTAGTCATATCCTCCACTAAACTCCATAGTCTTCAGTTCACTAAAACATAATTATTGACCAAGATCCTCTAATGGACCAAGTATATTTGTGTATCTCTTTATGAGAAAGAATGTATTGGTTATTTTAAAATTGTTTAATGCAGCAAAATCAATAAGTTGACACCATTTCCATTTTCTGTTCTTTCGCCGTGACTTCCAATTGTAGGTCTTATAGGAGAATTTCCAACACAGCATTGAAATTTAATGCTACTATATTATATAATCATTTCTGTTTATGTTATTGACAACTTTTTGTAGCTCATAACATTCTTCTGAGTCTTCTTGGCATCCATTCTGCTGGGTACATAAAGCAGCTACCAATGGTGTGTATCCCCTTTCTATTTTGTAACATAATGTTAATATTCGTTGATTTACAACCTAATAGCTATGTATTCTTTTTTTTGGTATCTTCTTTATCATTACTGCTACTCCTGTAGCTGTGCGTCTTTCAGAAGCTACATCACTTTATATTAATATATAGTCTTCTAGCTCTGTTTGAGCCTTTCAGCTTCTTTTTGGTTTCAGGAATAATGGCAATATTCATGCTTATTTGTTTATGTTCTTATTGAATTTTCACCTCTTTATGTGCGAGCTCTCTTACAGTCCACATGCCAGTTTTAAATTGTTTTGCTTTGCCCAGTCACATTGAAAAATAATAAGAGAAAAACCTCAAACTAAACAATTTGAAGTTTAACAGCATATGTTGAAGATATAAAGAAGTTAACATCAAATATGTTATATGATATCATTTAATGACTGCCACTGGAGATAACATTTTTCAAATTTTACTTTTTATGTATAAATTAATAAGGTTAAAATTGTTATGATAATTTTAACTGTCATGGAAGTGATTAGTCATCAATCAGTTTTGATGAGTAATTTCATTAGCTTCATTGTGCTGTTTTGTGAGTATTGATTCTATAATGTTTTCTTCAGATTCAAAGTGAACTGATATTAAGAATATTGTTTATACAAACTTTTAAGAAAAAAAGATAAGAGTTTTTAAAAATTATTATTAAAAAAATGTTTATCTGTAGTCTACAGTGGGAACATGTGGGCAAAGCTTTTGTAATAATGTAGTACAGAGGGAAGGAGTAAAACATCTGGAAATGCACTTAATTTGTATAGCATGTAATTTATTTTACAATAATCATTTATAATGCATAGTATGTAAGGAAACAATGGGAAAGGAATTACCTGGAAAGTTTATAACAAGAAAGAAAAGTGAATACTTATGGAAACAGTTCCATTTTCAAGTATCTTTCAGTCTGGTGTTCTTATAATTCAGATCACTTTTCGTGACTGCCATCCTGTACATACAGGAAATATGTTGAAAACCTGCTACAGATCTTAAAGTAGGATATCCTTCTTAGAAGGCTTTGAGCCAAATACCACAAGTAGAGTACTGAGAGATCTGCAGAGCTCTACCGCGGAAATAGAGATTCTGTTGCTATGACATGTCAACACACCCAACCAAATAGGGAATTTTATTTTGGCGGTCGCGCCAACTCTGCTTTACTTACCTGAGCAAACATGGTTGGGCAATAAAATCTGTCAGAGCACAGGTGTATCCTTCCAATGAGAAGATTATTGAGCCTGTCACCACCAGCAGTTTAGAATTCCGAAGAGAAAGACCTTCAGCATCCATACCATGACTTCAACTATGGGAGAGGCAAGGCCAAGGTTGGTCTTATAAGACTTCCAGCAAATGTAGGTAATACCTTTAGCACTACAGTTTCTAAGTGATCTCAGATATTTCTGTAGATATGTATGATATTGAAGGTATTTCTTGATACTATATGAACCAAAATTTGGTTTGAGAATCTAGCAAACTCGTAGGGAGAGCATTCAGTTACAGCAGAGTAGCTATGAGAGGACAAGGTGGCAGAGTAGGTGCCATCTAGATCAACTAGGTAATGCAAGGCTGCTTGGCCTTATGATGGATAGTTTGATAACAGTGGCATGATTTTGGTTGGTCTTTTTGGCTTGTGTTTTTTATTTCCATGAGGATACCTAGCATGTATAGCAAGTGGTAATGATACGATAGGTGAGAAATTATTTGTTTTGTAACAATAGGACCAAAACTATTTCAAGACTCAAATCAAGCTGCACACATCAAATATATCTCTTTCAAATATGTGTCATATTTCTTTCAGTTATGAGATTTACAATTGATGTAGTTTTGTGTAATGAAAATGTAATCAAGATAGATTTACACTTAAGAATATTATAGAATTCATTCTTTCCTTAATATGATCAATGAAAATCTTTGACAAATATGAATTGTCTTTGAAAATGTGAGCATTGGTTTCAAAAATAATAAACTCTCAATGATCTTAAAAAAGAACAGTTTTTAATCAGTGTGGTTTCCTGTAGTGACATATAAATGAGAAATGCAATCAGTAAACACAAGAATGGTACAAATCCTATGAACTACATAAAGAAACGTGTGAAGGAATTGGCTATGAATGACAAGGAGAGATGAGAAACGGTTAAATATGCTCACAATCAAACCAGAATAAATTATATCATTTACAGAATTAATAAGGTAAAATGGGGATGACAAAGTCATTTAGCTAGTTCAGAAGGTGGCAGACAGTCATGAACTTGGCCAACTCTCTGATCCTGGGAAAGAGGACTTAATACTATGAAGCTCTTATTGGGGAGGGGGATGCAATACCTTTTTTTTACTGAATCATGGCCGTATTTTTAAAACAACAAATTATATGAGGTTATGTAAAGTATAATTGTTTTAATGTTGTAACAATAATTATTCTCTGGATGATTAAAAAAATCTTCAATTTAATTTAAAGTTAAAGTTTTTTATATGTATATGAATTAGAGAATATTTTCTCTAGATAGAAATTATTGGAGGATGACAGATGAGGCATTTACTTAACAGTTTTATTGTGTATGTATGCATGCGCATGCACATGTGTGTGTGCGCACAGCATTATTGTCTACAAAGGTGTTGGCTAGTGGAAAGTGTAGAATGCCAAACAGGTCGCACTCTATATGAGTTGATTCATCTCAGTCAGGCAAATCTGAGATGCAGGTCAATTTGAAAGACTGTCAAACTATTAACAATATTGTAAATGTTATACCTGTTGGTGTATTACTGTTCTTTTGATCCTGCCTGTTGGTGTATTTATAATATATTGAATATTACTGATTTTTTTTTATATATTGTTTATTATATGACTGTTTGTGTGTACTTGTATATTGTATATCATACATTTCTAGTTTTAAATGTTTTTTACTTCACTTAGACTGCTCCAGATGTAAATAAATAAATACTTGAAATATTTGAAAAATTCTAAATAAAACACACAACCACAGATACATGTGTGTCTCTGTGTGTAATAGTATTTAATGTAAAGACTTGTTTCTCTTTTTTAAATTTATAAATTTAATCTCAAGGTTGACAGTTTTAAATACTATTTAATTTTAAATATTTTGAGTTAGAAATTTTATTACCTTTTATGTTATATTTAGATTTAAGAAAGACTAAAAACATAAAATAACAATTTTATTACCTGTGTCTCTTGTTAAAGCAAAATATCAGTAAGATATTATAAAAACTTAGTCCCTATTAATCTGCTCTTAGTTCTAGTTAGTGAAACCCCAGCAAATTAATGAAGCTGCCTTTAAATCACCTGATGTTATTTTTAGTCACTAAATAACAAAGTCTCACATACATTTTTTTTTTTTAATTGATTAAATGGTATTTTAAAGTAAAATTTTGAAAGTAAAGAATTTGGTAATTGAGAGTAAAGAATTGTAGCATTGCAGTTTGGGGAGGGTGATGTGAATACTGTAAGTGGGAAATAATTGAGGAGAATCATTGATATCTATGTCAGCATCAGTGCCTCAAAATATCATTTCCTTCTCATATTGATCTACTGCAAGTCAGGCCACAAATTTTCCAGTATACATATTAGTAGTTCCATCCAAGCAGTAGGAGAATAAACTGTCTTTGGATGCTGGCCTTTTAAAACAGATCCATAAAAACCTTTGAAGCACCTTTTTTGTTCATATGATGATGAACAAAAGTAAAACTTTTAAAACTTTTTAACAGGAATGAACTAACTTTGCTTCACAGTGTATATAACTACTCACTCCATAGTTAATACAGTTGACAGTGTGCTGTGGAACTATAAAAATTCTATGAAGACATCACTTGGTTGTCTCACATTAGATGTTTTAAGTGAGAAAAATACATTCTCTTCATGGAATTATCATTTAAATATATTTTTAATTGAGAAAAGAAATGAGTTGATTAAATTCTAAGAGAGAGAGAGAGAGAGAGAGAGAGAGAGAGAGAGAGAGAGAGAGAGAGAGAGAGAGAGAGAGAGAGAGAGAGAGAGAGAGAGAGAGAGAGAGACAGAGACAGAGACAGAGACAGAGACAGAGACCATGATCTCATCTGAGGTGCTTTATATGACATACATTTAACCGAAATTGTGTCATTACCAATGACAGTAGATTTTATACCTTCATCACATCCAATAATACCAAATAAATTTAATTTCTTGACTTACATATTTTGTTTGTACATTTCGTTATGATATTAAATTTTAATGTTTGTTTTTCTTTACAGTGAGACTTGTACAGGGGCAGAATTACATGACAATGCAATCACATTGCTGATTTATGTCACTTCGCAAAATCTATATATATATTTTTTTCTTGTTGTGTCAATTATAATCTGAATTTTTATATATGTGGTCTGTTTCTTCTGTATTTCTTCACTGATGAACAATACTATTTTGCTTGATTTTACTCTTCAGTTTTATGTACTCTGATTATATCCAATGTTTTTTCAGGACCTTAATTTTTATTGTAGTTTCCTCCTTGTGGCTCCTCCTATTTTGTTTTATTCTTTATGTTTTATCTGATCTTAATCATTCACCTTGATAGTATTATTTATCTTCTTGGATTTCGTTGTACATGACGTGTCCATTACTTAACTAAATACAACTATTACATTAACGACTCGGAACACAAAATTTTTTATAAGTAAAAGCATAAAGTTTTTACCTTACAACCTGAACCGGTTTTCACCTTTAAATAACAGAAACTCTGAACATTATCACAAAACAAAACTACTTTACTTATAACAATAAATATTACACACACAATGATGGTCTACCCATTGGGCTCCCCCCATATCCAGCATTCTAGCAGAAGTCTTCCTCCAACACTTAGAAAAACAAAAATACTCACAAACAATGACAGACACTCACATAAAATACTATATTGGCACAGATATGTTGATGACATTCTAATACTATACAGGGGAAACAAAAGACAATGTGAACAGTTACTAACGCACATAAACAAAATACATAAAAACATAACCTTTACTGCCGAATACGAACACAACAATACCATAAACTTCTTAGACCTCGCCATCACAAAACTTGAACACAGGCACAAATCCAGTATATACAGAAAAACCGACTATAACTGACACACTAATACACAACTCCTTCAATCACCCAATACAACACAAACTAGCTGCCTTCAGAACCATGATACATAGACTTAACAACATCCCCCTAGATGAAAAAGACTACAAAGACGAACTAAACACGATAAAATATCTAGCAGAATCTAACGGATATGACAGAACAATAGTCAGTAAAGTCCTACACAAAACAAACAACAGACAAAGACAGAAAACAACAAATTCATAACACTAACATACATCAACAAACAAACTGAAAAAATAGCCCACAAATTCAAAAAAGCAGGATACAGAATCGCTTACAAAACTACTAACAAAACAGAACACACACTATCAAAACACACACACAAAGCACAAAACAAATTTGATCTACCCGGTGTTTAGAAAATAAATTGCTCAAATTGCAACAAATTCTACATAGGCCAGACAGGACATAGCTTCAAACAGAGATACATTGAACACACAAAGGCACTCCACTCCACTACAGAATCCACCTTTGCAAACCACCTCATCAAAGCAAACCACACATACAAAAACATCGACACTAACATGAACATTCTACACGTACACACAAAAGGCCGAAAACTAGACACTCTAGAACAATTGGAAATATACAAACACACGAAAACAAATAAAAACGACATCCTAAACGAACAGACACAATTCAAATCGCACGCATTATTCGAACATATCTCACCCCACACACACATCGATCTTTCGAAATTCGATTCCGTCGCCCACAACAGGACGGACAGCGCTACCAGTGGCAACCTCTGAAGAAGCCTTTTAAAGGTGAAAACCGGTTCAGGTTGTAAGGTAAAACTTTATGCTTTTACTTATAAAAAACTTTGTGTTCCGAGTCGTTAATGTAATAGTTGTATTTATTATTATCAATAAATTCTTGCCAATCCTTGTGTCATATTTGGAATTATATTTTTTACTGATGTTGCTAAGTGTCAGTTTTGGTATAATACTAAATGTGATCACTGTTAAGTCATCTAATGTGCAAAATGTTTAGCAGATGTATACTCATATTTGGATTGCTGTCCTTGAATATTTCTGAAGGTGCATATATTTAGCTCTTTGTGATTATAGTGTGTGTTTCAGATTTATTTCTTGCTTACTTTAAAATCTGGCAGTCAACTGAACAATAAACATATTTTTTATTAAATAATAAGTGGCTTGTTGGGAATACTCCTTTGAATGTTCTGCTTTCTTATTTTGTTACATATGACTATTTTGGGCTTAGTAATGTCACTCACTAATCACAACAAGTCTTCTCGGTAAGCCAGAGGGTTTAATCATTTTCACTGGTCTGACTCCACTGTGTATGGTACGCCCCTTCAGGTTCTTTGGATGTACTGAAATTCACTCACTACATTTGGCATACACTTTTTGTCCCTTCTTTGATGGTGTGTATATTCATGTTTGTTACATTTATTATTGAATTTGCTATTTATCACAGAACACTGTTGTGTCTCATCTACAGTAGTTCTCTATCTAGTCCTGATGATTCCCCAAAGCTGCACTTGTAGATCCATATGGCTTTTCTATTGTTAAATTTTCCAACAGTTCATTTCTACTGTTAAATGTGATTCTCTGATCATCATCTAATATATTTATTGTTACGAGAGAACTGTATTAAGCTTCTTCAATTATCATTTTTATATTCTCATTATGATTTTTGAAATCCTAATCCATCATATTTACTAATATTATGATTAATATCTGTGTATTATGGTTTTTACTGTACAGTGAAACTTTGATTAACTGTCATTCTTTTAACCGTCAGTTTCTGTTAACTGTCACTCTTTTAACTGTCAGTTTCTGTTAACTGTCAGTCCATACTCTATGTACAGTAACCAGATTGCCACGAAAAATCATCTCGCTTTACTGCTGAGTGGTGGAGGCGCCGGAGTTGCGCACTATTGTTCTATTGATGAGTCTTGTTCTTGGCCCGCCTAGCTATCGCACACGTGGTCAGTTTCAGTCAGGGTTGCTAGGTGTGGGGATTTTTCCTCACAGTGGCGAAATTTGAAGCCTCAAAATGGAAATTGGGGAAATGGTGGGGATTTGTGTAAATGTGGCAAATCGGTGGTGATTTCAAATAATAAAAAATTATTAAATGTATAAAGTTATAGTTTATGTATATTTTAATAACCATTCAGTAAAAAAATATATATTTACGTTTTTCAAGCCTAATTACCATGAATACTGAACCCCGAGTTTAGGAAACCACCAGCCGGGATCCACGGGCTTCTTGCTCTGTGTAAACTGCCTTAGCGACACTAATTCGTGGATATACCTTAGTAAGCTAATTGCACAACCAACATATTGGGATTCACAGGGTTACTCAGTTATCTACAATAGGGCATGCATAAGTTAGAATTTATTCACAACTGCTAGAGATCTTTGTTAGCTGTTTTACTTGAAGTTCTTTGTTCGGATTCAATGATAAGTGAAATTATTACTGTATTGCGTATCTTAGTGTATGTATAATAGGTGTATGATATAAATATGACAAAACGTTCAGTGCGCGGTATTCGAAATTTAATACTTTTGTCTTGTGTAAATTTATTTAAGATAGTTTGTATATATCCTGTACCTAAGGCTTTCATAGCCGGCGTCAACAATGATAGAAACAAACGGACTAAACTCCGGGCTATTGGGCCCGTGGTCCACTCCTGTTGTTACCAATAGACGTTTCTGCCTCTCCTTTGGGGGCCATTGTCAGTATGGAAAACGATTCTTTAGGCATAGTTTTGTGGCAACCTCACGAATACCGTGTCAGTTAGCGAATTGTAAATTGTTTTTGTAAATTAAACAAATTGAAAGTTGTTAACTATAGTGTAATGTGTGAATATTAACGCAAGCCTATAATGAACTAAGTGCATGAAAAGGATTATTGAAGCATATGAACAGTATTGAGCCTGACCTCAGCAGGTGAGAACATTTTTTTATCATACTTAAAACAAGTTTTTAATATTTAAAATATTCTTGTAATAGTATTTAAACATTTAGAACATACTCAGATGCTATAAAATGTGACACTCTGCATAAAGCACACGTATTTGTAGCAGTGGGGATTTTGATGGGAAAGTGTGGAAATTTTGGGTAGCAATGTGGGGAAAGAGGACTGATTGACCTGGCAACGCTGGTTTCAGTTGTGGCTGAGAAGCTGTTGTGCTCGGTGCTGTACGTTATTTGTTGCGTAGTGGCTTAATTGTTTCGGCATACGATAGTGACATTCACACCAGTAAGTTTTGTTGTTAAGGTTTATTTTCTTTTTTGTTTTCGTGCAACAGCTAAAAAATGGCTGAAAAGCGTAAACGGGTCGTGTTAGATCTCAACCAGAAAATTGAGATTATTAAACGTTTAAAAAAAGGTGAAACTCCCACTAGTATTGCTCTCATTTACGGCATTGGAAGAACCACAGTGAATGACATTAAACACGATGCTGAAAAAATAGAACATGTTTCAAAAATGCAAAACATCGATGGAGATTCTAAGACTCGTAAAACCATGAAATCAGCAAAATATGATCCACTGGACACTGTTATGTATCAGTGGTTTATACAAGCACGAAGTCAAGGAATCCCACTTTCAGGCCCCGTAATAATGGCCAAGGCGGTTGAAATGAACAAAATACTTGATGGAGATCCTAATTTTAAAGCAAGCATAGGATGGCTCGATAAGTTTAAGTGTCGCCATGGCATTCGGAAACTAGACATTAGAGGTGAAAAACTTAGTGCAAATAGCGCAGTTATTGCTGAGTACAGAGAACAATTTAAAGAGAAAGTGGCCAAATTAAACCTTGTTAGGGAACAAGTGTACAATTGCGACGAAACTGGGCTCAATTGAAAAGCTTTGCCTCAAAAGACATTGGCATCACTTTCGGAGACATCAGCCCCGGGTTTTAAAGTCCAAAAAGATCGGTGGCAAATGCCACCGGCAATCACAGGTTACCCCTGCTTGTGACTGGAAAAGCAAAAACACCTCGTGCATTCACAAATTTTAATTTGAATACATTGCCTGCTACCTATTACGCTCAAAAGAGTGCTTGGATATCTCAAGATATTTTTTCCAATTGGTTTCAGAAAGTGTTTGTGTCACAAGTTAGAGCTCATTTGGCTGAAATGCTGTTACCATAGGAAGCATTGCTGCTAATGGACAATGCTCCAGCACATCCCACTTGCGGTATTAAAAGTGATGATGGCAAAATAACATGCCTCTTCCTTCCGGCAAACACAACACCACTAATCCAGCCTATGGACCAAGGCATAATCGAAAACATGAAACGTCATTATAGGAAAGCTTTTATTGGAAGTTTGATTTCATCTGATGATGAAATGTCTGTAAAAGAGTTTTGGAAAATGTACAACATAAAAGATGCAATTTTCAATGTTGCTGCTGCATGGGATGATCTTCAAGTGTCAAATATTAAAAATGGGTGGAATAAACTCTGGCCTGAAGCTAATGATGGCGAACCTAAGGAAACTGGGAATGTTAGTGTCGACGAAATTGTGCAACTGTTATAGCGATCAAAAACATTTTAATTTCATAATTTTATGATCTAGAAGTACGTTTGCACAGGTCAAGTCACCAACCCAAGCCAGAGCAATAAATAAGAACAATTTAACAACACGTCAACCCGACGCCAGCTACAGGACAATAAGAGAACGCCCAACATAACACAACAAAAGGGAAATAGGATCGACTGTGACAGACCAAGCTCAGCTCAGATTTACAACACCACAACAAACTGAACAAAAGCAGAGTCTAGTGGCACGGATACGTAGAAATTGAAGCGAGCACATGCTGTAGGGTTAAATTGGAGCGTGCGAGCCTTTAAGAAAGGATACTCACTCACAAAGGATTAGAAAGGTTTTTACCCAGTATGAAGACAAAACAACGTAGCCTACACCAAAAGAATACAGTCAAGGGTGTCACACAGCATGAGGCAACGTTAGAATAACAACCGATATTTATGACGACAGACCGTGGAGGCATCTTGTGGTGACGATGAGCAAGAAGCTGTTAATTGACAGAAAAAAGACAAAGGGAAGTCAAACAATGAATGAGGCGCTACGTATTGTTAGTAAGGGAATAACAGCAGACCTTGGGAGAGTCACAAGAACAAAGGTTTGACGGACAGGCGAGCAATTACTCTACATTCTAAGAAGTAGTGCGAAGCCCTTTCGCCATGTACTTTAGGGGAGGTTCGATAACCAACCAGAGTCTAGCATCTTCCAAAGAAGCAGGTGGAGAGGATTGTCGTCATGGTGACAACCAGAACAGCGAATCAGGGTGCCGAGAAACACATATGTCCAGAGTGGAAGGAAATATTAGACCTATCAAGGATGACCAGAGGCGTGTTTGACAGAAAGTTGCATTCTGGTAGAAGACGCTTAATAAAAACTGTTTACAAGGTACGCGAGCCCTCAGTAATACCTCAGTAATTTCTCAGTCTCTCAGTCTCTCGGTATTACTCAGTTATTCAAAAAGTTGGTCAGTTACGCAGTTTTCTTGGTTACTCAATAGTTCTCAGACAGTCATACGGTTTTTCAATCAGTTAATCGTATTTCACTAAGTTACAGAAGTCTACCGCAGTAACGCGAGGTGTGAAGTGATATAAGTATCGCTAGAATCTGAATTTGATACTTTAAACTTTAAGAGCATTCCGACATGCAAATTAAACATTAATAAGTGAGCGAAAGACTCGATATTAGAACTTTGGTGCGACAATTACGAACACAATGGTCGATATCGGAACACACTATGATTTAGGTATCATTATCTCAGTCGTGCGAACTCAGAAACAATAAGTGACAGCGTTAAACATATATAAAACACGAAGCAGTTCAACGACAGACAATTATCTGTATACAACTACTAATAATGAATACACGTATGCAACACAAGACTCTATAAACTTTCATTATTAACGACACCAACGGGAGTGAATCTTACCCACGAGTGCAAAGTGATGACAACACAAAATCTACGGAACTTCTACTTACATGGATCATCAGTGAACAGGGATTCTCACCGATGGAATTATGGATATTCACTATCTCAAGTAAAATCCTCATGTTATTAATATTATAATAAAAACTACTGCTCTGTCTCTTTTCAAAGAAACCACACTTTGAAAGTTTAGATCAATTACTATGGTAATATTAAACATAAAAAAGCTATTCATCTGAGGCAAAATGAACACATTAGTGTAGGATAAATAATATTTGATGTCTATGTTTATGTATGTCTATTGTATTGTATGTTATGTTTTACAGCAAGCGACGAAACGGATATATATATTGTGATTTATATTCATGTATGTTTTCTTAACTGTATTTACTGGTCATAATTTATATTTATGTATCAAAAGTTTATTTGAATGATGTTTAATAAATAAGTATTTATTTGTTAAGTATTCATGCGTTCATTATTGTCACTACCTCAGTAACGAAACATTAACGTTAACTAAATTATTTGTAATAAATTTTGTAATATCATTTAAACAACACTAAAGAGTCTCAGTGATTATGCTAATCGTTAATGAATACAGTTAATTATATCAGAGTAATTAATTTATTCATGTAAATAAAGCAATTTTGACACATTTAATCTAATTGGATAATAGATTAATTGAATTTACATAAATTAGCATAATTGTACATTGTACTGTGCAATAATGTACCAAATGCTGAAGACGTAATGCCAGCAGAAGTAACAGAGTGGTTGGGATGTGACAAATTGGACGGAGGCTTTGACCTTTTGAACGACGATGAAATTGTTTCCAGTGTGATTGACAATGAAGAAGAAGAAAGTGACGAAGACGAGTGTTATATTTTGAATGAAAAAACTACGTTAAGCCATACAGAAGCAGAAACAATGTTATCAAAATGCATTGAGTGGTTTGAGGGGCAAGAAGAGGCAAACGAAACGCAGATACTTCTCCTACATAAAGTAATGAACATTGCCGCTCAGAAAGCACGAGTCTCGAAGAAACAAAAGAAAATGACAGACTATTTTAAAACTTGAATATGTATGTACATCTAGAGCGTAAGTTCATGTAACAATATGTACAGTACATATGTTGTACTACATATACTGTACTTAATGTAAATTGTATATTGTTTGTTTCTGTAAAATAAAATACATGTACGTACAGTGTATTTCCAGTTCATAAATGTGCATTTTTTATCATTCGTTCATATGGAATGGATGGGGGTGGGTTGCTGTTTAAGGTTTTTCTGTTATCCGTCTATTCGATTAACCGTCACAGTCCACCCGACCGTGACGGTTAATCGAAGTTTCACTGTATGTCATAGGCTTACAAAAAATTGCCTTATCTGTTGACGATGTGGACTCTTCTGATATACATACAAATAATATGTTAAATTTCTACATATTCTGCATTCAGTTTTGAGAAATCTTTTAGGTACATACATATTATTTTGTATGTATAGATAAGCTGGCTTACAGCTTACCTATAAATTGTATTTTTAAAATATTTTTAAAATCCTTTTGTTCTACTATTTCTTGTTGTCCCACTGTAAACTAAGTTATAGTTATTATATTTTGCTATTCCTCTTCCCTTTCTTTTAGTTACATTATTATCTGTGTTCTTGTTTTTGATTTCCATCATTACTTCTTGATCTCTTTTGTTTTCTGATTTCAAGTGTATTCATATATTAAGTAATAATAATCATATTCCAAGTATTGATTTACAAGATTTTCTTCTTCTACACCTTCAATTTTTACTTCCATGTTCCATAAGGAAATGGAAGTATGGTGATGGCAAAAAATATTGTGTTCTAGATAAGGGCTGATTCTGATTGTACTACCCTCAAAACATGAAGAAAAATCATTTTCCGGAAAGTGTCTGTGTATAGAATGTTTTCTATGGTGAACAATAACTGCCGCAAATTTAAACAGAATCAAATATTTTTTTGCATATGTGCCTGAGTTGTAGAGGACTCAAGGTCTATTAATTTTGGTGAAGATCGGTTAAGGGGAAGGGGTAGTTTACTTGCAACATTTTATGTTTTAACAAGAGTAAAGTACTTAATTTTGATAAAGTATCCTGAAAAGAAGGTCATAATAATCCATTGTAGAAAGGTAGGTGAAATATCTATAAATGAATAGGGTAGTTGAAGGGGAAGGAGGTAATTTTCGATAATTAAAAATGATAGTTGAAGGGCGAGGGGATAATTTTTTATACGTCTACTACGTTATCTGCAACAAAGAAGTAGTTTGTTGTTAAAATTCCTTCCCAGGCTGCTTGGCCATGGTCCAATGTTTTCTGCAAAACCAGACGTTTCAGCAGTGCCATCGACTGCCATCATCAGTGAAAATCGAGTGTGCTAACGTGAGATGGTATACGTTAGTGACCACGGTACTGTGGTTAAGGCTGAAGAAAGAATTAGTTTCTATGGAAATATTTCATTTCAAAAATTATTTTAAATATAAATCTTAGAACATGGAATTCATGTATGATTCTCCATAACGATATTTTAATTTGTGCTGAAGTATTTTGCAAATAAACTACATAATTCTGAATCTGTTTATTGATACTTTGATTGTATGACTGTTTTTTCTCCCACATATGTTGATAACATCGCCTAAAGGTGTTCTTATTCATTTCTTTACTGGAATATTGAGACTGACTTCTGAGATTGGAAGTGAAATATTATGTACTTAATCCAAGATTTCTGTAGGTAATGGGCAAGGGAAGAAATAATCAACTATTCACATTGAATATCAATAGGTATTTATAATTATCAAAGAAATTTACAATTTCTTCCAGTTGTAAATATGTTACTCCTATTATGTATTAAGTTGCTTATTTTAGATTGAAAATAATATTGTTAATAGTCTTCCATTTCCAGATCTAGAGAGTATATGATTATGTCTCTTCTTTGGTGAATTTCTCTGAAGTCAGGTTTCACTTAGGCCGTCTTCACACTGCGCTTTTCTGAGGCGACGCGACGGATGCTCGAGTATCATCAATTTGAGTTGCCTGTGAGTAAGATACCCACAGGCGACTGATACCCACACACTGTGGATACTGTGAAGTGATGCAATCTGTTCAGTCTGCCTCTAGCAGTGGTGAACATTTCTCCATCCCTTGTGTCTACCGACTTTTTCATCATGAGTGAAGATTCGTCCAGTGATGATGACGTGATTGTCACATATTACTACAACTATTATAGAAAAAGGCAAATCAGAAGAATGTGGTGCCATCCTTACATTGAAAGGAATGTTAACTGCCGTTTATTTGTTGCTGCTAAAGAGCTGGAAAAGACTGATTCCAAGTTTGTAGCATTCTACCGCATGACAAAAGAATCGTACCTACATTTGATTGACCTTATTTCTCCATCCATAAGGCAGAGGGACACACACAAATGCGGGAATGTGTGAGTGCAGAAGAAAGAATCTTGATCACATTGAGGTAAGTAATTTTATTTATAATGTAGTTACATTTTAATCATGACTGTACCATTTTATGACACTTTTTTATTTTATTTATTTTTATTGTTTTAAAATTTCACTACATTTTAAATCCAGAGAAAACAAGAGAGTGACAAGAGAAAAAAACATTGTATGTTGTTCACATCGCCCATTTCATTCAGGCTCCTCTGCTATTCTCATAGAAACCAATCGTGAGAAAGAATTGGGTGCACCGCTTGTGGGAGTACTTCCTTCTTCATTGTACTGTATAAAACTAGGCGGTTCCATTTGATGAAGCATGACGATGTGAGCCGGAGAAGAAAATGAAGAGCAGGTTGATGAGTCGTTTGATAAATTACTCATACTTGGAGGTGTTGGAGAAGTAATGTCATCGATAAGTTGAAAAACCTTGCGCCGGAATGCTATAAGTTGTACTTCGGTCAAGGGCTCCAATTCCAGGACCAAACTGTCAAGGAAAGATTTGATGGCTGCAGTCTTTGTATCTTTCTCTTTGGGTGTGGCGAGTCTGGCCGTTTTTGCCTGGACATAATTAATGAACGTTTCACCTACATCAGTGGTTGAGATTCCACATTTAGGACCTGGTTTCTTTTTACTTTGGTTGGAGGGCTGAGGCTGTCCAGTTGTTGTTTGAGAAAGTTGTGACTGCTGGACATGGATTGATGGTGGTTGTTGTGAAGATAGATCCATACGGGGAGCCGGTAGTTTTGGTTGTTGTGGAGAGAGGGGTCGTGCCGCTTCAGGAGGGAACTGTTGAGATGGCTCTGGGTTTTCCAGCATGTCATCACTATCTTCATCGAATTGAGATTCAGATAGTTCAGGGATTGGTTGCACATTCCCAGGAGCAGCAGGTATGTTGGTTTTCACAAACGGTAGAGCAAACCACATCGCTTCCATTAGATAGTATGATTTCTTTTTCTTTGAGCCTGAGCCACTAGGTGGGGGCTTCAAGTTCCGAACAAAAACCGACAACAAATTCTTCCATCATTCTTTACATTTCGACACTGAAACAAAATGGAAGTACCATGACAATGTAGGTAAATCACAAACTTCACGTCTCAAAAATTTAAGAAATGAACGATCACGTATACAAATTTCAAGTTAAAACTAATGAAAAACAAATAAACCAAATTACAGTGCTCTCTCAGTAATCCGAACTTCGGTAGTCCGAACACTCTAGTGATCCGAACAAGGGAAAAAATGGAAAAATCTGTTCAGGAAGGGAAAAAAGAGACGCAGAGAGCGAGAGAGACATTTCAAACGAAAGACGTGCACCTGCCTAGAAGAATTTCCGGGAATTTTCTTAGTTCATACGCACGCGCGCGCGTGCGTGCACACACACACTTTTCCCCTGGTTATTTTCCGAGAATCCCTCACCTTCTTTTATAAAAATAGAATGGGATACCTACCGAAAAAAACAAGTATTTCGTCAGTCTTCATTTTTTTCTATTCATGTGTACAGTGTGACTTTAAAATGAGTGAAAAAAGAAAGCATAAAACGGAAGTTCCTCCAAAAGTAAAAAAAAAATAATAATAATAATTATAATAACTGAGTTCTTCAAAAAAGATTGATTTTTTAAACAAATTTAATGTTTTCAAGTGTGCATACACGTATCCAGTTAATAAAGTTGTATTGTGTTTGAATCTTTTTTTATATGTAGTTTTTTCCTGAACACCCTCTGTAATCCGAACTTTTCAGTAATCCGAACACCCCCCTGCAGCAATTAGTTCGGATTACTGTGAGAGCACTGTATTTAAAGTAACTAGTAATTACTAAGCTAGCTCAATTAAATTTCTACAATTAATGAAAATTTATTTTTTATTTTATTTTTTTTCCAGATGTTTGGCTACTGGTTGCACGTTTGTCTCACTTTCATTCTACTTCGCCAGAGGGGAGAGCACCATTGGGTATATCGTGTACAAGACTACTAAAATACTTTGGGATGTGCTCAGAGGATCTTACATGCCATTACCAACCAAACAAGAATGGAAGCAAATCACCGAACGTTTTTACTGTTTGTGGAATCTCCCGAAATGCATTAGAGCAGTCGACGGGAAACATATCCGCATTGAAAAATTGCCGAACAGTGGTTCAAGCAACTTCAACTACAAAGGTTACCATTCCGTTGTATTAATGGGTTGTTGTGACGCTGATGGTTTATTTACGATGATTGAATGTGGTTACGCAGGAAGAAACAGTGATGGAGGTATATTCCGTGCTTCAGCAATTAAATACTGGTTGACGCACAGCGGACTTGATATTCCGTCACCCGCTAGGCTTCCGAATGATGAAAATGAGAGCCTTTGTCCTTTCTACTTCGTTGGAGATGAGGCGTTCCATTATCCCCCTATTTAATGAGACCATATTCAAAAAGAATTCTTGATAATATAAAAAGAATTTTCAATTACCGCTTAAGTCGGGGTCGAAAAAGTATCAAATGCACGTTTGGAATGATGTGTGAGAAATTTCAGGTACTAAATAGTCCAATCCGTTGCCGAGATCCAGAGAAAATTAATGACATTGTAAAAAGTGTTTGTGTTCTCCACAATTACGTTAGGAAAAGAGAAGGTATTACCAGATTTCACAACTTAACGAAAATGACACCAACGGTTTCGCAGCTTTACCTATGATGTGCCTCGCGAAATACATCCTCGATCTACTGCTAACGATATAAGAAATTATTTAGCAAATTACTTTGTCACCCCTCAAGCGTCCCTTCCATGGCAATGGAAATATTGTATTTAGAAAATTCACATTCGGAAGCCTATAATGCGTTATAATATTATGTGACAATATTATGACAATATTATAATTATTATGTGACAATATCATAAATATAATTTAAAATGCATGTTGGCATATTATGTGAAACAAAACAAGTACCTAGTAAAAACGTAGTTAAGTGAATTACCTGAGCAAAGAAGTTGTATCATGCAACAAGTGACCTCCTTGTTTATTCAATGATAATAAAACAATATTGCACATACCTGACAATTTCATTTGCTTTCCAACTTCAACCCAAGCCTTCTCCACAACGTCCTTCCTTGAATATTGGGGCAAAGTGTAGTTGTACAGTTCGGCATGCTTTTCAATTTCACTAACAAACTGTACATTGAACGCGTGTTCACCCGCCATATTCACACTTTGGACGACCGACGCAGGCGACGCAACTGGCAGGCGACCTTCCGTGCAGGTCGTGCGAGACTGGTAGAATACGGGTAGGATACGCGTCTCTTGGGAATAGCGCCGTTTGTGCCTCCCTGCTACTCAACATTGGAAGTGACTTCCAAGATACTTCCAAGAGATTCGAGTATCCATCGCATTGCCTCAGAATTGCGCAGTGTGAAGACGGCCTTACAATACTGTTTCCAATTCTGTGACAGTCCCTTTATTTCTGTGTATGATTATTTTTACTAAATGTGAAAAATCATGTTTATTTATTTTCTTCACCTTTAAATCCTTTTTCTTACGGAGAGAAATAAGGCAGATGAGTTAAGGCAGGTGTGCTTTTAGTGTAATAGAATAATACCAGTAAAGATCCACATAAATGTGACAATAAGGTCTGTAGGCAAAGATAAATAAGATTAATATGCTTGGAAGTAAAAATTATTATTTAAAAACTGTATTAAGTAATAATGAAAAATTAGAAAATTGCAGCATGTTCCTTCCATTTATTCTGTATATCTTTATTCAAATATAATAAGTGTGAATTTTTTGAAAGTGATGATAATTTTAAAGTATGATTTTGTACAATTTACTATTACAGATGAATACACCAAGATCACTACACCAAGGCAGGATGTTTTATTCAAGAAAGGTTATTTTGGACGCAAACGAATATCGAACCCTCCTGAAACACAGGAAGTTCACAGTACTGGTAAGGGATTTTTGACTATTAATTCCAATGATATTATTTTTTTTATAAATTTCTGAAAAAATTCTGTAGAATAGCCCTACTTACAATCTCACCCTGTACACTCACAGAATGGCTCTCTTCCTTTCTCTTCTAATTTAGGTTAGCACACATGTGAATGTACGCATGTCGGCGTGTATGAAAACAGGAGAATAACATATTCAAAAAGATTTTACCCTTTATAATCTTAAGTCTTACTTTAAATGGAATATGAGCTTTATATGGAACTAACATTTTAAAGTACATCAGTTTTCCTTAAATAATAATTATTAATGTCTTTAAACATATTTAAATAAGATTGAATAAATGGCTAAACGTGGGAATACCAATAAAGAAGCTGCTTTACTTTATATAGAAGAAATTCATATTTTTGATATGTGATGTTTTATGGCTATCGTTCTCTAGCTGGCTGGATCAGATTCTTTGCTAAACTTTATTTCCTTTTTTCAGGCCCTACTCATTTAATGGAGTTTTTGTTTTATACTAGAAGTATGTGCTTCTTATGCTACTACAGAATTTATTGAAGTATTAATGTATCATAATTTAAACCTGTTTACTTACAAAACCAAACAAAACTATATAAAAGTTTCATATACGCACTTGTTTGGAGGACGGGAGGGGGTTGATTTGCACCGTAGTATGCGCAAAACATACATGTTTGTTTTGTTATATCATCCAAGGAATATCTGTTTTAGTCATTTTTATATGATCAACATCAGCATTATATAAACCAATGTTTGTTATAATCTCAGGCACTTTAAAAAGTAGTCATGTGAAAGTGTCTGGTTTTCTACATTTTTTCTTCCCCTCTAGTCTATAAGACAACAACAGATTTGAAATGTAAACACTTTCTATGTTTGCAAAATGTAGGTTGGTATACCTACACTTTCACTTTCATTCCTTAATCTTTCTATTGGGATGAATGACTAAGTTATAATTATTATATTTTGCTATTCCTCTTCTCTTTCTTTTAGTTCCATTATTATCTGTCCCCTTGTTTTTGATTTCCATCATTACTTCTTGATCTCTTTTGTTTTCTGATTTTGTATTTCAAGTATTTACATCACTTCCATTAACACTACCCCAAAAGTCAATGCACTTATAGCTAGCAATTGCAAGAACTCATTTAGATCAATTCAGTTTTTTAAATAGTTTTTTTAGAAGAGTTTCAGGACTGTACTGTAACACAAACATAACCATAACTTTATAAAATTTTAGACCAGTTCAAACATTGCAAGTTCCACATATTAAGCATTGACGTTTATGTTCTAGATAAGGGACACTGTAACCTGTTTGAATTAATATTTTCAAGAATCATTACTTATTAATATAAATAATAGTATCTATAAATGTCAAGGCTGAGTAGGGATGAGTTTAATCCGCAGTGACCATCTTTTTCATTTCATATTATTTCATGATGATTTCATTATCATATTGTGTACAGCTGTTATTATTTACTGCAATTATTCTGATTTCTTTAGTATTTTAATTAATAAATTTATGTGATTTTAAAAATTGAGAATTACATTTGTTATTTTCAGACTCTATGGAGAGTGAGTCATTTGTGAGCGAAGAACCTCAGTATTTATACACAACACCAACAGGATATGTAGACCCTACAAGTGGCATTTATTATGTGAATGGTGAGTTATATACAAAGCATCAGATATATGTAAAAAAGTGTGGTTCTAATGTACATATTACTTCCTCTTCTTTTTCTTCTTCTCATTTCCTGACGCTATATAGGGCAACATATCTCAACCAATTATTTTGCCTGTCAATCTCCTACACTAACTTCACATATTCCTTAATAGGTTACCCTCATTTTTTACAAATATTTCCCTCTGAAAAGACTGCTTCCTTGATTTTCCTCTTTTACTTTGCCTTCTCATTTTCAGTGTGGTTTTGGACAGTCTACATTATCCACCCTGGTGGCATGTTCGCACCATTCTAATTGCCTGATCTCTAATTTATGGACTGTTGATTTCTTATTAATTTAAGTCCAGATGTTTTCATTCTTGACATTCACTGTTTTTCTGTATTTTATTCTTGCTGCTACAATGTGGTCTTCTGAATCTGTTTTAATGTCCAGGTCTTACCACCATGAGGGTACCATCACAGTATTGTATGTCAGTATTTTAGATCTCACATGTATTGTGTGGGACTGATATTTGTCCTGCAGAGTACAAAATGATTCTATCACTCCTGCTTTCTTGTTATTTATTGCTGTGGTTTTATTGGTATTGATCTCTATCTTCAATTTTACTATCTCCTCATTCCACACATGTATCAATTGCTCTCGAAATACAATGTTGTCTGCATATAATACGCTGCCTAATTTTACAGGAATTAGGTTCATATTTCCTTATAAATGTGTGAAGATTATTTCTCTTCTACCTTATATTTTCAACAGCCATCCATAATGATTGTGAATAACAGAAAGCTGAAAATATTCTTAAAACATTCCCATATTTCATTCAGAATGAACTCTGAACTTAACTTCCTAAAATGTATTAATTCACAATCAACCCCTGTTGATATTTCTCTCGTAGTTCTATATTTTTTATTGTCTCATTATTAATCCTTTCGTATTATCTTATTTCTTTGTTTACTTTAATGTGATATTTGATTTTTACCATTACTAGCCTTTGATAGAAACCCAGTTCTGCATCAAGTTAAAAATCTATTGTGAATTTCCTTAAACTTTAAAAACGGAGAAATTGTGTTTTTAAAGATAAATTTAAGTAGGCATGTTTACTTAAACCTTTTGAATTTCATATAATTGAATGTTTATTAGAATTGAGTGTCAATTACAAAACATAATTTTCTTGAGAAAAATTTGTAAGGTTTCCTGCCTTGAAATCTCTTAGTTACATGTGTAAGCAGAAAACCAGTAACAGCACCTGGCATGATATTTTACTGTGCAAACTTGGATTTGCTGTGTTTTGTTGTGCCACGTTTGTTCTTATTAAGAACTTGAAGACGTAAAGATAATATAATATTATCATAGGCCATTCATATTAGTTAACAGAACAGAAAGTGTGTTGGGTATTTTGACACCTTGAAGCATATGTTCTATTTTGGTTGCAGCCCAATGGGTATTAGTTTCTTTCAGTACTTTACGATCACATGTTTACAGAAAACAAGAAGTTAGATTTGGGTCTCTATTGCATGAACTAATGTGTGGAAGACAGACTCACATGTTATAATTTTGACCTTCTGATGCATGGCTCACTTAAAGAGTTGATCCAGAAGCGTAGAGCTGTGCTGGCAGATTAATCTGCCATAGTGAGGCTGATAGTTTTTGCAAAGAGGTATTGCACAACTTCACAGAAGACAACTTCACGATGTTCCTTTGCAGATGCTGGTGGTTTCTGGTATGTAAGTGGACCACCTATGTCAGGGTACATCTGTTCATCTCTTTGGCTCCCTCAAGAATTTATCCCAGAAGCTTAGTGTTGTACTGATGTTGGTGGCAGATGGTAGGCATGGCTACAATAGGGAACTGTCTTTAGTGTCATGTTGCCATGGTTGAGAGGGAGGCGACTGCTGAAAACAAGTATTTGCACAACCTCATTGAAGGCTGGGCCTAGATGGCAGTGTATGTGAAGGATGCAAGAATGTTGTAATGATGTGCATCATTTAATTAAATATGAGAGTTTAAATATATTGATAATTTATTTAAATATTCATTAACATGACATGTTACTAAAAGCTGATCTATAACTGATAATCTGTGCTATATCAGTTACAGCCAGATTGTTTACACAATTAGGATACGGTACTTGTGTAACATACTATTAAAAAAAAAAAAGACAATGTGGAATACATGAACTGTAACATATAACTGAGGTAATACCATATGTTACAATAAAGAGAACACAAAAGTTTGAGTACTTCATAAATCTGTTAAGTAGGCATCAATTATTTTAGGAGTGTGTTGATTTTTATGCTCACTGTGTAGAGTCTATATAAAAAATTTGCCCTCTGTCCCTCACTTCCACCTAATTTGTCTTCACTCTCTCTCGCTCACACATTTGCCTGCTTAGTGTACCTCATCAGTAGCCTCATACTGTGACATTATAACCTATTAAATGTGTTTTAAACTGAGCTGCATCAACCCTGTCAATAAAAGTTCACAAATTTGAATAGCATTACTACGTGCATTATAACTAAATATCATTGTGGTATCCACGATGACGATTGCAACAAAACAACTGTTTTCAGAAGCATCACCATACCTTCCCTTGGTCCACCTGTCAGAGCAGTTTTGGAAAAGATTGTATGGATGACCTTTAGATCTACTACTGTAAAACTGTAAAATTTGTCAAAAGTCGTTCCATTAATGGGTCGGAAGTCATTCCTTTGGGGATAGAAGTCGCTCGTGTATCACATAAAAATCAGATGAACAGGATTATTGTTCTAACACAGACACCGTTTTAGCTACTAAAAACTTCTCATGAACAATGTAACATGAGTAGGCACATCGTCATGATATAAGATTAGTTGCTGGTAAAAAGTTTGGGTCACTTTTATTTTATTTTTTCATATTACCATATCAGCAATTTCAACTGTAGGCCTGATTAAGTAAGTGCCCAGTTGGTATAGTAAACAATTCTTTTATTATCAAGAAAAGTTAGCAACATTGTTTTGATCTTTGATTTAGTCAGATAAAACCTTTTTTTTATGGAGAATTGGCAGCCATCTATTGTGCATTTTACTTATTTGTTTTAAGTTGCTGGAAAATTTTAATTTGCTCTTATTCATCAGTGTGCTGTCTGGTGATCAGTGAAGGTTTTTCAGTCTAAGTTCATTTGCTCTTTTGTGTTCATGAAAATTAATGGTTTTGCCATAGATTGATGAATGTTTATCAATCAGGTGTTGATGGCTATTTGACTTGCTTTCTCTTTCTTCAAGAAAAAGAGGGAATCAAACTGATTTGTTTTATCCATTTGGAAATGAATTTGACTTTATGGTATTATCCCTGTAAACCTGCATAAACATGACTATTCACAAAGATTAATGAATTACATTGTTTTGTGTGTTGCTATAAAATTGAAAGTCTGGTACTTTTGTGATGGTAACAACCACAGAGACAGTGCAGTTACCAAACTTCTATGATATGTCAGTGCAGCCAAAGTAAACACTGCAAAGAATTTACAATCTTTTACTTCTGAATTTAAGAGCTTTCTTGCTTTACAGGCAATGATTTTAATGTGCTTTAAAAAATATTTTGGATGACTTTAACAGAAAATTAACAATAATGTAATCAGTGTAACATTAACAATCAAATAACTTATTGTAACTTTCAAATATGTTCCATAGTCAAAATTTACAGTTTTCTAATCTTTCAGTAACTTAGAAATTAATGCATGTAATTTTAAACATTTACAGTGTTTCTGAATACTTACTAGTGTGTCTCTAAACTAGTAATGACTAATTTTTTTTTTTTGAGGATCAGCTTGGGAGTGTGGTTGTAAATTCTGATGCTTGTATTGATTTTTACCTTAATGAAAGGGACTCATACATTTAGAAGTATCTGAAAGCTTCTAAGATAAGGTACATCTCCAGTTGGGTTTACTGTGAACCCTATACCAAATTGAATAGCATATTTTTCCCAAGTGAATATGAAATGTTTCCCATATGAACTAAGAGTGACACTAAAGTGAGAAACAAATGTCCTTACAAGAAAGTCAAAATATGTGTTATTCATAAGTGTTGTTGGACCTTGTTTTGTTACTTTTGTCCCAATACATGTTAAAACATGTCTGTTTAAAGGGCATCATTTGGAGAGGTAGGCATATGAAAACAGGCCACAGAGAACAGTGAAGAAATAGCAGATGTGACAAAGGTTAGGAAACCATTTTTACCAACTTCAGCCTTCTGTAAAAAATTTGCATCAGTGGCAGAAATATAGGTGTAGGGATGCTACAGATTAACATCATATTGACACTGTGCTAATATTGTAATTTGTAGTTTTGTGTTCTATATTCTAGTCAGAAAATAAAGGTGTTATATAATTTGCATGTGCAATTGAATGTACAACTTGATCATTAATTAACAATTAATTAATTATTAGTTACATATATGGTTAATTTGATGTTCAATATGAAACTATATAATATGTGTCACAAAACATGCAAAAACAAATTCTCCAATTAGGTGATTCTATGATCCTTTCCGAAAATGGAATGTGATACAGAAAACTAATTCACCATCACTTTCATTGGATCGAACATTGTCTGAGTAATGAATCTGAATATTATTGATTCAGTAAAGAAAGAAACGAGATAACTTTTGAAAGGTCAGGAAATTACTGTAGCTCCCTCATTTTAAACCTTTAACCATCACCATCAAACAACTGTTACCACCTGTAACTAATTTTTCATCTTGCATTAGTGTAGTAACTTGTTGACTTGTCCCTGCACATCATTAAACTGGCAGCAAAGTGATGATGGCTCTATTGAAGGTGATACACTGTGGTTATTGTGGTAACACAGGACGAACATGGACTCAAAATGATAATCTCATCTTATTAACCATGCACGAGACAGTGTCAGGAAGTGCTGTAGGTTTAAGAACACATTATTATATCAAAGGCTTCTGTCATCTTTTTGGCTGAGGCAGTATTACTGTACACCAGGGAAATAGCATGTTGGAGTGCTGTAACTCTCAAATACAGTAGAGATTCCCTTTTTACTACAGCTGCATTTGTAAAATATTGAAATTTAACATTTAAAATTGCCTCAAAGGATTAACTTTTAGCATATTGTGCTTTAGAAATTTTAAGTACAAATATTTTGAAATTTTATGAGGCTATATGTTTTTTGGACTTGTGATGATTATGTATAATTTGATCAGTGTTCCCTAGACACAGCACTGTTTACTCTGTAAAAAACTATTGAACCTTCAATAACTTAACCATTTCAAGCATCTACATTTGAAACATACAACTTTTGGTTAATCATTTTTATCTTAAAACTGTAAACACTTATTAAAAATGCAAAGAAGAATTTAAAAAGTATGGTTTAATTAACCAAACTGAATGCTTCTTATAAGAAATCTGTAATAGATAATAAAAGTATTGGTGTTTACTATTAGCTTTACAAGAAGATGCAGTGTTGTGCTTAATTGGCTATACACATAAACCATTTTTTTATTACCCATAACTACATTGCCATACAGTAGTGTAGGGTACATTACACTGAATTTATATTATGTTACATTTCATGTAATCAATACATTATCTTGTCTGTGAAAGTGGATCTGTATATAGTCCTCATTTTTCATTTATCTTAAGACTTACCTCCTATTTATTAAATCATTATTCGTTGCATAGTTCTTGCTTCTCCCCATACAACACATTCTTTTCTAAACTTGTAGCAGTTGCTTGTTCCCATGTCTATCTAGGTTTTCTTCTACCCTTTCCATATATTTTAAGTGGCCCCACTAACAGTTGTCTTTCTTCTGTGGTATTCAGAATAGGTTGAATTACTAATTCTCTTCTTGTGCCAGTATTTTTCATTTTGTCCTTCTTTTCTGTCTTTCACTCAACACAAGTTTTTCATATCCAAACATCAAAATAGGTCTGTATGGTCTTAAATATCTTCATTTTCATTTTCTTGAGACTTCCTTCCTACTTATGAAATTATTATTCACTGCTTAGTTCATATTAATTGTTTTTCTTTCTGACTTTTACTTCAATTTATATACCTTGCAATCTGCGTTCATCTGTTGTAACTCCGAAGTACTGGAACACTTTCACTCATTCAATTGTAGTTCCTCAGTATCTGTTTTTACATCTTCTCTTATGCTGCTAATTACCATTTCTTTGGTTTTATTCTAATTAATTTCTATACCTTTTTTCCAGACTGAGTCAAC
This sequence comes from Magicicada septendecula, assembly GCA_034769895.1. Taxonomy (NCBI): domain Eukaryota; kingdom Metazoa; phylum Arthropoda; class Insecta; order Hemiptera; family Cicadidae; genus Magicicada; species Magicicada septendecula. The sequence goes on from CM068367.1 coordinate 460,817,890, forward strand.
TCAGTACTGAACATATTCTGAAAGCATCCTTGTCATAATTCTTCTTTTGTTGAAAATGCCTCTGAATCTGTAGTGTTACTTTTTACACAGTTACTAATGTACGCATGTTGACAACGTTGAACATTCCTTTTCTTTAAAATATCTGATAACTTTTCTCTAGGTACTATGTAAAAGGCTTTCTTCAAGTCTGTAAATTCTGGGCATGTTTTCTTTTTTCCTGCATTGCCTGGTTTAGCATGAGTACATCACATGTACTGCTTCTTCTTCTAAATCTGCTTTGTGCCTTAAGTGTGTTTTCTACCAATGTCCTGATTCTCCTGTCTACAACACCCTCAAACATCTTCATAACTGTATATAATAGCATTATTCCTCTATAGTCAGTAGTGGGTTAAAGGTGGGGTGGAGGTGCGGGCCCACTTAGTAGGGGGCCTCCAGATTTGGAAAATGTTCTATAGTCACATCCTGAACACAACACTAGGAGAGGTCCAGGATTTAATTGATCAGTTCCAAAGATTTTTTCATATTATTTTGAAATCCACCTTACATAAGGTATTGTAATAAATTTAATCCAGTCTATAAATAATAGTACTACTTGTATTATTTCTTTAAACTTTGTATTTATGATATGAAAGTAGATTTTTATTTCAAACATTACTACAGCTTCTCATAAAGTTTCCTAACTAGATTATCAATACAGTAATTAGACAATAAATATAAATCAGTAAAGTGTTTTTTCTATGTAGGCCTATTACTTAAAGATAAACTGGATTATAAAGGCCCATCTTATATGAGGGAGAGTGGCCTCAGAAAGAAATCCGCCTCCAGTGGCCTAGGCACATCACTGTCTATAGTTACCACACTCCCTTCTTAAAAATAAAACTATTAGTGCCTTTTGCTATATACTCCTCTTTCTCTATACTCCAGTAGTATATATTACTTATCTTCAGTAGCATGTCAACTCTCTTCCACCCCATATATCTCTGTGTGCAAATAGTAATAAGTAGTAGAATTTTTTTATACTGTCAAGTTGCTAAGACAGTGATGTGATAAAGGTGCTTAGGTAAATATGTTCTGAACATGTGAAACCTGTATTGTAACATCCATATTTTCTACTGACAATTTCTACTATATATTTTTAAGGTAATAAGGTTACACAAGCCTTAAAGAAATTTTTACAGTAAGAAAAGATATGAAAATTGTATAGTGGGAGAAGTGTATTTATCACAGTGTGTACCAAATTATTAAAATGTTTTTTTGCAGTAATGTAATCAGTCTGTGGTTATTACTTTACAGGCAATAGCTTTGAAACATATGATCCTTATACAGGAACAGTGACAGTGGTAGTGGGACCAGCACCTCAGTACCCTCCTCCTGGGGCACAGCCAGTACTAACTGCTGTACAATGTCAACCAGTACCTCTACAACCATTAGAATGGTATGGACCATCAGCAGCACCATGTTCATATTCTTGTGCAAGAAGGAAAAGATATTCAACTGATTCACAGGTATATGAAAAAATTTTCATAGGAAATAATAATTTTATATGATATTTAAAACTACATGCATGATATACAAATACATGTAACACAAATTTTGCTTTGAAATAACAACTTTCTACATCTATAAATCAAAATTATGATATTTCTTTTATAATTCTGAGTACTCCATAGAAACTTTTGTTTAGCATGAGTACAGTGTATCTTTGACTATCACTCTTTGGCCAACCGGATATTTTTTAAATGATTGTTTCTTTATGGTCATATTTATATATAAATTTTTCTAGAAATTTTTTACTAATTTTGTCTCTCATAACATTTAGGGAAAATGGTAGAATATATCAGTACATAATATTATTTGTTACTTTCAGAAGGTGTAATTAAAATAAAAACTTAATTACTCATTTAATGTATGTGCGTGGTGTGTATGCACATGCGAGAAAGAGAGAGAGATAGTGCGTGTTACTATTATTTTACACACGACATATACATGTAACCATTATACTTGTATTTTTTCAGAACTGTAGTGGACAGAGCTCTGAGTCAACAGGGCCTCCTGGAAGTCCTCAGGAATCTGTTGAGGAAGGTGCAGGGGCTGTCTTCTCACCTCAGTATGTCTATACTGGATACATGTATGGGCCTCCATTTTATAATGTAAATGGTAAGTATCTGTATTTCTTTTCTTATATTTCTCTATGTCAAAAAGTTAAACTTACCCTTTATATTCATAAAAGGTTTTAGAATAAATACATGTCAGGTACAACAAGAGTACTGTATACAAGTAAGCCAGCACTGTGTTCTAAACATGAACATGTATAAAATTAAAATATATTAATATCAATTAAATTTTGTGTTCTGTAAAGTTAACTTTCTTAAAATATACACAAACTGACTTATTTAATTAACCAAGTTTAGTACATGTTCCTAAGTGCATTGTATTTTACATTACTTCATTAATAGATTCTTTGTTTGGAAAATGCTTACTGAGAAAGAATAACAGCTGTCAGATACTGCTATATTGAATATTATAGCATTCATAAAATATATGCTGTGAAAATTTTATGTATAAATTTCTTAAACTAAGTTGATAATTACCAAACTACTCTGTAAAATATTTACAAATATCTAAAAGTACTAAGTTTCAATATGAATGTTGCTATGTTTGTGGTTTGGGATTATATTCTGTGCAACTGCTTTTGTCAGGGGTATCCACATCTACTGAATTCTCAATAGTCTAAATTAAGGACCAATGGCTTAGCTGTAGCTTGACATTTAGATTGCTCAGGGCTGATAGTGCCAAGTGTCAGCCAGTCATGTGAAATATGTTGTACAGCTATCATTCAAGAAATGTTTGTTAAAGACAATATTAGTATGCCATATGCTATTCAAATTATCTTGAAGCATAAGTATGTATTTTAGTGTTCTTTGTTTTGTTTTTTTCTGAGTCATATAAATGAATTTGAAGTGGACTAATAGAGTTATAAATTTTTGAAGTAAGATGCATACAATTTTCTGAGGAAAGGTAGAATTATTAATAACAAAGCATTAATTTTTTATGTGGCTACAAGACATTTAAAACTATGTTAAATCTGCAATTAGGTGAATAAATTAATTAAATAGAAATAATGTTGTGATGTTATACAATTTGTTTCTTCTGCAAGTAGTAATTTCGTATATTTTCTTTTTTTTATATATTTTCAAAAAGAAAATATACGAAATTACTTAACTAAAAATGAACTTTTTTCATGTGAAAAACTTACTATTTTATCGGACGCGTTTCGGCTTAGTATCCGCCTTCTTCAGCTTTGGTAACAGACTGCCAGCATTTTGTAATGGTTGTGTGGAAGGTGAAGTGGGGGTGGTGTGTGGCGGAAGGGGATTGGCGCGGGGATTCAATTTACTGTTTGTTTTCTGTATAATTGTGTCAAAAAGTGTATGTGATTTATATTGTAATTGATCGTTGAGTATGTTGTTTGGTTGTGTTGTGTGGTGTTTATATATTTTGTATTGTTCAGTTGTGTTGAGTTTTTGACCTTTGGGTATGTAATGTAGAATTACAAAATGCTGGCAGTCTGTTACCAAAGCTGAAGAAGGCGGATACTAAGCCGAAACGCGTCCGATAAAATAGTAAGTTTTTCACATGAAAAAAGTTCATTTTTAGTTAAGTGTTAGTGCTGTGAAAGAAGAGATGAATAATCAAGACAACAAAATTACTACTTGCAGAAGAAACAAATTGTATAACATCACGACATTATATAATTGCTGCAAGAAACTTCGAGTTACCTATATAGAAAATGTTAAATAGAAATACAGAAATAATAAGGTCCTCCATTTTATTGTACATAATCTGAATCATGAGTTCTGCAATCTAAAAAATTTCAGTATCATTATTACTTTATTCTCAATATTACTCACTTTGTTTATATTTGTGCATGTGTATGTGTGTGTGTGAAGATATACAGTACAACTGATAACTTGGCAAAATAAAGCCAGAATCGAAGTAAATAGTAGCTAAACACATGTAAATAGTAGCTCTCTATCTCATATTGAATCAGTCATATTGCTTAAATAAATATAATGAATGCCAGAGAACAGGGAGAAAGCATTAGCATTGGTTCATTACTAAGGACATGTGTTTGTGAATGTGTTGGCAACAATCAGATGCTCTATTCCAACACCTTATGTCCATTTATAGAACCACTGGCAACCACTATCCTCTATAGGCTGTAATACAATACATGCTGAATATTTGTTCCAACTCGTTTCTGCACTCATGGAAGCATTATTTGTACATATAAATTGTAATAAAAAAACTTAATATAATGTATTTATTATGAAGGTACTGAATCTACTAATATTTAAATGCAAAAGATTGTTTGATATGTATTTAGCTAACGCAGTTACCCGTGTAATGGAAGTGGGCTTGCATCCAAATTGCAAACCTTTTAGTTAATGCTGATGTGCAAAGCATTATGTCAATGCCACTGGTAGGAAAATTTTAGTTCTGCTTGTATTCTGATTGAGTTTCTTACAAGTGTATTTACTGTATTGATGTATCAACATATATTTTGGATACAAATGGTTTTAAGGTCAGATTTTTAAAGTGAATTATAAATTATTAAAGTCAAATGAAGTATGATTTTTCTTGTCAATATATTTAAATTTATTGTTTTTATAATAAAAATTTTGTTTATAATGTAAAATTTTGTTTAAAGAAAAAGTGGTATAGTTTTATATACAAAGCTGTCAAATATTGGTAGCATCATATTCATTTACTCATATTATCATAATAGTGTATGGTATATTGTAAAAATAAACATGCTTGTTTCCAACATATTTAAAATAAGCTTGTAATATACAAACCAGACACTGACATGAATTTCAATACATAGTCTATTAAAAATTACTAATAAATTTTGTTCAGAGTCTGCAAAGTAAACATGTTTATTTATTTTTTGAGCTGTATATTAGGAGCGATTTAAAATTCTAGTTATCTTTGGATAACCATTATATATATTTAATCAACTAATGTTTAATCATTTGTATTTTTCTATAAATTTGAATAATAATAAACTGAGTACTTGTAGATATCATTTAAGAATACGCAAATTAATTTATAAATTAAGCACAATAAATTTACCCATAATTGAAGCTAATCAGTGTGTGTGTGTTTTATAATAGAGCCTTTTTAATTAAAATTGTAAACCTTTTTAATATAGTATCGAATTTATAATACATAATTTAGTTGTAAACAAATCTTATTAGTATATTTGTTTAATAGGATTGTGAACATGTTTTGTACACTGGTAACTGATTTGGGTGACATTTTTTCCCTTGCAACTAGTCATTTGTAATGGTTCCATGGTTCCTTATGGTTTCAGTTGTTTCACATTAAATTACACATAATATGAGGTTCTGTTTTTTTATATATTTATTAATTTCTAATTCCTTGTTTGGACTGAGAAATTTTTATTCCTCATAAAACTTTAAGTTATACAATCAGAACTGTTAGGAATTTCAAACAATGTAATTGAGAAGAATTTCATAGCTTAAACTTACAGTGGCAAGAAAGGTTGGTAGTAGGTTATGATGAACATTTTACACTCTTCTACACTACAGGCAAAAGAACACTATTTTTGAAATAATCTATGTATATATTATCTGAAGAATATATGTATCTCATTTTAAAACAAAAATGTCTCTTATTATCTGCATATATGTGAAACATTTTTATTACTTATATTTTTTTGTTACTTTTAGTGTGCTTATACTGTATCATATTGAAGTTTTATTTTCAATTTATTTGAAGTATACCTGTGAAACAAATTATATTGAAGACAATGTATATTTTTATTTTTTATGGCTTTAGTACTTCATTGTTGGCTGATACTATGTTAGTTCACATCATAAGCTGTTGGGTTTAGATAGCATTAAGTTTGCACATTTTCAAATAAATATGTTACAGTCCGTTTTCAGAAGGAGACAATTTTGCTTTATGTACAACTTTTTACTGTATTTTTGAATCTGTTTTATACTGACAGGAATCCTCTGATATTGGTGCTCTTTAGAAGAAACATGTGTTCAGTGTTGTGGTTCCTACATAAAGTCATGATATGTTTTTTTTCAAGATTATTTTACTCTTTATTGTGATTTGTAATGATATATAAATCTTAGGAACATACGGTTTCTTAATATGTTAAAACAAGCTCTTGACCATGTTTACTAGCACCAAATTCAGTACTTTTATATTTGTCATTTTGATATATTCAGTCATGTCTTAGGGATGTGTATTTCATACACATCTAATTACTTGAGTTACAAAGTAATTATTTACTTTCTACTTACAAATAACTCTTTCTTATGAATACTTAAAATCTGATTGTAAGCTATTGTTACATAACACATTTAGTTGCACATCTGTTACCATTAACAGAAATTACCCAACATTTCTGTGACTAGCAAACTGTGACCTTCACATTGCACTTCATTCCATCACATTACTGTGTGCAACTTCATTGCACTAAAATGTAACCTAACATCATTATGAAACACATAAATTTCATAAAACTGGTATATTCAAATAAATTAATAAATACTATTAAATGACTGACTATTAAAGTACAATGAAAATTAAAAAAAATTAAGTAATTGATTAATTGTACTTACCCCTGTCAATCTGGTAAGTACAGCCAGCAAACATCCAACATAACACTTCCTACACTGTACAACAGTAGGAAGGGCTACCTATTTATGTGTGTATTCCTTGCTCCATTATCTGCTTACATATAAACTCCTTGCATATCGTGAGGAGGGATTTGGAACTACTCAGCGAGTATCACTTCTCATACAGTCACATACTTCTTAACTAAATCTTAGAAATGTTATTGTTTGGTTAGTTGATAAATTAAGCTACAAGGCCTCTCACCAGAGTAATAACTAGAAGATGAAAGATAGATTAGTCATTGCATGTGACTAGTTCAGGGTCTGTAAGAGAAAATCTGGAGGATTACTATAAAGTAAGTAATACACAGTGATTTACATTCCAGAGCACTGTAGAGAAGCAAATAACCACCATGCCTAGGATAAGATGGATAAGGTTGAATCCAAAAACATTTCCCATGTGAACGTGGATCAAGGTATTTTGGAGAAACATTCCGCTTAAGGAATATCTATAATATCTAGGAATACAAGAAAAACATTAAAGAAGAGAAGAGAAATGAGTTGAATGTCTTTAGACACACAACATTCTATAATTCTATAGGTTGAAGTTGATAGTTTTGGACTAATTGCACAATAAAACTATTAACACTTTGATCTCTTTGCCTGACCTGTGCTCATGTAGAACAATTGCTGTTGTGTCCAAGCAGTGCTTGTTTGTGTTTTTGCAATGTTCTATGTTGTATCTAACAAAACGGATTCGTTCATTTGGATGTACACAGTTGTATCTGTAGGTTTTTTGTGTTAGTTCCAAAATTCTCCACTCACCACAGCTCTTCTCAGTAATGAATGTGTAAGCTAATATTCATGTGTTCGTCCACATATTGATCATTGAAATAATGGCAACTTGGCAAGGAAAATAATAATTTTTATGTATCCTGTTTTTATTTTATTTAGTTTATTTTGTATAGTAATAGTTTGTTTTTATTCTGTATAATAATTAATTTTTTATGTTACATAAAAAATAATGTTGATGAACTTCAGAAAAACTTAATGTCAAACCTTTTTTATTAAATGAAGTATAGTAATTATTTATTGCTAAAATATCCATTACACCATTTATGTATGCATCTTAGTAACATTATTCAGAGTAGAAATGGATTATCAATTAAAAAAAACAGGAAGTCAGTTGCAGCTATAGAAGAAAATAAATATATTTCCACCTTTACGTAAAAGTGCCTAATGTGTGAAGACCACCCAGTGCGTAAAACACAATGCCCTCAAACACTAACCAAAATTAGCTGAGAATGGTGGATGTATCATCGAATCAAGCAAACATATTTCCAAGACTTAAAAAAAAAAATTTGAGTCTGTATGTTTTGGGCTCTGATTAGCTGAGAGCTGGAATTTGTGCATCCAGCTATCTCCCTATCCAAAACATGAAGAGTTTGTGTATAATGTAGAAAAATGGTCCTTCCGACTGAAGTTCATTGCGGGTATCGGTAATAACCGTTATACTTGGCATTTGATGGTTCTGTTTAGCTCATTATTAAGGGTAAATGCAACTAATTAGTTTAACTTTATGACATATATGATTTTAATTAAATTCATACATGCAAAGAATGTCACTTATGAATATTTCTTGATAATATATTGTTCCAATCCTGTAAGAATACTTTCAAATAAGTTATTAAATGTGAAGGTAATGAATTGAATTCTAGAAACTAGTCATAGATCTTTTATAGACTCAAGAAAATTAAGTATGAACATATTATTTATGCATACACATGCGTGTGTCTGTTTTCTACAGCCAGATATTAATTATATCAGTGTTCTTTTATTCCAGATTTGACTGTATAGGCTATTTGTCAATATTTTGACACTCTTTTTTCTTTGATATGTTCCTTAAGAATTTAACCTTTATTCTAGATCTACATTTTTTATTTGGCATGGCAAGATGTATTATTGCTTCTCATGGATCATGCTCAACATGGTGTACTGTTTTTATTGATGGTTAATTTGGTGTTGTGCAGATGTTTTTACTGTGTAGATACGATGTGTGCACCATCAATAGATTTAGTGTTTCATAATTCACACACACACACACACACACACACACACACACACGCGCGCGCGCGCGCGCGCACGCGTCTGAACCTTTATTCACAGATTTGAATCTATATTCTTTCATATCTGTGCGCATTCCTTCTTTCTGTGATCCTTTGCTTGTAGTGTCCACATATGAATGATTTGCATGATCCTTAAGAAACACAACATAAAAAAATTATACTCAACACTAACCTGAAAACTGACATCATCAATGTACAAAAATAACATACCAAGAAAACCTGGGAATTAAAAATTAGCTGGCTCAACACTAAACATGCATCACTATAAAATTCATAAAAAATGAAAACAACAACCATTACTATTAGTTCAAAAGACCAGATCAGAGAAGTACTGAAAGTGAACAAATTCACATTCTATCAGACCTAAAATGGGATTCTCATGGGGACATGAGTGTGCATGTAAGTCACTCTAGTGTGAGCTAAGAGTTGTGAGAGTGGAAAAGCATGTAAGTCGCAGTTGATGTTAGCAGTCGACACTCGGTATGTGACAGAATCAAGCAGTATTTCATTTTAAGTCGTGAAAGAAGCATACTTGGAGCAAAACATCACAGCATTTAATAAAACTGTTAATTTTCTCTAGCATTGAGAGGTTTCCTCATCATTTTTTAATAAGTGAGCACATTCTACTAACAAGAATTAAAACTTCTCTTCTTATTTGAAGAAAACCTTTATAATTTTCAGAGATGTGACATCTAATTTTTGATCAATAAAATTGTAGTAAAACTGCACATATTGTTCCCACTCCCTCACCCACCAGAATTTTTTGGATTTTTTGTGTGATGAACAAACAGGTCTGGGAGCTAGAATTATAAAAAATACAACACATACTTTCAAGCAAAATTCACCAACTATCTTGTCCATGACTTACAACAATGTGCCACGCGTTGGGCAGCCAAATACAAGATTTTCTTTGTCTTGGGAGTTTTTGATAATTGCAATGCCCCACGTTCTTTGGGCGGCAAATACAACACTGTGGGGTGTTATGCTATTACGCTACTGAATTAACTAATCTGTGATTGCCGAGCCCTACGTTCTTTGAGAGCCAAATACTACACTTGCCACGTGTTGGGCAGTCATTAAGTAATTATGCTAACAATAATGGATTAATTAATCTGTGATTAAGTAATTATTGAATATATTAATTTGCATAATGAGCTCGTGTAATCAATAAATAACACGTTAATTACTTTACGTTAGCATAACTATTGCATGGAGACTCTAGTTGTTGCATTAATAAATAAAATAAAATAAACTACCATAAATCACTCAAATGCCATTACTTTCTCGTTCTGAGGTAATTTGACAATGATGAACGCATATTGATAAAATAAACACTTATTTATTAACATTATATCATTCATTAAATTCAATATATAAAATATGGATGATTCCCTGTAAATACATACATTCATAAACTCATGAAAAGAACATAAAAGAACACATGTTTATACATCAAATTACAAGGTAAATCCAATACGTTGTTTGCTGAAAAACATACACATACATATATAATGTAATCGATATATAGAAACACAAATATTCGAACAATAAATCCTATACTAATGCGTTCATCGTATGCCTCAGATGGATGGCGTTAAATTATGTTTATCATGTTCAATTTAAATGCTCAAGGGGTGTTTCTTGAAAAAGAGACAGGACAGTAGAGCTCCTTATAATAAGAATAGCATAAAGATTACTTGTTTAGATGAATTATCCGATATTTCCATCGGCGTAACTCCTCTCTGCTGGACCATGTGTGGGAAACTGTGCTGTCACTGACACTTAACACACGCGAAACAGATTCACTCGCGCTGTGTGTTCGTATTGTGTTGATTCTGCTGTTATTGTTCGAGTCATGAAGTTATGTGTCGTGAAGATAAGTTCATCTTTAACTATGGTGTATATATATATGTCTGTCTATTGTTCAACGTTTGATATGTTCATTACTGTTAGTGTTTTGATGCCGCGGTGTAATTGTTCCACATGATATTGTATCGCACCGCAACACTGTATAATGTTATGATTTCGCCGTCCGGTGTTACAACAACGATAGTTCTACGCGTCGATTATTGATGTAAGTGTGACTGGTTAGTTCAATTCTGAATTAGAGTATAATAAAGAATTCTATAATTGTTAAGCACTGGCGTATGTCGCATGTTTTTAGACACTGAAAGTACACTATTACCGGATACGCGCCAATATCGAAATGTCTAAGTCTCTTAGTTATTGACGCGTGGCAAAGTTCAAAGTCCCATTGCCGTCCGTATGTTAATCGAACTTTGACGACCGACTGTTGAAAGTATTTGAGTGAAAGACTATGGAAGACTGTCCTACTGACCGACTGACTGCTCAAGGTATATGAGTAAAATTTTATGAGACTGTCCAAAGTATATGGTTGAAAAATTATGAGAGACCGTCCTCCCGCGTGCTCTGCAAGCAGTTTTTATCAAACATCGTGTACCACAATGCACCCTTCTGGAAAACACGCCTCAAGTTGAACATGATAGGACGGAAGATCTCCTACCCTTAAGCCAGAGTGTCGTTCTTCACTTCTCATTCGACGTTCCCGTTGCTATGCTGGCGACGGTCCTCTCCACCAGTTCTCTGGGTAGATGCTGGGTTGTGATTGGATATCCTGTCTCCCCACGGGTTCGCGTCGAAAGCCTCCGTACACTTTTCCTAGAACAGGAGCAATTTCATGCTCGTCTATCATGCTATTGTCTAAGCGTACTCCGGGTCTCGCTGCAGTTCTCACGAAAACAATGTGTCGTCTCTTGTTATTGTTCGCTGTGTTTGACCCTTTTTTCCTGAACGCTATCCTGGCGCAGCGTGACGTCGTTTCCAAAATGGCACACCTACCGCCTGTCGTAAATATCCGTTGTCGCCAGTAAGTCGTTCCCCTGCTGTTTACAAGTTCGATTCTATTATTTTAGGTATCGATGTCCGTCCTCGTATAGGGTATATACTATTGTGTGACTTGCACCCTTTTATTCTTTACTGGTACCCTACAAATTAACCCGGCAGTGTGTCCGCCACGGTTTCTCCTCTAAATTGGTACTTGACACAGTTTCCATTATCTTACATTTGCAGGCTGTAAATCTCGTGTTTTAGACGAGTCTGTCACGGCCAACCTTGTCCCTATTGTACGACTATGTGAAACGTACTTGCATTGTCTGAAGTAAACGTTCACTTGACACATCTACACACATTTCTTTATTTATTGCTCGTGGGCTGAGTAGGTGTGTCATGCTGAATGTAACGTCTTTTCAGTCACACTAAAATTTTTAAATTTTTGGTTGTTACATAGGTCCCCAAATCGGATTTGATGTTGGATTAGCGGAAGACACTCTAATCCGATTTCTGCGCTCTGTGTTTGTTGTGGGAGTCCCCTCTGATAATGTCGCGGTCAATGACCTACTTTCCTCTGCTTGGGGTATATGGGTATATATTCCCTATATTTGGTCGTAAACTACCTCTGGGGATTTATTGCCGCGCATCTGAGGAAAGATGAACGCATTTTTTACATATTTGCATATCTAATTAGATATGGGATTATGTACAATAATAATAGCTGTGGATGGCTGTGCCGTCCGCTTATAATCTAACACATGAAATAATGATTTTCGACATGAATTACAATTATTCATGTATCGTTTAAATATCATTATGATAGCTAATGTTCTTAGTCTATCTTGACCATTTAAAATACAATTTACGACCTGTAAATACACATTGATACATTCATTAATTATTATTGAGTATCACTCACAATATGTGTTACTATCATCTATACTAATTATATTGATTAGAAACTTATATACATTATTCAGGAACAATTAACAATTCACTTGAGATCATTATGATTATAAATAACTTTGTTTTATATCACTCAGATTTGATTAATTAATCTAATATCATCGGGTGTCTATAAAACTCGTTATAACGTCTTTTCGCAATTTATTGCTGCACATTCAATTGAACTTTTCACATCATAATTGTCTTTTCTATTTAAATTTCCACTAACACTGGCTATACACATGTAATTAATGTCGTTAGGTTGCCACATTGTGACTTAAGAACTCCTTGTACAAAATCTTTACATTATACACTAATAAGATATACATCATACTGGTTAGCTAGTTGGACCGGTTTTCGCGGGACATTCACCTTATGTGTTGATCCGCCTCCGAATCCACTAGTCTAACTGATTGTCGATGCACTTTCGTTTTCCTTTGAGACTTGTGATTTCGTCTCAAAGTATCTCTTCAGCAATCGTACGTTGAAAATACCCCTCAGTTTTCCATTGCTATCGCACTCAGCGAGCTCGTATGTTGCGTTACCAAGGATGCGACTAACCTTGTATGGTCCGGTGTATAACTCGAAAAACTTGTCAATCCTTTTCATTGCGGCGTCGGATTGATGGTAGCTCCTCAACAGCACCTTATCGCCGGTAGCAAATTTAGTAATATTCTTACCATCATTGATACGTTTAGCATATTTCTCTCTTTTGTCTTTTATTTTTACAAACACATTAATATTGGGATTGTGTTCATTGTTGATGACATCTTTGTCCAGCCACTTCTCCCATGCGCGGGTCGGCTTCTTTCCTAAGTGTGCCTCGTGGGGTGTTATTTCTATTGTTTCGTGGTACGTTTCATTGATACATGTTTCAATTACTCCGACGTATCTTGACCACTTGCTATGCTGGTCGTGTACCAGGATCCTGAATAGATTTCCCAATTGGCGGTTAATCCTTTCCGCTAAGTTCGCTCGAGGATTCCTTATCGCGGTATATCTTGGTTGTATTCCCAGCTCCTCGAGACCTTTAACCCATCTTTCGGCGGTAAATTGCGTGCCGTTGTCGGTTAAAATGACTCTCGGTCGTCCATACTTCATACAGTAATCGTTGATCCGTCGTAGTGTCGTGGTGGTTGTCGCTCTTCTTAGTGTGAATAGTTTGACAAACTTTGTGAAGTTGTCCACCATGACAAGTAAGTATTTGACACCTCCTGTACCTGTTGGTAAGGGTCCATAGTAATCAACACTTACTATGTCACCTTTGGCTGATGGTATCATGGCTTTTGTTCCGCCAAAGAGCATCCTGTTGTTCGTATCCTTGTACCGTTGGCAAGAGTCACAAGTTTGGGTATATACTTTCACTTTCTTGATCAAGCTGTCGATCGTGAAGTGCTCTTGTAACATTTTTATACACCTTTTCGGGCCTAGGTGTCCGTACATTTGGTGTATCTCTGCAATTAGATCCTTCGATACGCTGTCAGGAATGTATAGTTTCCATTCGCCACATCGTCGTCGGTACAACTTATCATTAACAATTTTATAAAATTTACTTAATTTACTATCTATAACGTTATTCTTAATCTTATCTATGAGCGTTCCAAGTTTGGCATCTTCATTTTGGTATTTGCCGATACCACTAATTATTTTGCCTAATTGTTGACTCATTTTAATAACTAGGTGATTAATCAAATATTCGTGCGTCTCCTCGTTTGTCTCGTGTTGTTCCGTGTCAGCCGGGTATCTACTCAGTATGTCCGCAACGACGTTATCCTTTCCTTTGCAGTGGATAATGTCGAAATTGTACTCCTGTATGGCGAGAATCCATCTTGTAATTCTGGAATTATTTAAGTGACACTTGTGCATAAATGTTAATGCTTTATTGTCGGTGATTATCGTGAGTGGTTGGCCAAGTATGTACATACGAAACTTATCCAGACATCTAACAATACTCAGGAGCTCTTTCTCCGTCGTGAAGTAATTGCGTTCTGCTCCCTTAAATGTCTTGCTTGTAAAAGCGATGACGCCGATTTCTCCATCTTCATCAATCTGGTAAAGCTGGCCACCATACGCAAAATTACTAGCGTCACACTGAATATAGTATCTTTGGTTCGGCCGTGGGAACCGTAGAGTTACTATGTCTATAAATAACTTCTTGACTCTCTGGAAACACTCGTCCACTTCCCTTGTCCATGAAAACTTTCGTCCGCCTTTCAGCAGTTCATGTAAAGGTTGCGTTGTTTCTGCGTATTTACTCGAGAATCTGTTATAAAAATTGGTAAGACCAAGAAAACCTTTGAGTTGTTTTGTATTCTTCGGTGCTGGGAAATCCATAATCGCCTTTACCTTGTCATCGTTTGCTTGTATCCCTTTTGTTGTAAGGCGATAACCAAGGAAGGAGATCTCTCGTCTGAAGAATTGTGACTTGGTGAGGTTGACAGTTATATTTGCTTTATTGAGGTTGTTTAGCAACGCTTCTAAATGATTTAAATGTGTTTGTATATTATTGGAGTAGCACAAGCAGTCGTCCACGTAGATGATCGTGTTCTTCTTGACCTCCTCCTCGAGGGCCACATCCAATCCACGTGTCAACGCTGCAGAGCTGGTGCTGAGTCCAAATGGCGTCACTGTGAATCGGTAGCACTTCCCTTCATGCATAAACGCAGTGAAATCCCTACACTCTCGTTTTAATGGGACTTGCCAGAAGCTACTGGATAAATCGACCGTCGACAAGTACTGCATATCACCACATCTAGCCAATATCTCATTTACCGGGGACACTCCTTCGTAATCGGGCACGGTCACGCTGTTCACTTTTCTTGCATCAAGGCATAGGCGAACCCTCCCATCCTTCTTGATAACTGTCACGATTGGGTTGACGTACGGGCTGGCGCAACGTTCGATTACTCCATATCGTAACATCCGGTTAATCTCCTCGTTCACCTTGTCTCTGTAGGCAAGCGGCACAGGCCACCCTCGTTGAAAGTAAGGTGTCCTGTCCGTGACGTGAAACTCGTGCGTGTAACCCTCTATTCTTCCCGGGCACTCCCTAAAAACATTCCGGTTCCTTACCAAAATCTCCTTCAGGCGTTGCAGTATTCCTTCATCCACGCAGTCTATGCTCCCAATCTTCTCATCGATGCATCGCAGTACTTCCTCTTCTTCTTCACTGTTTATCACGTCAATATTCATGATTGGTATAATGTGCTCCTCATCAACAGTATCGTTTTTTAAACTAACTACTTTGTTTCCGATGTCGATGCGACACCCAACTTCTTGTAAAAAACTAATTCCTAGTATACATGGTTTCACTAATTCTGGTATTACCAAAAACACACATTCATATCGGATACTATCAATCTCAATGTCACACAATATTTGTCTCTTAACTAATTTGGATTTACTTCCTACAGCACTTATTATAAATGTATTCGTTACGGGTAGTGTCTCATATGGTTCGATACTCTTCTTATGGTTATTAAACCAAGTTTCCGATAACCCGTTAACAATACAACCAGTATCAAGTAAGGCTTGGACAGTTACATCATTATTAAATTTAATAGTAATCTCGGGACATTTCAATATTTGTTTATTTACAATCTCGTCGTCCTCTTTTAGTAGGTCCTTTCGTAAATCAGGTAACAATATATTTACACTCTCACTCGGAAAGAAGTCGCTTAGAAATTCTATCTTCTCCCCTCGTTCGACGTATTTTTGTTGTTGTTATTGTTGTCGCTGTTACCGTTCGCCCTTGGGGTAGTGCCAACGACCGTGCTACTGGGTCCTGCCTCAGCTGGTGTAAACTGTACTGTATTAACGTAGTGTTTGTTGTCATACCGACCCCTTGTTGGCTGTCGGTCACTTTCATTTTTATTGTATTGCGTTTCCCTTTCTCTCGTATTGTTCCTCCCTTCGTTGTAAGGTCTATAATGTGGTCTGCGAGTGTTATCTCCGCTCGACTGTATACTTGTGAATTCCGTAATCAGCGCTTCGAAATTTGGTATACTCGTGATACCACGTGTGACCACGGCGAGCTGCAAGTCCTTACCAAAGTGGCGAGCTAGTTTTCGTATCAACTGAGTGTCGGTTAATGCTGGTGACAGTTGCCGACTTTCCAGTAAAATCCGTTCTACATACTGGACAGCTGTGATTGGTCCATTCCACTCATATCTGCCGTACTCCAGATTGTCGCGTATATTGTCCTGGCGTTCTTGACCCCAGTACTTCAAGGTGAAAGCTTCTTTAAATTCTTCGTACGTGGAGATTTGATTCCTTATGACGCGCCACCATATTCCAGCGTCCATCTCCAAGTGTCTTCCGATCCATTTAATGTCACCGTTGTTGTAGTACTGTTCCTGGATCTCTGACAATTCCTTCAGGAACTCCATTGGGAACCTGTCAGTGCCGTTGTACTTTAACTCTGTATGTGTGTGTCCGTTAATTCTACTGATTATTCCAGACTCACCTTCAATTAGCTGACGCTGTAGTCGTTCTATCTGGGATTTTAATTCGTTGATACGGGTGGTTTTCTCTCTGGTGCTCTCATCTACCTCACTGATCTTCTGCTGCATTGTGTTGTTTACGTCTCCCTGTTCCTGTTGTAATTGTCTTACTGTTTGGAATAGTTCGACTCTCAATTCCTCTTGCTTCTTGTGATTTTCTTTTGCGTGTGTCTCCACTCTGTTGTGGATCTTTTTGATGCTCGTTTGAGTATTTTGGGCAACACTCTTTAGTTCCTGTCGGTCTAACTCTCTTGTTTCACGCACCTCTTCGAATTTCTTGTCGGTGTCGTCCCTTAACTCTTTTATGATCTCGTTCTGCTGCTTCTGAACCTCGTCTATCTTCTTATCACAATTATTTATACATTCACGCACTTCCGCGCGTATTTGTGTAAAATTTTCATTCTGCTTCTCGAACTTTTCATTGATTTCTTCTTTTTGCTTCTCGAACTTCTCTTCTAGTTTCTCGAATTTTCCATTCACTTCTCTAAAATTTTCCTTCTGTTCTCTTCTAATCTCTATAAAATTTTCATTAATTTCATTACATTTTTTATCCTGCTTCTCGAACTTTTCATTAATTTCTTCCTTTTGCTTCATCATGAAGTCCATTAATGCGCGCAACGTCACCTCTTCCTGCGGTTGTTGTTGGGACTCCTGTCCCCGCGCTCTGACGTCTGACGTCTCCTCGGTCATTTGTGAATAAGTTGGTGATTCCTCTCGTTCGACACCAGGTACTCCCTGTTGGTTATTAATGTCGAAATCCATGGAATCTGTGCTACTGGTCGTCATTTTTGCAGCTTTACTCCGCGTTAACATTCAGTCCCAGTCCAACTAGCTTCACACTAATAATATTTGTTCTTACAACTACTAACATGAAATATTAATATATACGCTTATCCTATCTCTACTGCCTGCTCTTTGCCGTGTGGTGGGCGCCAAATACAACAATCTGCCACGTGTTGGGCAGCCAAATACAAGATTTTCTTTGTATTGGGAGTTTTTGATAATTGTAATGCCCCACGTTCTTTGGGCGGCAAATACAACACTGTGGGGTGTTATGCTATTACGCTACTGAATTAACTAATCTGTGATTGCCGAGCCCTACGTTCTTTGAGAGCCAAATACTACACTTGCCACGTGTTGGGCAGTCATTAAGTAATTATGCTAACAATAATGGATTAATTAATCTGTGATTAAGTAATTATTGAATATATTAATTTGCATAATGAGCTCGTGTAATCAATAAATAACACGTTAATTACTTTACGTTAGCATAACTATTGCATGGAGACTCTAGTTGTTGCATTAATAAATAAAATAAAATAAACTACCATAAATCACTCAAATGCCATTACTTTCTCGTTCTGAGGTAATTTGACAATGATGAACGCATATTGATAAAATAAACACTTATTTATTAACATTATATCATTCATTAAATTCAATATATAAAATATGGATGATTCCCTGTAAATACATACATTCATAAACTCATGAAAAGAACATAAAAGAACACATGTTTATACATCAAATTACAAGGTAAATCCAATACGTTGTTTGCTGAAAAACATACACATACATATATAATGTAATCGATATATAGAAACACAAAATTCAAACAATAAATCCTATACTAATGCGTTCATCGTATGCCTCAGATGGATGGCGTTAAATTATGTTTATCATGTTCAATTTAAATGCTCAAGGGGTGTTTCTTGAAAAAGAGACAGGACAGTAGAGCTCCTTATAATAAGAATAGCATAAAGATTACTTGTTTAGATGAATTATCCGATATTTCCATCGGCGTAACTCCTCTCTGCTGGACCATGTGTGGGAAACTGTGCTGTCACTGACACTTAACACACGCGAAACAGATTCACTCGCGCTGTGTGTTCGTATTGTGTTGATTCTGCTGTTATTGTTCGAGTCATGAAGTTATGTGTCGTGAAGATAAGTTCATCTTTAACTATGGTGTATATATATATGTCTGTCTATTGTTCAACGTTTGATATGTTCATTACTGTTAGTGTTTTGATGCCGCGGTGTAATTGTTCCACATGATATTGTATCGCACCGCAACACTGTATAATGTTATGATTTCGCCGTCCGGTGTTACAACAACGATAGTTCTACGCGTCGATTATTGATGTAAGTGTGACTGGTTAGTTCAATTCTGAATTAGAGTATAATAAAGAATTCTATAATTGTTAAGCACTGGCGTATGTCGCATGTTTTTAGACACTGAAAGTACACTATTACCGGATACGCGCCAATATCGAAATGTCTAAGTCTCTTAGTTATTGACGCGTGGCAAAGTTCAAAGTCCCATTGCCGTCCGTATGTTAATCGAACTTTGACGACCGACTGTTGAAAGTATTTGAGTGAAAGACTATGGAAGACTGTCCTACTGACCGACTGACTGCTCAAGGTATATGAGTAAAATTTTATGAAAGACTGTCCAAAGTATATGGTTGAAAAATTATGAGAGACCGTCCTCCCGCGTGCTCTGCAAGCAGTTTTTATCAAACATCGTGTACCACAATGCACCCTTCTGGAAAACACGCCTCAAGTTGAACATGATAGGACGGAAGATCTCCTACCCTTAAGCCAGAGTGTCGTTCTTCACTTCTCATTCGACGTTCCCGTTGCTATGCTGGCGACGGTCCTCTCCACCAGTTCTCTGGGTAGATGCTGGGTTGTGATTGGATATCCTGTCTCCCCACGGGTTCGCGTCGAAAGCCTCCGTACACTTTTCCTAGAACAGGAGCAATTTCATGCTCGTCTATCATGCTATTGTCTAAGCGTACTCCGGGTCTCGCTGCAGTTCTCACGAAAACAATGTGTCGTCTCTTGTTATTGTTCGCTGTGTTTGACCCTTTTTTCCTGAACGCTATCCTGGCGCAGCGTGACGTCGTTTCCAAAACGGCACACCTACCGCCTGTCGTAAATATCCGTTGTCGCCAGTAAGTCGTTCCCCTGCTGTTTACAAGTTCGATTCTATTATTTTAGGTATCGATGTCCGTCCTCGTATAGGGTATATACTATTGTGTGACTTGCACCCTTTTATTCTTTACTGGTACCCTACAAATTAACCTGGCAGTGTGTCCGCCACGGTTTCTCCTCTAAATTGGTACTTGACACAGTTTCCATTATCTTACATTTGCAGGCTGTAAATCTCGTGTTTTAGACGAGTCTGTCATGGCCAACCTTGTCCCTATTGTACGACTATGTGAAACGTACTTGCATTGTCTGAAGTAAACGTTCACTTGACACATCTACACACATTTCTTTATTTATTGCTCGTGGGCTGAGTAGGTGTGTCATGCTGAATGTAACTGTCTTTTCAGTCACACTAAAATTTTTAAATTTTTGGTTGTTACAGACTGGAATGAGACTTTCAGTATGTCATCAAGACCTCTGTCTTGTATGCTAAATTGTTCGTGTACATAATATGCATGTCTTCTGAGAATCTGGCTTAAGGAAAAATGCACACAACCCGTTTATACTACTGAAACATCTCCTGTAGAGCAACACACTGGCTACCAATAGGAATACGCCAGCCCTGTGTGTGAAGTAATGTGAAGCAATAGTGGTTTTGCCATAAAACATAAAGAATGATGCATGAAAGAATAATTTATTACGGAAGGTTTTACTCTTGAGGAAGATGTCAAAGAAGAAGGATATTGAAATGATGAGAAGAAGAGACAAGTCATATTTAAATCTGAAATATTTTCTCTGTGTGTGTGTGTGTGTGTGTGTGTGTGTGTGCATCTTGTTGATGTAATACAATATTAGCTTCATCCTGGCAATACAATTTTTTTGATTGAAAGAAAAAAGTCAAAAATAAATATTGTTGGCAGAAATGATTGTCTATGGCAGACAAGTACACATGAATGTTTTATATTTCTAGGAATAAGTATTCAGGGAGTTATTCCACCATCACCACCAACACCATCACCATCTGTTGATGTTTCGACAACTAAACGTAGAAAGAAACGCAAAAGGAGGAGAAGAGGAGGGGTAAATATATATTTTGTTCCAGTATTTGTTGTAAGACTGCATTTATCGTATTATTGTATATATTGAAACTATGACTGATGGCATTGCTATTCTGGTGACAATTGTAGAGTCATCTATTGACCACAACATTATTTTAATTATGTTTAAGTTTTTCATTAGTCTCCTGCTATTTTTTCTTTAAAATCTTATCTATTGTAATACTCTGTTCAAACAACAAGGTTGTTCATTGAAGAACTTTATAATTTTTACAGTTATGAGATAAAAGTTAAGCAAATACACCATTGTCCTCACTTGTTTCTGTACTTGACAGTGCAGTTCCATATTTTTTGCATTTTACAATGAATTAAAATTGGGGAATATATGTCCAGGAGGCATAATTGTTTTTACTGTTCTACTGCAAACACTGACTTTTTCAAACTGTTATGAAAATAGAAAGTATAAAAAGAAATTTTTCATGAAGAGGTTGTTCGTAATCATGTTCTAGGCATTACATCAAATTTTTTATTTTATTTTTTCTGTAATCTGTCCAGTGTTATTAAGTTTTGTTTTTATAAACATCTGCAAATTCCGTAACAGTTACACTTAAACAATATTGTTTCCATGATATTTGGCAAAGATTTATTAATATTCATTAACATACTAAAAGTGTAATAAGCATTGTTACAACAACACGTCATATGGTTTACCAGCCACACGTTGGTTGCATCAATTTGTAACGAAATTAATATTCTGGTATATTAATTATAGAGTTAAACTCACCCACCCATTCTAACTTTCCAATTTGAATTCTCTGCCAAACCGGTATTACTTCTAGGTCATCCAAAATTTTTAATGTTTATTATGTGATAAATAAAACTCAAGTAATTGTAAAGATTATAAAAAAATCAAACATAAAGTGAGAAGTTCAATAATGTTTTTTATTAGCAATTCTTATGGCCTTATTATATTACAAATCCTTCCAAATTATATAACGAAATCTGTGCCGGCTAGTTTAATTATTCGCGGTTGGCTATTCTGTTTCAATATGGGAGTTTCTCTTGTTTATATTGTATTAATATCTCAGGTCGTGAAGTTCTTGAGGCTACAGAAAATGTCATTAAATATACTAATAAAAGTACATAATTTTACAATCAACACACAAATATTGTACAAGTTGTGAAATAATTACAATTAGTTATAACCTATGTTTATTGAAAATGTGTTTGTAGGTTAATTGCTTTTAACTAATATTTAATCTTAAAGTTTCTTCACATAAGTAATTATTATAACAGTGAGATTACTTTTCAGTTCTAAGTGTTCATTAAATAATAAGGAGTTCAAGTGTTTGATCAGTGAGTGATAATTAGTGCTAATAGTGTCGTTCACTTATTATTTTTTCGTGTTGTTGTTACAGTTGTATTTAAGTTATACTTAGCAATTCTCTTTATTTTCAGTCTGGATAGGATTACTGTAGGTTCAGCTCGTTTTCCTTTGATCAATTAGATACTCCGATCTTCTTTTGGTATTTAAAATTTTCAAAATGGTTATAATTTATTGTTCATCATTCTGGTCCAGTCTTCCATCAATCATTTATACATGAGATATTTTTTCTCTTCTCCAATGGTCTGCTGTTTTTCTGATTTGTACTCCTCAGAAATTAATTATGGATTAATGAAGTTATTCTTTTGGTATTTAATCAATGTGGTTATTATTTATGGTTCATCATTCTGGTACAATATTCGATCACTTATTTATATATTAAATTTTTTTCTCCTCTCCAATGGTCTACAGTTTTTTCCAATCTGTACTCATCAAGCGTTAATAATAGACTAATGAATTCATTTACTAGATATTTTGGTTGCTAAGGTTCAAACATTCATTCTCATTGCTTGACAATTTGGGAATATTGTTAAACATGGATATTGTTGTATACAAAATTACTAAAATCTTTTGAATTAACATAATTTCCTTATACTAACTGTAATACTAAATATAATAACATCATTGTATTGCTTTTCCCGTACACATTAATTTGATATCCTTCATGACTACTTTTCTTCAACTAGTAACCAATCCATACATTTAACATTTTGGTTTTCTTTTGTAAATTAACTCTACACTAATTATTTTATATCTATTTTTGTTTTCCATACTCTTGCCGTGAAACCTAACAGGATTACATGCTGTTAATAATAACAAATTCATTATTTGTTATTGTTTTTGTATTAAATTTTACAATTTTCTTGTTCCCAAATATAGGCCTAATGCGTAGAGTAAATAATTCTCTTTATCTTCATTCATTACAACTGATTATGTTAATATTGTTAATTTTAAGTGTTTTAAACATAATTACCATAATACAATTAACTTAACTATAAAATTTGATTAGCTATGTTATATCCTTATATATATATCCTTATAACACAACTTTAAACATTTAAGGAATTATCAGTATTTTATATTTAACAAACATTTCTTTTATACTGATGATAAACATTTATTTTTTATAAAACTATTCAATTACTCCTAACTATAATTATTTCTGGTAACATATAGTTTGTTTATTATCTCTGGGTCCTATTCATGGTTTATTAGCTATTATAATACTCACATCACTTTTCTTTCTCGATTATCACTAGTTTATTTCACTTTATAACATTGTATCTTTATTTTATCAACACTATTCTGTTATTATTATTATTATATTTGTTTTCATCTTTGATTTTCACATTAAATTATCTAATGTTTACTTACTATTTTTATTTCACAATTCAACTTTGTACTTTTATTATTGGTAATATTTATGATAATTCTTTCTGAAATAGGGCATTTGGACCAGCGACGTAGCCTGGATTTTATTTTGGGGGGGGGGGGGCTGAAAATCGGTGAGGGCACGCCACTAATCCAAAGCTGTGTATGCAGTGGTAAAGCGGGGGGGTGGGGGGACGAAATATTAAAGTTCCAGTTTGCTTTGAAATTTTTTTATTTATTGGTGACGTATTAAAAATTGAAGAAAGTTGTTTACAAATACTCACTTACAAAAGTTTAAACCTTTTTGCCCTTCCTGACGAGGCAAAAATGTTGACGATGTCTTCGTTGGACATCCCTATGACGATGTCCCAGTGCACCGACATCAAGGCTAGTCCAGTAAGCCTGGTTTCGCCCATTGTGTTTCTCAGATAGTTTTTTAGGAGTTTCAGCTTAGAAAAACTCCTTTCGACAGAGGCTGTCGACACAGGTATGACCGCAATGATGGTGAAGAGAGTGTACATGTTCGGGAAAAGTTCTTTATCACACTGTGCCAAGGCGTCGATAGCTGTTTTAGGTTTTCCTGTATCGTTTTTCCACCTCTCCCTCCATAAACTCCATTCCCCTGAATGTGCTTCGGTAAAGCCACTGTGTAGATCGTCCTTGTAGAATTCGAAGGACGGCTTTACTTTGTCGAAATCTACGTCACAATGCGATGGGATCAGATACTGTAGAGAAGCGATGATTGCTTCGTGTGCTAAAAATCTTTCACGAAGTCCACTTATGAGGTCGTCGATGCACGAGATGAAGATTGAGATGCGAAAGTAATCTTTGGGATTGGCAGCCGGTGGATTTTGCCTATTTTTTTGCACAGTTGCTATTCGTGGCATCGTAAGTTCCAACTGAAGTAAGTTGGCGAGCTCCTTTGCTTCTTCAAAATGTTTCTTGAATTCTGAGTCAGCATTATGTCTTAGATCTTCCACAACGGCTTTCACTTTTCTGACATGGTCCAGAGCACTACATAAATCAATGTCTTTTTTCTGGAGGTATTGGGACAGACTATATGTGATGCCCAGGAGCTTAGAAGAAACAACTAGAGACACTAAAAAGGAACTAGAACTAATACTATTAAGAACTAATGACGACCTCTTATTGTGCTCATTGGGTAGATAGGCCATTTTCTCCAAGGTCGATACAATGGGCACCAGCATCTCCTTAAAGAGAAGAACCGCTTCATGTCGCTCGCACCACCTCGTCTCACAGAGAGTTTTGATTCTATGGTGATCACTGCTGGGTGACAGCTCTTTAATCTTCTCCTCCAAGATTGCTGTGCGTTTGGCACTGGCTCTGAAGAATGAGCATGTTTCTGTAATCAATCCCATCGTGTTTATTACGTTTTGAACTTTGAACGAGTCAGATAAACACAGATTTAAACAATGGGACACACAGTGGGTGTATAAAGCTTTGGGATACTTTCTTTTTAGCACAGCTTGAACTCCACGAAACTGTCCACTCATTGCTGAAGCTCCGTCGTAGCCCTGTCCTCTTACGTTCTCTAGATCCAACCCAAGTGTAGTGAGTTTTTCTTCGATCACTCTAGCTAACCCTTCCCCAGTCACATCAGACACAGGCACAAATGTTAAAAAGTCTTCCATTAAAACAGGTCCATTTTCACTCTGATACGTACCTAGCACACAGCGAAAACTGTTCTATCTGTGAGATGTCAGTTGTCTCATCTGCCAGAATCGTGAAATATTTACTCTGACTTATTCTTTTGATTATGTCCTTTCAAATCAAAGAGCCAATAGTCTCTATCAATTCATTTTGTATCTCTGGGCTGACATACATAGCATTTAGAGGGCTATGTAAAATATGATCTTTCAGGACGGTATCTCCAGCGTTCGCTCGAAATTGAATAAGGCTTCTGAAATTACCATCATTCTCCACTGGTGAAGAGAGAGAAATTCTGCCACTGTCTCTTCGACCTCTTAACGGAATGTTTTGCATCCCACACAACTTGACTGTCTCTATGATGCCATTCAGTCTCAACCTGTTTTCCTGGATCTCTTTCTTTCTCACTGTGTCAATCAGAGCTGACACTTTCCTGGCGTTTTCCTACTAAAGCTTTTACATGACTTTGAGCTAAAGCGGCATTTTTATGATACGTGTGTGACTCGTGATTTTTAAAGGATGCAACAGATTTCTTTACATTATAGAAACTTCTTGTCACGAATGCTTGGGGCTTCTCGTGGGATCCCTTCCCAACTTCTTCGGTGTTTAAAAAAAGTACACAAGTAGCGCAGTAAAGTCCACTTTCTTTTTTTGAGTATGCTAACCACTTAAATTCTTCGAACCATTTTCGCTGAAAGTGACGTTTAAATTTTTTTGCAGCCTGCGAGGGGAAAATGAAATCCTCATCAGGAGTCCATAAAAAGTTTAGTTTTTCAACTTTTTCAAAATTATTCAGCTTCATTCCAAGTCCGACCAAGTCCGCGATGTCGATGTTGGAGTCTGAGTGTACTGGGTCTCCAATTGCTTCGACACCCTCAGCTTCATTGCTGAATTCAGTCCTCCCAGGTTCAGCTAAAATTAAAAATAATTTTATTAGCATAGTGAAAGACGTGGAAAGGTTAATTCAAGCAGTTTACAAAAACATATGATTCTTAGCGTCGAGCTAAGTATAGCTCATAAGCAACCACTCCGTAATCTTATTCCTGAAATCAGCTATTCAGCTATGATAAAAAGTGAAATGATTTCAATAATGAGGATAGAATTCCTGCCTGAAACATGCAATCTGCTCCAAAAGAATGCAAGTTACTAAATACTTCCATCGAAATAACTTCCAAGTTTGTAGAGTACAGCAAAATAGCTGATGGGACAAACAATTGTGGTTCCACTCTCATTAACATTTATGGTAGGATTAAATTAATGATTACTACCTAGGAGGGCGTAGTTACTATTTTTTCAATTCAAAAATATACGAAATAAAAGGGTTTCCAAGGCCTCAGAGGCCCCAGTCATGCATCCTAGGGTTAAAGAAGAATTAGTTTTTGTATTGTACTTACTTGAGTAACTAACACCTTCATCACTTGTTTGCTCGTTTGCCACATTGGTAGTAGGCCTATCTCCATTCCCTTCTTTCTTCCACTTAGGCGAAGACGTGAAGTAAGAGAGGATCGTCCTTTTTTTCATTCTATAAAAAAAAAACGAGTCATGTGTAATATCTGCATGCATTCAATGTTTGTTGTTCACGCTGCCGCTTAAATTTACTTGAATAAGCTTGAACATCCCATTAATATAGTTAAATTATGCCGATTCAAATAGCCCCGCGAAGAATGATTCACATAACCCCACATGTTCTAAATTCATTGAAAGCAAATAGTACAGGTAATATCCAACAGATGTCGCTAGTTGTCATGTTGACTGTCGTGGGAGATTCTACATCTTTCAAGACAAACAGATTTTAGGTTAATTCTGAATGATTATGGTGAGTAAGTTAAGCCCTTATAATCTAACGATTGAATATTACATACTGACTATTTTTGAACAAGACACACTTATCTCGACTACTTCTAGATGGATGTATGATAGCTGAAAGGTAGATAACAAAGAAAATTCTTCTGGTTCTGTGCGTATGGCTTCTCAAGACACAATCTGACACAGAATGGCAGCTGAGATATGCACACAGAGTGCGCAGCAGGCAGCAGACGGTTTTCTTATTTAGATTTAAATAGCCCCTTGATTCAATAAGCCCCACCTTACCTTAGGCTACACAATGTGTAACTCCAAACATGAAACGATTGACCTGCCAGTATGAAATTTTAGCGTGCAAAATTTTAAAAATTTCTACAATTTCGGGGGGGGGGGGGCTTCAGCCCCTTCAGACCCCCCTGGCTACGTCAGTGATTTGGACTCATTATGTTAACTGTATTCTTTTATCACTTTTCCAATCTATTGGGTATTGTCATAGTCATTGTCTTTGTCTGTGTCAGATTTAGTTTATTGGTCTTGTTATATTAATTCTGTTTATTAGCTTTTCAGTTATAGCTTTTCTTAATTCATTTAAACTTGCAAATCTTGTGCTATCTTCTGTCACGTTACATAATGCCTCACCACCAAAATTGATTATTTCTCAAAATAATGTTGTTGTTTTGCTGAAATCATCAATTAAATTATTTTCTGCTTGCCATTTATTTACTTCATATTTCATTATTCTTGATCTGATATTCTCTTTTTCTTTTTCTTTTTCTTTTTCTACTAGTGTTATATCCCTGGAATATTTTACTTCCCTAATTATATTCCTTCTATTCATATAAATTGGCACAAGTCGGAGGGCACTTTTGGCTCCATTATTCTGCTGTCCATAATACACATTCTGAGTTCAGAGGGACATACTGTCTGCTCGATAAAAATGATTGCTGGAACTTAATTCTACATACAATCACCATTTAATAATAATAATAATAATAATAATAATAATAATAATAATAATAAGTAGTCTATTTGCGACTAATGTAATATAAAAATTCAAATAAAAACACTCTTGGGATTATTTACTCTGTTGTTATTCAGATCAGATTATTTTCCTTCTTATTGATTCATTCAGATTTTCTTTATCCATATGTGTGGCGATGTTATTGCCATCATATTGATACATAATGACATCATTCACCGACCTTTATCACTTACAAGTAATAGCCAAGAAAATTCTAAGCACTATAACTAGAATATAGTAGAACAAACTACGTTTATCTCTAAATGCATTGCGTATTGGTACAGAAAATTCTAGTGTATTCTATAAATAGTGTCTATCAGTATACATAAGTTATACATACATTTGTGGATAACATAAATACATGTGAGTAACATAACCTACATATTTAACCTAGTATTATTCTAATGGCAAATAATGTTAATAATACCAATCACAATAACACTTAATACGTTTTACATTATTTATATTCATTATTATCTACTACCAATATTATCTACACAATATCTACTGTACAATTTTTATAGTAAAGAAATGGTATTCATTAACATCCTCCAGATTCTCCAGCACTTGAAAATAGAAGTAAAAGTTTAGTACTGTATACATTAAGAAATATAATGAATAAATAATCATCTCTAATACTGGTTGTACAATACGCGCGTGCGGGCGCGCACACACACACACACACACACACACACATATACATTCATATATATGCATGTTAAGAAAAGGTAGTTGCAAATTCCTGAAGTGTCATAATGTTAGGTGATTGTAAAAGTTACATCAGTTTTACAGTTTCACAAATTAGCAAATAATTGTTATAATTAATTGTATGATCAATATGAATGTCTTAATAATTTCTGGATGACTTAATTTTTCAGGTGACAGATGATGGTTCTGAATCAAGCTGTGAAGAGCCACTAATATGCGATATTGCCAGTGGACAGTCGGCAACGAGTAGTGAAATAACTGGATGTCAGTCTGGTGAAAACAGTGATACAGGTCCCGGTTCAGGGTGCTCAAAAACTAATTCTGACTCAGGTGTCAACACTGAGGTTACAGTAAACAGTGGATCAAATTCTCCCCCCTTACAGCCAATAAAAATTGGTGAAATTGAACTGACTGAACTTTATAGTGATTGTTCATCCTTAAAAGACAATTTTACACATTCTGTAAAACAAGAAACTCAAAAAACCAATAATGATCAGTTGTGTTTGCAGGTTGAGGTAAATGGTGTAGATAATTTTCACAGTTCTTTATCTATTACAGAAACACAAGACCTGCAGAATGATGTATTCATAGAAGAAGAAAATGTTTGTGTGAGTGGGTTTGATGTATCTTATAACAATTTTTCAGAACTGAGACAGGAGCTTTGTGCAAGCTCAGATTTTTTGTTGCACAATAATGTATCCCTGCAGGAAGATTGTCCTAATAATAATACATTACTAGATGACCATAAGATTTCCATTCCTGATATAACAACTAAAAATAATTGTGTAATTTTAGACAATGAAAACCAGTCTGTTAAAAGCGCTGATTTAGAACCTGTTTCAGATTGTAATACAACTTACTCTGTAACACAATGTGAACAAAAAAGGGATGATGTCCTTGATAGAATATCACTTGGTGTTCACCTACAACAAAACACTTTATCCGAAGCAAGAGATAAAGAAATTGCCTCAAATGGAACAGTGAATCCTCTAGAGAAACAACTGCTAGATGGCAAACCTACTAGAGCTGTTGAAATACAACCGCATTGTATGGTCAGTTGTACAATGAAGAATCCATCAGAAGAGAAATTAAATGAGCCTCTTGTAACATCTGATAAATATAGTATAGAGGATACATTATTATCAAGTTTAATTGATCCTCTGCGTCTGGATGATGTGAGTATGACTATAAATCCAGAACAACCATTCTCAAAATTTTCTTCTTGCCGAGATATTACACTACCAGTGCCTCCTCCAAGGAGAAAGAGGTCTCTATGTAGAGTAGCAGAGAAAGTAGCATCTAGAGTAATGGGAGAAGCAATAGTTAGTGGGATGAAGGAAGCTGCTTGTTCAAAACCCAAACTTATGTTGCCAATTACTGAGGCTGTTACTAGATGGCTTGAGAGCCAAGGAAATTCAGTACTATCAAGTTCAGATACAGGATATTATGAAGATGAAAGTGAAGATTTTGATGAAGATGATAATTATTATGAGGATGATGATATTGATGACACTGACAATGATGAAGGAATTGTGGATAAGGAATTGACCGATCAAAAAAACGTGCATGGCAACCCTTTCCTTGTGTCATCTCTTAATGGCATAAGGACAAGGGTTGCTGACAATGGAAGTACTGTCTCAAGCACAGGTGAATGGGACTATAGCCATCAGCTCATGTGTGATCCTGCTCGCTCAGTGGACAAATATTATCGCCTAGGTGCAGATGTGGGGGTAAGTGAAAAAGCTCCCCACTCTGTCATAAAGACTGCAGTGCATATTCACCATAATGGACCCTTTCCTTGTGGTGTCTGTTGTATAATCCAATGAACACTGACTTGCCTTTCCCTTTGTGTGCAGAAATTCCTTTTTTTATACATACACATTTAATATTAAAATAACTTTTATACTTTAATATTACTATTTAATAACTTAAATATAATCTGATAATTTTAATTGCTATAATTAAACATTATGGTACTTTGAAAAACATTTGATCCACATTTTGAAATTTATGTGTACTATATTGTCACAAACAATTCAACCCAAAAGACTGATTTAGTGTGCCAATTTAAGTTTTTTGCTTATTTATTTCTATTTTGTACAATTCTTATTATAAAAACTAAAATGATATAAATACTAATGTCAATAATAGTTATAAATGTTGAAGAAGTACAGAACTTGCCATATTGTCTGGTGTGAGAGGAAACTATTCCATTTTTAATAACTTATTATTTAAAAAAATACAGTTTGTTAAATCTAGTTTACTTAAGAAATGTAATCAAAGGGAATTCCTCTGTAAATTATTGGAAAGTGCATGAGTCAGTGAACAACAGTAACATACAATGTACAATGTGTGGTTGATGGTAACTGGTAACAAAAATACCTATATTTAAGACTGTAAGTGAACAATGTGTGTTTAAGAATATGTTGAGTAACTGTGTATCACATGTGTTCACTTATGTTACAAATACACATTAACTTGCATGTGTTATACGTACATTTCATACATAACTGTGTCTATGTTTTTATTTGACACACACACACAGATTTATATCGTTTTTACCTCATTTTGATCAAAGTTCCTTGTTTTCTTCAGTTAATTTCGTATTACTGTTCCTTGAACATTCATTATTATTCCATATATTTCAAAAGACAATTTCTAGAAAGACTTCATGATATATCCCATTGTAAATCGTACAATGTTACTGTGAACTGTTTGTCAAGGAACATCGTTGTATGGTATTTTACTTTACTGTTTTGATTCTAAAGAAAGTTATTGTTTTTTAAAAGTAGTCTGTTTTTCTCATTGTGTCAAAATTTGACAAAAATAAATTTGTGTTAAAAAATTAAATTATCTGTTAATACTGTATATGAATTAAAAACTAGTAGCAACCCAAGTTTGTACATTTATTGACAAGTTTTTTTTTTAACTAAATTCAATTATATAATTAGAGTTTACTGAAAGTTATGAATAACTGCTTATTAAAAAACAAGACTGCCATTTTTTAAAGTATGAACTGGCAATTAGGGGAAATGCCATTATTAAATGCTTGAATGAGACATATAATAAACATGTGAGATACATAGAATTGTGTTTAATCTATTCTAAATCAAATTTAATATGCTAGTAATATTCACACACAAAAAGATATCAACTGAATCACTTATATATTGTGTAACTCTGTGCATATAATTTAGAAAATCATGTTAAAAGTTTTGTAATCAATAACTGTTACATAAAGGGATCCAAATTTAATTTAAAGACTGGTGAAAACATCTAGGTTGTACATTGTTCTGGCACAAACTGAACACATTAAATAAGTGAAACAAATTTATTATTTAATGTTACAGTTACTTCTGCATTTCTGTTTATACAACAGACATACAAATATATATATGAAATATATAGGAAACACTTAGCCTAATAAAAATGGTACATGCGCATCAAATAAGGTGTATTTGGATAAACTGGTTTCATTCAATTATGTCTTGCTCATAATTTTGTGTTTTAATGTTGAATGGATGGGTCTTATAGAAATTGACATATATCAAATTTAGTAACCAGTACTGTATTTAAATTTTCATATAATTTATCCAATATATAAATAAGTAAATATTAATATTTCTCCACGTCTGTGAAATTGATTTTATAATATTATGAGATATGTTGTAAAATTTACACACTGTGATACATACAATTCATTTTCAATAAATATGAAGTATTAATAAATTTGTGGAAAGTAAGACATCCCTATTTTGCAGTAAAAGATATTCCTATGCTGTGAAAATGGTCTTCCCATATATGTGGTGAACAGACTTTGTATTGGTTGTGATACCACTAAATTAACATTTAAACTACAAAAAAAAAATGGATGTAGAAAATAGACTTTACCATTCAAAGTTATTTGACTCAACCCACTGAAGTATTTATTCTATAACAAACAACTGTGTATCCTTTATCTGAGTTCTGTTACTATATAATTGATTTAATTTTGTGGATATGAAAATAAAAAATACATACTTCAACAAAATTTATAATTGCACTTTTGATCTATGCTATTTCATTCATTCTGATGATGAATGACTGATAGTGTAGACAAATGAACTGTACTTTTGTGTGTTGTCAACTAACTCAACAACATGCAAATACCTTTTTACTTGTTTGGTCCCCTTTTGAAGTCTGTTAAATACCTACACACGTATATAAAATAAGTTACTAGTAACCCTAAATTTGTAAATAATGTAAATATACAAACCTAATTTTAAATAATGAACCCAGGTTTTTTAGTATTCTTAGGACATAGATGTTTAAACATATTTTGTACATGATTCTTTCTGGCAACAAACCATTGTTTCAGATGCTGGATGACTTTGATGATTTCCTATTAGCATAGGCTCACTTCAACTTTCTTCATACATAGTTGCAAGTGGACATTGAGAGGCCAGTCATGAGGCCTTATGCTTTTATTGCTGCTGTAAGTAGCAAGTGATTTTGTTTGTTTTTATGTGAAATGTCCACAAAGTTTTAAGAAAATGTATTTCACAGGCTTGGAGAATTACTGATATAATTTCTGTTGTTTTATGTTATCATAAAAAGATAAAAATCATTGCTGCGTTCAACTAATTCCCACAATTCTATTATACATATTTTACTTTACATAGCAGTCGTGTGTGATTAATGCTTAAAATGTAAGAGGTTTTGTTTTCAAGTAAGCAAAGGATACGGCTGTTTAGTGCATTTTTCAGTAGTACTGTGTACATCATTCTGTTATAAATGCATCAGTAACCTTAACTCTGGAATATCAAATTATAGTATAATAATGAACTAAGCTAAGTGGTTTATTAATTACAATAATTATATATAAAAATAATTAAATGAAGCAGAAACTTAGTTCATTAATGGCTGTTTCAAAATATTCAGAATCCAGAATACTGTTTATACTTTTTTTAGCATTTTCTTTTTTGTTATTATAGCATGAATACAATACACTTCTTTTAAGTCATATAAGGAATCTACACATCATGAGTGATAGACCACATACCAGTCAGTTGTTCTGAACAATTTAATATAACACACACACACACACACACACACACACACACACACACACACACACACACACACACACACACACACACACACACACACACACACACACACACACACACACACACACACACACACACACACACACACACACACACACACACACACACACACACACACACACACACACACACACACACACACACACACACACACACACACACACACACACACACACACACACACACACACACACACACACACACACACACACACACACACATGTTTTCAGAGAATAAAAGTGTTGATGAAAATATGATGTGGGATTTGTTATTGTTTACACTGAAAGTAGTATTATTTATATAAAATTATAATAAAGATGTAATAGCTACTGAAATTATATTAGCTCAAACAGTTATATGATGTTTATTAGTAATGAAATTCAAAGAGGAAATTAAATTTTAAGGTTACAATTGAGATAAGTTTGTGAATTTTGGTACTCTGAAATATGAACATTTAAATCCCATAAATATCCATTGGATTACAAGTATGCTCATATTTACTTGTTGAAATATATTTACAATAATATAACATAAAGCTGGTCATTTAAAATGTGATTTATGAAGTAAAATAAGTTGTTGTAACGAATTAATATAGTATGAGGAATTTATGATACATATCTAACACAGTGGGCAGATGATAAAATTATAAAATATCATGTTATATCAAGGCTTGTACTATCATCTGTTGTTTGAAGTGAGGTGAATGGTTGTCTTGAAAAGTAATTTCAATGTGCCTTAGTCAGCATAACCAATTTTTGAATGTATTGGTAATTATAAAATACAGCTTAAAATTAAAATTAAACAAGAGGAAGTTAAATGTTAAATCTATATCGATTACTAAACAGGTACCTGTACTATGTTTTTGTACAATTTTGTTTAAAAATGATATATAAGGTTAAACTCTTTAAGTTCAACAGTTTTGTTTATGAATTAGTCCAGTATATTATTTTTAGCATGAATATTTAAGAACTCAATTCAAGTTAAAAGTTAAGAGGTACCATTTTGAAGACATTTTACACAAAATATTTTTTGTTACCAGAAATATGTGCGAACACAAGCACACACACACACACACACACATGCACATGAAAGTAATGAGGTTTAGTCTGCTTATCAATGTGTCACACAATAGAAAATATAATTTAGTACAAAACAAGATAGTGATAATTTTTTGCAGCTGTATGAAAATTTTTATATTATATTAACTTATCATATCATGAACATAGCAAATGGGTATAAAAAGGTAAAATATTGAACTTTGTAAGTAGATAATATCATGCTGCTTACAGTGACTTCCAAAGTATAAGACTGAATATATAAAAACATGTTTGTTAAAATGTATTTGAATTGGATTTTGTTTGAAAATTTTGTCTGCAAGTTAGCTTTCCTCCAAAAAAATTATAAAATCCTAGATTTGTTATATAATATTGAGATTATTTTGTTAAACATAGGTTTCATGTTGTATATTACTGTTTTAAATATAAATACACAGCCTACAGTAAAATTATTGTTATTACATTTTGAAAGCATGTATCCTAAACATAAATTGTTATTTTGGTATTGGATAAAAAAAACATTTACACCCTCATATGGAACAAATTATTTGCATTATGAACAATTTTAATAATAATAAGCATAATATGTAAAATGTGATTGAAAGTGGAAGTAAAGTAAACAGCAAAGAAAATTAATTTTCAAATGTACTGTCACTATATGCTACTGGCTAATATATAAATTATGAAAGGTATTTTATTTCTAACGTAACTGACGCATTTACAGATTGTGTCAATTTTCTTCTGACCACTGTTTAAATGTAAGCTCTTAACAAAACTTACATGATATAAACACTGCCTTGATTCTAAATGACGTGATGTATATAATCTACTAATATGTCCAGAGCTTCATATTTTGTAATTATTTAATGTTAAATGCTAAACACTAATGGAACACTTTTCATCTTAAGTATGGTACTGATACATTGCATCACTGATCATTACTGGTACTATTAATAATTAATTCATTTTTTCTACAATAAAATACTTTTCTTACTGCAGTTTGTTTTCATTTGACAGGTCAGTATAACTTTCATTTCCTGCAAAAAAAATTGATTGCATATACATCTTTGCATAAGTATTTATATAAAATGGTTATATAATTACATAGATAATTTTTATAATAATTGTTTTTATAAGGAGTTCAAATACATTTGTATATTCATAACAATTCATAATATGTCTATGATAATTCTTTCACTAATCTCTCTCTCACGCATGCGCTTGCGCGCGCACACACACACACACACACACACACACACAGTATTGGAGTTCCATGTGTATTCAGTGTTTACAACCATAATACCTGCTTTAATATATGTGCATTATGCAGTTAATAATTACATTGCAGTTACATGTTGAAAACAGTGAATAAAGTGAATACGGTATGTCTGTGTTGATCATTACTGAAGCAACTGTACAACTGTACTTTGTTGAAGTATACTTGCAGAATTATTTAATTGTAAGTATTATTTTATTGTGACTAAATAATTTAATAATTTAATTAATTTAATTGGGACTAAATAAATTTGTAGGTGAATAAATGCTATAGACAATAAATAAATGATATACAATTTCTGAGTAAGATAAGCATTAATTATTCTCTTGTTAGTCTATTTTAATAGAATTTGTTAAATATGTATTTGTATGTTTAGAAGGCAAGTATGAACCATGTGCAGAATATAGTAGTCAGCATTGACACATTTGTAGGGGTAGGTCAACCCTGTATCATGGTTAGATAAATCACAATGAATATTTACTTAGACTTGTTTTCAGAAGTGGCAAAGATTTCTACAGCATCCTGTTGTCACTATACACAACTATGTACCAAACTG
The DNA here is from genome assembly GCA_034769895.1 of Magicicada septendecula. Lineage (NCBI taxonomy): Eukaryota > Metazoa > Arthropoda > Insecta > Hemiptera > Cicadidae > Magicicada > Magicicada septendecula. The sequence continues at coordinate 460,854,911 of CM068367.1, forward strand.
AACAGACTATGTATCTGGTCTGCAAGATGATTGATGTATTGGAATAAATGTTACGTGTTGGCTACTATATATAAACTTTAGTATATTATCACTGATAACAAGTATGCTTCCAGTCAATATTTCTTACAGATTAAATGAAATGTTCAAAATATTCGTATTAATTCTTCATTTAGTAATTAACATTCTGTGTCATTAAGTTTATATATATTTTTTAAAGGAACAAGCACAACACACACACACACATAATATATATAAATTTGTAGCAAAATTAAGTAAATGATAAAGATTTCTTCTGTGTAGTATGTTTTCTGAAATTAGTATTTATCTATTATATTACTTAGAGAAAAATTGCGTGACCTTTGTGTAAATTACTATAAAATGGTATAGTATTCCACTATACCATAGTGGTATGGTATTCCACTCAATTATGTAATGAGTTAACATAAAGAAAAAGTAAATATAGTTACTTGTTTACTGAGTAGTTTCAATACAAATGTTTTACATACAATTAAACTCAGTACTCAACAGTAATCCCAGAATAATACCTAATCATTTGAACTGCTGAATCGTCATTTAACCGTTTCAATTTCCAGTTCCTCCGTAAGTGAAATAGTAGTACAGTACAATTATTAAACTTATGTTCACTCATTTTCTGTATAATCAGAGATAAAACGAATAATTGAAACACATTAGAAGTATTGAAACTTATGTCATTATGTCGCCAATTAGAATATACATTCTACAATATGAGGTAAAAAGTACATTAAAAAATTACTAAATGTTACTAAATTTGATATAATTAGTTTATACAATGCACATATAGTATCTGAATATGTAATGTATCAATGATTTTGTCAGCTTGCAGCTGACTTTTGTATAAAATCCTGAACATAGAACAGTATTGTCATAATTTTCCGAGCCGTTAGGCTGTGGTCTAGATTGTCTATAAAGACTTCTAGATGTATTGTCTATACCGATGATGGCACTGAAACAAAGTCACAAACACCTATGACCGAATGCAAATAAAAACTGTTCTATCCCAGTGAGGCATTTCTATTTATACATTTTCTTTTAGGTGTTGGTTGGTCTTTATTTGGCCAATCGCATCATTCTCCTCTTTTGATTGGATTGACTACCTCACTGTGTGTCAATGCTGTACCCTGTAGTTAAGAACTCCTTTTTCTTATTTATGTTGTGGTTGCCATGCTTCAACTGCCTCTCAAGTAAACCGAGCAAAGTGCTGTAAAGTTGAGGACAGGATCTGAGTTTCTCTAAACCAGATATTGTGTTCATTAGACAGTCTGGTACGGTCTTCATATGGACAATCTTAGGCCACAGCGTAACAGTCCGGAAAATTATGACAGTGTAAACATTGGCTATGAAAGCTTACATTCACTTATAGAATGGTATTGTTTGGAGACATTGTGTGCTGACTTGTGTTAAACATTTTCGTCAGTAATATATATTTGAAGCTAAGCTTTCATATTCATGTGGATGTTATAGTTATTAATTTTCATTAATCTGTAAATATTGTACAAGTAATTACTAGACATTGGAAATTTTTCTGGAATGATGTATATCCCATTTAAAAATGGTAATATTACAAGTTGATCACTTAGGAGTTAGTTTACAGTGAAGATAAAAATGTAAACCTATATTTGAAAGCTTTCACAAGAAAAAAAAAACAGGCTGTAAACAAGAGGCTTCAGTTGCACAGAGTTAATATTCAGTAGGACAAGTTGTGTAAAGTATTTACATATTATAGTACAAGTGTAGTACAAAATTGTAGGAACAGTTATGATTTTTGTGTACAGATTTTAGTATATTATAATATTATTTAGAATTGTGTTAATTACAATTATGCACGCACGCACGCACGCACGCACGCACGCACGCACGCACGCACGCACACGCACACACACACACACACACACACACACACACACACACACACACACACACACACACACACACACACAGAATCAATAATGAGTATCAATAATTTTGAACATTAAAACCTCTTTACGTTTATTTCATATATGCTAAACGAACTACAAACAAATGCTTGTTAATAGTATAGTAATAATTACTTGTTTTAAAATAAAATTGAAAATTGTCTTTGTAATTATTGAAATAAATTAAAATTAATTTAGTGCAAATATACAATTTGTTGAATTTTGTTAAATGTATGGCAAATGTTTGCTTTAACAGAGAGTTTAAAACTTATGTAGTGCCTTTGAACTTGTTTGTATGTATACTTAATACATTTTATTGTTATATATTGTTGTAATTCATGCTGTGGAAATACTGTTGATTATTTTTAATAATAACGAATATTTGTTATTAATGTTTCCAATGTTTGCTGTAATTTATTTTACAACAAAGCAGTTCCTGTTTGAAACAGTGTCCACATATTTGGACTGACTTTACTGCACTATGCAGTCTGAAGGTATCAAGATCATATGTTTTCTTCATTAAAAGATTTTAATATTGATCACAGCCCTGTTTTTGAAAAACTTTAGTATTTTTTTATTCAGGTTCAATATTGTTAAAAATGTGTGAATGTTGTAAAAACAAAAAGTATTACAATGACTGTTTCACTGTAAATTAAACAAAATTTGTTTTATTAAATGAAAATTTATATTCAGCTAATAAATAGGACATATTACAGAACTTGTTATTGTTGAATGGCTTGTGTTTTATTTATTGCAAATCCCAATAACTTAGCAAGAATTAGACACTGCTGGTGACATAAATTACTAAAATTGTTAATCATAAAAATGATTTATTGAAACAATTAACATATATATAAATGCTGAAATACACACAAAACGGGTAGCACACAACTGTAAGGCTGAGGAAGATAGATGGAATTGAAACACTGTATCCAGGAGCATATTTAAGGGGGGGGGTGCGAATGGGACCAGATCCCCCCTGGGGTTCAAGAAATTGGCAATTTTGTTAATCTCTTAATTTTTGGGCTGTTTTATTTGAAATATAGGAAAATCAATTCAGTCAATAAGTAGCTTGTAAACAATATAATGCGTATTTTTATTGTGTTATTATGTTTACTTTAATGGGTCTGATTACAGCCACTTTAAAGATAGTAATGTGGATTAGTCTTAACTTGTTTTTTTCTTTTGTATGAAAACAACCCAGACCCCCCAGACCAAATTCTAGATACAGCACTCACTGTATCAGCGTTTTTAAGAATGTAAACAATAGCTAAAATCTCTTTAAGTACAACTCAATCATGGCCTTCAAAGAACCAAAGTAATTATGTCACTCCTTCTAAGTATAAAATAAAATATTAAAAACAAGGACACATGGGAACATTATGATAATTCTTAGATTTTCGTGGTGTAACATGATGTTCCTGTTTTCTCATGTGTTGAATTTTATGGTTTTCCTGGTAAATTTTATGATATGTTTTGGGGTTATGTTCCATATTTATTGAATTTCACTTTTCCAGACTTTTTTGCATTGTTTACTTATACACTGATATTTTAAAAATATTTTTCTAGTGAGAAAAACGTAGTCAAGATGGAGAAGCATGGATTAAATCAAGTTAATTAAATCATGAAAATGTGAAGTTTTTTTCCAGTAGTAGGCCTAGGTATTGAAAATGCAAGCATAGTGTTTATCATTAGCTATGAGCGCCTGCAGCCATGAATGATGTGAAATTTTGGGGTAATTTACAGTACTTGTATATCAGATGTTGAAACATCACAGGAGCAATTATTCTTTCACAGTTGGCAGCACTACCATGCCTGGTGTGTATGAGGAAAAGGTTATAAGTTTATAGTGTAGACTACATGTTGTGGTTGTAGGATATGCTCAAAATGGCCATGTCAACTGAAAGTTCCTCGAAGTGTGAGATCATTCAGAAATTCGATTCCTGTTGCATTAAAATCAGCCACCTATGTCTGTTTTAATGCAATAAATTTTTCTGTTTTCTGATTAAATAAAATGTAATTTTTTTAATAATTGTAATCAAAAAACTAACCAAATGTCATGTTGTCTAATTGATTTTTAAGTCGCTTAGATTTTATAATTGTTAATGTAATCAGCTAAAATCCTATGAAGTCACTCAAATATGTAAAGTGAGTATTTGTTTTGTTTTACTCAAATAAATAAAAATAAAGTATTTACTTGTCATTAATAATTAATTTTTCATTCTTGGATTTCGTTGTCCATGACATGTCCGTTACTTAACTAAATATAATTACTTCACTACTGACTTGCAATACAAAGTTTTTTATAGGTGAAAACGTAAAAGTTTTACCTTATAGCCTTAACCAGTTTTCGCTTTAAAAAGCTTCTTCAGAGGTTGCCGTTGGGCGCACACTCCGTCTTGTTGTTGGCGACTGTATCGACTTTTGAAAGATCGATGTTGTGTGTGTGGGGTGTGATATGTTCGAATAATGAGTGTGATTTGAATTGTGTGTGTTCGTTTAGGAAGTTGTTTTTATGTGTTTTCGTGTGTTTGTATATTTCCAGTTGTTCTAGAGTGTCTAGTTTTCAGCCTTTTGTGTGTACGTGTAGAATGTCCATGTTATTGTCGATGTTTTTGTATGTGTGGTTTGCTTCAACGAGGTGGTTTGCAAAGGTGGATTCTGTAGTGGAGTGTAGTGCCTTTGTGTGTTCAATGTATCTTTGTTTGAAGCTACGTCCTGTCTGGCCTATGTAGAATTTGTTGCAAATTTAGAAACTAAATTGCTCAGATTGCAACAAATTCTACATAGGCCAGACAGGATTTAACTTCAAACAAAGATACATTGAACACACAAAGGCACTACACTCCACTACAGAATCCACCTTTGCAAACCACCTCATTGAAGCAAACCACACATACAAAAACATCGACGATAACATGGACATTCTACACGTACACACAAAAGGCTGAAAACTAGACACTCTAGAACAATTGGAAATATACAAACGCACGAAAACACATAAAAGCAACATCCTAAACGAACAGACACAATTCAAATCACACGCATTATTCGAACATATCACATCCCACACACAACATCGATCTTTCAAAAGTCAATACAGTCACCAACAACAAGATGGACAGTGCGCCCAGTGGCAGCCTCTGAAGAAGCTTTTTAATGCGAAAACCGGTTAAGGCTATAAGGTAAAACTTTTACGTTTTCACCTATAAAAAACTTCGTGTTCCAAGTCGGTAGTGAAGTAATTATATTTAATTTTTCATATTTAGTGTGTTGTAAAATCAAATAATATTGATTGTTATTTTATGTATTGACTACAAGTCTTAATTAAAAAGCTCTTTTGTTTTAAATACCTTTTTCATTACTACTTACACCATCTTTGACAATGCATTTCATATTATCATCATGGAGATCATTAACAAAATTGTTTTCGTGCAATTTCTCAGCATGACATACACAGTTAATTGGTTACATAGCTAAGTGCAATTACTAAAAATTCTGTTATTTCCTTCAGATGTCTTTTGTAGAATCATAGCCTCTGGTAAAACTTATGTTTTCTTTCAATTAATTGTTTATTTTTTTACAAGTCTGATATTCCCTGCAATTATAACGCATATACTATGTACCACACAACATCCTTATCAAAACCATCTAAATAACTACTTTCTGTGAGCTTCATACTTCTGGAGGGGCAAAAACGACAAAACTTATTGTCTGCAGGGTTTTCACCATTATTTGTTAAGCCTGAAGATGGGTAATCATTTCCTTCTGATGGTCTTCACTAAACCCTTCATGATGACAAAGAACACACTACCACTGTTGCTTTTTGTGTGCTAGGTAAACACTTCAATTATGATAGTGTTTGGTACTTACCTCAATCGGGTTCTTTTCAGCGAACACAGGAGAACAGAATTATGGTTATTCAAAATAAAGAAAGCTTTACTTATTTCCCATATTTAAGTTTTATTGACATTTGATTATTTTTCTTTCATCCTTATATATTTTTTTTTATATCATTGACAAACTACCTCTTCCACTCCCTCATCTATTATAAAATTCCCATTCTAAAACTCACATAAAATAAAATTGAAACAGGGTATAAAAATTTTCAAATAATAAAATAAATCAAGATATTAAATATAACTAACTTTTAAGAACACAAACCAGCCTTCTTTATTTACATAGTTCCACTCACGCACACACACACACACACACACACACACACAGTTACTTTATACCCTTAGAGATCTCATTTCTTTTTTAAAATATAATAATAATGTTAAAATTGTGATTTCAGCTCTTATATCAAATATTGTTATGCCCTGTTTTGTTACTTATCTTGATAATTAGTTCTGAAGACGCCGCATTGTCCCACGCACACCACGTAGACTTTTACTTAAGTTTCACTGAATTTACATGTTTTTTAAGAACAATTTTACTGTTAGTGAATTCTGACTACGGTTTTAAATTTATGCTTCACATTTTTAAAACTGTTTTTTACATTTTGCTGTTTTGCGGGCGCAACGAAAATTATGCCCAGCCGGCGGACGCGCAGACAGATTGTGTCCGTATCTATTGGATGTTCATAGCCGACTGCCTTTGTTCTCTGAGCATCAACGAAGCTGCTAGCGTTGACACTCCTACATTCCAGTGTTGGGATCGTCTCTGACGTAAGATCGTCCGATGTTGTTACATAATTGGTTAGTCACTTTGTAAGTCACTGGAGCTGACCTTGACACATTTTCGCTTGTTGTCTATTGCGTTGTTATAATCGATGAACAATATTTTATAATCACTCCTGCCAATTTTGCTACCAATAAAATTTACCTTTATTCCCAATTTATGTTTATGTCTCCCAAATTATTATTATTATATCATAAAAAATGCTATTTACTTTTATTAAAATACAATGATTTTTATTTCCCCAAATAGGCCAAAATGTCCCGTTACAATACCCCCTCAATGAGAGGTTTTATGCCGAAGCATAAAAACTCTCATTGACACACTCATACTTGCTAAAGGGATCAGCCAGGATATGTCGCCACAACCCCCTTTACGGTTTACAAACAAAAAATATAAAACTCACCCTTGGTCCAGTGACTGTGACCGCACCTGAATGACCTTACTGGACTTCTCTCGCGAGATCCCAACACCATAAAGTCAGCCAGGTACTTAACGCCCCTGCTCTGACACGCTGGCCAGCTCAGGACCGCCGCCACAGCATCACCAAACACTGAAACAACAAATCAAAATATCAACTAGTGGTCTTGTACAATACTATATCCCTTACTGATCTGTTTCCCCTTAGCGGTGCTGGTTTGCGTTAAGAAGCACTGGTTTTTCCTCTTAACCTCTAACATATATATGAATACATAACCTAACATGATACATATTTCAAAATTCCCTAATCTCATTCTATCTACTTTCTCTTTTAACTTTTATCCCAAAATTCAAAATACATTCCTCTGATTCTATCAGAATTTAAAATAAACATTTCCCATTGCCATATTACAAATCTCTCCCATCCCCAATTTGCATCTAAAATCTTTAAATTCATAAAAGACTCGTAAACACTAACAAACATAATACAACATAGTATATCCATAATTCACATTGTTATTATTACCTTAAAATAAACAATTCACATTTAAGTTTGACCAAAAATTACACACTTTACACCTTTAAATTTGCATATAAAATTATCAAAATTACATTTTAATCTCAATTGAACATTTATTAATTCATTCCCCCCCCAAAATTTTTTTTTTCAACCTTCATTTTACATAACATTTCATTTATTATTCCATTTTATTAATTTGGGTGATTCTCAGTTATTCATTAGAATTCACTTTATCAACTTGGCATTTACCCATAATCTTCCCCTTTTGTGACTCTAATACTCCCTAACAAATTCTTCATCTAGTATGACACCCAACTACCAAAACATCTACCAACCCTTCTCTACCTGTAACTGACTACTCTAACTCATTCGCATCATTCTACCCTTATAACAAAATACTCTCTACCCCTTTGTACTCAGGATGTGTGTTCCCCTCCCAATGCTCATTCCCTCATTTGGTTCCCGGACCCTCCTAGGTAACCCTTTCCGGCGCTAATCGATTCCCCTCCCGCCACAACGCTTTTCGTTGAGGACTCCTCTTCACATCACCCCCCTTACAAAATTCCCCTATCAACTAATTACTCTCCCCTTACCTCACTTTCATCTACAAAATATCTCCATTTCATTTATTAACTCAATATATCAATCATTACTCTTGTAACCGTTCGTACAAATAAAATAATAGGTTTGTTTAACTAAACCTCCACGGGTGTTGCCTCCTTATCCCCCATGTCAACTTCATTTTCGGCCTCTGCCACCCTCTTCTTCGAAGTAGCTCGTCTTTGCATTTTTCCTTCTTTTCTATTAAATAACCGCTGCCAGGCTTAAATGATTAAGCCCTCTAGTTGGACGCCAATTTGTAACTGTTCATACAAATAAAATAATAGGTTCGTTTAACTAAACCTCCACGCTAGTAAGGTTTCGCTCCGCTGTGGGTAGTGTTGCTTGGTAACAAGCCGCTGTTGACTTTTTTAAGCCCTACTGTTGCGAGCGTCAATTTGTAACCAGACCCTGTATGCAGTCGTTACAAATAAAAATAAGAAAGAAAAAATTGAGAAATAATTCTGTTTTAATGTTTTGATGGAAATTCTAAAATTTAATAAGGTAATTATTAATTATTTAGCACTTCTTGAAGATCTTAACAAGTCCGGAGTTAATCAGATTAACTCCGGTCAGCAATCGATTTATGATTTTTCGTGCTGGTCCAATATCTCACTTTCTATAAATATTTTCTTCTTCAGGAAGTCTCGTTGCAATAATAAAACCTTAAACTAGCATGTGAAATAAGTTATAGATCCAAACAATTGAAATAAATTGATTTATTAACAAAATTAAAGAATGATCGATGTTTAATCGATTTTGAGCAATTGTCGACTCCGTCTCAGGAAATAATCGATTTGTTCATACAGGTTAAAATTTATTACAAGTATTAGTAAAGGTTCTTGGAGCGATTATATTATTAATAGTCAGAGAAGGGTAGACGAGAAAGTATAACATTTACAAATAAAGTGTTTTCAATAACTATTATCTAACAAAATGTGAATAAATTTTATAAAATATGTAATATAGTTGAGTTGTCAAACCAATTCTGCAAGCTCTGTAGTCAGGCGATGTTGTTGGCACTGGTTGGCATTTCCAAGATGGCCGCTCAAAAAGATGACAAGGTTAACTGCAATGTTGTCGCGAGAAAATCTCTCCGCAAAATTAACTTCATATATGTTTTAAATGTCCCCGAACTTGTGTAATCTGTTTAATATGTTGTTTGGTGTATTCTGGAAGAATGTTTAGTGTTCACTGGTGTTAATTATGTTATATGTTTTTGGTGTTCACTTCTCTTTGTTTGCTACGCAAAAAACAGTTATACTGTTGAAGATTGAATTATCACAAATATGTCGTTTTACTGTTTTTATGCACTGGTATTATGTAGTGTTGGTGTTGTTTTCACTATTGTGGTTAAAGTTTTCTGTGGTTTTAATTGGAAAAGTGTTTAATTTACGTAACTCTCGTTTCACTGAATTTATTAGGTAACCTTAGTACTCCATTTTTCTCGGTTTCAAGGAACGCAATCTTACTTAAACTGTTCAGCTTGATCTTTAACAAAGAACTAACTAACTTCCTTCACGTTAGTCAAAATCTGGCCCAGTTAATATTTGAAAAGTATTGTTAAAATAATTTCGACTTCCCATATACATGATACAAAAATACATTATATATGGAATTAATTTAGTTTATTATTCACTTTCATGAATTATTAACCTTATCATTGGTTTAACCATCTCATTCCATTTAAATTGATATATTATAGTCCATATCTGTTGACTTTTTTGTGGAAATTACCAAATTTCTTTCTTTTTGGAAATCTAGGCTCAAACACTGGTTTCCGCCTTCATATATTTTTTCTGCCATTTTAAGTGCTATTAATACCATTATATTAAATTTCAAATAGTCATAATTCCCTTCCTTTCTTTAATTACATATAAATTGAACCTTTGAACTGGTTTTTAGTGATAATCTCTGAATTTAACACTCCTCTTTAAAAAATAATTAATTTATATATTTCAAAAATTTACAATAATTTAAGGTATATTTCCATGTTATCATTTTAACTCATAGGTTCATTCACAGTAGTTGTTAACTGATTTACCTTACCTAAATCTTGCCAGTTTACAGGATTTATAAGTAAATTAACTGGTTTATATGGTTTCTGTGAATTCATTAAATGGCCTAGAGTTTAGAATTTTACATGTCTGGTTGTCTCAAATAAATTTAATCCTACTCCTCCTCTGACTTTAAACAGTTATTATGACATAAAAATAAAATGGTTTATAAACTTATTGTGATGTGTAGCATCTAATCCATACTTCTGTTACATAAAAATAATAATGAACATTACTCAGCATTCTAAAAAATTGAACATATTGCTGACATTGTTTGAAAACATACATTTAACTCTTTTTTTTAATTAACACAGCGTACCTACTGAAACATTTTAAATGGTATGTATGCTGTTATTTAACAAATATAATAAATTCTAAACACATATAAATCTTATTGACTAAGAACTCCTTCACACATATGGAGTTCATGGCTGTGAATAAATAGCCATTTTAAACATTATAAACCTATGAACACTTAAATTAATTCCAGTCCTTTCTGGTCGAAACCATTATTATTTATTATCCCCTTATTGAGTAAACATGTCCACCCATACTTTAGTTATGGTTATTTCTACAAATGTCTTGTAATAACAAAGTGACATTAAAATAAAAAATAATGGAAACATCTTCCATTTTATTATTTTATGATTTGTGAATTATTAAATATAAAAGTTGTTTTATAATATATAGATAAGTCATAGTACCACTACAACTTTAAGTTTATTGTATTTCCAAAAACACTCACACTAGTTCACTTTCACTGGTGGTTCTGATATACTGAGTCTTATTATCTCAGACCAGACCTTTAGTCATCATGGACTGTTAAGACTTGTTTATTTTTTTATCACACAATAACTTCAGTTGGTGCACCTCTTATCATACTATACAACACTTTTGGTTTATTAATAATTACAGTTTTATAGGGTTTCGGGATGTTATACTTTCTTTAATTGTCTCTATGGGTTTGGGGTTTATGGCAGTTAATAATAGGTTTTATAATGGTGTTTCTTCCATACTATTTCTTCCTTTCTTCTTGTCTTCTTTCTTGTCTTCACTCTTGTGTTCCTTCTTGTCTTTCTTCTTGTCTTCATTCTTGTCTTTCTTCTTGTCTTCATTCTTCTTGGGTAAACCAAGGTACTTCGTGTTATCTTGACTGATGTTTGGTTTGGAGTATCTAATTTATTTTCTGATACTGACTTTGCTCTTCGTTAAAGGTTTCAGGGTATTGTTTACTTCCTGATAATAAACTCTACTCTTCCTTCTTCTTGTGTTTGGGGTATTTTGTGGTTTCACCACTCCTAAACTGATTCTTTCTTCTTGATTTTGTGGTATCTAGTTTGTTTACTGCTCCTAACTTCCTGGGTAAATTCCTGATTTTATAATATGAGTTACTCTTAATTATTTCTTTAATTTTTTTATAGTGGTTTTTATATAATGTAATGATGGTCTTTACTTTATTGTGGTTTTTTCCTTTGAATTCATTAAATTTCATTCGATATTATATTAGTATATGTAATGGAATTATTGTTTATTATCTTAATTGAATTAATAAGTAGTGGATTTTCTGTCACGCTACACTCTACATATTTTCCCCATAGCTACTGTGTCACTATTACTTCTCAAATTCTACCTTACGTTTATTCACAACAATCTTACTTTGTTCAACTCCCCTTCTAAACTTAACTTGGACTCATTGAAATGTCTTACTTAAACAATCATCATTACTCAAATTCTATCTTTTACAATCCATCGAAAAATTTTAACTATCTCAAATTTATTTCATTATTTATCTATTTAAAATCTTTAAACACATTGAAAACTTATTCTATAAAAATTATTACATTTTTATAATCCTTATCCCTAACATACTACATGGAATTAACACAATCAGACATAATAAACACAATATAAGAAACATCTAGTGCACCCATTTCTCCAATCAAAACAAAATTATTTAGTCAGCTCAGTAGCGAGTTATTAAGTTATTAATAATACCTCCCAAAATTACCCACACATCTTGTATAATGTAACATAATCAACATGAACAGTATCATTGCTAAATTTAACAAAACAATTTACATTTAAATAATTTTTATAAAATTTGTCAACATTACAACTGGAACTTTCTATTAATTCTGTTTATTTATACTCTAAATTATTTAACATTTATTGGACCATTAGTTTCTCCCCAAAAAAATTCAAATTTATTATTAACATTCATTTTGTATCATATTTCAGTTAAATTTAAAATAATTTAAATTCATCATCAAAATTCAATTATACAACATTTTAAATCAATCAAAATATTTTAAACATCTCAAATTATTTAAATTCCTTCAAGTATTGAAAACACAACATTTTAATTACATTACTTCAAAACAATTACAAAATCATTTAGCATCAACTCTCATTATTTATTTAGTCTATTAAAATAATATTATTATTATTAAAACAATTTCTACTACATACACATTGTTTACATTAAGTACCTCTTACAACGCACACAATTAATTTCACTATCAATTATTTACAAATTATTCGTCATTAATTTTTCAGTTTACCACACTTCATTTCATAATCTGGCCATGTCATTACCATAAATTAAAATATTTAAAAATGTCCATTCACTCATTTTAATTTCAACCTCCATCATCATGTAGCTATCTAATATATTTAAAACATAAATCATTGTTATACACATGCAAATTATTATTATTATTATAATAGCCATTATCAACATCATCTATTAATTCATATAACCTGTCTACATTTGTGATCTCAGATCCGTCTCCGTAAGTATTTTTATTCAATATAAAGTCAGTTATTTTATCATCATCATCAAAATAATTATCCATCTCCATTTTACAATGTAAGTATTTTATATCATCTATTTCCTTCAATTCTAACTTCTCTTTCAACTCTTTATAATTTCTCTTTAATTGATATAATTCTATCTCCCTATCTATACACAACTCTCTATCTAAATCTCTCTCACCATAACACCATATCACACTTTCTCTACCATCCCACACAGAAGGCACTAACTCATAAAATTTCGGGGAAAAACTCAAAGACCTCATGTCTTTCAATAACAAGGGACTCTTACCCTTCAACAACAACATTTGTAAACACCTTGGTTCACAATAAACCTGGGGAAAATTTACCCTCTGCCACCCTTCTACCTCTATACTATCTTTCCACTTTCTCTCTGACTCATAAACACACATTAACATTCCATTATTACATTCTAAAACTTCATCAGTACTCTCAATATTTACCCCCTTATTCTTTAACATCATATTTTCACTTATATTGTCACAATTCTCACTCCTACTTACCTCAGAATTGTAATTAACATCATTATCATCACTATTCAATACTTCACTATCTAACACTACCTCTTCCACTATTTTGTCATCATTAATATTTGTCATAACTATAACATTGTCATCTAACTTCTTATTCAGTATCTGGTTGAATTTACGTTCTAAATTTTTATTCATTTCATCAATCTTTTTCTCACAACTGTTACTTATTGATTCTACTATTTGGTCTTTGATTGTACTAAAACGTTCATCAATCTCATTCAGATGTTTATTCATGTTAATTTCAAATTTAACATTTTGTGTATTCATTACATCAAATTTATTACTCTGTTCATCTAATTTCTCATTGAAACTACTTTTAATTTCTTTGATTTTGTTTTTTTGTTCATCGAATTTGCTATCAAATTTATTCAACAGTAACTGCATCATAGTTATCATATCGCTATTATTTTCTTTCTTAACTAAGGTTGGCGTCGACTGACTCGTCACGCCTTCCATTATTCTCGATTCTGTCAACTGGCTTTCTAGATTACTGTCAGTGAAGCTGACTTCATTGTTAATATTTTCATTAGTATCCGTCATTGTTATTTAGTTCTTACTTATCTATTATAAACACTTATCAATAACACTGTAACATAACCCTATCTGACACTCTCGTCATCTAAGTTTATTTCTACATACCAAAAATTTTTTTTTTTTTTCAAACGACCATTCTGCTCTCCCAGTAGGCCTATTTTTTATATAAATTTCTTTATATAAAATTGTCCCTCAGTTACAGGCGCCATTGTTAAGTTTTATTTACTTTAATTATTTATTTACTAACTGCACATATAAACACTTTTAACGTCTGTACTCAGAGGCTATCTTTAAAGTTAGCCAACTGAAAACATAGGTACTTACCTCAATCGGGTTCTTTTCAGCGAACACAGGAGAACAGAATTATGGTTATTCAAAATAAAGAAAGCTTTACTTATTTCCCATATTTAAGTTTTATTGACATTTGATTATTTTTCTTTCATCCTTATATTTTTTTTTTATATCATTGACAAACTACCTCTTCCACTCCCTCATCTATTATAAAATTCCTATTCTAAAACTCACATAAAATAAAATTGAAACAGGGTATAAAAATTTTCAAATAATAAAATAAATCAAGATATTAAATATAACTAACTTTTAAGAACACAAACCAGCCTTCTTTATTTACATAGTTCCACTCACGCGCACGCACGCACGCGCGCGCACACACAAACACACACACACACACACACACACACACACACACACACACACACACACACACACAGTTACTTTATACCCTTAGAGATCTCATTTCTTTTTTAAAATATAATAATAATGTTAAAATTGTGATTTCAGCTCTTATTCAAATATTGTTATGCCCTGTTTTGTTACTTATCTTGATAATTAGTTCTGAAGATGCCGCATTGTCCCACGCGCACCACGTAGACTTTTACTTAAGTTTCACTGAATTTACATGTTTTTTAAGAACAATTTTACTGTTAGTGAATTCTGACTACGGTTTTAAATTTATGCTTCACATTTTTAAAACTGTTTTTTACATTTTGCTGTTTTGCGGGCGCGTCAAAAATTATGCCCAGCCGGCGGACGCGCAGACAGATTACGTCCGTATCTATTGGATGTTCATAGAGGACTGCCTTTGTTCTCTGAGCATCAATGAAGCTGCTAGCGTTGACACTCCTACATTCCAGTGTTGGGATCGTCTCTGACGTAAGATCGTCCGATGTTGTTACATAATCGGTTAGTCACTTTGTAAGTCACTGGAGCTGACCTTGACACATTTTCACTTGTTGTCTATTGCGTTGTTATAATCGATGAACAATATTTTATAATCACTCCTGCCAATTTCGCTACCAATAAAATTTACCTTTATTCCCCATTTATTTTTATGTCTCCCAAATTATTAGTATTATATCATAAAAAATGCTATTTACTTTTATTAAAATACAATGATTTTTATTTCCCCAAATAGGCCAAAATGTCCCGTTACAATACCCCATCAATGAGAGGTTTTATGTCCCGTTACAGTTACTGAAAATTATTTTTCATGATTGACCTTTAATATCTGGGCTAATAGTTTTAAACCATTTTAAATCATTATCAATTAAAATATCGGTATGGAGAACCATACATGACTTCCATGTTCTAAGATTTATATTTAAAATCATTTACGAAATGAAATGTTTCCATAGAAACTACTTATTTCCACTTATTGCTTTAGCCTTAACCACAGTACTGTGGTCACTAACGTATACCACCACACATTATCACACTCGATTTTCACTGATGATGGCATCGACAGCACTGCCGAAACGTCTGGTTTTGCAGAAAACACTGAACTATGGCCAAACAGCCCGTGAAGGAATTTTAACAACAAACTACTACTTTGTTGCCGACAACGTAGTACACATATAAAAATTATCCCCTCCCCGATCAACTATAATTTTCATTTATAGAAAATTACCCCCAGCCCGTTCAACTAGCCTCTTCATTTATAGATATTTCATCTACATTTCTACAGTGGATTATTAAGATCTTCTTATCAGAATACTTTATTTATCAAAATTAAGTACTTTACTCTTGTTACAACAAAAAATGTTTCAGGTAAACTGCCCTTTCCCAGTAACCGATCTTCACCAAAATCAATAAGCCTTGAGTATTCTACAACTCAGACACATATGTAAACAAATATTTGATTCTGTTTGAATTTACAGCAGTTGTCGTTCGTCATGAAAAAATTTCTCTTGTTACAATATAAAATGTTGCAGGTAAACTACCCCTTTTCCTTAACCGATCTTCACCAAAATCAACAGGCCTTGAGTACTCTACAATTTAGGGATGTATGCAAAAACTTATTTGATTATGTTTGATTTTACGGCAGTTATCGTTCGTCATAGAAAAAATTACCCATGTTAAAACATAAAATGTTACAGGTAAACTACCCCTTTCCCTTAACCTATCTTCACCAAAAACAATAGGTCTTGAGAACTCTACAAATTAGGACTGTATGCAAGACATTATTTGATTCTGTTTGAATTTGCGGCTGTTATCGTTTGCCATAGAAAAATATCGGTATGGAGAACCATACATGACTTCCATGTTCTAAGATTTATATTTAAAATCATATTCGAAATGAAATATTTCCATAGAAACTACTTCTTTCTATTGCTTCAGCCTTAACCACAGTACTGTGGTCACTAACGTATACCACCTCACATTGTCGCACTCGATTTTCACTGATGATGGCAGTTGATGGCACTGCTGAAACGTCTGGTTTTGCAGAAAACATTGGACTACGCGTAAACAGCCCGGGCAGGAATTTTAACAAAAAACTACTTCTTTGTTGCCGATAACGTAGTACACATATAAAAAATTCTCCCCTCCCACTTCAACTATAATTTTCATTAATAGAAAATTACCTCCACCCCTTTCAACTAGCCTCTTCATTTATAGATATTTCTACGTTTCTACAGTGGATTATTATGAGCTTCTTATCAGGATACTTTGTTTATCAAAATTAAGTACTTTACTCTTGTTAAAACATAAAACGATGCAGGTAAACTACCCCTTTCTCTTAACCGATCTTCACCAAATTCAATAGGCCGTCAGTCCTCTACAATTCAGGGATGCATGCAAAAAAATATCTGATTCTGTTTGAATGTGCATCATTTATCGTTCGTTAAAAACATTTCTCTTATTACAACATAAAATGTTGCTGGTAAACTACCCCTTTCCCATAACAATCTTCACCAGAATCAACAGGCCTTGAGTTCTCTACAATTCAGGCATGCATGCAAAACATTATTTGATTCTGTTTTAATGTGTGGCAGTTATCGTTCGTCATAGAAACAATTACTCTTGTTAAAACATGAAAAGTGGCAGGTAAACTACCCCTTTCCTTTAAACGATCTTCACCAAAATCAACAGCCCTTCACTTCTTTACAATTCAGGACAGCATGCAAAAAAGTATATGATTCTCTTTGAATTTTAAAGCCGTTATCGTTCGTCATAAAACAAATTACCCTTGTTAAAACATAAAACGTGGCTGGTACACTACCCCTTTCTCTTAACCGATCTTCAACAAAATCAACAGACCTTGCGTTCTGTATAATTCAAAAAGGTATGCAAAAAAGTAGTCGATTCTGTTTGAATTTATGGCAATTATCGTTCGTCATAGAAAATACACTTGTTAAAACATAAAACATTGCTGGTAAACTACCCCTTTCCCTTAACCGATCTTCACCAAAACCAATAGGTCTTGAGAACTCAACAATTCAGGGCTGTATCCAAAACATTATTTGATTCTGTTTGAATTTGCGGCTGTTATCGTTTGCCAAAAAAAAAATTACCCTTGATAAAAAAATGTTGCTTGTAAATTACCCCTTCCCCCTAACCGATCTTCACTAAAAACAATAGGTCTTGATTACTCTACAATTCAGGGCTGTATGCAAATAATTATTTGATTCTGTTTGAATGTGCGGCTGTTATCGTTTGCCATAGAAAACATTACCCTTGATTAAAAAAAAATGTTGCAGGTAAACTACCCCTTTCCCTTAACCGATCTTCACCAAAAACAATAGGTCTTGAGTACTCTACAATTCAGGGATGCATGCAAAAAAATATCTGATTCTGTTTGAAAGTGCATCATTTATCGTTTGTTAAAAACATTTCTCTTATTACAACATAAAATTTTGCTGGTAAACTACCCCTTTCCCTTAACAATCTTCACCAGAATCAACAGGCCTTGAGTTCTCTACACTTCAGGCATGCATGCAAAACATTATTTGATTTTGTTTTAATGTGTGGCAGTTATCGTTCGTCATAGAAACAATTACTCTTGTTAAAACATGAAAAGTGGCAGGTAAACTACCCCTTTCCTTTAAACGATCTTCACCAAAATCAACAGCCCTTCACTTCTTTACAATTCAGGACAGCATGCAAAAAAGTATATGATTCTCTTTGAATTTTAAAGCCGTTATCGTTCGTCATAAAACAAATTACCCTTGTTAAAACATAAAACGTGGCTGGTACACTACCCCTTTCTCTTAACCGATCTTCAACAAAATCAACAGACCTTGTGTTCTGTATAATTCAAAAAGGTATGCAAAAAAGTAGTCGATTCTGTTTGAATTTACGGCAATTATCGTTCGTCATAGAAAATACACTTTTTAAAACATAAAACATTGCTGGTAAACTACCCCTTTCCCATAACCGATCTTCACCAAAACCAATAGGTCTTGAGAACTCAACAATTCAGGGCTGTATGCAAATAATTATTTGATTCTGTTTGAATGTGCGGCTGTTATTGTTTGCCATAGAAAAACATTACCCTTGATTTAAAAAAAATGTTGCAGGTAAACTACCCCTTTCCCTTAATCGATCTTCACTAAAAACAGTAGGTCTTGAGTACTCTACAAATAAGGGCTGTATGCAAAAATTTATTTGATTCTGTTTGAATTTGCGGCTGTTATCGTTTGCCATAGAAAAAAAATCTACAGACACACACACAGACAGACAGACGGACACACACACACACAGACACTTTTTTAAAAATGACTTTTTTTCATGTTTTGAGTGTAGTACAATCAGAATCTGCAATAATCTCGAACACGTTTTTTTTTGGCATCACCATACTTCCATTTCCTTAAGGAAAATGGAAGTAAAATTGCCCTTAATTAAAAAAAATAATTTGCAGGTAAACTACCCCTTTCCCTTAACCGATCTTCACCAAAACCAATAGGTCTTGAGAACTCAACAATTCAGGGCTGTATCCTAAATATTATTTGATTCTGTTTGAATTTGTGGCTGTTATCGTTTGCCATAGAAAAATTCAGTATGGATAACCATACATGACTTCCATGTTCTAAGATTTATATTTAAAATCATATTCAAAATGAAATATTTCTATAGAAACTACTTCTTTCTATTGCTTCAGCCTTAACCACAGTACTGTGGTCACTAACGTATACCACCTCACGTTTTCACACTCGATTTTCATTGATGATGGCACTGCCAAAACGTCTGGTTTTGCTGAAAACATTGGACTACGGCTAAACAGCCCGGGAAGGAGTTTTAACAAAAGCTATTTCTTTGTTGCCGATAACGTAGTACACATATAAAAAATTCTCCCCTCCCTCTTCAACTACAATTTTTATTAATAGAAAATTACCCCCACCCTGTTCAACTAGCCTTTCATTTATAGATATTTCATCTACGTTTCTACAGTGGCTTATTATGACCTTCTTATCAGGATACTTTGTTTATCAAAATTAAGTACTTTACTCTTGTTAAAACATAAAACGTTGCAGGTAAACTATCCCTTTCTCTTAACCGATCTTCACCAAAATCAATAGGCCTTCAGTCCTCTACAATTCAGGGATGCATGCAAAAAAATATTTGATTCTGTTTGAATGTGCGTCAGTTATCGTTCGTCATGAAAACATTTGTCTTATTACAACATAAAATGTTGCAGGTAACTCCTTTCCCATAACCTATCTTCACCAAAATCGACAGGCCTTGAGTTCTCTACAATTCAGGCATGCATGCAAAACATTATTTGATTCTGTTTTAATTTGCGGCAGTTATCGTTCGTCATAGAAACAATTACTCTTGTTAAAACATGAAAAGTGGGAGGTAAACTACCCCTTTCCCTTACCCGATCATCACCAAAATCAACAGGCCTTCACTTCTTTACAATTCAGGACAGCATGCAAAAATATCGGTATGGAGAACCATACATGACTTCCATATTCTAAGATTTATATTTAAAATCATTTTCGAAATGAAATATTACCATAAAACTACTTCTTTCTAATTACTGCTTCAGCCTTAACCACAGTACTGTGGTCACTAACGTATACCACCTCACGTTATCGCACTCGATTTTCACTGATGATGGAAGTTGATGGCATTGCCGAAACGTCTGGTTTTGTAGAAAACATTGGACTACTGCCAAATATCCTGGGAAGGAATTTTAACAAAAACTACTTCTTTGTTGACGATAACGTTGTACACATATATAAAAATATGCATAAAATTAATGGCTTGTATAAGTTAATGATTGATCTCCATTAAGTAGGCCTAGTGCTCAAGTTTCCAAAGTTTTAATATTATGATGTCTGTAATTAAAACATCAGAGCAGGTTTAGTGTGAATGAGGGTACACCGTGGACAAAAAATTTCAACATTTCCTATTGAGCGTTGCTTAGAGTAAAGCTGCGAATCTACAGTGTATGTTTCACAGAACAAACACGCGAAAAAGAAGGAGCGCTCCGAAGTCACTCATGGACCCTCAGCATCTTGCAGAGGGTTCATTCCCTAAAGACGAAAAGTCTGTCTATGAATCGTTCCTCTGTAAACATGTGCAGTTACACTGCCCAGCGATCCACAGGAAGCAAATCGCTATCCACGCTGGACACTTTTTCGGCTTGCACGCATTATGTTCGTGTGGGTTTCGGCACTTTCCATTTAAAAAGCGTGCAAATGTAAGAAAATAAACATGAGTGAGACCAGAAATAACACGAATTTTGTGTGTGTGTGTGTGTGTGTGTGTGTGTGTCTTCCCTGCCTTTTTATTGCTGTAGTCATAATAATAAAATGGAAACGTAAACATTACATAACTGAGATATGCTTGCCTGCCACGAACGATATATTATTTTATACATGTATATTAACTTACACATAATTTACATTAAAATGAAAAAATTATAATTTTATTGCCTGGCAACAAAATTATTTTATTTTTAACAATTACCTTTGTCTGAAAAAGTTTAAATGAATTTTCAAGTACTTTACTGTTTGTAAAACGTAAAAGGTTGCAGGTAAACTACCCCTTCCCCTTAACCGATCTTCACCAAAATCGTAAGTCCTTGAGATCTCTACAATTCAGGGACGTAT
Source organism: Magicicada septendecula (assembly GCA_034769895.1). NCBI lineage: Eukaryota > Metazoa > Arthropoda > Insecta > Hemiptera > Cicadidae > Magicicada > Magicicada septendecula. The sequence continues at coordinate 460,876,403 of CM068367.1, forward strand.
GCAAAAATTAAATGATTCTGTTTGAATTTGTGGCTGTTATCGTTTGCCATAGAAAATACCCTTGTTAAAAAAACGTTGCAGGTAAACTACCCCTTTCCCTTAACCGATCTTCACCAAAAACAATAGGTCTTTAGAACTCTACAATTTAGGGCTGTATGCAAATAATCTTTTGATTCTGTTTGAATTTGCGGCTGTTATCGTTTGCAAAAAAAAAATACTTTCCCTTGATAAAAAAAAACCGTTGCAGGTAAACTACCCCTTTCCCTCAACCGATCTTCACCAAAACAATAGGTCGTGAGTACTCTACAAATCAGGGCTGTACGCAAAAAATTATTTGATTCTGTTTGAATTTGCGGCAGTTACCGTTTGCCATAGAAAAAAAATCGACACACAGACAGACAGACAGACAGACACACACACAGACACTTTACGAAAAACGACTTTTTTTCATGTTTTGAGTGTAGTACAATCAGAATCTGCAAGAATCTCGAACACGATTTTTTTTGCCATCACCATACTTCCATTTCCTTAAGGAATATGGAAGTAAAAGTATATGATTCTCTTTGAATTTACGGCAGTTATCGTTTGTCATAAAACAAATTACCCTTGTTAAAGCATAAAACTTTGCTAGTAAACTACCCCTTTCCCATAACCGATCTTCAACAAAATCAAAAGACCTTGAACACTCTATAATTCAGAAAGGTATGCAAAAAAGTAGTTGATTCTATTAGAATTTACAGCAGTTATCGTTCGTCATAGAAAAAATTACCCTTGTTAAAACATAAAATGTTGCAGGTAAACTACCCCTTTCCCTTAACCGATCTTCACCAACACCAACAGGTCTTAAGAACTCTACTATTCAGGGCTGTATGCAAAACATTATATGATTCTTTGAATTTGCGGCTGTTATCGTTTGACATAAGAAAAAATTACGCTTGATAAAAAAAAAATGTTGCAGGTAAACTACCCCTTGACCTTAACCGATCTTCACCAAACACAACAGGTCTTGAGTAATCTACAATTCAGGGCTGCATGCAAAAAATTATTTGATTCTATTTGAATTTGCGGCTGTTATCGTTTGCCATAGAAAACATTACCCTTGATTAAAAAAAAATGTTGCAGGTAAACTACCCCTTTCCCTTAACCGATCTTCACCAAAAAGCAATAGGTCTTGAGTACTCTACAATTCAGGGATGCATGCAAAAAAATATCTGATTCTGTTTGAATGTGCATCATTTATCGTTCGTTAAAAATATTTCTCTTATTACAACATAAAATTTTGCTGGTAAACTACCCCTTTCCCTTAACAATCTTCACCAGAATCAACAGGCCTTGAGTTCTCTACACTTCAGGTATGCATGCAAAACATTATTTGATTTTGTTTTAATGTGTGGCAGTTATCGTTCGTCATAGAAACAATTACTCTTGTTAAAACATGAAAAGTGGCAGGTAAACTACCCCTTTCCTTTAAACGATCTTCACCAAAATCAACAGCCCTTCACTTCTTTACAATTCAGGACAGCATGCAAAAAAGTATATGATTCTCTTTGAATTTTAAAGCCGTTATCGTTCGTCATAAAACAAATTACCCTTGTTAAAACATAAAACGTGGCTGGTACACTACCCCTTTCTCTTAACCGATCTTCAACAAAATCAACAGACCTTGCGTTCTGTATAATTCAAAAAGGTATGCAAAAAAGTAGTCGATTCTGTTTGAATTTACGGCAATTATCGTTCGTCATAGAAAATACACTTGTTAAAACATAAAACATTGCTGGTAAACTACCCCTTTCCCTTAACCGATCTTCACCAAAACCAATAGGTCTTGAGAACTCAAGAATTCAGGGCTGTATGCAAATAATTATTTGATTCTGTTTGAATGTGCGGCTGTTATTGTTTGCCATAGAAAAACATTACCCTTGATTTAAAAAAAATGTTGCAGGTAAACTACCCGTTTCCCTTCTTAATCGATCTTCACTAAAAACAGTAGGTCTCGAGTACTCTACAAATAAGGGCTGTATGCAAAAATTTATTTGATTCTGTTTGAATTTGCGGCTGTTATCGTTTGCCATAGAAAAAAAATCTACAGACACACACACAGACACTTTTCGAAAAATGACTTTTTTTCATGTTTTGAGTGTAGTACAATCAGAATCTGCAATAATCTCGAACACGTTTTTTTTGGCATCACCATACTTCCATTTCCTTAAGGAAAATGGAAGTAAAATTGCCCTTAATTAAAAAAAATAATTTGCTGGTAAACTACCCCTTTCCCTTAACCGATCTTCACCAAAACCAATAGGTCTTGAGAACTCAACAATTCAGGGCTGTATCCTAAATATTATTTGATTCTGTTTGAATTTGTGGCTGTTATCGTTTGCCATAGAAAAATTCAGTATGGATAACCATACATGACTTCCATGTTCTAAGATTTATATTTAAAATCATATTCAAAATGAAATATTTCTATAGAAACTACTTCTTTCTATTGCTTCAGCCTTAACCACAGTACTGTGGTCACTAACGTATACCACCTCACGTTTTCACACTCGATTTTCATTGATGATGGCACTGCCAAAACGTCTGGTTTTGCTGAAAACATTGGACTACGGCTAAACAGCCCGGGAAGGAGTTTTAACAAAAGCTATTTCTTTGTTGCCAATAACGTAGTACACATATAAAAAATTCTCCCCTCCCTCTTCAACTACAATTTTTATTAATAGAAAATTACCCCCACCCTGTTCAACTAGCCTTTCATTTATAGATATTTCATCTACGTTTCTACAGTGGCTTATTATGACCTTCTTATCAGGATACTTTGTTTATCAAAATTAAGTACTTTACTCTTGTTAAAACATAAAACGTTGCAGGTAAACTATCCCTTTCTCTTAACCGATCTTCACCAAAATCAATAGGCCTTCAGTCCTCTACAATTCAGGGATGCATGCAAAAAAATATTTGATTCTGTTTGAATGTGCGTCAGTTATCGTTCGTCATGAAAACATTTGTCTTATTACAACATAAAATGTTGCAGGTAACTCCTTTCCCATAACCTATCTTCACCAAAATCGACAGGCCTTGAGTTCTCTACAATTCAGGCATGCATGCAAAACATTATTTGATTCTGTTTTAATTTGCGGCAGTTATCGTTCGTCATAGAAACAATTACTCTTGTTAAAACATGAAAAGTGGGAGGTAAACTACCCCTTTCCCTTACCCGATCTTCACCAAAATCAACAGGCCTTCACTTCTTTACAATTCAGGACAGCATGCAAAAATATCGGTATGGAGAACCATACATGACTTCCATATTCTAAGATTTATATTTAAAATCATTTTCGAAATGAAATATTACCATAAAACTACTTCTTTCTAATTACTGCTTCAGCCTTAACCACAGTACTGTGGTCACTAACGTATACCACCTCACGTTATCGCACTCGATTTTCACTGATGATGGAAGTTGATGGCATTGCCGAAACGTCTGGTTTTGTAGAAAACATTGGACTACGGCCAAATATCCTGGGAAGGAATTTTAACAAAAACTACTTCTTTGTTGACGATAACGTTGTACACATATATAAAAAATATGCATAAAATTAATGGCTTGTATAAGTTAATGATTGATCTCCATTAAGTAGGCCTAGTGCTCAAGTTTCCAAAGTTTTAATATTATGATGTCCGTAATTAAAACATCAGAGCAGGTTTAGTGTGAATGAGGGTACACCGTGGACAAAAAATTTCAACATTTCCTATTGAGCGTTGCTTAGAGTAAAGCTGCGAATCTACAGTGTATGTTTCACAGAACAAACACGCGAAAAAGAAGGAGCGCTCCGAAGTCACTCATGGACCCTCAGCATCTTGCAGAGGGTTCATTCCCTAAAGACGAAAAGTCTGTCTATGAATCGTTCCTCTGTAAACATGTGCAGTTACACTGCCCAGCGATCCACAGGAAGCAAATCGCTATCCACGCTGGACACTTTTTCGGCTTGCACGCATTATGTTCGTGTGGGTTTCGGCACTTTCCATTTAAAAAGCGTGCAAATGTAAGAAAATAAACATGAGTGAGACCAGAAATAACACGAATTTTGTGTGTGTGTGTGTGTGTGTGTCTTCCCTGCCTTTTTATTGCTGTAGTCATAATAATAAAATGGAAACGTAAACATTACATAACTGAGATATGCTTGCCTGCCACGAACGATATATTATTTTATACATGTATATTAACTTACACATAATTTACATTAAAATGAAAAAATTATAATTTTATTGCCTGGCAACAAAATTATTTTATTTTTAACAATTACCATTGTCTGAAAAAGTTTAAATGAATTTTCAAGTACTTTACTGTTTGTAAAACGTAAAAGGTTGCAGGTAAACTACCCCTTCCCCTTAACCGATCTTCACCAAAATCGTAAGTCCTTGAGATCTCTACAATTCAGGGACGTATGCAAAAATTAAATGATTCTGTTTGAATTTGTGGCTGTTATCGTTTGCCATAGAAAATACCCTTGTTAAAAAAACGTTGCAGGTAAACTACACCTTTCCCTTAACCGATCTTCACCAAAAACAATAGGTCTTGAGAACTCTACAAATTAGGGGTGTATGCAAAACATTATTTGATTCTGTTTGAATTTGCGGCTGTTATCGTTTGCCATAAGAAAAATATCGGTATGGAGAACCATACATGACTTCCATATTCTAAGATTTATATTTAAAATCATTTTCAGCCAAACAGCCAGGCTGTGTCTTACCTGCTTTTTATTGCTGTAATAAATGAAAAATATTATATTACTTTAAAATGAAAAAATTATAATTTTATTGCCTGGCAACAAAATTATTTTATTTTTAACAATTACCATTGTTTCAAAAAGTTTAAATAAATTTTCAAGTACTTTACTCTTGTTAAAACGTAAAAGGTTGCCGGTAAACTACCCCTTCCCCTTAACCGATCTTCACTAAAGTCGAAAGTCATTGAGACCTCTTCAATTCAGGGAAGTATGCAAAAAATTATTTGATTCTGTTTGAATTTGCGGCTGTAATCGTTTGCCATAGAAAATACGCTTGAGAAAAAAACGTTGCTGGTAAACTACCCCTTCCCCTTAACCGATCTTCACCAAAAACAATAGGTCTTGAGTACTCTACAAATCAGGGTTGTATGCAAAAAATTATTTGATTCTGTTTGAACTTGCGGCTGTTATCGTTTGCCATAGAAAATACCCTTGTTAAAAAAACGTTGTAGGTAAACTACCCCTTTCCCTTAACCGATCTTCACCAAAAACAATAGGTCTTGAGAACTCTACAATTTAGGGCTGTATGCAAATAATCTTTTTATTCTGTTTGAATTTGCGGCTGTTATCGTTTGCCATAGGAAATACCCTTGTTAAAACATAAAACGTTACAGGTAAACTACCCCTTTCCCTTAACCGATCTTCACCAAAAACAATAGGTCTTGAGAACTCTACAATTCAGGGCTGTATGCGAAACATTATTTGATTCTGTTTGAATTTGCGGCTGTTATCGTTTGCCCAAAAAAAAAATTTCCCTTGATAAAAAAAAAACGTTGCTGGTAAACTACCCCTTTCCCTCAACCGATCTTCACCAAAAACAATAGGTCGCGAGTACTCTACAAATCAGGGCTGTATGCAAAAAATTATTTGATTCTGTTTGAATTTGCGGCAGTTATCGTTTGCCATAGAAAAAAATCTACAGACAGCCACACAGACAGACACACAGACAGACACACAGACAGACACACACACAGACACTTTTTGGAAAACGACTTTTTTTCATGTTTTGAGTGTAGTAGAATCAGAATCTGCAATAATCTCGAACACGATTTTTTTTGCCATCACCATACTTCCATTCCTTAAGGAATATGGAAGTAAAATTGCCCTTGATTAAAAAAAAACGCAGGTAAACTAGCCTTTTCCCTTAACCGATCTTCACCAAAAACAATAGGTCTTGAGTACTCTACAAATCAGGGCTGTATGCAAAAAATTATTTGATTCTGTTTGAATTTGCGGCTGTTATCGTTTGCCATAGAAAAAAATCTATAGACACACACAGACACTTTTCGAAAAATAACTTTTTTTCATGATTTGAGGGTAGTAAAATCAGAAGCTGCAATAATCTCGAACACGATTTTTTTTGGCCATCACCATACTTCCATTTCCTTATGGAACATGGAAGTAAAATCACAAATGTAAAAAAAACAAAAAAATGTTAGAACAAACTACTACATTTGGATGCACAATATCTAAATTAGCCTCATAAATATCTTGACCTGAGTGGAACAATGTGTGCACTTCATGAATCAGAAATGTGTAAAGTAGCAGCTTGGTATAAGAAACAATGCGAGGGAGTAGGGAAAGCTGTACTTGATCTTTGAGCACCAATTAAGTTCTGCATAAGATTTATTAGAGTGGATGTTGAGAGTGGACTGTCTGCATCCAGTTGTTGTTCTTTATAGCTTGTATTGGCTTACTGTAAGACTGTTAAATTTTAAATTTACTTAGACAATTATAGTAAATTATTCAACATCAATTTCTTTTTCCTTTTTACAAAATTATACTTACATTTACTTATAAAGAATTCTTACTTGGGGTGGTTAAACAAGTAATAAATTAATAATTAAAAAATCACTTACTGCCAAAATGTTTCAATTTCCCGGGCGCCACCTCATATCTACAAGGATGTGGATATAAAGGATTCATTTGCCAAACACACAACAACAATATTATGTCTAATGCTTATTTAATTAATTAAGTTGTAGCAAATTACAAATATAACACTCTGTATGGATATTTCCTTAAGTAGAATCACTTCTCTTATCTTAACAATGAGTATCTCTGAAATCGCGATTAATTAACATTTAATAATTTTCTAACACTTATAATTGTAAATTATAATATACAATTGTATTTGGCAAATTTAGATTACTGTTTAGATATGATTTTTTTTAAGAATTTACTAATTGACGTTTTATTTCGCTTCAGTCGAATGCAGAACACTGAGAGGCAGTTCTCAAGGTTAATTAATTATTAGTGTGAGTTCTTTGACTTGAATGAATTGAGTTTATTGACTTAACTCTAAAGTACCATTAGTTTGAGAGCGTTGATTATTCGTAGTTCATACTCTCGGTGACATCATGTGGTCCTCTGTGTTTAGTAGTTGCTGGTCTCCGTAGTCGTTGTAGATTACGTATCCCTTCGCGGACACTGCACCTCACGATCACTGTTTAATTATTGAAGAATTCTCGAACTGTTCACTTTTCACGGCACTCGTATTGTGTTGAATATGAGTGTCCTTAGTTCATGTATAATGTTTTTTAAAGTAGTTGTAAAAATAGGTGATGTTATGTCTAATGTCTCTGTTGTAGAATATGCACTGAGTCTCTCTGTTGATGTGTTCTGTATTATATAAAAGCTGCTGTAATGTTTATAGTTTCTTGTGAATTATTTGTAATTGTAGAATGTCTGTTAATTGAATTTGTCTTCACTTAGTATTGTACTGTGTATCCGTATTCTCCGACACTTTGTTTAAATTTTCGGTGAACTTAATTAATTGTAAAGTCTGTTTTACATGTTGACTTCGCATGATATTACTTTATACTAATAGTCTGTCGAACGCGATTAACTGTTCAACTCTTGCTATGAGTTTAGAATTTAGTGAGAATTATAACAACGAGTTTCGTACGATTTGTCGTATTCACTTCATTGTTCACTTTGAGAAATTGAATGTTCGCACTGAAGTAACCGTTCTCAAGACTCTAGATATGCGCACTTCTGAAATTGTGTCGAACGCTTGTAGTTGTTCACGCTTATGTAATGCATCGATGACTAAACATTGTTACCGAGTTAAGATGACTCGTGGTGATCACTCTGTAGATGAGTACTAGACTGCCGTTTTTCTGTTCTGAGATCTACCAATTAAACTCTCCTCCCTCCTACCTCTGCTGAATCTTCCATCTGCTTGGATACTCTTATTTGTTCTTTAGCCAGTGTGACAAATTGTATATTCGTCATTGGTTTTCGAGTATCTCTGCTTTACACGTGATTCTCTTGTCGAACTACCATTCGTCCTGATTGTTCCTACATCCGTTTTCTCTATTTACTAGGAATCTCATTCAAGCACTCCAGAATTCGTGAGTTTCACTTTCCCCTTGTAAATCAGGCGACATTTCTTTGTCTCTCGTGGCCGTCTCCTAGTGTCCAATTTCTGTTACGCTTTGACATAGATACAATACTGGTATTGTTCGATCTGCTGCACCATTGTTTATCTTCAAGTTGCACTCTGGCTTTGTTTTGAGTCTGGAACAAATCTTCCTTTGTAATCACGACTTTCGTCAAATTTCTACGTTGCAATTGTTCTGGCATCTAATGTTGTACCGTATCGAATTGACAAACTCTTTGCTTTCAGTCTGTGTCAAAGTTTATAAAAAGGGTAGATTGGTTTATTGGGGGTTATGCCTTTCTTCACTCAGAGCAGCAGCCTGATGCGAAATACAACGTCTCACATGCATCTAGTAAGTGTCACTCTTTTGTCAAACAATTAACTTTACAGCCGTAACACATCAAGCTGTCTGTAGGTTACAATGCCAAAAGGACAGTCTTACAAACTTTCCCTTCACACACCCTCACATACTTCTTTGTCAAATATAACTGCTAGTACACATTATTTTTAGCTATTATTTACTACTTGTACAATTTTATAAATATTTTCAAAAATAAACGTTACATACTATTGAATTTATAGCCAATTTACTGTTCAGATTTACATTTTTATAAATACTTGTTTTGTAATTATTGTCTCTGTTTTCTTGTATTTTGTTTTCATTATAATAAAAATATCAGTTCATGATCACCCAAGGTTGTAGACTACTTTTACTATGGTGTGTGTGTTATGCATCTTTGCCACATGTCCTGACACAACACTGATAGTGTGTTATACACGCCGGTACCAATCTGAGAGCTTGACCTTAACGACAGCTGGCAAGGACAACAGCTAATAGTCAACTTAAAAATATCATGCCGTTACTCTATAGGTGACTATTTGCATTACTTTATACCAGATCATAATTTAATAGTTTACGCTCATTTATAACAAATCTTTGGTATACATAAATTTATACATTTTCTGAGTAGTAGTTGAATACTAAAGCTGTAAATTATTAATGTAAATTGTAAATTTCTTCAAAGAGGCATCGAATAAGTATGCGAGCGTAAGCATTTTTTCATCCAGCGGACAACTTTTTTTCCAAAGCGATGATCTATACTTTTTTTTGCTTAACCATTTTATGAAAGTCCAAGTAAAATTTTAAGATCACAATCCGAGAAAGTGTTGAGGAAACGTTTTGAGATATCAAGGATGTAATCAGAGCATAGCGGAGCATTAACAGAAAAGACAGGAGCTGTGTTGTGCTTATGTATACATGGTGGGGTGGGGTGTGTAAGCTTGTATGTTATAATATTAAACACACACACACACACACACACATTATTTTCTTATACGCCTATTTTGTTGAATCAGTATTGTTTAAAATCGTAAAACAAAATTTAGAAGTTATAAACAACGTTGACTATACTGAACAATTATGAGTCAACGAAATATGCATTGAAATAAGAAAATAAAATAAATACAAAAAAATTCGTATAGTTTTTTCATTGTTTAATATTTCAAAGATGCAAATACTCCGATATGAAAACATGAGAGGTCTCTCTCTCTCCCCCCCTCTCTCTCACACACACACACACACACACACACACACACACACACACATGGATGCAACACATAATTCGAAGAATAGGCCCATCTATTGCATACTGAAAATGTAAAACACGTTTTGAAATAAAGTAAATACAAACTAATATCCTAAACATCATAAATATAACTTACCATAATGTCCAGGACACCCAGTACTTTGTTTTGATGAGCTTCTGTTGTTTCCACTAAACACTCAATTTCCTTGCACTATTTTTTGTAAAAATGCATTAAAGTAAACACTGCATACAAGTTATTTACATACAATGGTGTCTAAATACACATTTGTCGTAAGAGTTACAGGGCAAATTAATACAGTAAATAAATTTGGAAATATTATAATAGACGCACTACTAAAATGCACTATCCAAATTATTACGACTGATGTCTACTGAACTTCTTTTCAGTCAGGAAACATTTCGATACGGTACCGCACATATCTGCGTCGGAATCTGTTTCCGGCTCACAATCACTGTCACTCTCACTATCTAATGAAATCACAAACCTATCAGTTTCTTCGTCAATAATTATGTCTCTTTCACAGTATTCCCTCTCTAATCTTTTAACTTTATCATACAGAGGTTTCCAGTCATCTTCGGACAGTTCGGCAAATTTTCGTTCACACAAGGCAATTACATCATTCATTTTAAATGTAGTATTGTGTTTTTTGCAACATGCCCTTTCACAATAGACCATATCATCAATCGGGTTTAAATCGGGATGATATGGTGGAAGTCGCAGTGTCGTATGACCATGTGCTTTCAGTAGCTCATCAACTATGTACGTTTTCTTGTCACTCTGGTGGTTTTTTAATAAGCGTTACAAGTTCAGGCTTCAACATATTTGTCGAAAATGGTACACTGTTATCCTCTAAACATTTTATCATATCCTCCTTTTTGGAATTCGAGGTGGGTGCCTTATTTATCTCCACATTGTGATAGGCTGCATTATCCATTACAACAACACATTCAGGAGGTAGGTTGGGAAGAAGTTTCTCTTGCAACCATTTTATGTAATTGTCTTTATTCATTTGGTCATGGTAATCGCCACTCTTTCTTCCAGCCTTCCACATTAAAAGACAATTCGGTATGCAACCCATTTCGCCTCCAGCGTTGATAATTATCAGCCTTTCACCTTTAGATACTGGCTGGTGTATACATTTTGCACTGTCGTCTCTCCATGATTTAGATGACATGACTAGAGAGAATACATGACTCGTCCACATAAACAATTGGTATTTTCTCTTCCCTGTGCTTAATGAGACATTTTAAATAGTGAATACACTTTAGGCATAAGTCACACTTTTCAATAAGAACTTTCCTATTACTTGGGGTAGCTTTCCACTTAAAACCTAGCGATTTCAAAATGACTCTTAAACTGTGGTCTCTACCTTTAAAATTAATCTTTTCTTGAAGTTTTTTCCTAATTATATCTACGGTTGGAAATTTCCATTCAGCCACGCCACATACACTTCATGAACGGTTCTACGAACAACGCATTTATCGAAATCGTCGATACCAGTAACGGGTTTGTCCCTTTTATATTTCTTTAGAGTCGAAAATGAACATGTTGGACTGCCATCCTCACCCATGTTCTTGGCTACTTGCAATATTGTCTGAACTACCGTCCTTGAAACTCCACATGCAGCTGCTGTTCTCTCTTGGCATTTTTGAATGGGTACAATAAAGCTGTCGTTACATTTTCCAGTTTTCATTATAGCTTGTGCTTCTTTTTTCATGAAATCATAAACATTTTTTATTATTTCCCTGCTCTGACTATGCAGTTTCTTGCATTTTAATTTTGCTACAAACTCTGACATAATTGCCAAAATTGCAAAGCACAAACAAAAAATATGAATATACAATTGAAGACTCACTACACTAACAAGACGCACCAACGAGTATAAACAAAATGGTACAACACAGATTACGCAATACACTTCGAGGTGTAGCCGTACACTGAAGTAAAAAAAATCCACTCATTTGCAAGCCGTTGACAGCGGATGTTTTCAGTTCCAACTGCATACAACCCGACCTTTCTTACCCCGCCTGTCGGAACTTTTTCAAGGTCAAGGTCTCAGATTGGTACCGGCTTGTATACCTTATCACATTATATGAGTCTAGTGTTCAAACTTTGATGAGCAAATTACACAAGAGATTAGTATGCCAGGGTTTATTGTATATACAGTCTGGCATTCAATTCCTGCCAAAGATTGTTTAAACAGTCTTCATCCTGTCAAATAATTTTACTTCCATATTCCTTAAGGAATGGAAGTATGGTGATGGCAAAAAAAATCGTGTTCGAGATTATTGAAGATTCTGATTCTACTACACTCAAAACATGAAAAAAAGTCGTTTTCCGAAAAGTGTCTGTGTGTGTGTCTGTCTGTCTCTGTGTCTGTGTGTCTGTAGATTTTTTTCTATGGCAAACGATAACTGCCGCAAATTCAAACAGAATCAAATAATTTTTTGCATGCAGCCCTGATTTGCAGAGTACTCGCGACCTATTGGTTTTGGTGAAGATCGGTTGAGGGAAAGGGGTAGTTTACCTGCAACGGTTTTTTTTTAGCAAGGGTAATTTTGTTTGTTTGGCAAACGATAACAGCCACAAATTCAAACAGAATCAAATAATGTTTCGCATACAGCCCTGAATTGTAGAGTTCTCAAGATCTGTTGATTTTGGTGAAGATCGGTTAAGGGAAAGGGGTAGTTTACCTGTAACGTTTTATGTTTTAACAAGGGTATTTCCTATGGCAAACGATAACAGCCGCAAATTCAAACAGAATTAAAAGATTATTTGCATACAGCCCTAAATTGTAGAGTTCTCAAGACCTATTGTTTTTGGTGAAGTTCGGTTGAGGGAAAGGGGTAGTTTACCTGCAACGTTTTTTTAACAAGGGTATATTCTATGGCAAACGATAACAGCCGCAAATTCAAACAGAATCAAATAATGTTTTGCATACAGCCCTGATTTGTAGAGTACTCAAGACCTGTTGTTTTTGGTGAAGATCGGTTAAGGGAAAGGGGTAGTTTACCTGTAACATTTTATGTTTTAACAAGGGTATTTCCTATGGCAAACGATAACAGCCGCAAATTCAAGCAGAATCAAAAGATTATTTGCATACAGCCCTAAATTGTAGAGTTCTCCAGACCTATTGTTTTTGGTGAAGATCGGTTGAGGGAAAGGGGTAGTTTACCTGCAACGTTTTTTTAACAAGGGTATTTTCTATGGCAAACGATAACAGCCGCAAATTCAAACAGAATCAAATAATTTTTTGCATGCGTCCCTGAATTGTAGAGTTCTCAATGACTTTCGATTTTGGTGAAGATCGGTTAAGGGGAAGGGGTAGTTTACCGGCAACGTTTTTTTATCAAGCGTATTTTCTATGGCAAACGATAACAGCCGCAAATTCAAACAGAATCAAATAATTTTTTGCATGCGTCCCTGAATTGTAGAGTTCTCAATGACTTTCGATTTTGGTGAAGATCGGTTAAGGGGAAGGGGTAGTTTACCTGCAACTTTTTACGTTTTAACAAGAGTAAAGTACTTGAAAATTTATTTAAACTTTTTGAAACAATGGTAATTGTTAAAAATAAAATTATTTGTTGCCAGGCAATAAAATTATAATTTTGTCATTTTAATGTAAATCATGTATAAAAGAAAATATATCGCGCTTGGCAGGCGATATTAAGATTTAAATATAAATCTTAGAATATGGAAGTCATGTATGGTTCCCCATACCGATTTTTTTCTATTCAGCCTACTAGTATTTTACAAAAGATCTAAAAACCTTGTTTTTTCTAATATGTTGTTTTAAAACACTGTCAAATTCTGGTATTAAATTAATTATCTAAACTGCAAACAGTTATCAAAGATCTGTTTGTCATGTACTTAAACTGAACTCAGATTTATAGGAAAAAATAATATAATCAATTAGACTGCTCAATGTGTACTTGTTCATTGATAAACTATTGTTTTTTTAAACAATAATTTGTTAAACTATTTGATTTTTAAACAATAGGCTCCAACTGAAATCTATTTGAACCCTACCAAGCAAAGTCAATTTTATAAACTTGTAAGATTTCATGGAGTTGTATGACCAACCAAGCACATATAACAAAAAACAAATTCTTTTTCACTTCATAACTGCATTGTCAGTCAGTAATAACCACAGAATGATTAATATTACTTGTGAACTATGCACACTGGAAGCTATTTTCACTAGCTTTTTAGAATTTACTTACATTAAGATTTGGACAAGCAAAACCTAATTACTTCAATAATATGCAAAATATAGGGAATACGTGTTTTCAGTAAGGTATACAATATTATGATAGAGCTCAATGAGTAGAGGTTATCAACATAGAGATTTTTAAAGTAGTGGTTACTGAATTTTATCGCATGGAAGAAACACTACACTTTTCTATTAAAGTATGACCTAATTAATTAACAGAATGTATGTAAACTCACACACTGTAACAATAACAGAAGACTCATTTATCTGACAAACACAACAATAAACAAATAACTTTAAACAATTTAGCATAAATGAATAGCAGATGTACAGTGTGAGTTAGTGTAACAGCTCTACATTTGTAGAATAAGAGTGACTAATTAATCACACAGTAATGTTAACCCCTCTCTTAAGACCATAGGAATACATTGAAATGAGTCACTTAGAGCTTTTTATATATGTAAAGAGACTGCTGTTACCTTAAAAGCAGTGGTATAATCCCCCACCATAATTTGGGGGAGACATGTTACAGTAGAACTGATATGGTGCTACTAATTTTCATCGCATTCATGCAGTGTGAAAGGTAGTACAAAAATGTTTCTGGAATGTAAGTAGTGCATAGTCTGCGTGATGTCAAGTGCTGTCCTTTACATTTGGCAAAAGCTCTACTATTCAGGGTTCAGGGCTCAGATTTTCTGAACAAATCTATGCATGAAACTGAAAACATTGGTTCACTTCCCTATTAGTGTACAAACATTTAAAAATCATCATCTTTTATTCATTTCCAGAAAAATATTATTGTAAATAATTGAGATGTATAATAACGTAGCACACAAAACTATTTTGCCCCACAGACCTCCCACAGGAGCCAACACTGCTACCGGGAGTTGGTGCACTATGGGGAGAATCGTTTTTGGAGTGAAGATGTTTATGATCTACTAGAATTAATGTGTACATTAATAAATGTGTGGCATAGTTAAATAAAATATAAAAGAAATTAACATCTATAAAATATTATTTAAAATGTCCATCCACTTATGCAGAGCATCCTAAAGTTACATAAGTCAAACTAATACCAATAATACACTTATAACACAAAAAATATGTTGTTAGTGGAGGTTTTGTAAAGAGTTTTCCTGAGACTGTTCAAATGGATATGGTAAATTCATTTGGATCACATGGCACATTCTCCCTTTGGACCTTGAAGGAGTTTTGTGAAATCACAAGAAGCAAGTTGTTTTCTCTAGCTCAGTGTGAATTTATTACAGAACATTATCTAATGACTCAGTTATATTCAGAATGTTGAAGTGATTTTTGGCTAACTGTTGTGACTGTGACTCTGCAGCACAAAATAAATCAACTGTTTTTCATTTAATATATACATTTTTAAACACAGGTACTGTAGCTGATTGTAAACATAGTGATTATCTGTGACAATGATGTTGTGAGGTTTCACATGATCAGATTTTGCACAGTATTCATCACTTGTTGGATCTTCTCCAAAAAAAGTCTTAAGGAGACTATCACTGCAGACTAACTTTTTCTCTGTATTATTCACAAGGTTATAAAAAATGGGTGCTGTATGTCACAGTACCATTTCAACTATATTTACATCATTTTTTATGGTTGTGTAATTTCCATTGGGATATGGGGTCTATGGTCATATATACGAATACGAGTTTTTATTTGGGTCTGGAAGAAAGTATTTTCAAGAACAACCCACATTCTTTAAAAGAGTTGAAAAATACCGAAGAAAGCATCTCCAAATTAGTGCTGAAAAAATGAGTTGATTCCTGTGTAGATTCTCAAGGTTGAAATTTTCAACATTTATTAAATACCAGTTAATTAATGTTATGTAACATGATTGTATGTGGAAAAAACACTTGAACATAAAATTATTATTAAAATTAAAATTATTCATAAATACATGGATTTTTGCTATAAGGGTTGCATGATATTATGAACACTAAATACTTTGTACGTAGTTTATGTTTCATTTTCAAAATGTGCAATCTTGCAATACTGGTATACTCATGTATCTTTATTTTACTGGTTGCCAAAAAGTAATATGTCTATCAGTGGTGGCTCATGACTTAAGAGGCTGGAAGGCGCGGCCTTTAGGCTTTATAAAAATTTGAACTCACCTCAAACATTGTGAGCTGCTGTAGATAGTATGCGATTTTATTAATAAACATAACTAGACACATTCTTAATCTCTTCACTGTCTCTTTAGTGTCGAAACTGTCCACAAAAATGTCTATACTGTTTCCACAAAAAAAGTAATACACTATATTTACACTAGGCCCATATTATTTTTATGATAGCTACACTCTAAACAGATCATTTTGTAATGAACAAAAATTTTAATTTTTAAAATTTTGATCAAAAGTACGTTACAACCAGCCAAGATACCCCAACACGGGCCAGAAGCAATAAATAAAGAAGCAACTTAACGAAGTGTCAACTGGACGTTTGCCAGGAACAATAAAAGTACGCTCGACACAACATTACAATAGGAAGTAAGGTTCGCCTGTGACAGACTCATCTCAACTGAGATTTACAGCCCACAACAAGCCAGACAAAGAAATGTAGCACAGTGGCACAGTTACGGAGAATTTGTAACGAGCACACGCTACAAGGTTGATTTGAAGCGTGCTAGCAATAAAAAAAGGAGTAGTCACAATGGTACTCACCCCGTATGAGAACAAACAACGTATATCTAATGAATAGGACCGAGTGTGCGCACAGCGGGAGGACATCTTACTGGTGACAACTAATATTTACGACAAGGAAGAGGAGTGCCGTCTTGGAAACGACGACACGCTGTGTCCTGATAACTGACGGAAAAGGGTCATGGATAGTCAGACAATAACAAAATGCGACGTATTGGTCGCGTGAGAACAGCAGCAGACCTCCAGAGTATACTTAGACAAAAGCTTGATCGACAGGCGCGGAATTGCTCTACATTCTAGGAAAAGGTACGGAGGCCCTTCGACGTGTACTTGAGGGGAGACCAGACAACCAACCAGGGTCCGGCATCTTGCCAGAGCACAGGTGGAGAGGACCGTCGTCATGATAGCAACGCGAACAACGAATCAGAAGTAGAGAACCATAGTTCTGCATAAGGGTAGGAGTTCATCTGACCTATCATGGTTGACCAAAGGCGTGTTTGCCAGGAAATTGCATTGTGGTAAATGATGCTCAATAAAAACTGTTTACAGAGCACGCGAGAAGTCAGTCTACATAAAATTTTCAATCTTATACTTTGAGCAGTCTACATAAAACTTTCAATCTTATTCTTTTCTCAGTCAAAGTTCTCAGTCTTAATACATCTCAGTTAACATACGTATAGCAGTTTGACTTTGAAACTCAGTTACGCAGTACTTTAATCAGTTGACTTAACATTTCAATATTGACAAGTTATTCAGTAATAGTGTATCCACAGTGACTCAATCATGCAATATACATCAGTCATTTATAACTTTCAAGTACTTTATCTTACTCAGCTATTGTTTATTAAGAACTAAGCTAATTCATTCGAAGTTTCATTTAATAACAGACTCGCAGAACTGTCATTAATGCTTTACCGAACAACAAAAACGTACCGTTATACAGTGCGAAGTGTTACGTATCGATTGGAACAATACACCATGTAATCAAAAACACGATACATTAACGTATACAAGAAGAAGTTTGATAATAGACAGTCATATATATACACGCTCGTTAACAATGAACGTATTCACACAAAACATGACTTCATAGACTCTCAGATAGTAACGGCCGACATCAACGCAACACATACACCGCGAGTGAATCTGATCCGCGTGTGTTGAGTGATAGTGACATCGAAGCTACGCAACCTCATACATATGGATCATCAGTAGGAAGACGTTTCGCCGATGGAAATATTGGATAATCCATTTTACAAGTAAACCTTTATGTTATTCTTGTCATAAGAACTCTACTGTCCTGTCTCTTTTCAAAGAAAACACCCTTTGAGAATTTAAATTGATTATCAAGGTAAATTTAAATAAAGTTATTCATTTGAGGCAAGAAATGAACGCATTAGTGTAAGATTTATATGATGATTATTTATGTTTATATATGTTGATTGTGTTATATATGTATGTGTATGTTTTCAGCGAACGACGTACTGGATTCATATTGTAATTTGATTCATATATATATGTGTGTTCTTTTTTATGGATGTATTTACAGGGCATCATTTATATTTATATATTGAAGTTTCTTTACTTGAATGATGTTAATAAATAAGTGTTTATTTCTACTCAGTATTTATGCGTTCATTATTGTCAATTTTACCTCATAATAGACATTAACGTCACTTGAATGAATTATAGTAAATTTTATATCATTTATACAACAATTAGAGTCTCATTTCAGTAATTATACTAACCATCAATAACTAAATAATCACGTAAATTCAATTAATTTGGTATAACTAACCTAATTGGGTGATTACATGATTAAACTCCACAATTTAGTATAATTGCGCATTGTATTCACTACAATCACAGATTAATTAAATTATGCAAACAACAACATTTGCATAATAGATTGTAAAAATTGGCTCCCAAAGAACGTGGGGCACTACAACATCAATTACATCCCCAATTAATTATAATTTGGCACCAATCGCACAGCAAAGAGCAGGCAGTAGATAGGATAAGCATATATATTTCATGTTAGTTGTAAGAACAAAATATTATTAGTGTGAGGCTAGTTGGACTGAATGTTAACGCGAAGTAAGGCTGCAAAAATGACGACTAGCAGTTCCGATTCCATGAACTTCGATATCAACAACCAGCAGGGTGTACCTGATAACGAACGTGAAGAATCACCAATCGAATCACAAATGACCGAGGAGACGTCAGACGTCAGAGCGCGGGGACAGGAGTCCCAACAGCCACGACAGGAGGTGACATTGCAAGCACTAATGGACTTCATGAACGAGAAGTTCAAGAAGCAGAATGAGAAGTTCGACAAACAGAAGGAAG
Organism: Magicicada septendecula; assembly: GCA_034769895.1. Taxonomy (NCBI): domain Eukaryota; kingdom Metazoa; phylum Arthropoda; class Insecta; order Hemiptera; family Cicadidae; genus Magicicada; species Magicicada septendecula. Next base: position 460,895,420 of record CM068367.1, read on the forward strand.
AAATTAGTGAAAACCTCAAAGTAATTAATGAGAACAATCATAGAGTAATTAATGAGAAGTTCGAGGAAATCAGGAGAGAACAGGCTGAAAACAACAGAGTACTCAGCGAAAAGCTAGACAAACATAAGGAGGAAGTCACGCAAATACGCGCGGAAATGTGGGAGTACAAGACTACTTGTGATCAGAGGATAAACGAAGTCCAGAAGCAGCAGGACGAGACCATAAGAGAGTTAAAGAACGACACCGATAGGAAGTTCGAAGAGATACGAGAAACTAGAGGAGTAGACCGTCAAGAACTAAAGAATATTACCCAAAACACACAAACAAGGATCAAGAAGATTAACAATAGAGTAGAGACACACATTAAAGAAAATCATAAGAAACAGGAGGAGTTGAAAGTCGAACTATTCCAGACATTAAGACAGCTACAACAGGAACAGGGAGACGTAAACAGCACGATACAGCAGAAGATCAATGAGGTAGATGGGAGACAGAAGACGACAGAGCTAAGACTGGATGAGAGCACCAGGAAGAAAACAACTCGTATCAATGAACTAAAGTCTCAAATAGAACGGCTGCAACGGGAACTAATCGAAGGTGAGTCCGGGATAATCAGTAGGATTAACGGGCATACACATGGTGAACTAAAATACAATGGCACTGATAGGTTCCCAATGGAATTCCTGAAGGAGTTATCAGAGATTCAGGAGCTATATTACAACAACAGTGACATTAAGTGGATCGGGAGGCACTTGGAGATGGACGCTGGGATATGGTGGCGTGTCATAAGAAACCAAATATCCACGTTTGAAGAATTCAAGGAAGCCTTCACCTTGAAGTACTGGGGTCAAGAACGCCAAGACAATATCCGCGACAACCTCGAGTACGGCAGATACGAATGGAATGGGCCAGTCACAGCCATCCAATACGTAGAGAGAATCCTACTAGAAAGCCAGCACCTATCACCTGCGTTGACTGATAGACAGCTTATCAGGAAGATTTCCCGCCATTTTGGGAAGGATTTACAGCTCGCCGTGATCACGCGCGGTATCACAAGCATACCGAATTTCGAGGCATTAATTACAGAATACACAAGTATCCAGTCCAGTGGGGAAAACAGCCATAAGCCGCATTATAGACCATAAAACGAAGGGAAAGTGAACCCGAGAGAGAGGGAAGGACATTACAACAAAAGCGAAAACGACCGACAGCCGAGGGGTCGCTTTGACAACAAACAATATATCAACACTGTACAATTTACACCCGGAGAAGCGGGCCCGAGTAGAACGGTCAATGACACCACTCCTAGGGCGAACGATAATAGTGACAACAGCAAAAAAAAAAAAATATGTGAACCTAGTAAATAAGATAGAAATTTTGAACGACTTAGTCCCGACCGAGAATGTAAATATACTACTACCAGACTTACGAAATGATTTGCTACAAGAGGATGATGAAATTATTAATAAACAAGTATTAAAATGTCCTGAGATTACTATCAAATTTAATAATGACGTGATTGTGCAAGCCTTGCTTGATACGGGCTGCCTCATTAACGGTTTATCGGAGACGTGGTTTAACAACCATAAGAAGAGCATCGGACCGTATGAGACACTACCTGTAACAAATACGCTTATCATAAGTGCCGTAGGAAATAAATCTAAATTAGTTAAGAAGCAAATATTGTGTGACATCGAGATTGATGGTGTTCAATATGAATGTGTGTTTTTAATAATACCAGAATTAGTTAAACCATGCATACTAGGGATTAGTTTTCTGCAAGAAGTTGGGTGTCGCATCTACATCGGAAACAAGGTAATTAACTTAAAGAACAAAACTGATGAAGAGGAGCACGTTATACCGATCATGAACATTGAAGTGATAACCAGCGAAGAAGAAGAGGAAGTACTGCGATGCATCGACGAAAAGATTGGGAGTATAGATTGCGTGGATGAAGAAATACTGCAACGCCTGAAGGAGATTTTAGTAAGGAACCGGAATGTTTTTAGGGAATGCCCGGGAAGAATAGAGGGTTACACACATGAGTTTCATGTTACGGACAGGACACCTTATTTTCAAAGAGGTTGGCCTGTACCACTTACTTACAGAGATAAGGTGAACGAAGAAATTAACCGAATGTTACGATATGGAGTGATCGAACGTTGCGCCAGTCCGTACGTCAATCCAATTGTGACTGTAATCAAGAAGGATGGGAGGGTTCGCCTGTGCCTTGATGCAAGGAAAGTGAACAGTGTAACAGTACCCGATTACGAAGGAGTGTCCCCGGTAAACGAGATATTGGCTAGATGTGGAGAGATGCAGTATTTGTCGATGGTCGACTTATCCAGTAGCTTCTGGCAGGTCCCATTGAAGCAAGAATGTAGGGATTTCACGGCGTTCATGCACGAAGGGAGGTGCTACCGCTTCACAGTAACACTATTTGGACTTAGCACCAGCTCTGCAGCCTTAACGCGTGGATTGGACGTGGCTCTCGAGGAAGAAGTCAAGAAGAACACAATTATCTACGTGGATGATTGCTTGTGCTACTCCAACAATATTCAAACGCACCTAGACCATTTAGAAACACTGCTAAACAACCTTAACAAAGCGAATATCACCGTCAACCTCACCAAATCACAATTCTTTACACGAGAAATCTCATTTCTTGGATATCGCCTGACAACAAAAGGGATACAAGCAACCGATGATAAGGTAAAGGCAATTATGGATTTCCCAGCACCAAAGAATACGAAGCAACTTAAAGGTTTCTTTGGCCTTACCAACTTTTACAACCGATTCACGAGCAAATACGCGGAAATGACGCAGCCTTTACACGAATTGTTGAAAGGAGGACGGAAGTTTTCGTGGACAAGAGAAGTAAACGAATGTTTCCAAAGAGTTAAAAATTTATTTGTAAACACAGTAATTTTACGGTACCCACGGCCGAACCAAAGGTACTACATTCAGTGTGACGCCAGTAATTTTGCGTATGGTGGCCAGTTTTACCAGATAGACGAAGAAGGAGAAATTGGTGTAATCACCTTCACAAGCAAAACGTTTAAGGGTGCTGAACGTAATTATTTCACTACGGAGAAAGAACTCCTAAGTATTGTTAGATGTTTGGAAAAGTTTAGGATGTATATACTTGGACAACCTCTAACGATAATAACAGACAATAAGGCTTTAACATTCATGCACAAGTGCCACTTAAACAACTCGAGAATTACAAGATGGATTCTCGCCATACAAGAATACAATTTTGACATTATCCACTGTAAAGGAAAGGATAATGTAGTTGCGGACATATTGAGCAGATACCCGGCCGACGCGAAACAAGATGAGACAAACGAGGAAACACACGAGTACTTAATTAATCATTTAGTTGTCAAGATGAATCAACACATAGGTAAGATAATTAGGGATATCGGTAAATACCAGAGTGAAGATGGCAAACTCAGAATACTTATTGATAGGAATACTAATCAGACTAGGAATAATGATATAGACGATAAATTAAGCAAATTTTATAAAGTTGTTAGCAATAAGTTATACCGACGACAACGAGGCGAATGGAAACTATACATCCCTGACAGTGTGTCAAATAACTTATTTGCAGAAATTCACCAAATGTACGGACACCTAGGCCCGAAAAGGTGTGTAAAAATGCTACAAGAGCACTTGACGCTTGATGGCATGCTCAAGAAAGTAAAAACATATATTCAGACTTGCGACTTATGTCAGAGATACAAGGACACAAACAACAGGATGCTGTTTGGCGGTACCAAAGCGATGATACCTTCAGCTAGAGGTGATATCGTGAGTGTCGATTATTATGGACCTCTACCAACTGGTACAGGAGGCGTTAAGTACTTACTTGTTATGGTGGACAACTTCACAAAGTTTGTCAAATTGTTCACACTACGAAGAGCGACAACCACCACTACATTACGAAGAATCAGAGACTACTGTGCAGAGTTTGGACGACCAAAGGTCATCTTGACTGATAACGGCACGCAGTTTACCGCGAAAAAATGGATTGAAGGTCTCAAGGAGCTGAATATACAACCGAGGTATACGGCGATAAGGAATCCTTGCGCAAACTTAGCCGAAAGGATTAACCGCCAACTTGGGAAGCTATTCCGAATCTTTGTACACGACCAACATAGTAAGTGGTCAAGGTACGTCAGATTGATCGAGACGTGTATTAATGAAGTGTACCATGAGAAGATAGAGATAACCCCTCACGAGGCGCAATTAGGAAAGAGACAGACTCACGCATGGGAGAAGTGGTTAGACAAAGAAATCGTCGACATTAAAGGCAGTTCAAATGTCAATGTATTCGTAAAAAATCAAAGGAAAAAGGAAGAAGTATGCATGCGCATTAATGATAACAAGAAAGTTACTAAATTCACTATTGGTGATAATGTGCTGATAAGAAGCTATCATCAATCAGACGCCGCGATGAAAAAAATCGATAAATTTTTCGAGTTGTATCAGGACCATATAAGGTTAATCGTGTCTTCGGCGATGCAACATACGAACTTGCTGATTGCAATAACAGCGACAGGGTGAGAGGGAAATTTAACGTGCGTCAGTTGAAGAAATATTATGAAGCGAAGATACAAGCTACACAGGAAAGCGATAGTTACATAAACGGTTAGTGGACTACGGGGAAGGGAGCAAGCGCATAGGGTGAATGTCCCGCGAAAACCAGTCCAGCTAGCCAGACAATAAGATATGTAACTTAACATGTAATTTAAAAAAAAAAAATTTCAAATGAATTCGTTAAGTCACGATGTATCTATCTAATGACATTAATTACATGTGAAATGGCCCAATATTAATGAAGAATTTCAATATAAAAGACACTTATAGTGCGAAAGGTTTGATCGGGTGTGCAGCAATAAATTGCTAAAACATTATAACGAACATTTTAATAGACATATAATGATGTAGGATCAATTACTCGAATATAAGCAGTATAGAGTGAGATCATCTATAATCATGATGATATAAAATGAAGCTTTAATTGTTCATAGGTAGTGTATATAATATGTTAATCAATATAAGTACTAGTAATGCGTACTGTAAGTGATACTCAATGATGATTAGTGATTATATATATATATATATATATATGTATTTACATGTTCATAAATTGTTGTTTTAAATGTTTGAGATAAGTTAAAGACAATTAACTATCGTAATATTATTAAGACGATACATCATTAATTACATTTTATGTTGAAAACCATTATTTCATGTATTATGTCATAAATGGATAACATAGGTATCCACAGCTATTGTTATTATTACAAAATAATTTTATGCCTAATTATATATGCACCTTATGTGAAAATACGTTCATTCTTACTCAGATGCACGGCAATAAATTCCTAGAGTCAGTTAATAACAAAATATAGGGAATATATGCCAGTATACGCCAAGCAGAGGAAAGTGGGTCAATGACCGTGACCTTCTCAAGGAGAACTCCCACGACAAACTCAGAGCGTGAAAATCGGATTAGAATGTCTTCTGCTGATCCAACATCCAATCCGATTTGGGGACCCTGTTATGACCAAAAATTTTAATTTTTAAAATTTTGATCAAAAGTACGTTACAACCAGCCAAGACACCCCAACACGGGCCAGAAGCAATAAATAAAGAAGCAACTTAACGAAGTGTCAACTGGACGTTTGCCAGGAACAATAAAAGTACGCTCGACACAACATTACAATAGGAAGTAAGGTTCGCCTGTGACAGACTCGTCTCAACCAAGATTTACAGCCCACAACAAGCCAGACAAAGAAATGTAGCACAGTGGCACAGTTACGGAGAATTTGTAACGAGCACACGCTACAAGGTTGATTTGAAGCGTGCTAGCAATAAAAAAAGGAGTAGTCACAATGGTACTCACCCCGTATGAGAACAAACAACGTATATCTAATGAATAGGACTGAGTGTGCGCACAGCGGGAGGACATCTTACTGGTGACAACTAATATTTACGACAAGGAAGAGGAGTGCCGTCTTGGAAACGACGACACGCTGTGTCCTGATAACTGACGGAAAAGGGTCATGGATAGTCAGACAATAACAAAATGCGACGTATTGTTCGTGTGAGAACAGCAGCAGACCTCCAGAGTATACTTAGACAAAAGCTTGATCGACAGGCGCGGAATTGCTCTACATTCTAGGAAAAGGTATGGAGGCCCTTCGGCGTGTACTTGAGGGGAGACCAGACAACCAACCAGGGTCCGGCATCTTGCCAGAGCACAGGTGGAGAGGACCGTCATCATGATAGCAACGCGAACAACGAATCAGAAGTAGAGAACCATAGTTCTGCATAAGGGTAGGAGTTCATCTGACCTATCATGGTTGACCAAAGGCGTGTTTGCCAGGAAATTGCATTGTGGTAAATGATGCTCAATAAAAACTGTTTACAGAGCACGCGAGAAGTCAGTCTACATAAAATTTTCAATCTTATACTTTGAGCAGTCTACATAAAACTTTCAATCTTATTCTTTTCTCAGTCAAAGTTCTCAGTCTTAATACATCTCAGTTAACATACGTATAGCAGTTTGACTTTGAAACTCAGTTACGCAGTACTTTAATCAGTTGACTTAACATTTCAATATTGACAAGTTATTCAGTAATAGTGTATCCACAGTGACTCAATCATGCAATATACATCAGTCATTAATAACTTTCAAGTACTTTATCTTACTCAGCTATCGTTTATTAAGAACTAAGCTAATTCATTCGCAGTTTCATTTAATAACAGACTTGCAGAACTGTCGTTAATGCTTTACCGAACAACGAAAACGTACCGTTATACAGTGCGAAGTGTTATGTATCGATTGGAACAATACACCACGTAATCGAAAACACGATACATTAATGTATACAAGAAGAAGTTCGATAATAGACATTCATATATATACACGCTCGTTAACAATGAACGTATTCACACAACACATGACTTCATAGACTCTCAGATAGTAACGGCCAACATCAACGCAACACATACACCGCGAGTGAATCTGATCCGCGTGTGTTGAGTGATAGTGACATTGAAGCTACGCAACCTCATACATATGGATTATCAGTAGGAAGAAGTTTCACCGATGGAAATATTGTATAATCCATTTTACAAGTAAACCTTTATGTTATTCTTGTCATAAGAACTCTACTGTCCTGTCTCTTTTCAAAGAAAACACCCTTTGAGAATTTAAATTGATTATCAAGGTAAATTTAAATAAAGCTATTCATTTGAGGCAAGAAATGAACGCATTAGTGTCAGATTTATATGATGATTATTTATGTTTATATATGTTGATTGTGTTATATATGTATGTGTATGTTTTCAGCGAACGACGTACTGGATTCATATTGTAATTTGATTCATATATATATGTGTGTTCTTTTTTATGGATGTATTTACAGGGCATCATTTATATTTATATATTGAAGTTTCTTTACTTGAATGATGTTAATAAATAAGTGTTTATTTCTACTCAGTATTTATGCGTTCATTATTGTCAATTTTACCTCATAATAGACATTAACGTCACTTGAATGAATTATAGTAAATTTTATATCATTTATACAACAATTAGAGTCTCATTTCAGTAATTATACTAACCATCAATAACTAAATAATCACGTAAATTCAATTAATTTGGTATAACTAACCTAATTGGGTGATTACATGATTAAACTCCACAATTTAGTATAATTGCACATTGTATTCACTACAATCACAGATTAATTAAATTATGCAAATAACAACATTTGCATAATAGATTGTATAAATTGGCTCCCAAAGAACGTGGGTCACTACAACATCAATTACATCCCCAATTAATTATAATTTATTTGTAGACAAAGGCCATTCGCCTTTCCTATAAATTCATGAATTTCTCTAGCACTCTATCATCAAAGTCCTTCATTTCTTTAACAAGTTCCTTGTTGATAGATAGCACCGCAAGAGCATTCAGTCTCTCGTTTTTCATTGTATTTCTCAAGAAAGTTTTTAATCTTTTCAGATTCAAAAAGCAGAGCTCAGTTTAGCAGTTATCAGAGGGGTAGTTATGATAATTTTTATAAGTTTCTATACATCTTTGCAAACTGACGTAAGATTGTTTTCTTTTGTAAAGTTAAGAAGTCTTATTGTGCCTTTAATATAATATAATATAATTGTTTAAATTCACTCCGAACTTTGTTTTCTTGTAAGAAAGCGTAATGCTGAATCACTCGCTTGAATTTTTCTTCCTGAAAGCTTGTAGAAAAAAGTGGAAATAAACTGTCATTGGACATCAACGAAGCTGCCACCAGGTGACCCGTGTAAGTAAATCTACCTTTTACTTGAGTTATAATGATGTCACATACCTCTTTTGCATCCCCTATTCTAGTGCAGCATCCACCATTATTGTTCCTTTTTCTTGGTTGCTCAAGGAATCCTCGTTTATTTATGTTTCTATTTTATTTATTTTCTCCCTCCCTTTCTGCATCTCATTTTCAAAAATTCTGATGTCACTTTGCCACACTACACTGCCTTTGTTCCTACTCTGTAGTTATTTGTATATTATGTTCATGTGATATAGAATTCTATAGAAAAAAGTTAGCCAGAACATGAAATTTTGGTTCAGAAGAGTCCTTCTGTGACCATTCCTTTGTTAACTGAGAGTTTGTTTGTACACTTTTCTTCAAAATTTCAAAACATTCTTCCAACTTATGTCGGTTTTCGTACACAATGTTGATTGTACGAATGCAGTAATTCCATTTTGTTATAGAAACTCTGGGTAAGCTGGCTTTCATTACTTTCTCCAGAACGTTCGTTCGTAGAAATGAGTGTGACAAAAGTGCTGGAATGGCAGACAGATTTGAGAAAGATCTCAACTTTGTTGTTTATTCTAATAACTGCTTTTTCTAATAACAAATTATTTGATGAGTGTAACAGTGTAAAAATTATGTGAGCGGATACACTTCTCTAATTTTTCCCTGTACACCTCCAACAGAACCACACATAACGTTACGCCATATAAGTCTCAGCTATTAACATTTCCTGTGATGTGTGCAGAAGTGGATTTATGTTGTCCATTATGCACTTTACTAAGGTTTCTGCATATTTACCTTCAGGACTGAGAAATCAGCAAAACCTTTCGTATACCGTTCCCTTAAACACGTATCTAAAAACTAATACCATATGCAGTGGCTTGTCACATCGGTTGTCTAGTCACATTCGATTGTCACAAATTAAAGCAGGTCAATGATTTAGTAATTAAAATATTTAAAATTCGTCCCTGTTTCGGGCATCGACTAAAGCAGTACGAGCTTAAAAATAAATATTAAAGTTTATTAACCTGTTTATATAATTGAAACTCTGCTTGCTTTTTAAATCAAAATATTCGAATTTGTCCCACTTACCTTCATTGCGAATAAACCAGGGTGTCGTCTGATGTACTTAGGCAGAGAAAAACAACAGGTAATGCAATGACACACACGTATTTTACAAACATAAATAAAATGGTATTTTATTTATATAGCATGACAATTTTTCTGTTTACCTTCCGGTTTAGATTTACTAAAATACGCCTTATGGCTGAATTGTGAAACTACGTCAAATTATGATGTCTACTGTAGTTATGCTTTTTCTACCAATAACCCTCCTAACAATATTTGATTCACCTAGCCATGCTATCAAGATTTATTCATTACTGACTATATATATACTTACGACTAACTTATATTCTACTCAAAAAAACGACCCAGTATATGCTCACTCTCTCCCTCTCATACTGTAAAATTCCCCATAATTTAGATTTAGCGCTTTTTTATTGAATTTTCATCATTAATATTGGTGAATTGAAATTAATTAAAATTGAAATATCTTGTCTGTTCAAACTGCTTAAATTAGGTACTCATCCCTTCATCCACGTGGTTATGCCATCACTGTTAACACTTGATTCTGCTGACACACTCCGAATATAAGTTTAGAATGTTATTATTTGTCGGTTACTTCTGTTCGATCACTATAACATGATTGACTGTTATTTTAAATTAAAATAGCCAGATTTACTGGTCGGCCGACCCTAACCAGCTCGAGCAATGTTTTATGTGACCTCGGAGGCCTGGAGTTCTAAGTCGACTAACCTGACGCTACTCTGAGCGTCACTCCCGCCACAGTTCACCGGCTTGCGCTCTGATTCGTGGATAAAATCACATGACATGGTCATTAGTGAAATTACAGTTTACGCTCTTGGTAGCGAGTCTGGGTATTTTTGTTCTGTCCTGGGGCTCGCCACAAAGTTTGTGCTTTTTGCCAACGGAAAACGCAATTATCCGCGCACCGGTTCGCATTCCAACACCTCAAGGAGCAGTGCTTATTGCAGGGCTCTGACAAAATGTGCGTCTTGGTGCCCCGACAAAGTAAAACAAGGAATGTTAATTCTTCAAAACTGAGGCCCTGTTTGGGTAGACCTTATGTTACACTTATAATTGCAATAAAAAATAAAACCCCTCAAAATTGTCCCATTACAAAATTCAGAAGCTTGTATCTCCTTTTCTATTTCTTCCCTGCAGACACTTGTGTAAAATGATAAAACAAAACCTAATAATTCGACACTACAATATTTGCCTAAATTATTCATGAAGCTATTAAATAAATACACACACTCAAAACCTAAACACTAAACAAATGCCTGTACTGAATTAATCACAGTGGAGAAAGTCTAAACACCTAAAAGAGCAAATCTCACACTATCAATAGTCTGCAATTAGTTGTATGCAGTGAATCACGTCAATTTTTGCTCAACGAGGTGCGATAGGAGACGCGCCAATTGTCAGTGGAAATACCGCCTATATGCTTACAGGTTCATTCAACGTTGGACAGAGTGCGGGATGGAGAAATGGGTGCGATTGGAAGAGCGCCGTGATGCTGTTCCGAAAACATTTCTGCTATTACCTAACACGAAAACATTTTCTCGTGTAAAGTATTAAATAAAGTTATAATGACTTTCACGAGCGGTGATAATGGATTGTTTAGTGATATGATTTAAACTGGAGGGCCTTAGCGCCCTAAGAACGAGCCACCCCTGATGTCTATATAGTTTCTAATTTCATTAACTTAGTAAAATGTATAAGCAAATTGTACTTGGTACTTTTTAGTTCACTAAATGTCATCAATCAATAAAGTTCCATGTTAATATGTACATTTTCTATGCACATATTTGACATGTCATTGAAACATTAATGTTACTTAGTGTAACTGGAATTACTGTTCTCACTTCAGTATAGAGTTGTAGAGTGAAGAGGAAATTTTGTCATCACACTCCAATATGCCTGGAAAGATGTGCTACACTGAAAGCAGGAAAATAGTACAAAGATGCACAATGTTATTAAATTTCATTATATACATTTAATTTTATAAAATATTCATACAAATAATGAATGTCTCAAAAAATAATTTTTATTAAAAAATTTAAATGTACTTTTTAATAAAATTATGAACCTTTTATAGTGTAGTTTATGTGTTTCATAAACAAATAAAACATCCAATAATGAAATGTTTTGCCAATAATGTGGAACTATAATTTTTTACTGTACAAGAATGAAAATGTTTCCTGTATAAAGCATTATTATAAAATCTTAAATTCCTCAAGTAAATTGTTAACAGAAGCACTAAGTAAAATTCCTCAACTGTTTACATTTTTAATATTAAAAATTATAATGCAGTTTTTCTTTAACAAGAACATACAGCAATTCTTACTTGACTATTCCATTTTTAACAATTAATAATTCCACTGTTTATATAATATCACAAATATTACCATTTATCAAGGCCACTCACATACGTAAATACATGACTATATATGCCCTTAGAGTTGTGTGACAGATGCTACTGCACAGAGCCTCATGCTCACTCAGTAAGAAGAAAAACATAATTAGTAAAAGAAGGAGAAAGAGAATACAAGGGAATGAAAGTCTTATTTTGTTGTCTTATTCAGTCATTCTTATTTTGTTTCTTACATACCTTTCTGTTCAATACATATTTTTTTTTAGTACTGGCTGCTGAATTCATATTTATTTCTCAAATAGAAACAGCAAGTGACAACATTATGACTAGCAAGTGTAAGTATTAAAATCACATCTTTTAATGAGGACTCGAGTTATTAAACCATTACAAGTGTGAGATTAAAAGTTATGAGAGATTAAACCATTAGGCCCCTGTGAGGTATGAAAGAAGTGATTTCATTGTGTTTGTCAGTACTGAAATAGAAAGATGACTGTTGAGACTTGATTATATTCAGTGAGATGTAAATGATAAGTAATTATGACAGGAACATTCATGATTACATTATTCAATTTCATGTATTCTTTTTTCAGTACTGTTTAGAATCATATATAAAGAAAAAATAAAGTAAATCATTGCGTAGCTAAAACAGTTATGATAACAAGCTTACATCTTGTAATAAATAACATTAAATAATAAAGAAACATTCTCTTAATTACTTAGTTGAACTTTATATTTACTCACGGGATGAATTTACATTCAATTTGATAGGGTATCTTTTCTCTAAAACTTAGACAGTGTCATTTAGAATGTGAGGTTACAGGTGATCCATGGGTAGGTTAACACCCAGCCCTGTGGGCTGCTAAAGGCAGTTCTGCACACACAACACAAACACACAGTTTTCTTTTGATGAAATATATTTCAATACATGATTACTTTCACATAATACTAAAAATTATAGTCCAGAGTGTTGATTTATTTGTAAACTTAAGATTTTTGCAGAGCTTAGTATATCATTAATAACCCTGTACTTCTTTAGCATTTCTAGTTACATTGTGTGTCAGTGTGTCAACCATAATTCTGTAAATACTTCTCTGCAGTTTATTTACATATTGTGTGTGAATGTTTTAGCATATACTTAGTACTCATTTTTACAGACTAGACAATCATAATCCTTCAAACCTTTAAATATTCAAGGAGAAAATAAAAATTCTATTTTAAAATAAGTGGAAATTTTAAATTTAAATAACAAAATAACATTAAGTATACATCACAGATCTAGCCACAAGGCAATATAATTCACACACACACACACAGTATTGCTATTTAATATTTAAATCAATGAAAAAAGGGGAAATTAAGTATTTAATGGTAATCACAGTTATTACATGATAAAACTTTTTATTTATTTACAAAAATGTTCATTGTTTAAAAATTATATAATTACACTTAAGTAAAAACATACACAACAGAAAGCAAAATGTTATTTGCTGTATAATAAAATTATTTTGTATCTATGATAGTGTTAAACACAGTTGGAGGAAATATTAATAACTCTTGATGTATGCAGCCAAATGTTTTCTTTCTTCATCTGATAAGCCATTCCTCAAAGTTCTTCTTACTGTAAAAGGAAAACATTAAATAATGAATGGAGGAATCATTTTCACATTTTCCCAAACCTTATTTTTTTGTCTTGTAGAGCCAACAAACTTTATCACAAACTCTGAATTTAGCAATAATGAAAAAAACTGAAAACATTCTTTATCCAATCCTTTTAAAAATAGCTTTTTGTAGTCATATAATTTTTAAAAGCTATTTTCTCAACATTCATATAGTTGCTATGGTGGGAAAATTTAAAATCATAGATTTGTTGAGATTAAAAACTGGGATTATAACTATAATGATAATCCATGTTAGCTATTCACTTATCAACAGTATTAAAATAAAATATAAATTCTTTGGTTACGACAACCTGTTTATTGATTACATATGGCATGCCCTTCTTCTGTTACAAACCCTGTATAGAAATTATAAAATGAAAATGTTTAAGCTATGCAAAAAGTGTTTTACAGACAATGTTAAAATCAGTGTCAATAAAAACTATGTAAAATAGATAAAAAATACACAAATAGTTTAAATATTCTTGGATTTCGTTGTCCATGACGTGTCCGTTACTTAACTAAATATCACTATAATATTGACGACTCGGAACACTAAGTTTTTTATAAGTAAAAACGTAAAGTTTTACCTTACAGCCTAAACCGGCTTTCACCTATAGAAGGCTTCATCAGAGGCTGTCGTTAGTAGCGCTGTACATCTTGTTGTTGGCGACGAGATAGTGTTTCGAAAGATCGAAGCTGTGTGTGTGTGGTGAGATGTGTTCGAATAATGCGTGCGATTTGAATTGTGTCTGTTCGTTTAGGATGTCGTTTTTATTTGTTTTTGTGTGTTTGTATATTTCTAATTGTTCTAGAGTGTCTAGTTTTCGGCCTTTTGTGTGTACGTGTAGTATGTTCATGTTATTGTCGATGTTTTTATATGTGTGGTTTGCTTCAATGAGGTGGTGTGCGAAGGTAGATTCTGTAGTGGTGTGGAGTGCTTTTGTGTGTTCAATGTATCTCTGTTTGAAGCTAAGTCCTGTCTGGCCTATGTAGAATTTATTGCAATTTGAACAATTTAGTTTATATACACCGGGTAGATCGAATTTGTTTTGTGCTTTGGGCATGCGTTTTGATAGTGTGTGTTCTGTTTTGTTAGTAGTTTTGTAAGCGATTCTGTATCCTGCTTTTTTGAATTTGTGGGCAATTTTTTCTGTTTGTTTGTTGATGTATGTTAGTGTTATGAATTTGTTGTTTTCTGTCTTTGTCTGTTGTTTGTTTTGTGTTTTGTGTAGGAGTTTACTGACTATTGTTCTGTCATAACCGTTAGATTCTGCTAGATATTTTATCGTGTTTAGTTCGTCTTTGTAGTCTACTTCATCTAAGGGGATGTTGTTAAGTCTATGTATCATGGTTCTAAAAGCAGCTAGTTTGTGTTGTATTGGGTGATTGGAGGTGTTGTGTATTAGTGTGTCAGTTGTAGTTGGTTTTCTGTATATACTGAATTTGTGCCTGTGTTCTAGTTTTGTGATGGAGAGGTCTAAGAAGAATTTAACCTTGTTTGATTGGGTTTCTTCCCTAGATTATTATTGTCCATTAATGGATAATTTATAGCTACTTTTCAGTAGCTGGTTTCTTCCATTACTACTCATTTTTTCTGAGACCAGAGGAACATCATCTCTGCTCAGTTTCTTTTGATTGCTGGACTTTTCAACAGTCAATCTTAAATACCTTTTTTGTCAACTTGTGACTTAAATTAATAATAATAATATATTTTGGGATTGTCCACATTGTGGTTTGTTTTTAGATCACTTTGGCCTTTTACTCATTCTTCTTTCCGCTGTACCTTTGCTATATACTGTCATCTGCTCATACAGTTGATTGTTTTTTATTTATTTATTTGTTAATTTCATCATATCTAACTTTTCATTAGTTTGTTTGTCTATTCTTCTTGTGATCATTTTAATTATCTTAGACATCTTTATTCTTTTTCTTGGTTGTTTAGCAATATTCTGCTTTAGCCATATTTTGTGTACAGTATTCCCTCGCCAACCGCGGGGGTTAGGTTCCTACAAAACATCGCGGTTAGTGAATCCGCGGTTGGTGAAGTTAACTTTATATGGGAAAAGTAAGGTTAGGGGAATCTGAAACAAAGCCAGAAATATAAAATACTGTACAACTCTTAATTATACGAGGTGTGTTCATAAAAAGACCAAACGTTTTGAGTAAAACATCAACCCGCACAAACGACGCGCCAGGACTTTGCGCGCACTTAGCGATAGTTTTTGACAACAAACTGCCACTTATTGTGTTCCGCTATTAGCAGTAGTCTTTGAGGTATATCACATTGAGTGATATACCGCTGCACACGCTGGCCGGCGGATTAGTGACAAAGCGATTAAGAAAGACCGCGAGAACAACGGTGCATATGAAATTTTGCAGCAAAACTAGGTTAAAACTTTTCTGAGACATTCTGGTTTTCAATTAAGCATACGCGGAAGCCTGCATGAGGCGAACGATTAGTTTAAGAATTTTTAAAGAGGGAAAAACAATGGTTGGTGCAGATCAAAGCGATATCGAAGATCATGGGAAGAGAGCTCATGATGTGGTAATTGCAAATCATTGTTTAAATGCGGATACTTTCTGACAGAATCCATTTAAGATCGTAAAATTAAATTTTGATAGAAAAATTTAAATGTATCGTATCACTGAAAAATTCTTACTGTGTTTGTTGACGATGATCAGAAAGAGACCCCGTTTTGAAATCGGTAACAACTGCGTACCAATGCAAATGGTAATGAAATCTTTGGAACACAATGGAAATAGCTCTGTAAAGATTTTACATTATTGTTCTTATAGTTGACTCATTGACAGCCATTAACCTGGCCACAGATGCAGCGCTCTCGCGCGCCCTAACCTGTTCAAAACATCGAGCTTTTTCTCCAGCGAAAGTACATTCCTAGCCCTTTTGGCTAGCTTATCACCGCCAATTATGTTTTCCGAACGTTTGGAACACATTATGACGAAAGGATAGTTTATAAAAGAGTAAATTAACACTTAGATAATAAGAACAACGCACACTAAAAACTAAAGAACACGCAATACGTCATGGCAGAAGAGCAACGCGCGACTGACTGACTTCAATACGATTTGAAGGGATATGTGTGCACGAAGCGCTGCCTAGCGGATGCTGCTACAAACCGCGTATAAGCGAATTTCAGCCCCGCGGTTGGAAACTACTGCGCATTTATAAAACCGCGTATAAATGAATTCCGCGGTTGGAGAACCCGCGGTTGGCGAGGGATTACTGTATTTGTTTTACACATCACTGTAATGTAAATCAAACAAATCCGACCATCAGCACCTACACTCAAAGCGCTTCCCAAAATCCATAAAGAAGACATTCCGATCCGCCCCATTATCAACTACCGTAATGCCCCTGCACACAAACTGGCAAAATATCTAGACAAAATTATTAGACAACACACACAAATAGACAACAACATTGCAGTAAAAAACAACACTGACCTAGTAACAAAAATAAAAGACATACACATCCCCCATAACGCCACATTAGCCTCCTTTGACATTAAAAACCTGTACACAAACATCCCCATCTCTGAAACAATCACCATCCTACAAAACAAACTCAAACAGAACAACACACCAGACGAACTTATCAATGAAATAACAGAAACTCTGAACATTATCACAAAACAAAACTACTTTACTTATAACAATAAATACTACACACAGAACGATGGCCTACCCATGGGCTCCCCCATATCCAGCATTCTAGCAGAAGTCTTCCTCCAACACTTAGAAAAAACAAAAATACTCACAAACAATGACAGACACTCACATAAAATACTATATTGGCACAGATACGTTGATGACATTCTAATACTATACAGGGGAAACAAAAGACAATGTGAACAGTTACTAACGCACATAAACAAAATACATAAAAACATAACCTTCACTGCCGAATACGAACACAACAATACCATAAACTTCTTAGACCTCTCCATCACAAAACTAGAACACAGGCACAAATTCAGTATATACAGAAAACCAACTACAACTGACACACTAATACACAACACCTCCAATCACCCAATACAACACAAACTAGCTGCTTTTAGAACCATGATACATAGACTTAACAACATCCCCTTAGATGAAATAGACTACAAAGACGAACTAAACACAATAAAATATCTAGCAGAATCTAACGGTTATGACAGAACAATAGTCAGTAAACTCCTACACAAAACACAAAACAAACAACAGACAAAGACAGAAAACAACAAATTCATAACACTAACATACATCAACAAACAAACAGAAAAAATTGCCCACAAATTCAAAAAAGCAGGATACAGAATCGCTTACAAAACTACTAACAAAACAGAACACACACTATCAAAACGCATGCCCAAAGCACAAAACAAATTCGATCTACCCGGTGTATATAAACTAAATTGTTCAAATTGCAATAAATTCTACATAGGCCAGACAGGACGTAGCTTCAGAGATACATTGAGCACACAAAAGCACTCCACACCACTACAGAATCTACCTTCGCAAACCACCTCATTGAAGCAAACCACACATATAAAAACATCGACAATAACATGAACATACTACACGTACACACAAAAGGCCGAAAACTAGACACTCTAGAACAATTAGAAATACACAAACACACAAAAACAAATAAAAACGACATCCTAAACGAACAGACACAATTCAAATCACACGCATTATTCGAACACATCTCACCACACACACACAGCTTCGATCTTTCGAAACACTATCTCGTCGCCAACAACAAGATGAACAGCGCTACTAACGACAGCCTCTGATGAAGCCTTCTATAGGTGAAAGCCGGTTTAGGCTGTAAGGTAAAACTTTACGTTTTTACTTATAAAAAACTTAGTGTTCCGAGTCGTCAATATTATAGTGATATTTAGTTTAAATATTATTTGTACTTTTCTTAAATATGTAACTTATGCAAGATATATGTCATAACCAAAAACACTACTGTCAACACTAGTCATAGCCAGGATTTTACACTACATAAAATTTTATCATTCTGTATTTTACTTCCTTCTTTTAAAAACTTTATATTTGTTGCATATGTACAAAATGAATGTACAAAATACTCCAACTGTGCAAGAAAAAAAGTCAAACTTGAAATTTAATCCAAAACACTGTTATTAATGCCAAGAAAAAGTTTCAAGTTTTGGTAAAAATTCAAGAAAACTGAATTTTTAAGTGTGAAGTTATCTTTATGATTTAAATCATTTAAATCTAACACAGAATTCATACAAGTTATACGTGTGAAACATTTTAATATACTATAAGGTTGGATTTATAAAAGAGTGTAGCCTATTTATAACATTCTATAACATTCTAGCCTATTTATCAAGTTATTACAAAGAATAATTAAACAAAAATGGAAGCATCAAGTAGTCTTCATCTTATTATTCATATGTTATTGTGTACAAAAATAATTTTTAATATAAACTATTTAATATAAATTGTTGTCAAGTACGTTTTGTCAAGTAACAATTATTATTTACTTAATGTTTAAAAATGGAATGGTGGCACTGCATCCAACTTTTGAGCAATCTGCAAATAATAGTATTTTGAACTGCAGGTCAGGTAGCCTTATTACAATCTACAGCAGGGGCGAACCTAGAGGGGGATATGGGGGATATATACCCCCACAAAATCCGAAAAAATTAAAAAAATGTTTTAATTTGTTCGTACGATTTTCATAATATGTGAAAAACAAAATACTCTAAGAAAACGATATGTGGTTGAAACCCCCCCCTCCCCTGAAATGAAATCCTAGGTTCGCCCCTGATTTACAGTGTCCACTAATATAATAAAAATTGTTTAACAGTATAAATAAGAATCTCATGAATCTTCCAGTTTTTTAGTGAAAGTATAACATTACACATACACACAATGTTTGTTATCTATAAAATTCTTATGTGAGTTTTATCAGCACAATGACAAAGGTTGGGATGCAGTCTGGATGGAAGAGCATAGAAACCTGAAGGGGATTGCACTACAGGGCAAGTGAATGGGAAAAAACTTGGCCAAGAAAAACATGAAAGTAGGAAGTCATAGAGAATGCACAATAATTGGGAATAAGGAATTGGAAGAGAGCAGCAGTTAACAGAGATGAGTGGAGACAGAAACTGAAGAAGGTAGGTAATAGGTGGTAGTAGTATTTGTGTTGCAGCAACACCAGCAGCAGCAGCAGCAGCAGCAGCGGCAGTAGCAGCAGCAGCAGCAGCAGCAGCAGCAGCAGCAGCAGCAGTAGTAGTAGTAGTAGCAGCAGCAGCAGCAGCAGCAGCAGCAGTAGTAGTAGTAGTAGTAGTAGTAGTAGTAGTAGTAGTAGTAGTAGTAGTAGTAGTAGTCAATAATTTCAAAAGACCTTATTAATCATCTGATATAGCCTAAGGCAGAAAAAAATATGGTCAGAAACTTTCTGAACATACCTTGTATGTTCAGAGAATGACTTACAAATTTTCATGGCCTCAATTTGTATGCTGAATTGGCAATTAAACCAATCATGCAATAGATGGAGATTGCCAGACATTGCAATAGACGATTGCCAGACATTGCCTCCATAGATGGCAATAAACATTGCCAGACATGGAGATACCAAATCTGGCCTGTTAATGCGAGTATTAGGATTCGGTTCAACTGAGATCAGAGGTACATCACAGTCTTTAAGACCAAATATTTTAAAAATAACTGACCTTAGCAAATTCATGAATCCTCCTCTCTTAATACATTCATAAATATTGTATCTTTATTCCTTCTTAATGTCAGATATTTTATTAGCTAATGCCAGAGGTTCCTTGACTATAAACATAATTGTATTTAGTCTATATATATTTACTGTATAGATTGTTACAAATTTGATATTCAATATACAATAACGAAATAGTAATAGGAAAGTGCTGCTCTTCTGTTGGCAGATAAACTTCATAAATTTTAAATCCTTCATAAATCCTAAATCCTAAATTCACTTTGTTAGAACCATATGTTCTTGTCTACTTTTTCTTTACCTCTATTTAGAAAATATTAGCTGTAACATCTTCAGAAGGCTCTATGGTATCAAATATTACAAATACACTGGAATACTTTGTTATCTAACAATTCACCATGAATGTAACAAGAAGAACTAAAAAGTTCTAGCAAACACTTACTAATATCTAAGTTCTGGTACATTTTGTAGTTTTACTGACAGCATGCAATACTTATAGCACAATGGTTTTGGAAATAACCTATCTGTCTTGTAGAGGTACCATAAACATCATATGAGTTTAAACTAAAAGCAATGTCTATAATTGTAACTGAAAATATAATAATTGTAATGTCAGTGCATAAGATGTAAAAGTTTCAGTGTCACTAAATTATTACTGTTATTCAGTTTAAAATTTTAAATGAATTATCACTGTGAACATAAACAAAATTTTTATTGTAGTGTGTTGTATAATGGTTAGTAATCTCATATGGATAGACTGTATGTGGCTTGTGTATGCATAGATTGTATAGACTGTATAGACAGTATAAGTACAAGCTATCTTAAGTATGTTGAAATTGTACAGTAACAAAAAAAGGTTTCCAGAATCAACATTAGCTAAAGTGTTAGTGTATCTAACAACAACTACCATTTACATTACACACATTGAAAACTACAGAGTCAATTTCTGTGTAAAATCTGTTTAGTTTTCACTTCTTGGTTCATGATTTGAAACTGCTCCTAGGAACAGTAAAAATATAGTTACAGTTAATAAATTTACTTTTACAATTATTAGTTGTCTGATAACCACTGAACGATGAAACAACTCTGTCGAATGTTTTCAGATACATAGGGATCAAATGTATTACACATACTAAACCACAAGCTACACTCACGTACATCATTGTGTTTATGAAATAATGGAAACACGTTCAGGCCATGTTCTACATTCTACAGATGACAATAAAGGTCAAATTTAATACAAATACAGAGGACTGTAAACTCTTTGTTTTCAAAATGTAACCACATTTAACATAAAAGCGTAACTTGGGATTCAAATATTGCATGTGTATAATACATTTTATATCAGAATCCATTATTTTAGACTTCATGAAAGCTGGCAATGATTGATTTTGTTTCTCAATTGTTTATAATGTATGTGTGGAAATGTATAGATCTTACTTATGATCTTTTATGTTTCAAATAAACACTGAATTTATAGTTATAAATTTGATTTGTTCAATTGGTTTATGTGATCTACTGTAGATGGGACATTAAGTTTTTTAATTATTTAGTACCAGTAAGGGAGATTTCTGTACTTTTGTTCCACTTTTATAGTCATCAATCTTAAACATTTTCAAGTGTTTTTAATTTTTTTTAACTACTGTAGATTTATAACTGTCCTCTCCAAATTTATTACTATTTTAAAATATGAAACAATTATTTTTGTTCAAAATTTGAATCTTCAAGTTATGCTTTTATGTTATTTGGATTAAACATTTAAGAGGGTGAAACTTGAAACAAATCATTTCTAGAACTATGTTTCTTTAAATTTCCAACATTTTATGACTTAAAACATTTCTATATATACAAATTGCAGAAACAGTACTGTCTTCATGTATGCACTGTTTTCCAAACTCAAGGATAATACTAGTACTGGTAGAATACTGCAACGTTATGAGTATTTCATAAATTCACACAAATACAGAACCATGTACTCAACGCAACTATTACGTGTAGTACACCGGCCAGGTCGGAGGATTTTGTTTCTCATTGCGTCAAGTATATGTAGTTGCACAATAATTAAATAAATTTTTAAAGAGGAGTGAGACGTTGTTGACATGAAATAATTATTTAAAACCATTTAAAAATAATCATCCTAAGATTTATTCATTAATAGAAAAAAATATTCCAATATTAAAAAAATTCAAACATTAGATAGATCAAATATCCACTTTTATAAGTTTCACACATATTAGGCTGTTCATACCATCTACAAACTAAACAAACATATACTCTTATTAACTAAACAGACATGTTAAATAAGTCATCTAAATTCTTTCATTTTTAGTGTGTCTGACTTTGATTCAATCTTCAAATGCTAATAGCAACTAATTTAAAAAGAAACAAAAATAATATTAAACTTAAGAATAAAATTACTAGTTGCTATAAACAAAATAAATTAATTACATTTACTTTCAAACTATTATTTAACTCTATTGACACACCCAAATTTTTAACATATAACCAAAAGATTTAGTAACTTTCAAATTTTCTTATAAAATTAAATTATTGACTTTAACTATTATTTACATTTAAAATTTTTTAAGTCTTACTGTTCATGTAAAATTGTCTTTCTGAAAGTTCTTTTCACAACAAAATTATAAATATTTAGTCGTCACCTGCATACTGCTGCTGTTACCGTTGTGTGCGTGTGTGTGTGTGTCCTGAATCCTGAGAATTTTATGACGATGATGATGATGATGATGCTGTGTTCTCTGTCTCTATGGGTTGTTGTTGTTGTTGCTCTTGAGTTCCTCCATATGTCTTGTGTGTGTGGTAAAAGTGTGTTCAGTCGATCAGCAGACCAGCAGCGTGACGTCCTTTGGAAATAGCTTATCAAACGGACATAGTGTCCTTGTGTAGAGATTCCTTGAGTCTGAGAATGCCCCAAAATTGTCAGTCGTATTTATACTGGACTCAATCTGACATGTCCAGGATTGCTCTTGACATGTTAGAAATTGTAACTTTCATGCAAAGCGTCCTTTTAATTACAAATCACTTTTTTGTTCATTTTAGCGAATTCGTAAACACACTTGTAGCATGCGCGATATCATTGTCTGCGTTATTTTTTTCTGTTCACGCACATATAACACACATGTTATTTACTCTTTAATTATACTAGTAATTAACATTAAACTCTTAGCATCATTATTATTGCAAATTTCTGCAATATTTTTATATCACTGCATTCATTAAAAATTCCTCAATGCAATGGTGTTTTTATAATTGGAGTACGTCTTTGCTTACAGGTTTAAAACGTATTAATTAGTTTGTTTTTAACCGGTTAAAACCTGATTATACAAAACAATAAATCGTTCGCACCACCCAATTGCGTCATTCAAAACAGGTCACAGCTGGCAAACACACGCAAACACATACACGCCGTATTTTTAACTATCGAAGCAGGTGCACTGTCAACATGCTCCAGCTTGCATTTTCTTGCACAAAATTGTATTAAACTGTTCCTTATTCTATTTACACTAATTACAATATAAAACATACCGCCCTGGGCAAATATGGAAATATATATGTATTGGTGCATAGAATACAGTATTCAGAAAAAGATGGATGATTTCTTCAAGAAATAAAATAAGATAAGAACAACAAATGATGTTTAAAATCTGCATGTCTGTAAACTTATTTTCAATATTACTGTATTTGAAAACATGCAAATATGCAAGGAAAATATTAAATAATTAAAAAATTTGAAAAACTATAAAATTATAAAAGTTCATAAAAATATAAAAATAAAAATGTGAGAATTATAAATTGAATAGGTTATTGAGCGATGAAAATAAGAGAATGGTGCTGCTTCAGACATAATGAGACAAAGGATTCTGCGCAAAACCTGCTTGAGGGAGTAGGGCATTGTATTTACAACCTATCACACACTTGAGACTTTAAGTGACATTCTTTTAACAGCAGACTTCAAAAATTGTTCAACTATAATCCTTTATATTAAGGATAAAGGTATATAAGGATATCCTTATATTAAGAATAAGGATAAATCGTGTAGACAAAACATATTTTTATGTTACCCTCATATAAAGCAAGCCCCCACATAAAGTTCTGTTTTAATGGGCCATTGTTTTAATGGTTTTACTGTATTTTTATGTTATCAAATAATTTTATCTTTTTGTGACATTTTTTGTTAACAAATTTTCCCATTTTAAAAAATAAAATATCTTGGATGTAAGAAATTTGTTTTATGACACTTAATTTACTACAATAACACTTAATTTACTGATACACTGGGTGTATTGAATGACCAGAGCTAATTATTATACAACTGAACTAATATCTGAAAATATATGATGAAAATTTTAAAATGAAAATAAGGTCTCTAATTTAAGATTAGTTATTAAAGCCAAATTTTTAATATAAATTTCAACACCATGAAACAGGGAATTGAATGTATCATAGCAGATACTTTATTACAACACTACAATCCACACGTTAATACACACACTTCTACCTGTGTTAGCAAATATACTATGAAGGGATAAAAAATAAATAAATAAATACATAAATAGCACAAAAGCATAAACTGACAGAGACAAAATATTAGTATATGAATCACAACACTAAAAAACCAAACAACGGATTCCCACCTTAATATTCCAGAACTTATACTCAGCCAGGAAGACCACTCTAGCCATTGTATTGTAGATCATTGTTCACTTTGATTATCTTCTACAGGAACATTATCACGAGTACGAGAGCGTTTAATGACTGCACCAAGAGAATGGTAAATCAAGGAGGGGACACAACTGAAACAGGCATGGGATATCTAATGTGGTATCTAGCAAGGAAAATGTTAATAACGGAGTTCTGCAGTAGTCCATTCATAGTGACAAAAATTAGAAACATTACTAATAAATCAATTTAGTAATGTTACATCAATGACATGTTGATAGTTCAGAGATTTGTACAGAGTACTGGACTGTGGAAGGTAGCAGTAGAAGTGAGCATAATATTAATAAATACCTTTTTCTTTATCCGTGCTGCGACTACGTCTTTGATGTCTTACGACATGTTTCGGGAACACGTTCCCATCATCAGGTAAAATTGTTTTTTCTTCTAGTTCATAACGAACGTGTCAAGAATATAATAATTAAAACACATCAACACATAAACACATAACACAATGAGTATGATAGAACTCAGTCCAAGTAACAGTGCGCACTGTTACGTGGACTGAGTTCTATCATACTCATTGTGTTATGTGTTTATGTGTTGATGTGTTTTAATTATTATATTCTTGACACGTTCGTTATGAACTAGAAGAAAAAACAATTTTACCTGATGATGGGAACGTGTTCCCGAAACATGTCGTAAGACATCAAAGACGTAGTCGCAGCACGGATAAAGAAAAAGGTATTTATTAATTTCAATTTCACTGCGACTGGAGACCAAATATAATGAATGAGAATGATATGTATGAAATTTGCAAAACGTATTCATCCAGGAAATAGGCATGGCACTCCTTGGGTCTAAATGTGCCGTCATATGATCCTATAGGTTTATAAAGGTTATACCCTTTGTTTTTTCAACCAGTTAGTTACCTAATGCAATGAATTCTGCTTAAACATGATCCACAACTTGAAAATTTTATCCCTCATTCAAAACGCATATTTCTACTCAGGGAAATGGAAAGTCTAGCTGCCAATGGTATAGTTTTGATTCTCTTAGGGTGCCTAAAACTTGTTTAAAAAATTTTCTAAATATAGAAGTAATAAATGCATTATTCTATTTAGGAAGAAATCATATAATTGATGTTATTGACATTTCTTAATTCCCACTATATTTGAGAAGTTCCCTTTCAAGATTTCAGGTTCTGGTGCCTCATTTTTTTACACTTGTCAACTGTTTTCTTCAATCTTTTCTAATATTTTTCAGTTTATTATAATAATTTTCCTCAATTCCCATCCATATTGAACACTTCAACATATGTCAGAATCTGAACAGATAAAATGAGTACAACACACACACACACACACACACACACACACACACACACACACACACACACACACACACACACACACACACACACACACACACACACACACACACACACACACACACACACACACACACACACACACACACACACACACACACACACACAGAATTACAGATAAACAACTTCAAGTTTCATATCAAGAGAACATGACTTGAGTTGAAAATAGCTAATTAGCTATTAAGAGATGACAAAAAGAATATGGTAGAGAATAGAGAGAATTAAGATATCTATTAAGAATACATATACTTACAAATTTACAGATATCTATAATTTTTTTACTGAAAAGTAAGATTATTTTATACCATTCTTACTAATATCATGTGAGAAAACTCACATGATACTAGTACATGGACATAAACAAAATCCCTTTATCTTAAGAAGGACCATGGTTATGGAGGCACACCTCACTACTCATTTTTTTCTACATTTTATGGTCATACAATCCTTCAGCCACCTATCAACCCCAACTTCACAACTTATAAATACTTTGTTCAGGTATTTATTCACTTTTGCAAATATAAGTCAGTGTCTTAATGGCAATTTGTCACCTAATGGCATTCTTGTCTATATAGTAACTCAAATATTATTCTTTATTTGCGTTTTGAATTAATTAGACTGTAAAAGTGAGATGCATTAGAGAAAATAGTTGTTCATAGGAATGTATTGACCACGAGACTGAAAGGAAGCATGGCATTTCATTGTATCAATCAAGTAAGCTATCTCATGGGATTCCCAGTTTATTAATGCCCATGATATTGCTGAATGAGAAAAATGGAAGATAGTCGAGTACATGAATTTGGCCACAACAGGATTATTAATATCCTTATCGGCCTAACCAATAAGTTTATTTTGTACTATCATTTCTACTCAATATATTTGTTACATGTAAACTTGTAAAGATGTAAATTCCTTGTGGACCTACTGCTCAATTATTAAATAAATTTTTAAGCCACAGACCTTAATATAAAAAGTCATAATATTTAATTTCAGCAGCTTAAAATATAAACACATGTCTATTTCATTTTGATATTGATAAAAGCTTAGATAGCGCGCGCACGCGCGCACACACACACACACACACACACACACACACACACACACACACACACACACACACACACACACACACACACACACACACACACACACACACAGTTTTATATTATTCAAATACTTCCAGATAATACTTACACGATTTTCGTTCAGCATGCCTTGTCCTTTTCCGTTCCCTAGGAGCAGTTCTTGTTGTTGGTGCTTTAGTAGCAGTTTTTACAAGAGATTCAATTATCTCATCATCTGCATCTGTGAGGTTACCATTAACACCATCGCTTCTTCCTAAAGGGCCCAATACAGTACGACCTGAACATTCAAAACAAGCACAAAACTCTTTAATAAATGGCTCATAACTGGTACATGTAATGAATTACTGTAACTACCTGCTACCTGACTGTATACACAACCGGCATAAATATATTACTAGCCACAAACAATTACTTGAAAACTTTATTTTATTTCATAATGTATTAAGTTATTTGGCATATGTTACATAATTTAATTATCCTTATGTAGACTTTTATTCAAGTCTGTGTATATAAAATGAATGAAAAAATTAACATCCACTGCAGATAATTTATAAGTAAGTAAATACAGTACAATATCTACATAAGGAATGTGCCTGACATTTTCCTATTATAGAGAATGTTTGTGGGAAAGTTTCAAAATAACAATTTTATATATTTTCCTCATTGTTTACTGGTTATAAGAAAAAGAAATAGCAAAGGAAAAAACACACTTCTGTTGCAAAATAGGTTGGCATAATGTTTCTAATAACTGTTCTAATAAGCAACTGACTTACTTTAATATAATTTTACATACATATATGAAGTAAAACATCA
Source organism: Magicicada septendecula (assembly GCA_034769895.1). Lineage (NCBI taxonomy): Eukaryota > Metazoa > Arthropoda > Insecta > Hemiptera > Cicadidae > Magicicada > Magicicada septendecula. Next base: position 460,923,566 of record CM068367.1, read on the forward strand.
GGCTTACAATTATAATAGGTTTTTAGTAATCGTTGTTCACATATGACTTTCTCCTACTGGAGTGATAGAGTAATGTTGATGTTATTTGTATTTTTTATGCTTTAGAATTATTGACCTGAACTAGCTGCTTGTAGCATACACAAAATGTTGCTTTCTTAAAATATAAAATCATTGACACCAAATGTCCATTTTCCAACTTAATCACAAATAATGTTAATATTTAAAGAGTGTAATTGTGAGTATGTGTGGGTGTGTGTTTAAATTAATTTATAGTTTCACTTCTTGGCATCTTAAATGATTAATGTTAATTAAATATTACAATGACTTAATAATTTAAATGACTATTAGTACCCACTCTGTACTTGTCAAATGCAGTAATTGTGTAGGAGATTGGTTTTGCCAGTGATGCAGTGAGGGATATTTTGGGTCTTAACCCATTATTTAAAAGAATGTAAAAAATGTGCCAGTAAAAATATAAGATGAATTAAATAAAATAAGACTAACTTGTTATATGAGTACAAATATGTTTAGTTACAGTACACTTCAGCCATTTTGCAATTATGAAATCATCCTGTTCCAACATTGCTAGTTGTCTGATGGATGTGGGATGGTTCAAAATTTGTTTCTATTTTTTGAGGTTAGTCCTCTTAATCGGTAGGAAAAAATAGCCTTTGAATGTCTGTTCAGCCTGGAGTGTATCCGACTCAATTTATGATACATTAATTTAAGAATAACTTTAAAAATTGTGAATGCTAAACAGTTTTTTTCTTTCTATTTAAAAACCTTATGCAGATGTGTCTAGTATTATATAAGATTTTTGATCCACATATAATCATTTTTCATCTTATTAGTGCTTTATTACCATTTCAACACATGTCAACAATGAATATTTTAAAACATGTCCATTATACTGTACATGTGTAAACCTAAGACCAAACAGGGCATTCAGAACACTATTTGCAAGGGGCTCATTGCCACACCATCACTAGAACCTTTTGATGTATGTATGAATATTTGTTAATGTATGAACTATTCAGTTAACTGTAAGAGTCTCTTGTATATACACGTATTTTTTTGTGGCTGCCATATTCATAATGTGTAGAATAGTGATTAGATCAGCACATTTTTATTAAAATTATGGTACGAATCAGCAGCAGCTCATCAGAGGAGGCTAGGGAGGCTAAGCCTCCTAGTGAAAATTAGAAAATTATTAAAAACAAACAACTAGTAATAGGCTCTATTTTTTATTGTAACTGAACCCGTAATCAATCTATAATCACAATTTGGCTTTAAATTATCTGATTAATTACAAAAACTTTTTTTGTCGGCACAGATTAATGTGGTTTGTGTTAGTGTTAAGCAATCTTTATGTTCTCGTGCTTTTTGTGTGTATGTTTATTATTTATCTCTTCTTGGCATGTGTTTGTGACCTCTACTACAAAGATAAAATGGATTCAGCAGAAGAAAATGAAAGTGATATTGCAGTATCGAACAAATGCATTATTACAACACTATTTAATAAACAATTTTCCCGGTTGAGTGACTTTGAGAGAAATGAAATACTGAAAACTGGTCGACCTACCCCAAAATTTTTATTTCTTAAAAGGCACAAAAACAAATCTAGAACTTTCCAGTCATCATTGTACAACCAACATAAATGGCTATGTGGTAGTGGGGTAAATTCGAAGTTATTCTGCTGGCTCTGGTTACTGTTAAGCACAAACAAGACTATATGGTCTGCTGAAGGCTTACAAGTAAATTCATCGCAGCTTTCAAACACTGTGATAGCTCTACCATACTTAAGAGTGAAATAACGTGTGTCCAGGGGTGGGGACTGTCTCGTAGCCTCCCCTTTCTCAGGACACACCGGCCACCACTGGTACAAATACTTTAAGAAGTTGAACACATGAAAATGCTGAGTGACTGCAAGCTACAATAGATAAAAGTTGACACCTGACAGTGCAAGAATTAGAAGAGATCTGGGAATTCCACAGATTTGTGTTTTGCAGATTTTTACAGAAGATCTTGGAATGAAATGTCTAGCAGCAAAATTCATCCCATGGCTGCTGTTGCAAGAGCAAACATTCTGTGTTGAGGTCACACATGATTGGCTTGATACTGCTAACAGTGATCCATATTTCCTCAAAAAGATCATAACTGGAGATGAGTCAAGAGTTTATAGTTATGGCTCAGCAAAAGCCCAGTCTTCCCAATGTGGAACAAAATTATGTATACGACAGTCACAGACACCATGTGTTTACACAACAGTCTCACAGCTATCTGAGTAGTCCAATACATTAATAAATGTTCATGAAGATATCAAAAGGTCCTGTCTGATTGGCTGAGTTATAATGCAGTTGCACAACCACTTTCAATAATATTAAAAATGGTTGAATACTTTCGAGTCAGACCTTGTACTCTGACGATGCTGACCAACAAAGTTGTGTGTGTGTGTGTGTGTGCGTGCGTGCATGCATACACACGTCTGTGTCTGTAGATGAACAGACACACTATAAATGATTTATGCACATACACACACACATATGTTTGTGTGTATGAGTGTATTCATAAATCTATACCAGTACCTATGTTTTTTTTAAGTTGCCGTCTCCATGGTAGAGAACCTGTTAGAGAGGTGTCATCTTGAGCATCATTTCCAAGCAGCTGTTTTAACTCTGCATCTGCTCGGTCTTCTTGACTTCTAAATTTTCCAACCTTAAAGACAGAAAACATATAAATCATAGAGAATTTCATATCACTTCAGAATGTATTCTCTCTCTCTCTCTCTCTCTCTCTCTCTCTCTCTCTCTCTCTCTCTCTCTCTCTCTCTCTCTCTCTCTCTCTCTCTCTCTCCCCTCTCTCCCTCACACACACACACACACACACACACACACACACACACACACACACACACACACACACACACACACACACACACACACACACACACACACACACACACACACACACACACATGCATATTCTTGCATATTCTAATATTATAATTTTATATTTAGAGACAACATTTACAATTTGCATGATGTTTTAGCTGTTATTGCTCTTACGGTGTTATTATGCTAATTACGATGTGAATTAATTAGTTAGATCAATTATCAATTTTAATTACCAATTAGCATAATAGACAAGAGACTCTTTAGTAAATTAATCATGTTCTTTTGTTACACATGATTAATTGTACAATTATAAATATTCGTGTAATTGTGTTCTATGTAAAACTTTAACATGCAGGTTTTAGTAATAATGGACGCATTTGTTTAACTGTACTTAAATGACTAATTTATTATTCATTAAGTCAATTTATATTCATAACACATAAAAAGTTTTGCTGTACCTGTAAATACATCAAATAACACATATATCATTAAACAAGTTCTAGCTTATATGATAGCTGAAAAAGACACACGTACATAAATCATGATATACAATAAATCCAAATAATAATTAATTAATGCGTTCATTAATTCCAGATAGTTTCGCTTACTTGTTCATTATTTATAACTTTAAATTTATTCTTTTACCAAATTTATTTAAAACTCCCAGGGTGGGGATTCTTTGAAAGAGTCAGGACAGTAGTAGTTACTAAATTAATAGATTAATAATTGTTACTTGTGGTAAGAATATCCACTCATGGTCCTGTAATGACCAAAAATTTTAAATTCTGAAATTTTGATCAAAAGTACGTTACAACGAGCCAAGACACCCCAACACGGGCCAGAAACAATAAATAAAGAAGCAATTTAACAAAGTGTCAACTAGACGTTTGCCAGGAACAATGATATACGCTCGATACAACATTACAATACGAAGCAGGGTTCGCCTGTGACAGACTCGTCTCAACCGAGATTTACAGCCCACAACGAGCCAGACAATGAGACGTAGCACAGTGGCATAGTTACGGAGAATTGTAATGAGCACACGCTACAAGGTTAATTTGAAGCGTGCCAGCAGTAAAAAAAAAGGGAGTAGTCACACAATTGTACTCACCCTGTATGAGAACAAACAACGTCTATCTAATGAATAGAACTGAGTGTGCGCACAGCGGGAGGACATCTTACTGGTGACAACTGATATTTACGACAAGGAAGAGGAGTGCCGTCTTGGAAGCGACGACATGCTGTGTCCTAATAACTGACGAAAAAGGGTCATGGATAGTCAGACAATAACAAAGTGAGACGTATTGTTCGCGTGAGAACAGCAGCAGACTTCCAGAGTATGCTTAGACAAAAGCTTGATCGACAGGCGCGGAATTGCTCTACATTCCAGGAAAGGTACGGAGGCCCTTTGTTGTGTACTTGTGGGGAGACATGGCAACGAACCATAGTCCAGCATCTTCCCAGAGCAAAGGTGGAGAGGACCGTCGTCACGATAGCAACGTGAACAACGAATCAGAAGTAGAGAACCATAGTTCTGCATAAGGGTAGGAGTTCATCTGACCTATCAGGGTTGACCAAAGGCGTGTTTGCCAGGAAATTGCATTGTGGTAAATGATGCTTAATAAAAACTGTTTACAGAGCACGTGAGAAGTCAGTCTTCATAAAATTTTCAATCTTTATCTTTGAACAGTCTACATAAAAGTTTCAATCTTATTCTTTTCTCAGTAAAAAGTTCTCAGTTTTAATACATCACAGTTAACATACGTGTAGCAGTTTGACTTTAAAACTCAGTTACGTGGTACTTTAATCAGTGACTTAGCATTTCAATATTGACAAGTTATTCAGTAATAGCGTATCCACAGTGGCTCAATCACACGATATACATCAGTGATTAATAACTTTCAAGTACACTATCTTACTCAGTTATCGCTTATTAAGAACCAAGCTAATCATTCACAGTTTCATTTAATAACAGAACTTTCATTAATACTTTACCGAACAGCGAAAACGTAACGTTGTACAGTGCGAAGTTCTACAAGATCGATTGGAACAATACACCACATTATCGAAACACAATATATTAACATATACAAGAAGAAGTTCGATAATAGACAGTCATATATATTGTTATAAAACAGATAATTTAGATCTATCATTAATTGAAACCCCACATTGGGTTCGTCAATCTATAATAGATTCACGATTATAGATATAGATTTTATAGATGTGTAGATACTCAAGTCGAGTATGTGATGTTATTGTTTATAATTATTATTGGATATGATTATTAAATTTGAATACACAAGTATCCAGTCCAGTGGGGAAAACAGCCAAAAGCCACACTATAGGCCCTACAACGAAGGGAAAGTTAACCAGAGAGAGAGGGAAGCACATTACAACAACAGCGAAAACGACCGGCCACCGAGGGGTCGCTTTGACAACAAGCAATATGTCAACACCGTACAATTTACACCCGGAGAAGCGGGCCCGAGTAGAACGGTCAATGACACCACTCCTAGGGCAAACGGTAATAGCGACAACAGCAAAAAAAAAATATGTGAACCTAATAAATAAGATAGAAATTTTGAACGACTTAGTCCCGACCGAGAATGTAAATATACTACTACCGGACTTACGAAATGATCTGTTACAAGAAGATGATGAAATTATAAATAAACAAGTATTAAAATGTCCTGAGATTGCTATCAAGTTTAATAACGACGTAATTGTGCAAGCTTTGCTTGATACGGGCTGCCTGATTAACGGGTTATCGGAGGCGTGGTTTAACAACCATAAGAAGAGCATCGAACCGTATGAGACACTACCTGTAACGAATACGCTTATCATAAGTGCCATAGATATAAATCCAAATTAGTTAAGAAGCAAATATTGTGTGACATCGAGATTGATGGTGTTCAATATGAATGTGTGTTTTTAATAATACCAGAATTAGTTAAACCATGCATACTAGGGATTAGCTTTCTACAAGAAGTTGGGTGTCGCATCGACATCGGAAACAAGGTAATTAACTTAAAGAACAAAACTGATGAAGAGGAGCACGTTATACCGATCATGAATATTGAAGTGATAACCAGTGATGAAGAAGAAGAAGTACTGCGATGCATCGACGAAAAGATTGAGAGTATAGATTGCGTGGATGAAGAAATACTGCAACGCCTGAAGGAGATTTTAGTAAGGAACCGGAATGTTTTTAGGGAATGCCCGGGAAGAATAGAGGGTTATACACATGAGTTTCATGTTATGGACAGGACACCTTATTTTCAAAGGGGTTGGCCTGTATCACTTGCTTACAGAGACAAGGTGAACGAGGAAATTAACCGAATGTTACGATATGGAGTGATCGAACATTGCGCCAGTCTGTACGTCAACCCAATTGTAACGGTAATCAAGAAGGATGGGAGGGTTCGCCTGTGCCTTGATGCAAGGAAAGTGAACAGTGTAACAGTACCCGATTACAAAGGAGTGTCCCCGGTAAACGAGATATTGGCTAGATGTGGAGAGACGCAGTATTTGTCGACGGTCGACTTATCCAGTAGCTTCTGGCAGGTCCCATTGAAGCAAGAATGTAGGGATTTCACGGCGTTCATGCACGAAGGGAGGTGCTACCGCTTCACAGTGACACCATTTGGACTTAGCACCAGCTCTGCAGCCTTAACATGTGGATTGGACATGGCTCTCGAGGAAGAAGTCAAGAAGAACACGATTATCTACGTGGATGATTGCTTGTGCTACTCCAATAATATCCAAACACACCTGGACCATTTAGAAACACTACTAAACAACCTTAACAATGTGACGATTTCATTAATAAAAATATGGTAATTAATAAATAAGTAATGTGTAGGCTGAGAAATTTTAAATTTTTAATAAAATCACACATTTAAACTAAATCTTATTGCTATCATTAATTAATAATAATATTTAATAAAGAGTTATAATAATAAAATAAAAAGGAATACGATTGTACAGAAAGGATAAACCTTGTTAATTAATCCTGCATAGACATGCGCTAACCAGAATTAACTTGAATTCCGACCCCTAAACAAACTAAATATACTTGTAAATTTGACTTTATTTAAATAATTAAACAAGACTACTGTAATGTACTTTAATAACGTCTGTAACTAAGAATATCTCTGCTTAATTAAATAGTCTAACTTTAATCCTTTAAATAAAGAAGGAACATGGAACTACTTTTATGTTGAATAGTCAATGTCGCGAGATTACTACTCTCACCCCTTAACTATTTTTACCGACTTGCAATGGAGCGCTCACGCCGTAAGCTGCGCACAGCGTTGTTTCGCGACGCGGATATAAATATGTGAATTGTTGCCTAAAGAATATTTAAATAACTAAATTGTGCGCTGATGACATCTCTATCAATTTCTTAAATAAGAAACAATGTAATTAATACAATACTAGAACCATGAAGTGTAATTCAAATACTAAATAATCATGTGAAGTGAATACCAGTGAAACAAGCTTTCGCTTCATTTATTCTAACAACAAGTTTTACTACAGTCATCTAAGAAGAGAGTACCACACCCAGAATGATGTAACATATATCAGGAACTTCACCGTCACCGGATACTAAGGTAACGACAGACCTTCAGGAAACACACCGAGGACCGAAGAGCCAAATCTGCATCAACTACGGAAACCACAGGTGACATGGAGGCTTGTCTTCCATGGTTATGAGATATTAAAATTATAACCAACAAAAGACAATTTAACTCACCCCATTAAGACTTTTAAGAAAAGACATTATATGTAAGATGTAGTCTGTAATCTAAGAAAACTGTGTGTAGTAAAAGAGTAAAAGTTTAAACTGAAAGCTTTATTCTTTTAAAAAGATTAATAAAGTCCATTCTTCAAATGGCACAATTATCAAGATTGTATATGGCGAGGTGACCATTATTAATGTACTATACTCAATCCCGGATCCGTGGAATAAATTAAATTGATGTACATCTTTATTTTGAGGGCCCTTGTAAAAGAGTAAAATATAATCATCTTGTAAACTGTAAGCTGTTGAACCATATATGTTGAGAATTTTAAGGAGAGCAATTAATACCATATGTAATAAAGAGATGTCATCTGTAGTACCGACTAAACTGAGTGCATAAATCAACAGTCTCCCCTTCCCAGAATCCTTTTATATTAATTGTTTTGGTGTTGTGATTAATTTTCAGCTCGTCACAACGAAGGCAGCCTGTATAATTGGCAATACCAATTAATGCGGGTTCCCTATGTTATAACACAAGTTAAGATGTTATAACAAAGCGAATATCACCGTCAACCTCACCAATCATAATTCTTTAGACGAGAAATCTCATTTCTTGGATATCGCCTGACAACAAAAGGGATACAAGCAACCGATGATAAGGTAAAGGGAATTACGGATTTCCCAGTACCAAAGAATATGAAACAACTTAAAGGTTTCCTTGGCCTTACCAACTTTTACAACCGATTCACGAGCAAATACGCGGAAACGACGCAGCCTTTGCACGAATTGTTGAAAGGAGGACGAAAGTTTTCGTGGACAAGAGAAGTAAACGAATGTTTCCAAAGAGTTAAAAATTTATTTGTAAACACAGTAATTTTACGATTCCCACGGCCGAACCAAAGGTATTACATTCAATGCGACGCCAGTAATTTTGCGTATGGTGGCCAGCTTTACCAGATAGACAAAGAGGGTGAAATTGGTGTAATCGCCTTCACGAGCAAATCGTTTAAGGGTGCTGAACGTAATTATTTCACTACCGAGAAAGAACTCCTAAGTATTGTTAGATGTTTGGAAAAGTTTTGGATGTATATACTTGGACAACCTCTAACGATAATAACAGACAATAAGGCTTTAACATTCATGCACAAATGCCACTTAAACAACTCGAGAATTACGAGGTGGATTCTCGCCATACAAGAATACAATTTTGACATTATCCACTGTAAAGGAAAGGATAATGTAGTTGCGGACATATTGAGCAGATACCCGGCCGACGCGAAACAAGGAGTGACAAACGAGGAAGCACATGAGTACCTAATTAATCATTTAATCGTTAAGATGAATCAACACATAGGTAAGATAATTAGGAATATCGGTAAATACCAGAGTGAAGATGGCAAGTTCAGAATACTTATTGATAAGACTAGGAATAATGATATAGACGATAAATTAAGCAAATTTTATAAAATTGTTAACAATAAGTTATACCGATGACAACGCGGTCAATGGAAACTATACACCCCTGACAGTGTGTCAAATAACTTAATTGCAGAAATTCACCAAATGTACGGACACCTAGGCCCGAAAAGGTGTGTAAAAATGCTACAAGAGCACTTCACGCTTGATGGCATGATCAAGAAAGTAAAAGCATATATTCAGACTTGCGACTCATGTCAGAGATACAAGGACACAAACAACAGGATACTATTTGGCGGTACCAAAGCGATGATACCTTCAACTAGAGGTGATATCGTGAGTGTCGATTATTATGGACCTCTACCAACTGGTACAGGAGGCGTTAAGTACTTACTTGTTATGGTGGACAATTTCACAAAGTTTGTCAAATTGTTTACATTACGAAGAGCGACAACCACCACTACATTACGAAGAATCAGAGACTACTGTGCGGAGTTTGGACGACCAAAGGTCATCTTGACTGATAATGGCACGCAGTTTACCGTGAAAAAATGGATTGAAGGTCTCGAGGAGCTGAATATACAACCGAGGTATAACTGGTTGACTAGGCTCTTGGAAATTATTGTTATATGCTTCATATATTTCATGCCAAAGATCTTGGGTGTCGTTCTCGTATAATTTTTTCCTTTTATTAATAGTAGTACGGGTAAGTTGGTGTTTTACTGTTGACTTGGCTCTTGGATATATTAATTCATGCCGTAGATCTTGTGTGTCTGTCTCGTATAATTCTTCTTTTTATTAATAGTAGTACGGGTAAGTTGGTGTTTTACTGGTTGACTTGGCTCTTGGAAATTATAATATGGTTTATATTTGTGCCATAGATGTTGTGTGTCGGTCTCGTATAGTTCTTCTTTTTATTAATAGTAGTACGGGTAATTACAATTTTCTTCATCCTTTACATAATTTCTTTAGATCACATTTTTATATTACAAAATTACAATATAGTCAACATTTATTCTCACAGTTATATTTTCACTTCTTACTTAGTATCAATAACAAATAGCCTTCATCGCAATATTTCACTCTTTCTTCATTATTTAATTTTCAATATACCGTTTCATGGAAGTTTGGTTGTAGTTGCCCTTTATTTTCTTTGTTACAGGGTCTTGTAATTCATAAGTGTTGTTCATGTTATTCTTGGTCGTTATCAAAATAATCCGTCCCATGTCTCAATGCATTTTTATTCATTTTATCCGTAATCATTGCTCTCCTCTCTTCTCGTCGTTCGAACTTCTTCAGTGTTCATGCTCCTATCTGTTCTCGTCATATACCTCACTATCATTTGGTTTTTCCATTTTGATGCTATCAGGGCTTCATCTGCCTTCCGTTCTTCCGTCTTCTTCTTCTCCCTATCTTCGGTATACACATGTCCAGTGTTCCTGGTCGTTGTTATTACTAATATTTGGTATCTCTTCCAATTCTGTTTGACCGTCATCTGTCTTCTGGTTGGGTCTTTTCCATTAATTGGCTCCTCTTCTTCCTCAATTCTCTTATCTCTCGGGCGTACCCTTCGATGATTCGGTCCCATTGTTCTTGATAGCCTTCCTTTTTCTTAAAATACCTTACTCTTCTTTTGGAAATCTTTGTTTGAAATACTTTATTGCTCATATTCTTCGTTGTTGTTATATAATTCTCCTCCTCGTCCATCTTCATGAAGCTCCTTCGGTACTCCTTCCTAAAGATTCCTCCTTCACGGTTGACATTGGTAAGTTGATCATATTAATCAGACCACCTCGAGTCATTTCAATTAATTCTTTTGTGACCCTTGTCTTCTTTGGACGCATGGTTCTTCTTTCTTCCATCTTCACCTCTTCCGTTTCCTTAATTATTTGGATCTTCTTTTCTTCACTATCTTCAGGCTTTGGACTCACTTGTTCCGAGTTTTTATCTTCGGGTACTTCTTCAGTTGGTGGTCCGTTGTTTATTATTGTACCTATATTCTCCCTCATGGATCGGTAGTCTTCCCTTAATGATTCTATATTCTTGTTGGTTTCCTTTGTGGATTGACTAATTTCATCCATTTTCCTTGATAGCGATCGTAATATTTCTAGAATGTTGGCATCCATTGTTGACATTGGTTTCTCAGGTTGGCTTATTTCCTGTTGGGTTTCCTGCTGTATGACTTCCGGTTCATCTTCCGGTTGTTGAACCTCCTCCGCCGGTTCAGGTTGTCTATCTTCAATTTCCAATAATATTTCTTCAACATCCTCTGCTGACGTCGCTTCTTTCTCCTCCAATCTAGCCTCCCTCCCAGCCTCTGCCGCGCGTTTCTTCGACGTTGACCTTCTATACATCTTGTTCTCTGTGTAATGTACTTGCTGTCTTGCTGTCGAATTAGGTTGAGAAATTACTTATTTAATTAATCAAACTGTTAGGTTTTTTCGTCCTAATTCGCGCTCAGATGTTGGGCACCAATCTGTTATAAAACAGATAATAGTATCTGGGGTATTATTAATTGAAGCCCCACGTTGGGCGCCAATCTGTTATAAAACAGATAATTTAGATCAGGGGTATAATTAATTGAAACCCCACATTGGGTTCGTCAATCTATAATAGATTCACGATTATAGATATAGATTTTATAGATGTGTAGATACTCAAGTCGAGTATGTGATGTTATTGTTTATAATTATTATTGGATATGATTATTAAATTTGGGGTTAATGTTCACGTTTAAAGATTTGTGGTTTAAAAGAGTATTTATCACTTCACTGTGTCAACCTCCCCACTTACCATACGTGGATGTCTTCAATATTCTCGATGGTGACTTCTTCTACTGTAAAAACACTTGACATACATACATAGATATTCCTTTTGAATATCACAAAGAATGCACATAAACAATAAAAATAAATTAAATGTTCAATTGTAATTCGAATGATATCAGTCATTCAAATACTGCCGCCACCTTATGAGAGAACTGTTCATGAAAAAATTAAACTACTTCATCTATTGTATAGAAATCAAAACTCTGGTTCCACTGATAAATAAACTGGGGATTTATTGACAATTACTAAATTCAATAAACTCTTTTAAAAACAATTAATAATATCTTTTTACAAACAATAACAAATTTAAACAAATCCTGAGATCTCTGTATCTCAAGGCTGGTAACACTGTTGTATGGTACAATGTTTTTGGTGAACGAGGTTAGGTTCACTTTATTCAATTAAATTACCAAATTAGTGAGTTCTTTGAAGATACATGATACCAGATTACAAGATGTGATTTTAATTGACAATATTTACTTATCTATTACTATAAAAAAAGAACAAAATTTAAAATTATAAAACTCGGTACCATAACCGATATATCGTACTATCGTACGTTATGCAAAAGTATATAGCAATTGGTGGTCAACACGTGCTCTGAGATTTGCACTGCTAAAAATATTATTATTATTGACTCATTAGCTATTAGAACCATGTACTGGAAAGAGAAAAAATCTAGAGAAAAAAACCTCTTGTTATAGCTTTCATTTCAGTAAAATTATTCAAGAACAGAATTGTTTCTTTGTGACAAAATTATATTCATCGGTTCTAGGTTAGTTTACCTAGTACACGTAAGTCATTATTTAGAATAAGTATGTTATTTATAAAATTCTTAATGGTATGGTCACAAACATTCTATTTATAAATCATTTGACGTATAATTATCAGTTATTAAAACATTTTCGCAAGAAAATAATTATTTGTTCATTCAAAAGTCGTAGTCAAGTAAGCGACTATATACTATATACGGATGAGCGGTATCTAAGTTAATTCCGCCTTTCTCAATTATTCTTTAATTGTAAATAATTATTTTACAATTAATTATTGACATTAAACCGTGCTGCAATTCATTTATTAGGTTCTGATAATTGTCCATCATGGTTTAAGCACTCAAGCGTTATGACTAGTGCAGTCCAAAACAATATTTTTCGTTCATCAACGAAAATTATTATTTTCATTAATTTCTTTGAAATAATTAAAGTATTGTACTCCCTGATTGAATACACAAAACATGACCCTTATTATACACTGGTCGTGTTACTTCACTGTTCACTTAATTCACTGGACACTCGGTAATATATTGTGGTGTATAGGTTAATGTCTGTTTACGTATTACTGTAGGTGACGCGCACATTTCAAAAATATCTTGCTGACTTTTTGGTGTAGACCTCTCGTCGTGAGTGATGCAGAATGAATGATACATTTCGCTAAAGCGTCTCTTTCTCGTCTGGTCATTTTAAGCCATTTGATTGGTTTAAAAGGTCAAACTCTCAACCCCAAAACACTTTGGTCAAATAAAACTTTTAATTTTTTACAATTCTAAGCGTGGGTTCGAGATTATGTGTGACGTATGCATGTATACTCAAAATGATTGAAAAGTTTATAATTGTCATAACTTTCTTATCTTTTGTCGTATCGTCGGTTGGGTAGTGGCATTAAATCGCGGACACTTGTGGCTTTATTTTAAGTCTAAACAAGCACTAAATCCGTTCATTATTAATTCACTTAGCCATCTCAAAAACTCATATGGTGATTCTTAATATAAATAAGCCTGTTTCACCATATTTCGTTACAATTACACTGTAATACTTATTACTAAACATCTAGAGTCCATTTCTCTTTCATGTTAGTACATAAAATAGTTATATTTACATTTTAAACAATATCTGTTAATGGCGCCCATAGCGATCATGTTCGATTGTTTATAATTACATGTAACACTATTATTCCTTATCCTATTACATATGTTTGACATCCTAACACTAATATGTACATTTATTTACATTTGTTCACATTTTATTTTGCAAAAAATGTTATTTTTTATATACTTATAGTATGATCAAAATACTTTCTGTTCTCATTTCTCCATTTTGTCACTTAGGTAATTAATTATTTTATTACACAAGGGATATAATGTTATTAATTAAAATAGTGTACAATTGTTGTACCTTGTTGGCTCAATGTATTTATTAACTTTTCGTTATCTGAAAGCTCTCCAAGTTATAGCATGGTGTTTATTTACATCTGGTTTTACAATTGCAGTTAGTTAGTTTATAATATTTCAATTATTAAACTACTACTATAACATTTGTGATGTGTTCTCATAGCAGTATTAGACACTTCTCTAACTACTGGTAACATTTGTCACAATCTTTTGATAAGTTTTGATAATGCTTTTTGACTAACTATCTTGTCACGTTGGGGTTCTGTTCATTTGGCTTTATGATATCATATTCAATCTGATTCATTTGCTGTGTCCTTCAGTACATATGGTATTTATTGGTTTGCATTATTATTCTTAACTAGTCTTTGTTTGAAACAATTGTGGATAGTTGCTTGGTTTAACTAATGTACATGATTTTATGTTATAGGTTCACCTTCTGTGAGGTTATGTGTCAGTTGTCTGACAACAATGTGCAACATATTTTTATGCAGTGTTTGACTCAACTATTTCCATCTCATTATGGCATTCTACTACAATGGTTTATTTATTAAGTTATACACATTTTTACACTATTTGTTGAAACAATAACACAGGTATTCTTAGTCTAATAATATTACATTTCTTGGTGTGTTGCACCTAGTTTTTGGTACATTGATTGTTTTATACCTAACAAACTAGCTTATTTGCTACTGTTTGTTCTGGAATTCATTTATATTTTGTCCTGTCTTGCTATGGCATTCAGGCACATTTCATTTTAAGGCTTATAAAACTTTTATTATTAGTCCCTATGAACAATTAATTTACTGTTCTGTCTCATATTTCTTTTGGTGGTCTTAATGATTATCTATATGATGTCACAATCTTGATTAAACTTGTCACACTAATTGTCTGTGCATTTTAACTAGTTAATCTTGAATTCTTTCACTTATAATGGTTAATCATTTTTCTCCGTTATAAACATTTTCACTTGTATTGTTTGTGGTGTTTATTTGGGGTAAAATGGTTATCATATCACAGGTTGTTACACTTATATTAAGTTTTCACTGTTATTGTTCGTGATCACTCAATGATGCTAAACACTGGTTTCTTTGTCATTGATCTTCGAATAATCATTACACTTCTTCCGGTCACTATATTAATTTTAGTTCCTTGTATATCTTGTGAATGTTGATGTCTTGTACTGTTCATACATTATCTTCATTCTTCGTGGTATGTTTCCTTTCCTCTTCTTCTTCTTTTCTTCTTCTGGTTAGTTGTTGCTCACTATCGGTGTTCTCCTGGGTTATACATTATTTGTGATAATCAATGTTCCCTTAGTCTTGTCATACTCTTCCATATTTTTATTCGTGGTTATGGTAATCATTGTTCCATATTATTTTATACTAATAAACAAATTTGTTTGTTTTATCATCCTTGTGGTTGTACTTGATTCGTATCCTTTTTACTTTAGTAATTATTTTCTTCATATCCCCTCACTATTTTGGACCTATTGGGCCTGGAAGCTAACATATTATATTGGCTCGTTGTCATTTTCTCTCTTTTTATACTCGATGATATCCTTATTACTCTTCTTTCTTCTTTGTTCGGTTGTTTCAATAATATTCGTTCGTAGATACACACTTTGTTTATATTCTCCTGTTCCTTCTTTTATGCACGTTGAAATATTTTCATGATATCCTTTTATTTGACGTATTAGATAGTTATCTTATGTAACTGCCAATTTGGTACATTAAAATATACACACTAGTTAACAATGAACGTATCCACACAACACATGACTTCATAGACTCTGATAGGACGCCCGACATCAATGGAACACATACACCGCGAGTGAATCTGATCCGCGTGTGTTGAATGATAGTGACATCAAAGCTACGCGACCTCATACATATGGATCATCTGCAGGAAGGAGTTTCACCGATGGAAATATTGGATAATCCTTTTTACAAGTAAATCTTTATGTTATTCTTGTCATAAGAACTCTACTGTCCTGTCTCTTTCAAAGAAAACACCCTTTGAGAATTCAGATTAATTATCATGGAAAATTTAAATAAAGCTATTCATCTGAGGCAAGAAATGAACGCATTAGTATAAGATTTATATGTTGTTTATCTATGTTTATATATGTATGTGTATGTTTTCAGCGAACGATGTACTGGATTCATATTGTAAGTTGATTCATATATATGTGTTCTTTTTTATGGATGTATTTACAGGACGTCATTTATATATATATTGAAGTTTCTTTACTTGAATGATGTTAATAAATAAGTGTTTATTTTATTCAGTATTTATGCGTTCATCATTGTCAATCTTACCTCATAACACACATTAACGTCACTTGAATAAATTATAGTAAATTTAATATTTATACAACAATTTAGAGTCTCATTGCGGTAATTATACTAACCACCAAATAACTAAATAATCACGTAAATTCAAGTATTTGGTATAACTAACCTAATTGGATGATTACATGATTAAACTCCACAAATTACTATAATTGCACATTGTATTCAATACAATCATACAAGGAAAGTGAACAGTGTAACAGTACCCGATTACGAAGGAGTGTCCCCGGTAAACGAGATATTGGCTAGATGTGGAGAGATGCAGTATTTGTCGACGGTCGACTTATCCAGTAGCTTCTGGCAGGTCCCATTGAAGCAAGAATGTAAGGATTTCACGGCGTTCATGCACGAAGGGAGGTGCTACCGCTTCACAGTGACACCATTTGGACTTAGCACCAGCTCTGCAGCCTTAACACGTGGATTGGACATGGCTCTCGAGGAAGAAGTCAAGAAGAACACGATTATCTACGTGGATGATTGCTTGTGCTACTCCAATAATATCCAAACACACCTGGACCATTTAGAAACACTACTAAACAACCTTAACAAAGCGAATATCACCGTCAACCTCACCAAATCATAATTCTTTAGACGAGAAATCTCATATCTTGGATATCGCCTGACAACAAAAGGGATACAAGCAACCGATGATAAGGTAAAGGCAATTATGGATTTCCCAGTACCAAAGAATATGAAACAACTTAAAGGTTTCCTTGGCCTTACCAACTTTTACAACCGATTCACGAGCAAATACGCGGAAACGACGCAGCCTTTGCACGAATTGTTGGATGGAGGACGAAAGTTTTCGTGGACAAGAGAAGTAAACGAATGTTTCCAAAGAGTTAAAAATTTATTTGTAAACACAGTAATTTTACGATTCCCACGGCCGAACCAAAGGTATTACATTCAATGCGACGCCAGTAATTTTGCGTATGGTGGCCAGCTTTACCAGATAGACGAAGAGGGTGAAATTGGTGTAATCGCCTTCACGAGCAAATCGTTTAAGGGTGCTGAACGTAATTATTTCACTACCGAGAAAGAACTCCTAAGTATTGTTAGATGTTTGGAAAAGTTTTGGATGTATATACTTGGACAACCTCTAACGATAATAACAGACAATAAGGCTTTAACATTCATGCACAAATGCCACTTAAACAACTCGAGAATTACGAGGTGGATTCTCGCCATACAAGAATACAATTTTGACATTATTTACTGTAAAGGAAAGGATAATGTAGTTGCGGACATATTGAGCAGATACCCGGCCGACGCGAAACAAGGAGTGACAAACGAGGAAGCACATGAGTACCTAATTAATCATTTAATCGTTAAGATGAATCAACACATAGGTAAGATAATTAGGAATATTGGTAAATACCAGAGTGAAGATGGCAAGTGCAGAATACTTATTGACAAGACTAGGAATAATGATATAGACGATAAATTAAGCAAATTTTATAAAATTGTTAACAATAAGTTATACCGACGACAACGCAGTCAATGGAAACTATACATCCCTGACAGTGTGTCAAATAACTTAATTGCAGAAATTCACCAAATGTACGGACACCTAGGCCCGAAAAGGTGTGTAAAAATGCTACAAGAGCACTTCACGCTTGATGGCATGATCAAGAAAGTAAAAGCATATATTCAGACTTGCGACTCATATCAGAGATACAAGGACACAAACAACAGGATACTATTTGGCGGTACCAAACCGATGATACCTTCAACTAGAGGTGATATCGTGAGTGTCGATTATTATGGACCTCTACCAACTGGTACAGGAGGCGTTAAGTACTTACTTGTTATGGTGGACAATTTCACAAAGTTTGTCAAATTGTTTACATTACGAAGAGCGACAACCACCACTACATTACGAAGAATCAGAGACTACTGTGCGGAGTTTGGACGACCAAAGGTCATCTTGACTCATAATGGCACGCAGTTTACCGCGAAAAAATGGATTGAAGGTCTCGAGGAGCTGAATATACAACCAAGGTATACGGCGATAAGGAATACTTGCTCAAACTTAGCCGAAAGGATTAACCGCCAACTTGGGAACCTATTCTGAATCTTTGTACATGACCAACATAGTAAGTGGTCAAGGTACGTCAGATTAATCGAGACGTGCATTAATGAATTGTACCATGAGACGATAGAGATAACCCCTCACGAGGCGCAATTAGGAAAAAGACCGACTCGCGCATGGGAGAAGTGGTTGGACAAAGAAATCATTGACAGTAAAGGCAGTTCGAATATCAATGTATTCGTAAAAATCAAAGAAAAAAGGGAGAAGTATGCGAAGCACATCAATGATAACAAGAAAATTACTAAATTCACTATCGGCGACAAGGTGCTGATAAGAAGCAATCATCAATCAGACGCCGCAATGAAAAAATTCGATAATTTTTTTGAGTTGTACACAGGACCATATAAGGTTAATCGTGTCTTCGGTGATGCAACATACGAACTTGCTGAGTGCGATAATAGCGACAGGGTGAGAGGGAAATTTAACGTGCGTCAGTTGAAGAAATATTATGAAGCGAACATACAACCCACATGGGAAAGTGAAAGTTACGTCAACGGATAGTGGACTACGGATAGGGAAGCCAACGCATAGGGTGAATGTCCCGCGAAAACCAGTCCAGCTAGCTAGACAATAAGATGTGTAACTTGTTAACATGTGATTTAAAAATTTTCACAGTAATTCTTTAAGTCACGATATGTCTATCTAATGACATTAATTACATGTGAAATGACCAATATTAATGAAGAATTTCAATATAAAAGACACTTATAGTGCGAAAGGTTTGATCGGGTGTGCAGCAATAAATTGCTAAGACATTATAACGAACATTTTAAGAGACATGTAATGATGTAAGATCAATTACTAAAATATGAGCAGTACAGAGTGAGATCATCTATAATCATGATGATATAAAATGAACCTTTAATTGTTCATAGGTAGTGTATATAATTTGTTAATCAATATAAGTACTAGTAATGTGTATTATGAGTGATACTCAACGATGATTAGAGATATATATATATATATGTATTTACATGTTCATAAATTGTTGTTTTTAATTGTTTGAGATAAGTTAAAGACATTAACTATGATAATATTATTAAGACGATACATGATTAATTACATTTCAGGTTAAAAAAACCATTATTTCATGTATTAGATCATAAATGGATAACATAGATATCCACAGCTATTATTATTATTATTACAAAATAATTATATGCCTAATTATATATACACCATATGTGAAAATGCGTTCATTCTTACTCAGATGCACGGCAATAAATTCCTAGCGTCAGTTAATAACAAAATATAGGGAATATATGCCAGTATACGCCAAGCAGAGGAAAGTGGGTAAAGGACCGTGACCTTCTCAAGGAGAACTCCCACGACAAACTCAGAGCGCGAAAATCGGATTAGAGTGTCTTCTGCTAATCCAACATCCAATCCGATTTGGGGACCTTGTAATGACCAAAAATTTTAAATTCTGAAATTTTGATCAAAAGTACGTTACAACCAGCCAAGACACCCCAACACGGGCCAGAAACAATAAATAAAGAAGCAATTTAACGAAGTGTCAACTAGACGTTTGCCAGGAACAATGATATACGCTCGACACAACATTACAATAGGAAGCAGGGTTCGCCTGTGACAGACTCGTCTCAACCGAGATTTACAGCCCACAACGAGCCAGACAATGAGACGTAGCACAGTGGCATAGTTACGGAGAAATTGTAATGAGCACACGCTACAAGGTTAATTTGAAGCGTGCCAGCAGTAAAAAAAAAGGGAGTAGTCACACAATTGTACTCACCCTGTATGAGAACAAACAACGTCTATCTAATGAATAGAACTGAGTGTGCGCACAGCGGGAGGACATCTTACTGGTGACAACTGATATTTACGACAAGGAAGAGGAGTGCCGTCTTGGAAGCGACGACACGCTGTGTCCTAATAACTGACGAAAAAGGGTCATGGATAGTCAGACAATAACAAAGTGCGACGTATTGTTCGCGTGAGAACAGCAGCAGACTTCCAGAGTATGCTTAGACAAAAGCTGACCGACAGGCGCGGAATTGCTCTACATTCCAGGAAAGGTACGGAGGCCCTTTGTTGTGTACTTGTGGGGAGACATGGCAACGAACCATATTCCGGCATCTTCCCAGAGCAAAGGTGGAGAGGACCGTCGTCACGATAGCAATGGGAACAACGAATCAGAAGTAGAGAACCATAGTTCTGCATAAGGGTAGGAGTTCATCTGACCTATCAGGGTTGACCAAAGGCGTGTTTGCCAGGAAATTGCATTGTGGTAAATGATGCTTAATAAAAACTGTTTACAGAGCACGCGAGAAGTCAGTCTTCATAAAATTTTCAATCTTTATCTTTGAACAGTCTACATAAAAGTTTCAATCTTATTCTTTTCTCAGTAAAAGTTCTCAGTTTTAATACATCACAGTTAACATACGTGTAGCAGTTTGACTTTGAAACTCAGTTACGCGGTACTTTAATCAGTGACTTAACATTTCAATATTGACAAGTTATTCAGTAATAGTGTATCCACAGTGGCTCAATCACACGATATACATCAGTGATTAATAACTTTCAAGTACACTATCTTACTCAGTTATCGCTTATTAAGAACCAAGCTAATCATTCACAGTTTCATTTAATAACAGAACTTTCATTAATACTTTACCGAACAGCGAAAACGTAACGTTGTACAGTGCGAAGTGTTACAAGATTGATTGGAACAATACACCACATTATCGAAACACAATATATTAACATATACAAGAAGAAGTTTGATAATAGACAGTCATATATATACACACTAGTTAACAATGAACGTATCCACACAACACATGACTTCATAGACTCTGATAGGACGCCCGACATCAATGGAACACATACACCGCGAGTGAATCTGATCTGCGTGTGTTGAGTGATAGTGACATCAAAGCTACGCGACCTCATACATATGGATCATCTGCAGGAAGGAGTTTCACCGATGGAAATATTGGATAATCCTTTTTACAAGTAAATCTTTATGTTATTCTTGTCATAAGAACTCTACTGTCCTGTCTCTTTCAAAGAAAACACCCTTTGAGAATTCGTATTAATTATCATGGAAAATTTAAATAAAGCTATTCATCTGAGGCAAGAAATGAACGCATTAGTATAAGATTTATATGTTGTTTATCTATGTTTATATATGTTGATTGTGTTATATATGTATGTGTATGTTTTCAGCGAACGATGTACTGGATTCATATTGTAAGTTGATTCATATATATGTGTTCTTTTTTATGGATGTGTTTACAGGACGTCATTTATATATATATTGAAGTTTCTTTACTTGAATGATGTTAATAAATAAGTGTTTATTTTATTCAGTATTTATGCGTTCATCATTGTCAATCTTACCTCATAACAGACATTAACGTCACTTGAATAAATTATAGTAAATTTAATATTTATACAACAATTTAGAGTCTCATTGCGGTAATTATACTAACCATCAAATAACTAAATAATCACGTAAATTCAAGTATTTGGTATAACTAACCTAATTGGATGATTACATGATTAAACCACAAATTAGTATAATTGCACATTGTATTCACTACAATCATAGATTAATTAATTACATTATCTTTTAATTAATTACATTAATAAACGATAATTATAGTCCAATGGTGATCGGCCTCCTTATTGTGGTGACGTCTGATGAACACATCTTGTTGAATAAAGTTGAATTCACTGTCACTCGTACACACACGTGAACTCGCGTCGTTTATAGAGTAGTGTGGATGTGATGTTGCTTTCAATGTCAGTTTGTATAGATCAGTTCGCTTTATAATGTGTGATCATTCTAAATGAGTGGTGTATATTCACGCTCGCAAAGTTAATGTCGATGTCCGTTTATCACAGAAATTCACTTGACTTTGTGTTGATGTCTAGGCGTTTCTACTACTTGGTTGATTAGTTTGTTCAAGTATTTAAATGTTCTGTTACATTTAGTGTAATTCATTAACACTGGCTAAATGTAATTCTTTCTAAGTTGTACAGTACACTAATAATGTTTCGTGTATGTGCTGAGATTACATGATAGTTCGCTTGAGTCACTCGAATTGTTCACTCGGAAATTCCTAATAATGTTAATGCTTAACTAAGTTCGTTAATTCGTACATTTTATACTGTTGTGTTCGAGTATTACTTCCGGTTGCACTTTGAATCTTACAGTTTGAAATTACTAAGTCCGAATATTATAACACTGAGTTTTCACTAAGACTGATAAATTTTACAAGACTGAGCACAGTAATACTGAGCAAAATATATGTTCAAAAAATGTAATAAGACTGAGAGTCCTTCATAGTACTGAGAAAATTTAAAATACTGAGCAAACTTAAAATACGACTGAGAGAATTAAAAAATATGACTGAGCAAATTAAAAATATGACTGAGACCCCTCCGTATTAGACAGTCAGTTTTTATCAACTCGTCCCTAATCAAATTTTGTCTTGAGACTGTCCACGCCTTTTCTTACTTACGATAGGTCAGCTCGATATTTTCTTAGAATATTTTATCCCACTTCTTCAGGGTTTTTTGGTTTCTGTTCAATGATTCGCTTTGACTCCTGGTTACCATAGAAACTCTCCTCTCCACCGGTGTCTTCGCAAGACGCTGTACCCTGATAGGTTGTTAGACATCCCCCAGATTTCTTCGTTCGGACGTTGATCTCTTTCACAGAATTTCTGGTCATTGCGCGCCTGTCAATCACCCTTTTGTTTGGGACTTACGCAATGTTGTTCTAACTTTCCCCATTTGTTTCCTTGGTCATCTTGAGGTATTGTTCTATCTTACACCCCTTTTTTGTAGCTATTAATAATTTCTGACATGCGTTGGTTGGTGAAGCCACCCCGACTTTCTAATCGTAAATTGTGTCCGTTACGTAAACGTCACCTCCCGCTGTGCAGCATCCTCGAGTCTTTTCAACTAGTTATTTCTTTCATTGTCTCTGTAAAGTGCAGCACCCTCAACTCTTTTGTGACATCCTGTTGTTTTTTGCAGTACCATCGTATTCTGACGTAACCCGAGCAGACGTTCGCCTTAGTTATCTGTAAACGTGTGAGTGACCTAGCATGGCATTGTGTAGTTTGTTGTGGGGTAATAATTTTTAGCCAAGCTTCTCCTGTCATCTTGAACTTTCATATCTATTGTTGCGTAGAGTCTAACATCTTTCTATTGTCTGCTAGCGACGCTGGTTTGACATCTTCACATTAAGCCTTATTTATTGCTTTAACTTGAAGTCGTTGACACAACTGCGTGTGAACAAAATCAGTCGAGACGAAAATTTGAAATTTTTAAATTTTTCACTCGCTATACTCTTAATGATATATTTTAAGAGTTGGTATGTCTGTTGATATGTTTGTTGAGGTTTTGAGTTCATTAACCATTTTTTAACCACTTTTTTTGTTGATTAATTTAGTTACTTAGTTTACTACATTTGTGTTTGGTTTTATTATGAATTCTGTGTAATTATTTACTGTTTTATTTTTGTAGTTAACACTTTCAGTTTTGCAGGGTTGAACTATTTCCAAATTATTTCACACTGTTGGTTTATAACTTTAATTTGTTTACCGATAAAGTTTGAAATTTGTATTAACCATACTACCTTGTATGACTTAATGAGTTTTAACAAGAATCAAAATATAAATTTTGATTCAAGAATTTTGAGAAATAAATGTACATCTTATAAGATGTTTATTAAAATTACATGAATTATTTGTAAGAATTATAAAATCTGGACATAATTATTATAAAATAATTTACTAATTGATTGTATTCATAAAGGAAAATCAAATTGTTCAATACGATAACTGTGCCTAGTCACTGTTTTTTATGAGTACATGTATGTGTGTGTGTGTGTGTGTGTGTGTGTGTGTGTGTGTGTGTGTGTGTGTGTGTGTGTGTGTGCACGTGCACTTGCACGCATGTGTGAGACGCATTCACAAAATAAAGTCCATTTTGTTATTAGTCATGGAAGAATAGAGGAGTGAGGATGTAGTATAGTATGATTTGCTTGTAGTGTGTTGTTGTGTCTTGATGTTGTGCTCAATATTAGTGATTTATAATGAGTGGCATAATAAACACAGTATTTACTTACAAACAAGATCCCCTCAATTGCAAGAATCCCTCTTATATTTCAGGATGATCTGAAGTTAGTATTACTGGACTACACTACAATTAGAACACATGATAATATTGTAACACAATCCTATTAGATATGTGTTGTAATACAATTTGTTTTAATAAATGCCAATAAGCATTAATTGGTGACACTCCTTGTTCTCATGTTTATTATTTTCTGTCTCTAAATTTTTGATTCTGAGACCTGACTCAAATATAAGACTGTCCTAAATTTTAAAGCAGAACTCTAGCAAAAATGGGGTCTTATTTTCAAGTAAATACTGTAATCCAGAGAGTTATAAGGTCCCACAGTGTAATACAAATTTGCTTGAAAAAAATTCACACACAATTCTATGAAATTTATGGTCATATATATGTATGACCAAACTGTGATGATCAAGAATTTCATCACCATAAATGGCTTTTAGATGACAATGAATGTCACTAGCGTTGACTTTTCAGATGTTAAAAATTCAATCACTGCATGTTGTTTTAGATGCATTGCCATAGCTGGCATATTCGACTCCATAACAATGGCGACTGACAGAAAACAAGAAGGAGTTGGTCAACGAGATTTGGAATGTTTGTAATACAAGATGGCACCATGTGTCGACAATTATTACTCCACATCTTGTGTACCATAGACATTAACTATTTTAAGAAACAAGAAACACATTAACATAGACTTGTAACTTGTAAAATATTATTTATATGTAAAAATTAACAAAAAACAAGTGAGAACTCGTGTTTTTTAAAAGTTCAGTGAATTAATCCAACTAGCACCACAGGCGAGAGACTGAAGAGTTAGATTTCTTGTCGATTAAAGAACAGCCATTGCTACCCCCTAGTAGGGAAATTTTGAAACTGTAATTAATAATAGATAAAGACATTTTTTTCTCTTTATATAATTTTGCATATAAAAAAAACAATACATTAAGTAACAAATAACTTTATTCTAAAAAGTCTGTATATTTTTGTGTACTGCAGGACTGAGATTTAACAGTTATTAATTCATGCTATAAAACAAAAAATTCAAATAAAAAATAAAGTACTCACATGTGTAAAAAGATCAGTACAACATACACACACACACACACACACACACACAAACACAAAACTATTTTCAATAATATTTACCTCTGTAATCATTTTTCCTCTTGTTTTGTTACGTTCTCTATGACTTGCTTTCTTTTCAAGCTGCTGAAGAACCCTTTCTCTAGTTGTTCTGTACTCAAGTGCAAATTCTGATATAATTCGGCATAGTTCATTTGGTTTATTTGCTTGCACTCTGTGAAAAGGAATTCCTAGCCACAGACAGAATTTATGGTATCTATTCATTACTCTTCGATGGACTTTTGTTAAAACAATAATCCTTTCTGCACAATCAGCTAAAAAGTCAGATAATCTGAAAGTAGAAAATTACTCCAGATTAAAGATGTACGCTCTTTGCCATAAATTAGTGTATATTATATGTTACATTTTTAAACAGTGTTAACAATTAAAACTTTTTAAGATTTTTACTTTATATTAAATCCATACAATATGATATTTTGTTGAATATAGAAATTTAAAAATTGCCCAAACATGCATGGGTTTAACATATGGAATTTTATTGTCTGCCCAAACATTTTAAGAACAAATGAGGGACGAGAATTTATAATTTTCAAGTTAGACCTTTTTTTGATTGACTTACCAAAGTTATCCTTATTCTATTCAGCAAAACAGGTAAACTGATAAAAAATCAAAACTGTAACAGAAACTGTGAGAACTATGAAAACATTGGTAAGGAGAGCTATCAACACTGCATTGTAAGTGTTAAATAGAATAACTTGTATCCACCATACACAAACAAGCACAAGCACATGCACACACATACAATGTTTCACCAATTTTTGCTTTTACTTATAGAACAAATGCTCATTCAATTTTTATTTCCTAAAAAGAGGGGTGATTTGGCTGATAGCTCAGAATGGGCTTCAAGGCTTTTTCTTTCAGTTTAGTTTGAAAAAAGTCCTCCATATCAATCTTCCCCCCACATTTTACACTTCCCAAAACCCCTAAATCAATTGTTTACTTATTTATTTTAATGTCTAAAACTCTATAGCTTGGAATATTTTCAAAAAATCTTGCGTACATTCCTTTACAAGTAATATTCCAAATCAAAATTTTCCACTCTCTTCCAGTAACCCCAAATAATTTATAAACATTTCAAAACCTGTATCTGAGAAATTAAAACATAGGACCCATGAAACTTCTACAGAATATTTTAAATAATCATTTCGATACCCCCAAATTTTATTACATCTTAAACATTTAGAATTTTAAAAAAGATATATTTCATGTTTTTTTGGTATTTACATTACATATACCTATCCTTTTGGTTGAAAATCTCTGACAACCATGTTTTTTAGTAAATGTAAGAGGTGTTGTACCCATGATTTTAAATGTTACCCTACTTAACACTTGTAATCACAGTTTAAAATGAGTGTAACTTGTTTTAACATCTATTCTACAAAAAATGTAAAAGGTCATCCTAAAGATGTTGAAAAGCTGTAAAAGAACTGTTCTCACTTTTAGTTACTTAGTGTTTTTATCTGATTAATATTGTTTCATTATTTGAAAAATGAACCATGTCTACTGAATTGTGAGTCTACCATAAAAAGATAAGCAACTTCAGCTAACTACTGAAGAAGCCAAATTATCTCTACATGTCACTAAAATTTGCTGGGTTGTGGAAGCAATCCATGATGTAATAGAAAAAGTGTAAATGTCTTCGTAATGAAATAATTGAACTATCTGTTGAACAGTTTGTTTTTTAACTAATGAGTTGGTAAAAATTTTAAATCTAATGTAGGTATAAGAGATCTATAACTGCTTTGCTGAAGTCTAAAATTAATACAGAAAATATTTTAGCAAATGAAATAAAGCAAGGAAATTGAAAAAAAAGAGTAATTACCACTTTCAAAAATTAACTCCAAAACTGTTATAGCTGTATTAGAATTTAGAATTGTAGACTGAAAAATTAAAGAAAAACTGGTTACTAGAACCTGTCAGCTATCACAGGCACTTTGTTATTGAACCAAGTCATCAATGATAATGATGAAATAGACACTAGTTATTTCAAAAAAAAAAAAAAAAAGAAATTTTAAAATATAAAAGTAAGTCTCAGCACAAGAATAATAAAACATAATATAATGGTATATAGATTATGAGTCAGACTTAAATTATGTTGTTGGATTAAAGTCATACAATTGTGACTGCACAGTCTTAAGAATAATTGCCAGTCATATAGGGACGTTTTTGCATCATATTATCTTATGCAAGATATCAAACCAGTATTATCAGGCCTCATGAATTATTAAATAAAATCTTTGATACGGTACTAATAAGTGTGAAGAGATTCTACATATTATTAGTGGCAGCAAAGATGAAGAATAATTTAATCATTAACAACAACAAAATTTCTGTGTATTTATAATGTCTTTATCATTATTACTATTTACTGCTCATAAGATATACTCAGGGTAATTTATATACAGGGATCCGGATTAATATAATTATATAAATATAAAAAAAATTCTAAGTAGATTATTCATGCTTATTTGCATCTACAGTAGATTTAAAAAGTGTAATAAAAAATATTATCTTTTACAAAACTTTTAGGGTAAAACAAATGATTGTTAAGTGGTCAATTAATGACAGGAAAATCTATAAAATATTGCACCAAACACTTTGTCCCAAAATGGGATTACACAAAATTGTTTTTACTGGGGTTGTCTTTGTTGCCCATAAATTTGAATGGGAAGGACAGCGGTAACAACAAAATACAGTTATTAATATTTATGATAACACTGGTATAAAATAATGAAGTAAATAATGATGTAATGCTCTTACTTGACTTTCATATTTGATGTTGCTCCGTCATGTTTCGTTATAATTTTCAGGTGATCAAATGACGCTTTGCATTCTGATTCCATCTTGATAATATTAGCAGCCAACTCATCAAAATCAATTTTTGAAGCTCTTGTGATTGTACCAATCTAAATAAGTTTTAAACAAACATATTTATTTATATAATTATATGATTATACGAATATTTCTAATACTGTGGGTATAAAAAGTAAAAAGTGTATTTCCAATCAAAGAAATTGTGCAACTCTTTAGATGACAAATAGAAATACACATACACAAACACATACAAAATCAGTTTCAATGAGTTTAAGGTTGTGGCTCAGTTACAGAGAAACATGGATGGCTCCAAGGAAATATGGATGTTTAAAATTACCCTTATGATTTTTGCCAGTCTTAAGCAGTGTTAAAATTAGTTGTTGTTTCACTAAATCTGTCAAAATTATCTACACGTACACATGCCTTTTTTACTTTGGAATATAGAATTTTATACCTAAATGTTTTATAAAGGTTAGAAATGGTAAATATGCAGAATTGCAATCATACCTGTAAAAGCAAAACATTGTTCTAGCATTGATGGCATGAGTTTTCCAAATAAAAAATTATTTGTATTTATGTTTAATTGCTGAAGTGATTATAACACACTGTTTTTATTTTAGACAGGAACAGATGTTTATTTTCTTAACTTTACAATATGTAAACATATGCTACACAAAGGAATTCTCAGTTAGGTAAATTTACACTCTCTTATTCTCTAATAAGATATGGCTTGAGAAAACATATGACCTCTCTGCATTCCATATTACTTTGCATATATACAAAGATTTTCTGTCAACAATTTAATATGGTTGGAGGTAATGATTTTCCCCTTTTGGTTTGATGATGCACACTGGTTTGAAATTTGAGTGCTTCTTATTTTACAAAGGTTATTATTATGAGGCACGTTTTTTAAGTAAGTACCGTTTTGATACTAAAAATAACAAGTAATATTTTTTTGAACAATTTTATTTTTACATGGAAGCCAGTACATTAAACTACTTTTCCATACATAGTTTGGAAACATACTTTTCCATAGCCAGTACATAGTTTCCACTTATATTGAGGCACTTGTTGTATCGTGTGATCAGCTTCTGTATTCTGTCTTCATAGAAATCAGCTGCCTGAGAAGATTGCTGCAGGGCTGTTTTGACATCATCATCGTAGCGCTGGCCGCTAAGGTGTCGCTTTAAATGGAGGAACAAGTGATAGTCACTGGGCGCGAGGTCTGGACTGTAGGGGGAGGGGGGATGATCCAGTTTTTCCCAGCCAAATAACGTAATCAGATCTTGGGTGTGTTAAGCATCGTGTGGCCAAGCATTGTCGTGAAGCAGTACGATTCCCCTACTGAGCATGCCACGCCTTTTGTTTTGGATTGCGCGATGCAGTTTATTCAGGGTCTCACAGTATGTCACAGTATTTATCGTTTCACCCCAAGGCAAAAAATCAACAAGCAACACCCCTGCCTGTCCCAAAACACACTGCACATGATTTTCCGGGCTGAAATGGTTTGCTTGAACTTCACCTTCTTGGGAGATGTTGAGTGCCTCCATTCCGTGGACTGCTGTTTTGATTCTGG
Source organism: Magicicada septendecula (assembly GCA_034769895.1). NCBI lineage: Eukaryota > Metazoa > Arthropoda > Insecta > Hemiptera > Cicadidae > Magicicada > Magicicada septendecula. Next base: position 460,953,714 of record CM068367.1, read on the forward strand.
TATAATGTGAGACATCCATGTCTCGTCACCAGTGATGATTTGGCTTAAAAACAGGTCACTTTCCTCAGTGTACCTTGTGAGAATAGTCAGAGCATTGGCTAAACGTTTTGATTTGTGCAATTCAGTCAGGATTTTTGGGACCCAGCGTGAGCACAACTTCCGATAATTTAAGCGGTCTGTCACAATTTCATAGAGAACACTTCTTGAAACTTGAGGAAATTCATTAGACAGTGATGAAATCGTAAACCGCCTATTCTCACGAACTTTTTCATCAACTTTCTGCATCAGGTCGTCATTAGTGACAGACGATCGCCCACTCCGTGTCTCATCATGCACGTTTGTATGGCCTTCTTTAAATGCTCTAACCCACTTTTTCACCATGCCTTCATTCATACCGTTTTTCCCGTACACTTCACTTATCTGTCGATGAATATCAGCCGCTTTCACGTCTCTTGCATTTAGGAAACGAATTACAGCCCGTATTACTCAATTGGTGGGACTTTCAATGGTATGAGCCATTTTAAACACACATAGGAAAATGTAAACAAAGACTTCTGCTCACGTAATGGGGTCTGTAGCAAGCTAATAGATGCAGACATTCAGTGTACATACGCAGAACGGTGACCGCTGCGCTGTAGCGGCGATATAGCAAAACGGTACTTACATAAAAAACACGCCTCGTACTTTCCAGATATTAATAAAAATATTATAATGTCATATATTCTCCAGGTGTAGAAAGGTATAATGTCTAACACACAAAGCTGACCCTCATTTGTTTTGGATAACAACACTATTCGCACCCACCCAGTCTGGGTTAGATGCTTCTGTATGTAGGGTAAATTGTACCACTGGGAAAGGAAAACACAGACACAGAAATGGAAAGACAAAACTATCACATGGCTCTGAATCTGTGTATGTTAATAGAACTATTATTTACCTCAGAATACAGATCTGTGGATTCCGGGAATTTCTCCATGACCATATGGCAAAGATGATGTAGTAAAGAATGTTTATGAACAGTATCTTTCACTTCTGGTACTTTAGCAAGGTAATCAATCTGGAATCCTTTTACCTAAATTCATAAATGAAAATTTAAGTGAGTAATCACTAATAAGTAACCAAAATATATAATTTTTATATATCGTGAACTACCTGTAATTCTCTACCTGTAATTCTATCTGTTATAATAAAATATTTGTATACCTATATTTAATTTAGCTAAAGATGTTCTAAAACATTGGTATGAAGAAACAAAAAAGGTGCTGTATATATACGATATAAACTTTCTGGACACATCATCACATCATCTAGGGTAAAAACAGGCAGTTATGAAGACACTTATTGATTGAGCTTTACGGATCTGTAAACCACGCTTTCTTGGGGACGAATTGAAGCACCTGGATACTGCCCTGCAAGCTAATAGAATCTTGGTCAGCAAAATCTGAAGAGCTATGCGACCAAGGACAGCTCACCAGTCCATTACTGCTGAGGAACAAACAAAACAAAAGAAAAAAACACTACAAAAAACCAGGGAAGGTTTTTCTCCCATATATAAACAAAGTGACGGACCAAATAGGAAAGTTACTGTGAATACATGATGTGAAGACCGTCTTTAGGCCAACACGGAGCATCCAACAACATCTGAAGTCAGCTAAGGATGCAAGAGGCCTACTGGCTTCAGATGGTGTATCCCCTGTTCATGCAGACAAGTGCCTATTGGCACAACAAAGCGCAGAGCAAGAATGCGCATCTCTGAACACAGGATGGCCTGTTGACAGGGGCAGTCAAAGAAGTAAGCGCTTGTTGAGCACCTTCTGACCAATGACAACCATGTGGTGAAGTTTGGGGAGACGAAGAACCTATCCTCTACATTGCACAATCCACAATCCTATGCGGCTATACCAGGAAGCGATCAAGATACATAAACACAGTAGCAGCCTCAACAGGAAGGAAGAGTGCTTGAGGCTGAATAAGGCCTGGTATCCAGCACTCAGAGGTTCTCGATTGCTACCACGGATATAATGTCTAACTCTTGGCCAATCAGATAGCAGCCTGCACCTAGACAGCTATATAAGTGCAACGGTTTGGAGTCACATCATCATTTAGTTGCCAGAGGAGTAGAACTGAAGACCACTGAATATAACTGCCACAGCTGGAGTTGAAACGTTTGGATCTACAAAAAGAGGACTACGGCTCAACAGCACAGAAAATAATTTTTCTGGACAAAGTTTTTACATTTGTACATGTTTTTCTAAAACAAAACTAAGCTCACAACATAATAAACAGTGTTTATAATATGCAGTAAAACAGATTAGACAGTGTCCTACTAAGCTCTTCCTACTACAGTCAATCAGATTTCTAACAAATATATTAATAAATTCAATCCTGTGGAACTGATAATTTTTTTTAGGTAACATAAAAGTTGTTATGTATCTTATATAGTAAACCTATTACAAGATATGACGCATGAATTAACAAACTTTTACTGCTGAACCACAACCAATAATTTGGATACCACTGCTTTTACACATGTACCAATAATTAACAATCTTGAATAATACAAGCAAGGGTAGTTCAAACTGTTGTGTATTATTCAAGTGCCACTAAAAATTTTAGGGAATGATTCTGTCTACATAACAATCCATGAAAACAATTGATTTATTATAAAGAAAAAATTCTGAGCTACAAATGTTTTTCATAAATGGAAATATTTGTTCTTTAAATGGAATACCTTTACACATTTATGTGGCACAAAAATTGTTTGCTGTAAAAAATATTTGAAAGATGTGATTTCATTATAAGGATTTATGTTTTTCACCTGTATATAATGATTTAATCCATGGGATTGATACATAGATGCTTTGCATTTGTTTATGTACTGATTGAAGTAAATGGTAAAGTAGGGAAAACTCAAATAAAAAATATTACCTCACTGCCATTGAGAAAGATGCCAATAGAAAGGAGGGTACTAAGAATTGCCCGAAATGTGTTGTTTGATTTCAAAGTTTCCATGCCTTGTTTCAGATCCATTAAAGGTTCAGCGATTTCCTACAAACAGAAGTACTATATTGAATACAGAAAATAAAACAGTATAGTATTCACATTAAAGAAACATACAAAAATATCATAACAGTATGTATAGAAATCAAGCACCAAATGTTTTGTGGCATATGGTTAATACTTTCAATAGTTTTTTGAACAAAAATGTGTAATTGTAATTATATTTTAATAGAAATAGCTAGCTTCGCATTGCAGGACAAATGAATACATTATTGTTTGAATTTGGAAAAGACAAAACAAAACCCTTAATAAAATCCTTAAAAAACAAAACCCCTTTGCTGCAGTGTTCCACAGTCACTTAGTATCAACTGATTCAGGTGTAGTGTCTTATAGCTGCTGTGCTGGGACTTTGAATTTTCCTGGCACGTGTAAAGTTGTTCAGGGCTACCAACTTGGTTGGCAGCACTGCTGGTCAGAGCCTTGTCGAAGCGGCGGCGACACGATTTAGTGACCAGTCGCTGTGGTCAGCTGTTGGCTGTGTTTTGTTCCCAGTTAGATTAGCCAAAGGCTTTATTTTTGACAAATTGGGACAGGTTTGTTTTACGCAGGGAGGTACGACCAACAAGCCCTTGTGTCGGCCTCATTTCTCAGAGAGCCTTCAACCAGGACATTCCCGTTGGTCTGACGGCTGGGATTTATGTGTGTCTAAATTCTTTTCATGGGTGAGTAGACTCCTAAAAATGTTCAGGTGTGTATACTTAATTATTTTATTTCATTTTTATTTAATTATGGATTATGTGTGTTACGATTGTGTAAGCGTGTGTGTGGCCCAGGTTATTCATTATTGTAAAACTTATGCTTTGTAAAATTTTAATGTACTAGGTACTTCCTGTCTAAGGACGAAATTATTTCTTGTTAACTCTTATTTAGTTAAAGCTAATTGAAATCAATTGTTATTATTTAATAAAATTAAATAATTTGGATTTAATTGGAGTGAATAATGTGTTAATAAGATTGTCAAAGTGATTGCGGTGTTTGTGTTCCAAGGCGAGAGAGTGTAATGTCTGGGTGTATTAACTGGCGGCTAATCCCCAAATAAAATGTTATAGGGTCCCTGCCTCAGCCAGGAAAAAGGGGAAGATCGGTGGTCATGTGAACATCTGTGACTACCAGCAGAGCAGTTCTACATTAAGGCGCTCCCCGAAGCCGTCAGACCAAGAAATGCGGAAGGACCAAGATACACCGGAAGATCCAGAAATCCCAGGAACAACTTCCTGTAATCATTCACCATAGTCCAGGGACAAATTTTGGAACCTCTGCTCGTCCACAGTTCATCATGTTTCAACTTGAGTTCGCTGCTACGTACTTACTGGTGGGAGCATTTATGCCTCTTCAAACTACGTAAACTCCATAGCCTGTCTACCCTTGTTTTTAACATTAAATATCTGTCAACTCAATCAGTGTAACAACTTATTAAGAACTGAAAATATCTCAAGGTCACAAGAACTCAAGTTTGTTAAAAATTGTAACTGGTTCCACTGTAACTTGTCTAACACACACCATGAGGGGGTGGTTAAACTGTTCTGCTAAAGCATGGTTTCTCCTTACTTAAACTATTTGGAGTCCGATTATCTGTATTACCATTATTTTTATTATAATTATTCTTGAAGGGTTATTAGTGTAGTTTTTTATTAAGTGGTTGGGTTAACTTTGGTATGGTCCGTCATTTCTACAGGATTAATGTTCGCATTGTTCTCCCTCATGGGGTATGCTAGATTGCAAGGTAACAGATTATAGCCCAGACCAGACTTGCAGAAAAGAATGCACAATTAAAATTTCATACATTTATTGTTCTTTCTTTTACACACTTTTATATTAAAATGTTCTTTCATTATTTGGCACAAAATTAATTTATTGTAGCTAAAAAATCTGCTTTGAAAATATCTTTAAATAAATGTTCTCTTTATTTAAACAGTGCTGTAAATTTTTAATTGTTCAAAGTCTCCTTTTAAACAAAATTATATTTTAAATCAATGTTCTTTTACTTTACACTTTAAAGTTTTATAATTTGATAACAAATTTATTTAAATTTAGCTTCCCTGTTCTGTTGTCTTCATTGTCCTCCCGGTCGATGATCTCGATCCGGCCTCCAGCGATCCATCGTCTTGGTTCCACGTTCCAGGAACCGCCTCCAGGAACTGCCTTGCTCTAGGTTTCCGTATCGCAGCCGCCACGATCAGCAAAACGAAGCTCAGGAACGGTAGCCGACTATCTCGAACTCTGTGTTGGTTTCCTGCTGACACTCGCTGCTATCACGACTCTACGGGCCCAAGGACTGCCTGGAATTGATGTTGACTGGAATCGATGCACACCGTGACACCGCTTTCGCTGAGTACTGTATGACGACTTTCAGAGAGCAAAAAGAGAAGACTGGCTACTCTTTTTATAATACAGCTTAATGCCGCAGCGCTGCCGAATGATGTCACCACTGATATGCGCGTAGGCATATTTTCTATATACTCTATTATATTCTGGAGCGGACACGTGCTCGCTGACTTCCTTGTTTTTGAATCTTCTAGAACAATGCTTTATTACACATGAATAAACTTCCATAACCTTCTATTTTCTACCCACATCACACAACACTTCACTCACATATTAAATTATATCTTCATAGTTTTTACATTGTCTTATTATTAATTTAACCTATTAATTTTAATTTTTTATTAATATTCTTTTATTTCCAAGCATTCTTCTATCGTTCTGGACACTCATAACAGCTGATAATAATTATGCTCCACATTTACCTATAATGAGAGAGCTTGTCACATTGCAATATATATATCTTTATGTCCATTTACTGCATTCTATAAATTAATGACTACATGTAAAGAAGGATGTGAAACTGGAACATTGTGTTACCCACATGAAATCTAATAAATCTTGTTATTTTGTTAAAATATGTTGATTGCAAATCCTGTCACTCTATTAAGCTCCAGCACACTTTTCGCTTCCTCTAGGTTCATTAAACTAGTCTTAAATATTACGTAACGGTCCTGTGATGTAATATTAGCATGGTAGATTTCACCAGATTCCACTTGCTAAGGAAAGTAGGCCCTATACTGCATTCTGTGTTCCCTGGAATCTGTATCAGTACACTCGTGTTCCCATGGGCTTGGCCGTGGGGGTGCAAACCCTCACTCGCCTACTTGATACTGTTTCCCATGATGTCAAGTTTAATTTTGTCTTCAACTATCTAGATGATTTACTAGTGTACAGCGAGACCTTTGAGGAGTATGAGTCATGAGGTTATGTGCAGGTTGAGGAGTGCAGGACTCACTGTGAACCCTGAAAAGGTGAAGTTTGCCCAAACCCAAATTTATTTTCTGGGACACCTTATTTCATATAAGGGTGTCACTGTGGACCCAGAGAGAACACAGGGCATCAGGGATTTTCTCCCACCTAAGAATGCCAAGGGCATCGTGAGATTTGTGGGCATGGTCAATTTTTATTGACGTTTCATCCCGAATGCTGCAGAAATCACTGCCCCACTCAATGAATTACATAAAAAGGGGGCTAAATTTGAATGGGGAGAGAAGCAACAGAAGGCTTTTGAGGCGCTTAAGGAGGCCATCATGTCTCCACCTGTGTTGCGGATGCCCGATTTTTCCAAGTAGTTTGTCCTGCAGACGGACGCTAGTTCAGTTGCGCTCGGGGCTGTTCTTTCTCAGGTTGTTGATGGTGCTAGGCAGCCAGTGGCATTTGTATTCCAGACCTTGACCCAACAAGAAAAGAAGTCATCTGTTTATGAGCTAGAGTGTTTGGCTGTGGTATACGCTCTAGATAAGTTCAGGCATTTCCTGGAACATGCTGAGTTTCTGCTTGAGACCGATAATTAGGCCCTCTCTTGGCTTCTTGCTCATCCCAGACAACTGGGTAAAATTGGAAGATGGGTGGTAAAAATTTCATCCTTTAAATTCAAGGTGCAACACATTAGGGGAACTCAGAATGTTGTTGCTAATGCTTTGTCCCGTATATTTTCCTTACCCAGTGAAGTACCATCTGAGCAACCCTGTGCCTTACTGTTAGACTTCCCGCTAGCCTTTACTGATGTATTACCCCATCAGTTGGATGATGAAGAATTGGGTCCCATCATCAATAAGTTAAAAGAGGGTAACATACAGGCTCCTTATTTCTTGTCCAAGGGCATCCTATGTTGTAAGGAAAGAAAAGGACGAGTCTCTAAGTCCCTAAAATAGTGCTGCCTAGCAAGTTAGTGTCCATGGTCTTCAGTTACTATCATAATTCCCCAGTAGGTGGACATAAGGGAATTTCAAAGACCATTTCCAGTATCAGGAAGCATTTTATCTGGAAGGGCATGGATATTGCCATAGTTAAGATATTGCTGCTATAGTTAAGGTTGTCCAACGGACTGTATGACAAGGCCATACGCGTGTTGGAACAACACATAGATAGAGGTAGAGATAGTGCGACGCGTAACGGTTAGTCGCCCGCGCGGTCCGATACGATGCGCATCGTGTAGTGGTGTAATTGTATGGACGCGGTACTATGACTTTATGTTCTGGAATGATGTGCGAGTGAAAGTTTTTATTTGTATTTTATTAAGTTGACATACTCCATGTGAGTGATTTTCGTTTTACCAACCTGATGATGGGACCATGAGTCCCGAAACGCGTAGTTGTTAAAAACAACGAAGTTGCAAGGAGGAGCACCAGTGTACCCGGATACATTAGGTAATATTAACTATAATTAGTTATATGCAACTTGGAGACCACAACACAATATGTATAGTTAAGGTTGTCATCTATGCGGGTTAAGCAAGCCTGCCCAAAACACCAAGTTGGGTTTGTTGTCATCGGACGTGGCGATCAGACCAATGGAGAAGTTGTTCATCGACTACGTGGGACCTCTCCAACATAGCAAGTCAGGTAAATCTTTCCTGCTTGTTTGTGTGGATGCTTTCTCTAAGTTTGTCTGGCTATTGCCCTTACAGCAGGCAAACGCTCGATTGACCATACTGGCACTTCAGAACAATATATTTCAGCATTTTGGACTTCCGGCCATCATTGTCTCCGACAATGGTCCACAATTCATTTCGGGCAAATTCCGGTGAATGTGCTTTGCCAATGGTATCCGACATGTAACCATTTCACCTTATTACCCTCAGCTGTCCCACTCAGAAAGATTTAACAGGAATCTTAGATCTGCTCTGATTGCTTACCATGCAGAGCAACAGAATTGTTGGGACCAGAATCTCAAGTGGTTACAGTTAGCCTTCAATACAGCCCTCCATGAAAGTCATAAGGCCGTTCCCTTTGAGGTGATGTTTGGATTCTTGCCCACACTTCCATTGGCTAACTTATGGAAAATTGAAGATCTTCTGCCTAATCCTCCAGACGTTAGAGCTGCAGACAGGTAGAAAGAAGCCTGGAAGAATCTGCTCCATGCGCACGAGCGTGTCTGTTTGTTATAATCAGGGGATTTGGTCTATTGCCACAGCTCAGCCGTGGACAAAAGAGCCACCAAATTATGTTATCGTTGGTCCGGTCCACACCGCATTCTAAGGTTTGTGTCACCAGTGACGGTGAGGTTGGGAGATCCCAACGGTGATGTTGAGAAGTTGACCACTCACGTATCCAAATTGAAGTTTTGCCATGTGGCATAGGTAGGTGAGTGGTGGTAGAGAGGTTTTTAGTTAAACTGTTGAGTTGGCTCTTGGGTTCTCAGTTTGTGAGTTTGGGAGGCCTTAGGAGGTCAGAGCTCTAGTGCACGTGCGTGATTTCTTGCCTTCTGCTTCTTCTGTCTGTCATCTCTTTATGCTGGCCCTGGCTAGGTCAGCATACAGTTACTACATGCTTATACACATACACACCCCACTCACACAGTTTCAATTTCTTATCCTTTTCTTCTTGTCTTGTTTCCACTGAGTCTCTAACTTCCTGAGAGCAGTATTTTTTCCTGAGACTCTCTAAATAGCCAAGAGGTACAGTTGTCTTTACTTTTGTTTTTGGGCAACCAGGTTGCTCTTTTGGGGTGGGGGTGTGCCGGGATTTCTACTGCTCACTGCTACACTGCTCAATATAAAAACATACTATTTCATTGTCAATGACTATATTTAGACTACATTTTATGTGAATTACCTCGGTAGTTCTCATAATTGATAATATTGTCACTGTCATTTCTTACTCTATATTAGATTTATGATAAAGTTGTCAAAACTTTGGTTAAGCTTAACATTACTTGTCCATTTGTCAATGTTCATCACTTTGTTTTCAGTTATATCTTTTCCAACTGACATAGCCTTGTGTAGTTGATGTTAGAAATACAGTTTTGCATTATGTGTAGTACTATTTACCAAATGTCACAACAAAGCTTTTACGAATTACATAAATTAGATTCATGTTGGATATTGCAGAATTTCAAGTAGGAGTTCACATGTGATTCTACTATATGTGATAAAACTGTATGATGACTACATGAAAGCGCTATACTGATATCCCGATACAGTATAACTCCTATAATGAATTGTCCACTATTCAGAAGTGCCTTCTGTTTTGAAAGTGGTATCAGTTGGTGGGTGGGGTGTCGTGAATACAAGTCAAATGAAGTTTTCTAAAAATGTATGTTTTAAATTGTTAAACATTAAATATGTTCATTAGTATATTAATATTATTATTATAAATATTTATTTATTTATCATTATTATATTTACTAATGTTTACAATAATTGTAAAATTTACTACGGGCACTAAGGCACTATATTTACTACAATAATTAAATGTGTATGTAATTGTACTCAGAATAATTCTATACTAAGAAATATTCTGTATTTTATTAAATAAAATTAATAAAACCATTTTAATGTTAATAGTTCTATGCAGTACAATCTTTTAAGTTTATAATGTAATTTACAATATTGTAATTTTGTAGGGAATGCTTCAGGTAAATGTTTAGCACGGCAATTTTTAAATTTATGCACAGTAGACCATTACCTTAGGCATACATGTAGACCAACAGTTAAGCATACATGTTGAAAATGAATATTCTGAATTATTAAAGTTTACGTTAGTTAAAAAAATAAAAATTAAAATTAAACATACATTTAGTTAAAAACTAAGTAAAATTCAAATTTAGGCTAATTCAAATTTTTTCAAATTCTACTAGAAATTTGATTTAAAAAGATTTTACTGAAACAGAAAAAAAATATCAACCATTTTAAACATAAAGATGGTAATTTCAAAAAAAGGGTATTATATTTTGCATAGTACATGGACAATCAAAAATTCTCTGTGTACTTGATGATTAGAGTACAGAAAATATACAAAAATATTTTAAATAGTTTCTACTACTTACAATGATCATATCTAGGATTAGGGATAACAGGTAGCTTTAGTGTGACCTTAGTGTCTCCCTGGCTCTGGCAACTGACTGCCAAGCAGACATATTGAGCCAAGTATTACATTAAGATAATAGTGTTATCTATTCTCTGTTTAGTGTAATAGAGAATATACACAAGGTACTCAACACTTATTGTAGGCACTGAATACACACAAGGCACTACACCATAATGCAGTGCAGCACTTTTTTAAGAAATTCCAAGAAACCAGTTCTGCATGTGATGCTGCCAAACATGGAAAGCTATCAATACTGACAGAGGAGGAAATGTTGGATGTCTCAGACTGTATGCTTCAAATCCGAACAAGTCCATCAGATTTTATCCCAGCAGGTCAGTGTCATATGCATACAGTTGGTGACATGGTGCATACAGTTTTATAAAAATGCCTAAGCCTACATACTTATAAAATTAAAGGTGGAAGGTGCACATGAATTGAAAACTGGTGACAGTGCTAAGCAAGTAATGTACTACAGATGGTATTTTTTAGAATCTCTTGACCTCAAAGGCTTTCATGACCTTGATCTTGAAGGACATTTCAGACATCGCATTCTTGACAGATAAGACATACTTCCATTTGTTAGAGTTATAGTGAATAGTCAATAGTGAAAACTCATATGATAGGTGTCCACACAATTCCCATGAGTTCCAAGTGTCACCACGTCACTGGTGAAAAGATCCGTAATTGGATTGGTGCCTAATTGTTTTTTAGTGAGACTGGCAACTCTCAATGTTACTGTGACTATATTCTCTATAATTTCATTGTGCAACTGAAAGAAGATGCAATTGTCAAGGACTACTTCCAGCAGGATGGCACTATAACACTTAATCAGCCAATATGTCTATGTTTGGCAATCTTGGAAAATATCTTTGAAGACAGAATCATTTCTAAAACCATATGGCCTCCAAGATCTCCGCATCTTTTCTCACCCAATTTTTAATACAGTCCATTCAGACAATTGATGATTTGAAGATGGCTATCACATAATACATTTAGAATGTGGGTAGTGCTAAACTGAACAGGGATATCTGAGAGCACAGTTCACTGAGTCAAGAAATGTCTGGAGGCTGGAGAAGAACACTTCGAACATTGCTTGTAATTTTGTTATCATGGTAAGTTGTTGAAACTATTTTGGTGTAAAAAGACTTTTTGATCACATTGTACAAAAACTATTCACACACACACACACACGCGCGCGCACGCGCGCGTCCTCTCCTCCCTCTCGCTCTCTCCTAAAATTGTAAAAGGAATACCTTTTCCGAAATTTCAAAATCCAATTTAAAAGCCCAAAGCTTTAGACGAGCAGATAATTCTGAAATTGAAGCCAGTGTTAACAGGAACTGTTCTGCATTGCCTAATGGAAGATCTGGATTAGCTGCTTGGGCTTCTTGTATTTTTGAACATTCTTCTTCTGTGGGTAACATTGTCAACAATTTCTGTAAACAAAATTAAACAGAAATATGTTATCATTCATAAACACTTTTTTTTATAAAACACCATTCTTTGTCTCAATGTCTAATAGTAGTAGCAGTTAATTGGCTAATGGGTTAGAATGTCGATTATCAGAGAAATCAGTGTCAACATGTAAATTAATTTTCTGTGTAATTTAATTGTTACATTAAAGTAAGTTATTTCTAAGTTATTTTAAAAGAAAAGACATTTAACATGAAATGTTTTGTATACGTTTGTAGTTTGTATGCAAACTAGACACTCTTGAACAATTGGAAATATACAAACACACAAAAACACATAAAAACGACATCCTAAATGAACAGATACAATTCAAATCACACGTATTATTCGAACATATCACACCCCACACACACAACATCGATCCTTCAAAAGCCGACGCCGTCACCAAGAACAAGACGGACAGCCCTCCCAGTGGCAGCCTCTGACAAAGCTTATAATAAGCGAAAAGTGGTTCAGGCTATAAGGTAAAACTTTTATGTTTTTACCAATAAAAAACTTTTTGTTCCAAGTCGGTAGTGCTATAATTATATTTATTCATTGTGTGTATGGTCACCAAGTTGCAATGGTTAATTTTAAAATAGGTTAGATACATGATAATCCTTCATGCAACTTACTTTGGTCGCTATGCACGACTCGTTTCAGGATCAAGGTCCCATCTTCAGGTGCTCACTCGGGTCGAGCTCGTCAATTCATAAAAACACACACATAAAACATAAATAACACTGAATTTAAACAGTCATACTGAATGAGAGGGGACGATGCGCATCGTTGAGAAAGTAAACGTGCACTGGCCGTATAAAGTCCAATGCAGAGATAAGTTGGTTGTACTCTTCATGTCTGTGCCAGTTTTTGTATCACAGTATCGAAGAGCGCGTTGGATTTGAATGACACCATATCATTCAACAGGCACTCTTTCTATGACTTGGCCGCTTTATATATCTCATACTCTTCTAATGCATTCATATATCGGCCCTTCTTACAAAAGTGTATGGGTTTAAGATTAACAGTTAAGTTAGTGTAACTGTGATCACAGTCAATCAGGTGTTGCGCATAAGTCGATTTACTGTTTATCACATTCTTCATGGGCAGGTGTTCCTTGAACCTCTCTTCAAAACGTCTCCCGGTCTGGCCGATGTAAAACATGTTGCAATCATCATACACAATTTTGTAAACGCCAGAGCGTGTCTCTACACTTCTGTGTATCTTGGGGCGCAGTGCATTTTCAATGTTATTTTTTGTCCTAAAGATAACTGCGATACGGTATTGTATTTCTTAAATTGGTTTTTTTATAATGTTAGGCAACAAAGGTGTGTACTCTACCGATATATATCTGTCAGTATTATGCACTGTGCTGATCGGAATTTGAGTTTTGTTCTTGCGCCTGGAGATAAGTTTATCTATTATACTAGCGTTATAACCTTTGGATATGGCGATGTGTTTTAAAGTGTTTACTTCGTCAATGAAGCAATCTTGCTCTAAGGGTACAGTAAGAAGTCTATGGACAAATGTATTGTATGCCGCCATTTTCTGGGACCACGGGTGATACGAATGAGCGTGTATTGTGGTGTCAGTGGTAATGGGCTTTCTGTAAATTTTAAATTTGAAAGAGTCCTGAGATTTAATTATGGTCAGGTCAAGAAAGTTCAGTTGGTTATTCTCCTCTGTTTCAAGTGTAAATTGTATGTGTTTGTTAACATTGTTCAAGTAGTTTTTCAGAAGCTCAATTTGTCTTAATGTGCCATTAAAGACGATAAATGTGTCATCAACATACCTGTAATAGGACACGATGTTTTTACGGTATTTATTATTACTAGAAAATAAATATTCACTTTTGAAAGCGAATATTCACTATACACAAATTTTAAAGCGGGTAGAGAATTTAACCGATATGAACCTAACAAATGATGAGGAAACTTTACTGAATAAAGGACTGAAATATAATCTACCCGCACTTAGTATGAATCATTTAGTACATGAAGTTATTAACGCTGAAGCAGCCATTAAATTTTTACCCAGTGATAATACGCAAAATGAAGCCAGAGTAATGATAAACAATAAACTTAATAGGCTATTAAATATGAATACACGGACACAACATCTCTAACGTAAATATCGTAACGACCGCGTAGTAATTAGTAACTTACGTAAGAAGTTAATTGATAATAATGTTATACTACTGAAGGCCAATAAGGGTAATACTGCCGTCCTACTACACAAACATGTTTATGTGAACAAAGTACAGGGCTTCATAACCAACAATAACATTGATATATTGACTGACGACCCCACTAAGAGTTACATTAAAGACCTGAACGCTGTTGTTAATAAATGTACCAATCTTTTTGATGAGCGCACACGCCGTTATTTGAAGCCGATACATGCACAAGCCCCGCTGCTTACGGGCTTACCAAAAATCCATAAAAATGACATTCCCATTAGGCCATTGGTTAACTTTACAACGGCGCCATGCTACAGAGCCACAAAAATACTACAGAAAATTATTAAAAATAATACAACACTTCATAATAATCATAGCGTTATAAATAGTTCTGACTTCATAAGTAAAATTAAAGAAGTTAAGTTGAAACCACAATACAAGATAGTCTCCTTCGATATAGTGAGTCTGTATACAAATGTACCTGTTAATGAGACTATTGAAATATTAAAAACAAACTTAATGGCCAATGCCACATTAAGCCCACAGGCTTTAATGAGCTAATTATGTTGCTTAAGGAAATATTGCGCCAAAATTATTTCACTTTCAACGATACATACTACAACCAAAAGGAAGGCCTGAGCATGGGTTCTCCTCTAAGCGGGATACTTTCTGACCTTTATCTTAATTTTCTGAAAGTGAATATTTATTTTCTAGTAATAATAAATACCGTAAAAACATCGTGTACTATTACAGGTATGTCGATGACACATTTATCGTCTTTGATGAATTTGATGCTCAATTAAGACAAATTGAGCTTCTGAAAAACTACTTGAACAGTGTTAACAAACACATACAATTTACACTTGAAACAGAGGAGAAACCAACTGAACTTTCTTGACCTGACCATAATTAAATCTCAGGACTCTTTCAAATTTAAAATTTACAGAAAGCCCACTACCACTGACACCATAATACACGCTCATTCGTATCACCCGTGGTCCCAGAAAATGGCGGCATACAATACATTTGTCCATAGACTTCTTACTGTACCCTTAGAGCAAGATTGCTTCATTGACGAAGTAAACACTTTAAAACACATCGCCATATCCAACGGTTATAACGCTAGTATAATAGATAAACTTATCTCCAGGCGCAAGAACAAAACTCAAATTCCGATCAGCGCGGTGCATAATACTGACAGATATATATCGGTAGAGTACACACCTTTGTTGCCTAACATTATAAAAAACCAATTTAAGAAATACAATACCGTATCGCAGTTATCTTTAGGACAAAAAATAACATTGAAAATGCACTGCGCCCCAAGATACACAGAAGCGTAGAGACACGCTCTGGCGTTTACAAAATTGTGTGTGATGATTGCGACATGTTTTACATCGGCCAGACCGGGAGAAGTTTTGAAGAGAGGTTCAAGGAACACCTGCCCATGAAGAATGTGATAAACAGTAAATCGACTTATGCGCAACACCTGATTGATTGTGATCACAGTTACACTAACTTAACTGTTAATCTTAAACCCATACACTTTTGTAAGAAGGGCCGATATATGAATGCATTAGAAGAGTATGAGATATATAAAGCGGCCAAGTCACAGAAAGTGTGCCTGTTGAACGATATGGTGTCGTTCAAATCCTACATGCGCTTCGATACTGTGATACAAAAACTGGCACAGACATGAAGAGTACAACCAACTTATCTCTGCATTGGACTTTATACAGCCAGTGCACATTTAGTTTCTCAACGATGTGCATCGTCTCCTCTCACGCAGTATGAGTGATTAAATTCAGTGTGTTTTTTATGTTTTATGTGTGTGTTTTTATGAATTGACAAGCTCGACCCGAGTGAGCACCTGAAGATGGGACCTTGATCCCGAAACGCATCGTGCATAGTGACCAAAGTAAGTTGCATGAAGGATTATCAGGTATCTAACCTATTTTAAAATTAATTATATTTAAATAACTCATATCACTGAGTACAGATGTTTGCACACAATAATTCACAATTATCATATTACACTAAACCACTTTAAAAACATGCAAACAGCAATGCATAACATGTCTTTTCACTACACAAATTGCAGCTAACATCCATCAATTGCATAATACAAAAAATTAACAAGTCAGTGAACAAGAATTTCATTTTATTTCTGCAATTAAAAGATAGCTCAGATTCAGAAAATAGACAATTAGAGTGAAAATGTCATTAAAAGAAAGTGGTGTTGCTGCAGTGTTAAAAACTAAAGGTAACATACACATACGACCATAATAAACAAATGCATTGGAAATGATTTTGACTAAGGAAGCTTTATTTACAAATTATATTTATGACAACAGTAATTGACAAAATGTAATAATAATGAAAAACCAATCAAATGAAATGAAAAATCAATTATTTATTGTAATGAATAATAAATTAATTAATAATTTCTAAAATATGTCATGATAATTAATGGTTCAATCAGTTTGATCAATACTGGTAGAAACTGAAGATACTACATCATCTCTTACAATATCAAAATTCTGTCAAAATGTCATTACAGTATTGAGTACTGGTATGTCATGGAGTTTCTGAAATAATATCATCTTGAAAATAAACATTTATCTACAAAATGACATTTAAAACACAGTTAAACTGGATTTGGTGGATTGAAACAAACAAATTTTACAGAGGTGTGAAAATTATTAGAATAATTGTGATTTTCTTATTTTTTTGGTTTCTACTTTTAAGTAAAAGCAATATTTTATGACATATATCTTTTTAGTTGTTGATATAATTCATTTTTAATCTCTTAAGAATGATTTAGTGTACATATTTTTTTAAATTTAGAGTGGATTCAAAGTATTTAGAAAAATGTTTCAGAAATATGTCACGTTGCCATCACTGAATAGAGAATTCAGCTGGTTAACAGATGATTTTCAAAGTGAGGTTATGTTATGTTTTGGTGTTGTATCATTATTTCATGTTGTTACAGGTTACCAGGAGACTTTTTGTGCATTTTTTGCAGTTTTAGCGTAAATTTTCACAACTTTTAAGTTAAATATATAATAATATGTTAAAACTGATTAGAATAATTGGGAATTTTTGAAAAAAAATAATGTAACATCAATGAAATATTCCTTTATGTAAAAAACAATGACACATTTAGTATTCAGTATGCATTCCCTGGGTCTTTATGAGAGATTCAATGCGTTTTGGCATGCTTTCCAAATGTTTCCTACAAGAGTCTTTGATTTCATCATGGTGCCAAATAAGTTTCGCTATAAGATCGACCTTTGTTGTAATGCTAATTTTCGTCAGTCTCCTCTTCACAATGGACCAAAGGTTCTTTATAGGGTTCATATCTGGGCTATTTCCAGGCCATGGCAGGGTTTTTACATTATTTTCACTTAAAAACTTTGTAACAGACTTTGCTTTATGGCACGGTACACCATCGTGCATGAATACAAAGTCATTATTTGGGAACCAGTCCTTCAATTTTGGTAATAACCTATTTTCAAGTACTATTTTGTACTGATGCTGGTTCATCATACCCTCCATAATGTATAAACATCCTGTACCTTGAGCTGACATTACACTCCAAACCATCACCTGTGTAAGAGTTTGACCGTTTGTGCTATACACTGGGGCGGGAATTCTTCATCAGCACTTCTCCTTATGTACTGGCTGCTTTCTTCCGACATTGCAAACATGGATTCATCAGAAAAACAAACCTGAAAGATAAAAATATCCTTCAGTACTGTATAAACCACCTAAGTCAGCTGTGCTGTTAAAATTTTAGTCAATACTTTTCGATACTCTTTGCATGTTTTTAGAAAAAAGTGAAACTTTAAATTTACTGATTAATTAAAGAAAACTCAGTATTTCTTACCTTGCTCCAGTTGTTTCTGAATTGTTATTTTACTTCTTTTGCCCAAGCAAGCCTCTTCTTTGCCATAGCAGGTGTGATTTTAGCCTTCTTTCGAGGACGGCGTGCAGGGAGTCCAGCAGCGATCAATCTTTGACATATAGAAGAATCACAAACATTCACTCCATACTGCTCCTTACTCATTTTCAAGTCTTTGCTGGTGGTTCTTCTGTTTTTCTTAGCAATTTGAATTAGTTTCCTCTCTGTTCTTGGGCTTCCGACCACATTTTCCTACACGAGAGGGTGCATACTCAGAGCCAGAGTCTAAAGACTTCTTCAATCTACACACAGATGTTTGCAAAATTTTTAACCTATCTGCTATTTCTCCTTGTGTATATCATTTTTCTTGCAGAAGACACTTGGCCATAGCCACTTTTCTAGGAGAAAGATCACTTGTCTTGCCCATTGTCTAAAAATTCCTAACAAAACACTCACAAAGTTCTGTAGAGTACAATATTTAACTTAAAAGTTGTGAAAATTTATGCTAAAACTGTAAAAACTGCACAAAGCCTCCTGGTAACCTGTAACAACATGAAATAATGATACAACACCAAAACATAACATAACCTCACTTTGAAAATCGTCTTAACCAGCTGATTTCTCTATTCAGTGATGGCAACATAACATATTTCTGAAAAATTTTTCTAAATACATTGAAACCACTCAAAACTAAAAAATATATAGCCTCAGTGGCGGCTGGTGGTCGAAAATTTTGGGGGTTGCAGTTGTGGGTTGGATGGTATTAAATTGTTTAAATAGAAAATGCAAAAATATCACTAAGTTTATATGACTGAATGATAAAGTTAGTATTGTTTTATTTAATTAAAAATTATGACTTATATGGTAATATAACATTTTCTGTGTAACAACATCCAAAAAAGTATTGAAATTTTTTTGAAATTAGTTAACGTAATAACAGGCCTATTTATTTTAGTATTAATTCACTTTAGATAAACTATTTTACTGTGTATACATAATTAAAATTGAAAAATATTGTTATACTTGGGAATAATTTTGTCACTTACCCTTATTTGAAAAGAAAATCCATCCGCCTTTCTTTCAGACTGGCAAATTTTTCAATCACCTTCTGATTGAAATCAGGAATTTCCATGATCAGGTCCCTTTCTATTGAGAGCATGGCCAATGCAGACAACCTCTCTTGTGACATGGTGTTCCTTAGAAATGTCTTTATTCTTTTAAGCGTCGAAAAACATCTTTCTGCTTCAGAAGAGGTCATTGGTATTGTAATCAAAATTTCTACGAGTTTTACAGCTTCACTAAAAGTTTCTTCTAACTTATTGTCTTTGAAAAAAGAGTACAAACTAGCAGCCCCTGACAGTCTTCTAAAATCCGTTGCACTATAGATTGTTGCAAGTTCCGTACAGAGTTTTTTAAAATTGAGAAAATTGTAAGCGTTGCATACAGTTTTTACAGTGTCTTCTGGAAATTTAGAATCATAATCTGGAAACTTTTCTGACATGAACAAAGATGCTCCTACGAGATGGCTCGTTAATCTAAACCGTTCCTTTATTTGGCATATAATCACATCACATACTTCCTTCGCCTGTCTCTTCCACTCAGTTTTGTCAATCTTCCTTTTCTTTGGAGGTGAACTTTGTGATGACTGTTGTGGCTCTCCAGTTTGTGTGTCAATATTATTTCTGATTTTCAACACATTTTCTTCAAAACTTGTAAGAGACCGTTTTATAACAGTGAGATCAATATCTACTTTCTGGAGCTGATTAAAGAGTACCGGTATGTCAGTAAGTGGCATAATTTTTCTAAAAAATGAGAGCCAAAAAATAAAGTTTTGACTTACTAAAACTTTTAAATGGCCAGAAGCCTGTGAAAGAGTACTGTCATTTTTTTATGTGATCAGAATCTAATATTGTTTTCATGCACTATATTAGGTCCTGCCTGTGATCATAAATTGTTGTGACACTTCTCGATTGAAAGTTCCATCTGTTAGGTACAGATCTGGGTAACCGCTTTTTTACTACTGCATCTAGTATTGATGTTCTTTGCGGACTACCTGAGAAAAAAGCGCAAAGACCTTGAACACTGGCAAAGAAAACTCGAACTTCCCTGTTTATTGATGCAGCTTTCATCACAACTAAATTCATCTGATGTGCATGACAATGAACATATTGGTGTTTTAACTCATCAAGAATACATGATGCTAAGGCCCTGGCATCATGACGAGAAGGGTTAAGAAAAGTCCAGAATCTTTCTACAGGTCTGTTTTAAATTAGACACATCGCTGGTTTCATCAGCAATAACAGCTAAAAAATTTGCTTGTTTAATTTCATCTGAAATTCTTTCATGACAGACTTCTAGCATTATTTGTAGTAATTCATTTTGAATGGTTTTAGAAGTACCCCTAAATACTGTTGAAGTTTCAAGATGATTTTTTAAAATTGTATCTAGCTCTGCACTAAAATCTATTAACCCTCTAAAAATTCCTGGATTATTTGATTCTTTAGATTCATCGTGACCTCTTAAAGCTAGTTCAAACACACCACAGAAACGAATACAGTTGATAATAATACTTAACACATATCTATTCTGCTTAACTTGTTCATTGTGAGCTACAATATTTCTCCTATAAGCTGTATCTAGTTGTTCTGCTATGTTAGTTGTTCCTAACAATGCTAACTGTAAACTATTTTTTATGTGGGTACCTGAAGCCTCATTTTTTTCAGTTCTGTCATTAAAATGGTTTAAGTCTTTAAATCCAGTCTTAGTCCAAGTCTCCTCCCCTCCAAACAATATACAAGGAAAGCAAAATAATGCAATTTTAGTGTCACACCCACATAACCAGGAATATTTATTGTATAAGTCTGTTTTAAATTTACGATTAAAAATTCTATTACCTGACTTTACAGTTTGATTAAAACTTGAAAGATCTGGTGTAGGTCTACCTACTCTCTTAATTTCAATTTTTTCCTCAATTGGACGTAAACTGAACGGTGTTTTCGTTAAGTTTTCGACAGAATTCATTGGGTCATACGAGTTATATATAACGAATATCTTACACTATGACGCCTTAATCCTTTAATATGCACTATTATTTATATTTAACAATGAATTGTACTAACACTTAACTAACACTAACAATAAACTTCACAAAAAATTCGACCGACACTAATGAACTGAACTAATAAAACAACATAACCATACAAATTCCAACTGTCGCACACGTGTTATTTACCAACAAACTGGTGGCGCCGTGACTGACAAGCGGAGTTTGCAGTCCCTAATCACACCAGGCGAAGCTATAGCGATGTAATAGGAACACCCTAGTGTAGCCAGCCAGAACACAACTACATTGTGTTTCTCCATATACCAAGCGCGTCACAGCTGGTGTACACACCCGTAGTACACCGCGGCGAGAGAGGGTGTACGGTTTTTATTAAGTGCTCTGCACTTTTCAATCAACAAATGATTAATTATGATTATTTAGCTTGAAAACACTTATTAATTATTGTTTTTTTATAATTTTATAATTTAAAGTACAGTTTATGGGGGATTTACAGGATTAAAAATACAATTAAATTTACAGAATTTAAGGGGGGTTGTGCAACCGTGCAACCTAAGCACGGGCCGCCACTGTATAGCCTACACCAAATCATTCTTAAGAGATGAAAAATGAATTATGTCAACAACTAAAAAGATATATGTCATAAAATACTGCTTTTCCTTAAAAGTAGAAACCAAAAAAAAAAAAAAAATCACAATTATTATAATAATTTTCACACCTCTGTAAACAAAAATATCTCAAAAATGATTGCTAATCATTGATGTTTATATACTAACTGGATGCCCGACTGCCAACCCTGTATGCTTGCGAGACTGAAGCAAGTGGACGTCACGCCGCCATCTTTAAAGAGATCTCGAGCCCACAGTTCTACCTATACAACTGGTACATAATTGTGCCATTAATTACGCGACAATTAATTATTTTTTGATGATAAATACATGCTACGGTACGTCCTGAATAATACGAAATTTTGTCAAACCCATCAGCCCGAATGGTATTTCTCACTTACCTGTTAAATCTTTTGCTATTTCCACTCGTAATCAAAGAATTTATTAGCCAACACCGTGGGATCATAGTGTTATGGGAACGTAAAATGAAATTTAAAAACAAAAGTTTCTCAACGAAGAATTAGAAATAAAATGCTGTATTTCCAACTTTCATTATTATTAGGGCTATTTATCTGTATAAACAGATAACGTTACCGGTACTCACCAGGAACTCGGGAGTTCAATTCCGGGGGAGGTAGATCTATGTAAAAGTTTGGAAAATTCTATAGAGATAAATGAAATTATAAATCTTGAGAAACTTGGGCTCAAGGAGTAGTTGTTTATAATGTATACAAACATCTTTTGTCTAATCACCTGCCAGTGGCGCCCGGGAAAAATTGTTATAAACAAATAAAAAAAAAATAATCAGTTTTTCGCTCATATCTCCGTTAATTTACCCGTAGCTTAATTTTACAAGAGTTAAATTTTAAAGCTAAGGAAATTCTACACGAATTTCATTTTAAAAATATTTTTGTACGAGCAAAAATAAGCGCACTATAAAAATTTGTAAGAGGGGACCGCGCACCTGCCGTTCTCCACCATTCTATTATATATAATAATAGAACGTTTCCCCACCATTCTATTATATATACTTGCATAATCTTGTAGCGTGACAGAAAATCCACTACATTTTAAGTCATGTGAAATCATAAAGTTTAATTACACCAACAAATGTTATAATAATATTGAATGACATTTAAATAAATCAGAGGAATGAAACACGATAAAATAAAAATCCTCATTACATTATATATAAAAACCACTGTTTTAAAAAACCAAAGAAAGTATCGAAGCAACTCATAGTATAATATCAGTAAGTTACCCAGGAAGCTCAGAGCAGTAAACCAGTTATATAAGAACATATCAAGAAAAAAGAGACTCAATTAAAGAGTGGTGAATACCAAAATACCCCAAAAACAAGAAGAGGGAAGAATAAAGTTTGTGAACAGGAAGAAAACAATGCCCTGAAACCTGTATAGAAGAATAAAGTCAGTTCAGTGAATAAATTAAATACTCCAAACTAAACCTCAGTCGAGATAACACCAAGTACCTTGGTTTACCCAAGAATGAGGAAGGAAGACCAGAAGAGTGAAGACTAGACGAGGGACAAGAATGAAGACCAGAAGGAAGATACGAAGAAGGACAAGAAAGAAGACAGGAGGAGAGGAAGAAATAGTATGAAAGAAACACCGTAGTAAAACCTATTATTATATAAACTACTATCAACCCCAAACCCACAAAAACTATGCAAAAGAAAGTATAACATACCCAAAATCCTATAAAAATGTAATTATTGAGAAAACTAAAGTGCTGTATAGCGTTATAAGAAGTGAACCGACTAAAGCTATTGTGTAATAAAGAAAATAAACTAGTCTTAACAGTCCATGATTACTAAAGGTCTGGTCTGAGATAATAAGACTCAAAATATCAGAACCAACAGTGAAAGTGAATTTGTGTAAGTGTTTTTTAAAAAATGCAATAAACTTAAAGTTGGTGATACTATAACTTAGTAGTATGCTATATCACAACTTTGATATCTAATAATAAGCAGCATAATAAAATAATAAAATGGAAGGTTTCCAGTATTTTATTATTTTAATGTAAATCTTTATTTACAAGACATTTGTAAAAAATGATAATAAATAGAGTATGGGAGTTAATGTTTACTGATGTAGGGGATCACAATAATAATGGTTTAAACCAGAAAAGACTGACATTAATATAGTATTAATAAGTGTAAAATGTTTAAATAGACTGTTATTTCACAGTCCTAAAATCAATGTGTTAATAAAATGTATTTATAAGGGTTATTAGAAAATAAGATTTATGTTATGTGTTTTAAAAAAAATTATGTTTGATAAATAATAACCTACATACCATTAATAATGTTCTAATGGGTATGCTATGTTAGCTCTAATAGTTAAAAGATATATGTTCAAGCCATATCTGCAATATGTTAAATTGTGCAGATTGCTAAATAATGTTCATAATTAATTATTTTAATAACTGTAGTGTTAATTAACTACTACACCACACAATAAGTTATAAACCATGTTATTTTCATATAATTGTAATTATGTAAAGTCAGAGGAGGAATTAAGTTTAAATTTATTTGAGAAAGAAAGAAATATAAAATTCTAAAATCTAGGCCATTTGGTGAATTCACAGAAACAGTATAAACCAATATAATTCACTTATAAATCCTGTAAACTAGCAAGATTTATATAAGATAACTCAGTTAAACACTACTGGGAATGATCCTATGAGTTAAAATGATAATAAGGAAATATACCTTAAAACATTGTAAATTTTCAAAATATATAAATTAATTAATTTTAAAGAGCAATGTCAAATTTACAGATTAACACAAAAAACCAATTCAAAGGTGTAATTTATATGTATTTAAGGAAAGGAAGAGGAATATGACTAATTAAAATTTATTATAATAGTATTAATAATATTTAAAATGGAGGGAATTCGTATAAAGACGGAAATCCAATTTTGAGCCTATATTTCCAAAATGTGAACAAAATTTGTTAATTTCCACAAAATGTCTACAGATATGGACTATAATACATCAATTTAAAGGGAATAAGATGATTAAACCAATAATAAGGTTCATAATTCATAAAAGTGATGAATAAAATAAATAAATTCCATACATAATGTAATATTTGATCATGTGTACAGGTAATCGAAAAATGTTAACAATACTTTTTCAAAGATTAACTGGGCCAGATTTATGACCAAGTTAATTAGTTTTTTGTTGAATATCAAGCTGGACAGTTGTGTAAAGAACGTTTCTTTAAAAATCGAGTTGAATATGGTACTAGCGTTTAGCCATTGAAATAAGTGAACGAGAGTTAGACAGATTAGACACTTTTTAAAGCTAAAGCTGTTAATACATTCACGACAATAGTGAAAACAAACACTTAACTCCATAATACGAGTGATAGAAACAAATAAAACATTATATTTAAACTGATTCATTCTACAATCCTAACCACATCTTGAGAACTTTAACCCATAGAAGAGAACACATTCAAAATAAACTAACTAACACAAGTTTACACAGAACACTTCGCCAGAATACACCAAATAACTTTACAGACATATTACACCAGTGCGGGGACATTTCAAACCTTGATGAAGGTAATTTTATTGTGATTTTCTGACACGACGCATTTGCAGTAACCTAGACCAACCCGAGTAGCGGCCATCTTGAAAACGGAGTCTGCTTCCTACATCACAGTGACGTCAGTCTTCATTGGTTTGACAAAACATTTATTACAATATTATATACTGGAATTATTTAAATACTATTGAATAGTAATTATTGTATTTATTTTTAATTGTTAATGTTATACTTTCTCGTCACCCTTCTCTGACTATTAATTCTAATCGCTCAAAGAACCTGTCTTTTAATATAATATATCATAAATTTTGTTCTGTATGACACAATCGATAATTCCCGAGACAGAGTCGATAATTGCTCTCCATCGATAAAATATCGATTACTTATTTAATTTGTCAATAAATCTTTATATCTCCATTATTTCGTATCTGTTACTTATTTCACAGGGTAATTTAAGGGTATTTATAAGACTGAAGGACTTAAGTAAGAAGAATATATTCTATTTGAACAAGATATTGGACCAGTCAGAAAAGTCACCAATCGATTATTAACTGGAGTTAATCTATTTAACTCCAGACTTGGTTCAAATCTTCAAGAAGTGCTCGACGGTCAATAAATACCTACCTGTTATTAAAATTTTACAAGAACCTTTTAAAACAGATGTATTTCTCATTTAAACACACTTATTAACATAACAAAATTATTTTATTATTTGAAAATTCTATTTTTATTGAATTTTCCATATACATTTTATTCTTTTGTAACGACCGGCATACAGGGTCTTGTTACAATCTCAAAATATTCATATTAAAAAGAGAAATGTATATAGAAGTTATAGATAACCATCGTCGAATTGAAATTACTAAAAGTTGCTGAACAACGCTTGAGCGTGAGACGCGTTGCATCTTCTGTCTCTCTCTTACCTATAGCGCAAACGGATGAAATTAAACTATTATTTACGGCTGAAATATTAATTTTACGAAAAAATTACTAGAGTAATTTTTTGTAGATCTCCGTTAGAATAACATTTTTTTATTACAAATTTTTTTGATTGGATCAGTGATTGGATACCAATTTAATGGTATAAAATTTAATGATTATGCATGCCTTATTTATTAATTTTACTTAATAATTATTAACAATTATTATTGCAAACACCTAAAAACGGTGGTTATTTGAACGTCACAACATGCTCGACAACACCTGTAAGTTGCACAAAAATAAAATATATTTTATAACTTTTCCAGGCATCGATTTTTTGGCAAATTTTGGAGTCGCGCGGCTATCGGCTGAAGTAGCAACTAATTATTATTAATTATCCCAATTTAACCGTAAATTTTCATACCTATTATAATTAAATCTTAAAGGGCAAGGTTTAAGCTTTCGAAATAGCCCAAAAAGAAGTGTCCTGCTTATTGCACTTATCGCATAATTATATTTTGAAATTAAGTTATTTTTTTAGTTACGATTTTTCCAAAAAAGTGGATTTTAAAAATGGCAAAACTTAAAAACTAAATTTTTGTAATTTTTTTTATTCCTTGTAGTAATCAACCAAAGGGTCTAGAAAATGAATTTATACGGGAAAGTTCATTATAAAATTAATTGTTTATTTAATTGCATATTCTTTAAAAAAACAGCATTTTGTAATTTCATCTGTTGTACAATATACACATAATGAAATCCTAAACCTTTTTTAATAATAGTCGCATGTAAAAAACTATCATTTTTTGATAGGCACTTTGTTTTGTTAAAATAGTTCAATTTAAACAAGAGTTATAACGTTTAATGAAGCGCGCGCGTGCCTCCGCTCACTAGCCTCGTCCCCCACCACAACAGAATTATATGTTATAAACATTTAGACCTCCCACGCTTGTTTTTGCTCGCACAAAAATATTTTTAAGATGAAAGTTGTGTAGAATTTCTTCAGCTTTAAAATTTAACTCTTGTAGAATTAAGCTACGGGCGAAATTAACGGAGATATGAGCAAAAAACTGAATTTTTTTTTAATTTGTTTATAACAATTTTTCCCGGGCGCCGCTGGCAGGTGATTAGACAAAAAATGTTTGTATACATTATAAACAACTACTCCTCAAAAATCGAGACTACTTAGATTTTTTTTGTTCAATTCAGGCTTACGCCGACAGTTTTCCTGCACTATATAAGGAGGTGGATGACAAAAAATCACTGCAAAACAAAACATGCCACTTACGCAAAAAACTGCAAGTTCTCTCCTTTTTTCCGTCGATTTGTGCAACCTACAGCATAACAAGAGTCAGGCATTTTATCTTCTTTTCGAAGTGATAAGTCAAGCAAGCATTAAATCAATTTACACTCCAAAAGGTCCGCACAAATCAACCTAACACCACGTCTGTTTACATTTTTTTTGCCCTTTTTAAAGATGGCGGCGTGACGTCACACTTGCTTCACTAGAGAGCGCCCTGTCGGGCATCCAGTTATATTAACATCCATGTTGCTAATAGAGATGGGCTTATCTGCTCTTTTGCGAGAGCAGTGATCACAAAAAAGTAGCAGTGAAAAGTAGCAGTGATTTAATCACTGTTTATGTCAGTTTTTTAGGTAATAGTTTGAAATATAACTTTGCATTACAAAAGAAAATTAAGTTCAATTGTTATTTTTTTTCTAATTACGTGAATTTTAGACACATTGTTATAAAAATAAAATTGCAGATTATAAAAGAAAACAAATAATTCATTTCCAAACGTTGAAAAGTTGGTAACCCTTTTAAATAAAACGAAATACTTATTTATTAGTTGCGTTAAAATAAATAAATAAATATAAATAATTTAAAAAGTTAAAGTATTAGTCGTCTGTAATTTTACTGAAATCGAAGTTATATTTATCTAAATAAGTTAACAAATTTTTTTTATAACAACAAGAGTATGTTTAATAAATGAAAATTTTTTTTTATAAAAACAAAAATAAAATAAGATTACAATTATTCGCAAAACATTGTTGTACGAATTACTGACTTTAAGAAAACAAAATATAATTATAATTTTTACTAATTAAAACGAAAATAAATACTTTTAATTGTAATAAAATATCAATCAAATAATAAATTCAATAAATAATATCTTGACTCTAACTATTGGTAATTTTACTGAGATCGTAGTCATATTTAACTAAATGAATTAACAATTTGTTTTGATCAAAATAAAAATATAATAAACAAACAAAAGTTAATCTCAGTATAAATAAAGGAAATATAAAATCATCAGTTATTTTGAAAGAAATCAGTTCTAGTTAATGTTAATCATTGTACTTCGAAAATAACATTTTATTAACTTTACTATCAGATAATTTTGTACGACGTTCTGTAATAATCAGACTGTAAATAGACATGACGTACTGCTTGTATTCAATTTTATTATAAATTAAATTTTTTATATCGAAGACAATTTGAAAATATACATATAGTTAGTAATGCTAGTGCGACAAGAGCAGGAACTTTACACAGCAATCACAGCTGCTCACTGTTCTATCCACGGAGCAGTGTTCTTAGAAGCAGTGATCGCAATCACAGTCCCACCTCTAATTGCTAAGCTTCAATGTATCAATGAAATAAGTATAACTATGCTGGAAAATGAAGTGATTATTGAGACAGTTGTAATCCACACCATTAGTCTCATCTAATTCAGGAGGCAGACAGAATTTAAGTGTAATGAATGATGAAAAAATAGCAATACTGAAAAAAAATGAATTTTATAGAATTCATCATATATTCAGGTGCTACAATATACTTAATGAGAGAAGATATGAACATATGAATATTTTCTGTATGAATATGAGTAAGAACTTGTTTATGTATCAATAATGAAAGTAACAAGTGGCACTACCAATTATGATATGTATGTATAAAAGGACAACAAATAATGATGAGACCAAGTGGTGTCTGTGAATGTTGTATGTCAAGCCACAGTCAAATTACAATTTTATTCATAAATAAAAACAAAGAATAATAGAATTCCTATATTGATATATGACATAGCAGAACTTGTCATTCTACTACAAAAGAATTCATTTCAGATACATAATTAATGTTTATTGTTCTCATTTGTGAAAGTATATGTATTAAATGGAAAAGCAGGCTCAGATGAAAGTTAAAAGACTTATTGAAGAGAAAAGAAATGCTCAGAAAAGGTGAAAAGTGAGAAGAATAAGATATAATAACAGAAAGTAATTTTCATACAATAATTTTATTCAAACAATATTATTAAGGAGATATAAACAATAAATATACACAGCATATTCTGCCAAGTACATCAGAACTATGTGGCTTATTGAACTTTTATACAATAAAGCAATTTATACCTGTGGGGCAGCATGAAGGAACATTTACATAATGTGTCAACTTAATTTTTGCCCACTTAAATCCACTCCTGTGAAAGTGTACATAAATCCGAGTCAGTTTTTTTTTCAACAAAAGCTTGGACAATTATTTCGTCAACAAATACTAAATTAAGAATTAAGTGTCTATTGAAGAGTGTGTGGAGCCAGAGTGGTTCATTATGCAATCTGTGAATATGAATTATGGTTAAATTCTTGGATTTCGTTGTCCATGACGTGTCCGTTACTTAACTAAATATCACTATAATATTGACGACTCAGAACACTAAGTTTTTTATAAGTAAAAACGTAAAGTTTTACCTTTATTTAAATTGTTCAAATTGCAATAAATTCTACATAGGCCAGACAGGACGTAGCTTCAAACAGAGATACATTGAACACACAAAAGCACTCCACACCACTACAGAATCTACCTTCGCAAACCACCTCATTGAAGCAAACCACACATATAAAAACATCGACAATAACATGAACATACTACACGTACACACAAAAGGCCAAAAACTAGACACTCTAGAACAATTAGAAATATACAAACACACAAAAACAAATAAAAACGACATCCTAAACAAACAGACACAATTCAAATCGCACGCATTATTCGAACACATCTCACCACACACACACAGCTTCGATCTTTCGAAACACTATCTCGTTGCCAACAACAAGACGAACAGCGCTACTTACGACAGCCTCTGATGAAGCCTTCTATAGGTGAAAGCCGGTTTAGGCTGTAAGGTAAAACTTTACGTTTTTACTTATAAAAAACTTAGTGTTCCGAGTCGTCAATATTATAGTGATATTTATGAATTATGGAATCCAGTGACTGATGACATGATGGTATGAAGTGATAAATTTTTTGATAAACTATAAATAAAAGAAAGTAAGGCATACATTAGTACTAATGGTAGACAGAATAATTGCATATTTTGAGAATGGTAACAAAGTTAAAAAGAAGAAACATAAGAAGAGAAGATGAAGCCAAACAAGATGAAGTGATAACAATAAGCAATAATAAGCACAATAAGCAATTGTAACGAAAATCAACATTTAAATGATCAAAAATTACATACTATCCTTTGATTACTGGCACAAAAGTATCCTATTTCATTAAGATATGGATTAATAGAGATGAAGAATGGCAGAAAACAATAGAGGCAATATGCAGAAAGCACAATTAACTTATAAGAAGATAAGAAAGTGCTAGAGACAGAGTTAATTTTGAAAACTAAGGAAGATGGAGTTAAAAATACTTAATTAAGTAATGAAGACATAAAGTAATTCAACCGTTATTAACAAACTAAAGTTTCTATTATTGTTTTTATTGAGTTTATGAATATACAACATCAATGAACTTATAAAGTGTTCATTGCTCACTGTTTTGAAGCACTGTGTGTTTGTAACACTCTATACACTTTGTTTGAAAATTGTAGTTATTTATAGTTTTCTTTTACACTATGGGTTCTATAAATAGTAAATACTTCAGGCTGAATTCCCTCTAATCATCGTTTCTGTATTTCTCCTCCCTCATTTTCACTTAGGTGAAACACACACACACACACATTAATGGTGTTCAATTGATGATACATACCGTATTGTTCCGAACACAAGCCACACTTTTTCTCCTAAAAACATGGTCGCTAATTTGGCCTGCGGCTTGCATTCGTGCGCTTATGAAACTCGATGTTAAACCTGACTTCTGGTGGGACGAACGCTCTTGGTATCTATGAGTTGTTTACTGCCTAAGCAACAGCAGTTTGCCTGGCTGTTTTTAACTCTGGCATTATGATTTATGATGTATATTTTAACAGCAAGCGAATAAAGAATAAGAAGAAAAATTGTACGTGCGTGGACACGGGCGCATGCTCACACCCTTCTGTAGGCGGCAAGACAAAGGATGAGTAGAGGGGGTGTGAGTAACATGTTTCTAAATACCGGGTAAACTGCCAGTGTGGTTTTCTGTTGTAACAGTGACAACATCGCTTATCTTTACTTTGTTTTCATTCGGCGTTTTTGTAGTGCATTTGCGGTGTGAGTGATATTGTGGAGACTAAAGGCATGCAGTCAAATCAATTCCAAAAAATAAACGTAATACGTACGATGCAAATTATAAATTAATTGTGATCCAACATAGAGAAAAAACATGCAATTGATAGAGAAAAAAACAGCCATAAAAAAATTTGATATTGGTGAATCCTGTATTCAACGATGGGAGAAAACAGAATGAACGGCTTTTAAAAGGAAATACTGCGCGACGGGCATTCTCGGGACCTCAAGTTGGGCGTTTTGTAGCTGTAGAGTCCAGCGTCTGTGAATACATATGGCTATTAAGAAGGCAAGGACTCCCTGTCACTAGACATGTTTTAAAATTAAAAGCTTTAGAAATCGCAGAAGAATTAAAAGTTTCAAAGCCAGCTTCGGGTGGATAAGACGAATGATGCTGTGAAATGGATTTGCGCGTAGACGATGTACATCACTCGCGCAAAAACTACCGAGTGACTACGAATAAAAACTCCTTCACTATCAGCGGTTTGTCATTAATTTATTTAAGAAGCATAATTATTCACTTGAACATGGGAAATGCCGATAAAACGCCCATAGTTTTTGACATGACCTCTAACTTTACGGTGGACCAAAAGGGAACCAAATCTGTAACAGTAAAGACTACGGGAAATGAAAAATTACGTGTGACTGTAATGCTTGCTGCATTAGCCGATGGACGAAAACTTCTACCTAACATAATATTAAAACGGAAAACCATGCCAAAAGAGAAGTTACCATCGGGTATAATTTTTCGCTGTCACGAAAAAGGTTGGATGACAAACGATCTTATGGTAGATTGGTTAAAATGGTATGGAATAAATGCCCAGGAGCATCATTAAAACGATGTGGTTTGTAAGTGCTAGATTCATTTCATGGTCACACTACGGATGAAATAAAAAAACTTCTTTACAAAGAAATGAACACTGATATAGCCGTTATTCCTGGAGGAATGACAAGTCAGTTGCAGGTGATGGATGTTGTAGTTAATAAACCTTTTAAAGATAACCTGCGGCGTTTATATAATAACTGGTTGGTGGCAAGAAATCATCCTTTGACTCCTACAGGAGAAATAAAAAAACTATCCATAACGGAACTCGGCAACTGGATCAAGAGTGCATGGGAAAGCATCCCACCAGAATTCATAATTCGTGCTTTCAAAAAGTGCTGCATATCGAACTGCATGGATGGAATGGAAGATGATGTCATTTATGAAGAGGATGAAGTGACTGTCTCAGGGACAAGTGACAGTGAATTAAGTGGCAGTAATTAAGAATGGGAATATTTTAAAGTGCACAAAATATAAACTACTGTACACTACTATAAAATAACTTAACAATAAAAAAGTATAATTTTGATAAACGGTTAGTAAATAATAATAATTAATTAACAATAATGTACTTTTACATGCTATTTCTTTCTTCATCTTAATAAAATTTAGTAATTTTTATTCAAACGGTGACTTTATACTTTTTGCAAATTTTTAACCTTTAACATACGGTAATTTTTTGGGTGCAGCTTACATTCGGGTGCGCCTTGTATTCGGAACAATACGGTATTTATTATCCAGAGAAACTAAGAGATACAAACCACGGAAAAAATTGCTGTCAAGAGAATTCAAGTACTGTTTTGCTCATAAATTCAATTTTATTTTTGTAAAATGAATAATAAATGTTTGACCTAAAGTTTTATTAAAATATTTATTATTTTTACCTCAATACCCTCTCTATTCATCACAGTAGCATCCATTTTGAGAATAGCTGTCTTGATTGATCTTGGTGGAGGTAGCTTTGTCATACCAATATTGATAGCATTTGAACGTTTAGGATCAAGAACAATAATCTCCTTGTTTTTATTAAGTTCCTGTTGCTTCTGCAATTTGAAAACAACACACTTCAGAAACATATGTAATTTTACATACATTAAAATTATACACTTAATGTAGAATTAATTATTAAATGTTCTATAGTATGTCTATGTTCTATTGGATAAGAGACTTAAGTTTTATATTATATTGTAAAGTTCGGTATAATATATCATATAGTAATATGTCAGGTAAATATATTTTTATAATCACCGGTACTCTGCTCACATTCCAGGAGCCAGCCCCGGATTTAGGTGTCCTGCCGCCCCTAGACACTATTGTTAGCCCCCCCCCCCAACAAGTAACTTCTATATATTCAATTCTCCTTGACTGCTGAAAATAGTCATTTCAACTATCTCTATTGCAAATATTTCATTTGATCTTAAATCTAAAAGGGAATTGTGATGGAACTGTGAAAAAACTACATTTTTGTAACTTTTATTAATATTTATTTAGGTGTACACTTTAGTAACACATAGGTTACATTAATAACAAGTAATATACGTAGGCCTACTTTCTTTTTATAAGTTTATTTATAGACCTACATGGTTTGGTTTTATCACCCCAAGTGATATCGAAACAAACTATATTAGTTGGAAAAAAAGCGGACAAGAATTTCAACGGAGTGTCCAAACCTGTATATATAGACTGTGCTCCGCTTCGACCACCGCTATTGATAAGCCCAATGTCAATACCATGTTTTAATTAAAGGTTATTTCAAAACCATTTTCTTCAATTTGGCCATAATGCAAGTGCCCTATGCAAATACTGTAATTAAAAAACCGAAAACATGAAATTTTAACAAATAATTTTTCACCTCGTGCCGCCCCCCTGAGCCTGCCACTCCTAGGCACTTGCCTAGTGTGTCTACAATTTTACAACTTATTTATCTTATGGAAAATATTAAACATATTGAAGTAACTGAAGTTAAATCTCTGATTACATTGATCTCTGTCATTGATTCTGTTGTTCTATTCCAAACATGTTTAATTCTGGAGCACTTGGAACCAATTATTTTTACTGTGCAATATATTACAGAATACTTTTGAAAATCAAATCTTTTTGTAAAGAGAGTGTTTCAACCATTACAAAAGGTCAAATTACTACATACTCAACTATTTTAATACACTTCATATTTTAATAAACAACTGTTATATAAATCATAGTGACAGACATAGTAAACCTAAATGTCCTAAGAAGCAATCTAAATGCTGTTATATTATCTGACATAGTAATTAAATAGTACTTGTATACAAACAAACGTTTCTATGTATAGAATTTTCTTGTGCTGTTTCCCATATCTGAAATGAAGAATGGGTATCGTAAGGATCAATTTCCATCACAACATTTGAGCACAGTACTGTAAATTAATCACATGAATTAGACCAATGGAAATGTTGGTTGGTTTCCATTTTTATTCTGCTTTTGTTCCTATGGTGTATATAGATTGCAGTAGTCCCATGGTGTAGTAAGTGCAGAGCATAATTTCACAGTTACTTATCTATAAGTAGTAATATATAGTGATAACACATGCTTTGTTAGAAATACTTCAAAAAGAAGATAGTAGAACATTTTACTGGTGTAGTCCAGTCTAAAGTCACATTATCTAATGTTGTGATATAATATTTTTAATTATGTAAATGATAGGTAAGTATTCGAACATTTGAGGGCATCATTTTCTCAACGGAATTATAATGAGGGTGATACCAAAATACTGGATGACATTGAAGAAAACAATGACAGGAAACTGACAAGAACATAGTACAGGGAAATGCAAAAAATTATTATTTTATGTTTTAAGAAAACACAAGTAAAATATTAAACAACTTTTAAAAACAAAAGTGTGTACAGTAGTTAACAATCCAAGTATAATGATAGTGGTAACTAAATATTTAATTATACAAATTCACACAGAAATAAGCAATAACAGTCGAAGAAACAAGAGACGAGGTTAGCAAACTGGCGTTTTATTAAAACCGTGTTAACTCTTCCAGTAATATATAAAATTCATCAGGTTATGTGCCCAGTTAAAGCCTTAACCAGTAAAAATCATAAAACTAAAATCGTGTTAATTGAGGTCGTGTAAAAATGTCTAGTGGCGAAAGTGAAATAAACAATATACAAAAACTTAAAGATGCCGACGCTTACACAATGTGGGATTTTGAGGTCAAAGTGTTATTCAAAGCAAAAGGACTTATGGATATTGTGAATGGTACAGAAACTTTGGAGCAACAAGGTGAAGATACAGACAAGGTAAAGACATGGAAATTAAAGGACGCTAAAGCCCAACACATTATACTTATGACCATTGAACATCCAGTAAAATTGCACTTAGTCACATATGAAACATCAAAGGAAATGTCTGAAACATTATCTAACATTTATAAAAGAGACACATCACAACAAAAATGCTCTCTTTTACAAGAATTCTACAACTACAAGTTTGACAACCAAAAGGACATGATGTCTAACTTAGCCTATATTCAGAACGTCGCATTCAAGCTCAATCGACTCGACCAGAAAGTAGACGATACAATGATAATCACCAAAATTCTGAGCATTCTTCCAGAATATTACAAACATTTTTCAAGTGTGTGGGACTCGACGAATTCAACGGACAGAACCATGGAGAACTTGAAGGCTAGGCTGATACAAGAAGAAGCGAAGTCATCGAGTGATAGTGAGAGTGTAGCTTTTAAAATCAGATCTCAAGGTATGCTTAGAGAAGTAAGATGTTATTCACGTAAAGATACCGGTCATATCCGTCAGAACTGTCCAAAAAACAAATCTAAGTTTTGTAATTACTGTAAAAAGTCAAATAATTATAAAAAGGACTGTTTCTTAAAAAATAAATCCTTTAAACCTAAAGTATCATGTAGTATTTGTAAGAAAACTAATCACACTGATAAAGATTGCTATTTCCATAACAAATCTAAAGCAAAGCCCAATAGGCCTAATGATAGTAAAACTGCCTTTTTAACTAAAACTAGAAACTCATTCACCAGTTACAGTAGGCTATAGCAGTGTAAATCAAAATAGCATTATTCCAAGTAAAACTTTTATCGTAGATAGCGGTTGTACTCCAAACCACATGACAAACGACTTATCCATCCTTGAAAATGTAAAATCATGTAATAAAGACATATTTGTTGCAAAGAAAAATCAGAATATGCAATCACTAGCTGTAGGCTATGTCGACTCAGAACAGTGTACTTTGAAAAATGTCTCATATGTTCCTGAATTAAGTAATAATTTGATGTCTGTCATGCAATTACTGAAAATGGTGGTAAGGTATTATTTACTAGAAACAAAGTTCAAATATTGAAAGATGGTAATGTAATTTTAGAAGGTAGTAAAAACAAAAATTGTTTGTATGTAGTTAACCTAACTAAGAATGAAAGTGTTCCAAAAGTAGCTGCTGTAAGTAACACTGAACAAAATAAATGTAGACCTAAGAATGTCAAACAAACAGATGTACCCGTAAGTGTTGATCAACATAGAGGTAAAACTAAAAGTAGTGAAGCTATGGAATGGCATAGGAAATTAGGTCACATAAGTTTTCGTAATTTAAAAAACTTGTCTAAAATGTCTCGAGGTATTTCAGCTAATTTAAATGTATGTGAAGATATTTTTTGTGATATTTGTCTCAAAGCTAAACAAGTGAGATCTTCTTTCAATTCAGTAAGAGACAGAGCTTCTAAACCTTTACAAATAATACATTCTGATCTGTGTGGTCCAATAGAACCTCAGACGCATGATGGTAAAAATTATTTCTTGACATGTGTTGATGATAATACTCACTTTTGTAAAGTGTATCTTTTAAAATCTAAAAATGAGGTTTTCACATTTTTAAAAGAGTATGTTAATGAAGCTGAAGCTCATTTCAATCTTAAAACTTCTAAAATAAGGTGTGATAATGGGGGTCATACATTGCCTCTGGTCTTAGACAATGATGTAAATTAAGAGGAATTGTTATCGATTATACAGTACCCTATTCGCCGCAGTTAAATGGCACAGCAGAAAGAATGAATCGAACACTCATGGAAAAAGCTAGAGCAATGCTTTTTGACTCTGAATTACCCAAAGAAATGTGGGGGGAAGCTATCCTAACATCTACGTATTTACTCAATAGAAGTCCAACTGTCACATTAGATAAACACCTGCAGAGAAATGGTATAGTAAGACACCTGACCTATACTACAGACATTTGGTTCAGTAGCGTATGCTAAAGTTTTAGTACGGCTTAAGAAATTCGACAGCAGGAGTAAGAAAAGTATTTTTGTGGGATACACACTGAATGGATACAGATTGTGGGATCCAGTGAAAAGAAATATTTTTGTATCAAGAGATGTTGTCTTCAAAAGGGAGTCTGTAAAATCAAAAGCAGAAGAAATACCACAAATAGTACCATGTAATCAAGAAGAAGATATGGAAGAAATCATTGAAGAAGAAAACGTGAATGAAGAAAAAGGGAATAACCCAGTCAAAGAAAATCAAATAGGCCTAGAAGAAATTGGACTAGAAACTGATAGGCCTAGTACAAATGAACAACATGAACAAGAACAACGTTACAATTTAAGACCAAGGGTAAATATTAAACGTCCTACTAGACATGAAGAAAATCTTCAAGATGGACAAGTGATGCTTACTTTCAATGAATGTATGACAGGAAATGATAAAGAAAAATGGGAGTTAGCCATTAAAAATGAAAAAGAATCTTTGAACAAGAATAACACCTGGGGGATAGTCGATGAAAAACAAGTTGCAGAAAAAGAAATACTAACTAGCAGATGGATCTTCAAAATAAAAGATGGCGGCACATATAAAGCTCGACTAGTAGGCTGTGAACAAACAAAAGGAAATTTGGATTTTAAAGATACGTTTAGTCCAGTTGTTGAAAGTGCTTCGTTAAGAGTTTTATTTTCCTTAGCTGCTCAAGAAAATCTTGTTATTCAGACTTTTGATGTCAAAACTGCATTCCTGTACGGAGAACTGGAATATGAACTCTATGTGAGAATACCAGAAGGACTTGATGAAGAAGGAAAAATTTGTAGGCTAAACAAAGCCTTATATGGACTAAAACAAGCACCAAATCAATGGAATAAAAGACTCACATCATTTCTTAAAAATGAAGGACTTACACAACTCAAAACAGATCAATGTATATTTAAAGACACCAAGAATGACTTATATTTAGCTATTCATGTTGACGATGGAATCATGATGGGAAAAGATCCTGAAAAAATGAAGAATTTACTAGAAAAACTTAAAAGAAAACTTTGAAATGACAAGTAGTGAAAAGCCATCCACTTACCTTGGAATGGAGATAACTAGAAAGAAAGAAGGATTTTACATTACACAAACAAATTATGCAAATCAAGTACTCACTAATTTTAATATGACAAACTGCAAGTCAGTAACAACCCCAATTGTACAAGAAGAGAAGACTACTGTAATTGACAATGAAGGAATACAGTTTCCTTACAGAGAAGCCATTGGAAGTCTCCTCTACATGACAAACAAAACCAGACCTGATATGGCATTTGTTGTCAATTACGAAAGTTTTTTTTTGGAAAAACCAGAAAAGAAAGATGTACAAAATGTAAAAAGAACTTTAAGGTACCTAAAAGGAACGCAAAATCTGGGAATATTTTTTCCTGCAATAAAATCAAACAGTATAGAAATTGAAACATTTTGTGACTCAGATTACGCAGGAGATGTGAAAGATAGAAAAAGTACTTGTGGATATGTTATGAAGCGCACCAATAGTATGGAGTTCAAGAAAACAACCCATAACTGCCTTATCAACAACAGAAGTGGAATATATATCTGCTGCTGAATGCTGCAAAGAAATCAAATACATAAAAACATTCATCCAGGAGTTGACAAACAAAACTGTAATTACTACATTGAATGTTGATAATCAAAGTGCGATAAAACTAATAAAATCTGGACAATTGAGTAGAAAGAGCAAACACAGATGTCAGATTTCACTATGTGAGTGAACAATTTCATGATGGATTATTTGATATCAAATACTGTTGTTCAGAGAATCAGTTAGCGGATGTGTTTACCAAACCATTATCAAACACCAAGTTTGAAAGATTTAAAAACATTTTGCTTAAAATTATGTAAGCTAGTAAACATTCTTGGGAAAAAAAACTAAATACCGTAGTATTTTTCTAAGATTAAAAAAAAAACTGAAAAAATTTTCATTAAATAGGCTATGACAGATTATTATGAATTTGTTTAAAAAAGAAGCAACAAATATATGGTAGCCTTATTGTAAGTTAAATTAAAGTAGGCTATTTTGTTTTATTAGAGTATGCAATATCATTAAAACTAACAAATTATGCAGTCAATTTCTTTTGTACTTTATTTTAAAACATTTTGATATTAAGGGAGAGTGTTAAATATTTGTACTTTTTATATAGCCTATGTTACTTACAATATTTAATTATAATATCAAAATGATTTTGTATAATGTTTTATGGTTATGCTGGCTACTCTGCTATTAATAAAGAAACAAGAGACGAGGTTAGCAAAATGGCGTTTTATTAAAACCGTGTTAACTCTTCCAGTAATATATAAAAATTCATCAAGTAGTACTAGTTAAAACGATTAAAGCTTAATTTAAATTATTTCATTCAGTGTCCTTATTAACAACACTGTTATACTTCTTTAATTATGTAATTACTGTTGTTACTCTCAATGTAGTGAAAGGGTATAAAATTCTATATATAGTGTTTATCTACTCTTAATAGGTTATTTTGAAATGAATTTCAAGGAAGATTATGGAGATTTATTAAAGTTATTTAACAAAAACACAATTACAAATAAAAATCATATA
Source organism: Magicicada septendecula (assembly GCA_034769895.1). NCBI lineage: Eukaryota > Metazoa > Arthropoda > Insecta > Hemiptera > Cicadidae > Magicicada > Magicicada septendecula. The sequence goes on from CM068367.1 coordinate 460,994,029, forward strand.
TCATTTTATAATAATAAAAAATCATTTACTGCTATAAAGTTTTCAGTAGAAATAACTGCTGTAAATGTTTTCTCTTTCACACACACACACACACACACACACACACACACACACACACACACACACACACACACACACACACACACACACACACACACACACACACACACACACACACACACACACACACACACACACACACACACACACACACACACACACACACACACACACACACACACACACACACACACACACACACACACCATGTAACTGAATTGAGAAAGTAGAAGAAAGAAATACAGATATAAATGTGTGACTCCAATTACCAGAATAGTGTAATAAGTAAATGATGCCTACCTTATAACCTTAAATTAAATGATGAAAAGCAAAGCTACCACTTGAGACAGCCATACTGGCAAACCACCACCAAATCGTTTTTTGACACTGATAGCTAACAAAATGTATATATGAATTGACATATTATGTGAATCATGTACCCACTTCATTTGATTTTCCAAGACAAGCACAGTTATTATAAGTTTTTTTTAAAATTACATTCTAACACCAATAATGGTAAATTTACATAAATAACCATATTGCTACTATGTAAAGATAAACCTTTAGCAATAAAACTTTATACATTATGCTTAGTTTAGTTTCTAAATGAACTTGACTTACCTCCTAAAAGGTACCACAAGCAATGTATCCAGCGAAGAGGCAAAAACAGAATACAGACACTATATTAGTATTATAAGAAGCAGGTTCTAAAAATACAAGCCTGAAATTTACAAACCATATTTACAATTTCTCTTTGTTGTTATAATATTCTGTTCGATTCTGTCACAGGACTTTTGTTATTTCAACTTTATGAAAACATCATATAGCAGCAGCAACTCCCCCTCTGCACACACACACACCCACACACACACACACACACACACACACACACACACACACACACACACACACACACACACACACACACACACACACACACACACACACACACACACACACACACACACACACACACACACACACACACACACACACGCACGCACGCACGCACGCACGCACACACACACACACACACACACACACACTATATCATTATTACACTTCCATTTTACTATCTGTTAAAATTAATCAAAATGCATATGCAATGTGTAATGAATGTTTAGTGTATACTGTCACTACAGACTATTATAGCAACAAAGAACATGTTATAATCAGTGTTAATGTTTTGTAGTCAGTACCCATACCTACTGGTTATTACCATTATTTATAGTGTTTAGTTCATAAAACTGATGGAAGAATAAAAAATCAGTTGGACTGTTATTATCCTTAAACAATAAATGTGCGCACATGTGTATGCAAGCACGCACACACGCACGCACGCACGCACACACACACACACACACACACACACACACACACACACACACACACACACACACACACACACACACACACACACACACACACACACACACACACACACACACACACACACACACACACACACACACACACACACACACACACACACACACACACACACACACACACACACACACACACACACACACACACACATTCCATACACTAAATTATTAGTAAGAGGCAATTTATAATTTTACTGAAGCTCTCTTCCATTCAGCTTTAACTGTGTAAAGCACTAAGCAGTAAACTACTAAATATTGCTGACCCAATAAAACAAATTTTCCTTAATAGTAATTTAAGTCATGCACTGCTATAATTTTATTTAAAATACTTGAAGTTTTTTATTAATAACAATTCATTTACAGGACGGCAATATTTACTTTCCTATTTAATTTATAATATTTTGTTATTACCATGTAACTATTCATTTTTTAATGTTTTAATTATGAAAATCTTCAAGGCCTCAATGGAACAAAATCATTCAATACAATAAATAATAATGTGGCTAGCTAATTAAAGTTGCAGAACAATATGTAATCTCAACTGAATTATCAGATAAACTGTAGCATCTGTTATTAAAAAGTGTCATTATTTAATAATAGCAAATAAATTTTGTGCTGAATTTGTTATCATCATAAGCTTAAATAACATGCATCTGAACATGGTGTTATTTCAAACTTGCAGTATTGAAATTCCAAAACAAAAAAATTTATCTATTTTCAAAAGCATCTCTGTCATATGGGAAAACTTATTTTGTTCTACCAACAAATGATTATTTTACCAACAAGTTTTGTAAATTACATTATTTGTAATATTGTAATTCAGCACTTATTTTGACTGGATTACAATGAAACAAAATAAATTAACACTATGAACAATTAGAGCAGTGTTTTCATGATAATACCACCTTAACCTGGCTGGTGGCTGGGCAACATCATTAACATCATTTGTTAAAAAAACCATGTCATTGATAGAACAAAAACTTGAAAATGATGATAGTGCTAAAACTATATTTTACGATTTGTTAAATTTATTGTTATAATTGGATTTTGAACACTTTTCTGCACTTGTTTGAAAGCAACACACACACACACACACACACACACACACACACACACACACACACACACACACACACACACACACACACACACACACACACACAAGATATATTAAACAATTAATAGAATAAAGTTCTTGAAGGTGAGAGAAATACGAAAACAAATAATAAGCCTATATATAGATAAATTAACTAAAGCACAGATGGTAAGTAATACAACCCACATAATTAGTGATTGTAACAACTTGTGTATTATAATACAAAAAGCGCTTATAAATGTTACTACATCAGAGCAACAGATCCTAAGAACATACCTGTTAAACTCTGAAAATATTCATGCAGGCACACAATAATAAGTTTTGTAAATAATATGTTTAATAAATTCATTGCCACAACATATCCTAGTAAAAATTCACATACACACGCACACGCACGCACGCATGCACGCACGCACGCACGCACGCACGCACGCGCGCACACAAACACACACACACACACACACACACACACACACAACAAACTTAGTGAATGATGTCCCAACTCTTGACTGAAATAGTCATTTGGCATTTAAAATTACACTTAAAATTCCAGTGTGATTAATTGTAGGTACACATTTATGACTAAAGAAATAACTTCACTTAAGACAAGAAGAAGAAAAAATTGTCTATAACATTTTGTCTGTATAAGGTAATAGTGTCTCATAAATATTTAAACAAATTGAAAACATACACTATGTACATGCGAATTTCAGAAACCATGCAGAGAACACAATAACAATCAAAAATCAATTAGCAGGCAGAAAATGTAACAATGATTTAATCTGATTTGGTTCAACTTTCGTATATCATCTACATACTGCCTATGTAGGTAGCCTTAATATCTTTAACTTCAGATATTAGCGTATTACACACCATCCAAAAGGTTTCCTTATCACTGAACATGAAATTATCTTATTAATTTATTTTTTATTAATACAATACCAAGTAACGTCAGGTAATAGATTATGTTTGTGAAGTAGGTAATGTCTACTTTTGTTAATAAAACTAGGCCAATATATAATCCATTCTAGTGATACATGTCACTCGAAATATGGAATTTAGAATATGTTTAATTTAGAATAAAAAAATGCAATTTGTACTATGCTACTTATTCCTGTATATTTGTTATTTATACTGTTTTGGTAATAATAATAAGTATAGACCTACATATTTTATTTTTTGGATTGGAATGTTTGGTATAGATGTTTAAATATATAAAATCAAATCCATAGTCTACAATATGGATGAAAATGTATGCATAAAAATTATTAAGGAAACTCCACATTTCATCTGATGAAAGTTCCATGGATTAATATCATAACTCCCGAGAATATTTGTTACAAAAATATCAGATACTACCCAGCACCTACTCATTTGTAGTCCTCACCCACAATCACATATTAATTTTTTGACCACTTTGTAAATGATTTGTGTTAAAATATAAAAGTTACAATTCAATTGATTAGTTAAATTTTTTCAAAGGATTTAGTTATCAGTTAACGGTACTTAAAAAATTGATTTTTTCTGAGTTAAATGAGGGGAGGTGAAGCTGGTTGGTCCACGTCCTGCCCCTGGATAGGTGCTCTGCAGTGAACCACTAGCCACAAACACTAGCATTAGCTTTCCTCAAGAAAGTGCCACTAGTATGCTGCTATCAAACAATGCTTCAAACAGCCCTTTTCAGGGCTCTTCATGGATTACAACAAAGGGGTAATGAGATCATCCTGATGGACAAAAGATACTACATTGGAAAAATAAAACAAGACATTGAATAAAATCTACACACAAAAAATTGTATATTGACAAAACGCTGATAATGAGAGAGCGCAGAATAGGGACGGTAAAATTAATCAAGTTATTGTGCCCCACGAGAACATACGTAAAGAACCTGTTATACAAAATAAAGGGGAAAGCTAACAAAAAGGAAGGGCACATTTCCTAGCAACAGTCATACAAAGATCGCAAGAACCACAGAGAGAAACCAAACAAAATCTCACCTCAGGTGAGAACTAACACTATGAACAACTCAATAGTCATCATGAACTAGAATGCCAGATCATTTAATAAAAAGGTAAATGACCTCAAAAGAACTATATTAGAGAGCATTGCAAAAATAATCTGTATTCAAGAAACATGTCTAAGCAAACCCACAAGGTGAAATTAAAAACTTTTAACAAGTTCATCTTGGCAAAGGAAAACAATAAAGGTGGTGGATTGCTCTTCTGGTCTATGAATCACTTTACGTTGAAGACTGTTCCATAGGAGTTGATCAAAACCTTGAACACATGCAGTTGGAAATCAGAGTAAATAAAAACCTCATCTTTAGATTAGTGAATGTCTACATATCTTCTCATGGTATTCATGAAGATCTTCTCGACGACCTCATACAACCTGTAAGTTACATAATTGTTGGTGACTTCAACAGCAAACACAGAAGCTGGAACAATAGACTAGAAAACTGTAATGGACAGGGGCCTGCTTGAATGGATGCAAAAAGTAAAGTAACCCTACTGAATGAAAACAAGTAACCAACAAGTTCCCAACCACAGGAACTCTAAGTATGCTGGACCTGATTACAGTATTCCAGAACATGCGGAAATTTATAAACAGCTGACAAGTTGCAATGATCTGGGAAGTGACCATTTTCGCATATTCTGCAAAATGACTCTCTCAAGGTACAAAACCCCTACTTAGTAAATAACTCATTCAACATAAAAAAAGCTAACTGGGTAGTCTCTGTGGCTCTAATGGAATCAGCCAGGATGGAAAAGGCACAGTGGACGAGATTTGGAAAATCTTAGCCGCTAAGAGCAGCTGAAAAGGTGATCCCAAGAAACAAGCATTCCCAAAACCACATGAACAGTGATGGAATGAGGATATAAAAGTATTGAGGAAGAAACATTCCAAAACAAGGACAAAACACATTAGTGAATATCGAAATCAGTATAACAAGCGGAACACCACCCTTCATACTAATGGCAAAACAGGCATCATGAAGTCTATGAATGCTAACACTCTGAGCAGCACAGTCTAGACTGGGAACAATAATTTTGGCATCAACAATACTTTTCAAGTAAGGAAAATTATTCTTTTGTTTGTTCATCCTGAGTTAACGAAATTACCAATTTTCTAATTTTCTTTTAAGACAAACTAGTGCTTTAAGAAATACTTTTATTTATTAACTTACTATAAAGCAACCATGACACTTGTATAGAGATCCAGCTTATTAGGCTTAATAGTTATCCCCTCTCCACCAACATACATGTTCTGTCTGTATGTTTATTATCTGTCTTCTATTTAACTGTCTGTCTGTCTATCTCTCTCTGTCTCCCCACAACAAAAATAAATATAAATAGGGGCCCTCTTAAGCTCTGATCACATGAAGGATACATTTGCATGAGGCCTATAAAATTATTGTGTTTGTTGTAGAAATTCATGGCTTACTGACAAGCATGTGCATCTTTCTTACACAAGTAAAAGCCACACATATGAAGTATTGTTATTACATGTCACATCTTATAAATTGTCTGCAACTCCCTTGACTTAAAGTCATACCATTTTAAATTTTCAGTCAGGTAATTTCACAGCCGTTTGATAACTGTAGCATCTGAAGCTTTGTCCTCCTATTATTCACTTGCACTTCATGTTTTCCAGTTTTCTTAAGGGTTTCATTTCATTTCATTTCATTTCATTTCTTCCACACCACATTTTTGGTTTTATTTATTACACCAAAATGTTTATATTCAAATAATTTCAATATACAGGTTTCAGCTTAACAACAATGTTTCTATATCAACAAAATTTTGATACCTAAATTTCATAGGGCATTCAGTAGGGTACTATAATGAGTATACATTTATTAAGAAAATGATGCTGTTTCTTTATAGACTAAAACTTGTGACTAATGTGTAAAAATGTTTTACATCCTGGTTTATTAAATAGTCTTGCTAGAAGTTTTTAAAATATACAGAATGACATTAAGTCTCTAGAATGATGCATTTGAAAAAAGTACTAACAGAAAAGCCTACTATTATATAAAGTTCACAGTTTTGTACTTTCTTACAGTGTAATAAATAAAGCAACCAGAAGGAGTATACCTGATGTGTGTGTGTGTGTGTGTGTGTGTGTGTGTGTGTGTGTGTGTGTGTGTGTGTGTCCTAAATTATACAACCAAATTATTTAATGTAAAGGACCATTTTATCTTAAGTATATACTTGACGTGAGGAAGCCATTTATATTATAAAATTAAAATTATTAGAAAAGAAAGACAAAAAAGTATAAGCCAAGAAAGTGTTTAGATAACTGTTTTTCTTTAACTTGCATCACTAACATTCTCTGGCTCTGGCTCTCTTTTGTCGTAAATTAGTGTTTCATTCACCAAACCTTCCACAATAAATGTTCCATAAAACGCAGGAAACTGCATCAAAATTTTTGCTCAGTGTCCTATCTGTATCTGAACACAACGATTTTCATTGAGGGCATTTGCGTACTGATATTAGCCTGCAGATAGATATTAGTCCGATCTAGTAAACAGACAGATACCTACAGACACTTTATTTTATACTATGTAGAGATGGAAGTATGCCTACATTTCTGAGTGTATTTTTCCTCTGTGCAAGCAAAATTATACTCTCATTAAATTTTTCATATCCTAGTTAAATTAGTATTGTCTCCAAAACCAGTGGTTTGAAGATATACTATGACATCTGCCTCTCACTGCCATTATTATTCTAATGCTCCAAGTCAGTTTAGACTTCAGTTATTTCTTTCATATTGACATTACCAAGATTAATATACAAATAATACCCTACTCTTCTAACCATATTATCAAGGTTTTCTAGTTTCTATTTCATATGCCATTCATTTGCAACTAGACTCGTTAACAACTAGCAACTAGCATTGCAGCCAGAAAGTCTTGTTCCCAACATACTTTTGACTACGTCTACCCTTAAAATTATGTAATTTTATAATGCTGTAATATTTTAAGTATTGTGCCAACTGTATTGGTTTAGCATTTATATCTGCTACTTTTTTTATGTCTTCAACATTTGTTAACAATGTTTCATTACTTTCTTGTGAAATTTATAGAACAGACTTTTATATTATTTTATTTATATGGGATATCAATGTTTTTATTTTATTTTATATTAATAACTTAAATCTTTTATGTCTTTTCTCTTGTACAAGATCAGCTACAGACATTCCTAAAATGATCTGGTAGTGACTGAAAAATTCCATCACTCTTCTTCCTTTCTTAAAATTTTAAAACATTATTTGCAGATAGCTGTGTCGTTTTCATAAAGAGAATGTGATTGGGTGAATTAACACCATTCTATATTAGAAGTTATTCCAAACATTATGTTAATTAATACACTCAATACGTATGGCAGCCCATTTTAGTAAAGGAAATACAAAGAGAAAGAGAAAGACAATAATTTATTTAAATTAAGAGCAAAAACAAAATCATTCACTACATTTGTAACTATTCAACTGTTCGTTTTGCAGACTAGATCAATATTGTATACAGTATTATATTATATCATATTATGTACATTTTTAAAAGTTAATGCCTAAATAATGCAATACCTTACCTTAGTAATGAGATCTTTGGCACGAGACTCGAACAAGTGTTCTAATTTCTGTGTGTCCACTATGACTGCTGCCAGTTCATCCCATATGAGACTATTAGTATTTAGCTTTGCAAATACTAAAGGATCAGCACGCACTTCCTGAAATTATTTACAGATTGAATATGTTAATAGATTGCACTAGATATTTTGTATCATTAATTTAAAAAATATATGCAGATGTCAACAACCGTAAACCAGAAAGTTCTAAACATATAGTATGACATTATTAACATGAAGTATATCACTTAGGTATTTACAAGATGTTAACTACAATCAGTGACTCCAAATAGGGTATAACTTCTATACATTTATGCTAAGACTCAATGCTCCCAAATATTACCTTTTTATGTATTATTTTTGGCCAGCTTAGTAACACAGTTCGGGATATAATGTGTTTTTTTTGTTCTCTGGCTTAGTTGTTCTTAGCATCAGAATGAGAATCTCTACAAATATGTCTTACCTCAGTTTAAAAACTAGAATTGGACAGCGTTAGTCAGACTTGAATACTGATGTTAGTATACTGACTTAAATATACTGACAAATATTGTCCATTTGTAACAATCACATTTAAAATAAAACATCATACATACAAATATTTTATTATATTGTCCTAAAACAGAAATGCTAAGTATCACAGTGGCTGAAATTTAAGCCAACCGTTAGCAGTGTTTCCTTTTTGTAGCAAAACTAGTTTATCTAATTTTGTTGATGTCTGCTTTTGTTTTTTACAATTTTATGTTTCTTACCATAAGTTTTCCGTTATAATTATAGCTTGATAGCTTGTACAAAATAATTTAAAATTAATTTAGAACAGTTTTAAAGCAGAATGATCAATTTATCAATTATAAATATGGACACTCATAATAAAATAAAATAAAATAAACATAATTAGATATGTAGCTAACTTGTAGAACTGAACCATCAAATTGTGTCCCTTAAATTTGTATCCTGGATGTATATGAAATGTGCATGCTTTTTCAAAACTCCTGATATGGCTTGCTGGCTTGCATCTGTTACTTCTAATGATACAATACTTAGGCCTAATATAGTCTGTGTACAAAATACTAAAAAAAAATATGTACATAGTAAATATATTTTTATACCCATGTAACAAATAAGTACATTTGTAGTCAATGTCAAACATTTTGACCTTGCAAGATTCAAATTCTACCTGTGGGAAATCATTTTTCAAATAAATGTTCCAAAAGTATCTAAATGAATATTAAAATTTCACATTGTACTTTAATTGTTTACAATTTCATAATGGTGTGTAAGTGCCAATGCTGTTCATGAATCTGTGAAATATGTTCAGAAAAAAATTAATCCAATTATGCCTGTCATTAAATGCTAAATATTATAATTATACAGACTTTAAAATTAATTTTGAAACATTACATACCAGTATTTTTAAGAAAATCATATGTATAGGAGCTCTTATGAATCCGAAATACATCGTTCTTTTAAAACTAATAATAATGTGATTAATTGAACTTCTAACCAAACTCACTGTATATGAGTACAAACATGATTTCTTGTGATGAGAATGGACTGTGACAAACAGATGTAAGAACAAACAGTAGTTGATTGGCAAAAACATATATGTAGTAGTAGACCTACTAGGAGGTCCAGCAGTAGCGGTGGTGTTGTTTCTAGCATCATTAGTTGTAGTGAACGTAAAACGTTATTAACTTATTGTTTTTGTCCAAAACATCATTATTACTTTTATTTTATGATGATCCTCCATGTGTTTAACGACACCCTTAGTGTTTACTTATTTACTGATTCTGAAGTAAGTCAAATATCAACAGTCACACAATGGACACAGATACAATGTTTTACTCAGTTCTAGACAGTTTTCTTCAGAGGCTAATACTAAATTTAATTAATTTTTAATTAAAAGTATTTTTTTCATTTAAAATATATTGTGGGCTACATGAATAATTAAACATAGTCATATGCATGATGAAATAGACATCCTATGACTAATAATTTTGTAATCTACTCTGAAAATATGAACATGAACTGTACAAATCTGAATTAAATACCAATCAAAAAGCAATCAGCAGGTAGGGAAATAGTATTGGAATCATATCTGCATATTAACATAAAATTATTACAACAAAATAAAAAGAAACTGCAAGTTTAAACAAACCTTCCAAAACAATTTGACAGTCTTTTTGTTCTTACAAATAGGTGAAGAGTGCCTTGTTTGTACATTAACCATAGGAGGTGGAGCAAATGGTGCTGCAGGTGCTGGTGGAGGCACACCTAATTGTGGAGGTGGTGGTGGGATGCCATTAGCTCCACTAGCTGGAGCTAAAACATCATGATCCTCATCATCTGCTAGGTCAGTAAAATCCAAGTCACATAGTGAAAGTTCCCTGTTCGATGTTTTCGTAAGTTCTTCCCAGTGAAGTTCTGTTTCGCTCTTCTTAATTTCTGGTGGACGGATAGGAGGAGGAATTTCTGCTGATGGGCTTTTTAAAACATCACTTCTTGACTGGGATTTGGCCAAACCTAAAATTATTATTATAAATTAATGTAGTAGCTTTGTGAATGCATTTAAAACCCATAATATAGAACTGTATAGTTTCATAAGAATAATGATAATAATAAATATTATAAATGATTTTTAGAATATCAATAAATATGGCTTATAACAAAAAAGAAATATATTATACTGATGATATAGCTTTTACTTTATTTAATTTAAATGAAACACTCTTAATATAGATACAATTAATTTCATTTTATGCATCACCAATAGGGGTACTTGTTTCCTTTATTCCATTGCTATGTCAGACTATAACAATAATCATCTATATCAGTATTGCCTATATTGTATTTTTCTTTAAGAGCTAGAAAACAAGAATTGACTCCAAGTGCAATGCTGACCTGAAAGATTGTACACACTCTCTTGGCCACTGGAACTCTTGTTGAATTTCTGATTGTTTATATAATGTTTTAGCAGTAATTGCAAACGTTTTACAAAGGTCTGTAAACATATGTAATCTGTAACATCAGTGTCAGGAAGTTCTGAACATTATGTTTAGTTTTGGAACTAGCAGATACAAACTTACATCTTTTGCTGTGATCAAGTGGCTACTGTTATTGAGCTCGGTTTTAGTTGCACATCATGAATTCTACTTACACTGTCCTTGACATTTTATAAATGTTCCTTGAATGGTCAGACTAATAACATCATCTAAGATACACATTTTTCATGTCATGCTTTGGAGGATCAGGCACATGCTGTGTCTTTTAAAAGTGGTTGGTTCATTGCAGAGTCTAAATGGCATGACTTAAACTGAAAGAGATAACTTAGAGTCAGAACTCTGTCTTTCCTCTACCTCCTTGGTGAAGGCTTATCTCTCAGTATCCACTCTTCAAATTCAAGGTAAAAAATCACTGAGCATATCGGCAAAGGGCAGCAGGTGCTAACTTTTATCTTATGTTGTTCAACTCTTGCTAGTTTACACAAAAACTCGATATTTGTTTACTACAAACACATGCAGAGAAAACCAAGTTCTCATTGATGGTTTGTTAACTCCTATTAATATGTCCTATATTAGTCAAGACATTAACTCCAACTTAGCAAATGGAAGGTTAGTGTATTAGTGTTGTAAACTGATATGATGATGGTTAAGAACCACTCTCCTCAAAGATTGGCCCTTCAAATTTCAGAGCTTTTAAAAGTTCATCAGAACATTATTGAGCACCTCCTCCTCTAGCTGCTGTTTTGTTTATTTTAAAGTGTCTCTTTTGGTGTTGCATATACTTTAACCCAAGTCATGTACTTCCACCCAAACCACAGAAGTAATACTGTTAAGATAAATGTTGCTTTGAAAAGTGGAAGCCTGACCTACAGTATTGCTATTCTAACTAGAACAATTTTAATCACATATGATCTCACTAAACATCTGGTAATCAATGTGTCTGGTGCACTAATCCTGGTTTGAATATGGCGCACTTATTGTACATGTATTGACTCTAAGCATGATGATTTTTCCTGAATTCAGTGATATTGTTTCGGCCAAATTTTTCTGACATATTTGCTATAAAGAGTCAATTCTTGCACGACTTGTTCAACTTTAAAACATTTCTAAACTGTTTACAGTTTGGTTTACCCAGTAGTAAAATATAGCATGGCTCATTTTGTGATGTATATCTTTTCTATTTTAACAGGGGTATTCAAACAATTTTACAAATATTATTTTTGTTAATTTATTTTAGAACAATTTTGGAAAAATATTATAATTTCTGTGAAATCACTATATATTATTTTTTTTACATTTCTTTATATGCAAACATTGCTGTTTTGTTTTGTTCCAAATTTAGCTCCATACAAATTACTTTTTCATCTCCAACATTTCTGGAACTGCCATTTTATGATATTATGATGCAACATTTTGCCATACTGAATTTTGGGAGGGGGCCATGAGTGTTTAGAGATTACCCACTCTTTGGATTCACTCTCTGTCACTGATTTATGTTCTGTTGTGACTTTCCACTCACTTTCTAATCAGTCTTATATACTTTCATGTGGACAGAATAATGTTTTATTTTCCTGAACTTACAAACTCGCAAATATTACTATACAATATAACAATAAAAGAAAATTTTAAAGAAATAACATTATTTGTAAACTGCTATACCTGAACTTTCCAGCAAAACATTGTTGTGCTCATTCATAATATGAAAATATACCAATTATTAATTATATTAAAATATCCCCTTTTAAATATTGAAAACTGATCATTTTAACACACACACACACCATTTATGTTTTACTATTGTATTGCAACACATTACAATTAGCCTAACTATATCTTGAAAATAAAGAGTTAGTATTAAATTATCACCTTCTTTTGCTTTTGATATAATGCCTTTCATATCACCAACTCGGCATGGTTTCCCTCCTTCTTCTACAGGGCAGTTGAGAGTAATATTTAGTTTTTGTGTCAAATCTTTCACAGTGTTTTCTCTTCGTAAAGCTGATTCACCATTGCAAACTCCATTCTGAAAATTCTGTCCACCATTGTTTCTGTTTCGTGTTGCCCCTCCTGTAAATATAATAATTTAATTTCCAAAGGAAAACAAAAAATATTTTATTTTATTCAATATCTGGTTTCATAAGTTAAAACTTAAAGTGTCTTTATAGGTTTTTCTCTGCACACACACACACACACACACACACACACACACACACACACACACACACACACACACACACACACACACACACACACACACACACACACACACACACACACACACACACACACACACACACACACACACACACACACACACCCACACACACACACACACACACACACACACACACACACACACACACACACACACACACACACACACACAGAATTAAATTTAAAAAATTATTATAGACATATTATTACTTAAATTCTCCATAATTTTATTATTTAAAAAATTATTAATTAAGATAATCAATCTACCGTCCTCACTGCCAGATTGATCAGTGCTGCTTAGGGATGCTCGTAAATTTGCTTCTCTTTGTTCTCTTATAAAACTTCTTTGTCTTTCTGCACGTTCTCTTCTTCTTCTAAGTGCTGGTGTTACCCCTGCATCTTCTGGAGCTGTTAAATGTTAGTTCACACAACACAATGTAGTAGTATAAACACTTTTATTAAACAAAAGTAGTTCAAAAACAAAAAAGAATTCTCAAAAATAAAGTAAAGAAAGAGTAGCAAAAGATTTTATGAGCCCTCAGGAGAAATTTAAAGTTTAGTATTACAAATTATACTCTGTTATGTATAGTAGTGTTAACTATTGCAATGAGCAGTATTAATATAACAACCATGTATTCAAATCGTAGACAGTAGCAAATATAACTTACTTGTGTCTTAGCATACTTAGGAACATATTTTGTTGTTGTGTTAAACAAAGGACTGTTTAAAGCAGTTATATGAGGTGTTTTGTAAAATTCGCAAACATCAGGTAGTGCTACTAACCAAATGTGTAATATACTGTGATCTACCAAAATAACAAAAACCACTGGGAAGCAGCCTAATAAAAACCATAACATACCATTTTGCTTATTCATTCTATGGTGGCAGTTTGTGTTACAAGTGTTACGTGTGCCCTGAATTTTTATTGCATTTAAATCTGAATGATTTTCATGAGGAATGAATTAATATGAAATTTTGTGTTAGAAGTGGAAAAATTTTTGTGTAAACATTTGGAATGTTACTGAAATTTTATGGAGACACATCAAATATCATTTACTCAACAATGATTATTGGATAATGTTAAGTTAGAATGAAAGAGATAGTGTTGGCAACTAAGAAAAATATTTACAAAATGGAACCAGAATTAAAAAAAAAAAACAAGAAACTGTATTCTAAGTATCACATTAGGCTTTGTAATTACGCAAAATCATAACCAGAAAGGAAAAAAAAAGTTTCCAATTACGAGTTTTAGAATGAATAAGGATAAGAAGAGCAACAGAACTTTGAAGCATCATAGAGTATAAAAATAACATGCACCCCTCACATGAAGAAATTAGGTATAGATTTTTAGTTTACACATACCTATCTCTTTATTAAAAAAAAAAAAAAAAATACATGGAAGGGATTTAATTAAACATTTTTAAAGTAATGAATTATACAACTTATATGCCAAGCTATTTTAAAATAAATATTGCTAATAAAACTTTCTGCTTGCACATGTTAAAAATTGAGAAAATTAATTAAATTACAGAGATTACATGTAATAACTTTTTGATTAATTCTGACACCCATAAAATGAGATAAAGGAATGTCAGAAAATTAAATGAAGGAAGGATTAATAAGGTGTAGAATTTATGCATTAGCAACTGTGCTACAATTTCCCTTCTTAATACATTACAAACCATAATCTGAATTTTATGGTGTGTGTGTGTTTTACCAGGAGTAGGTAATGCTTTTGACCCTAAGCATGGGTTTAGAATCTTCCAAAAGAATAATTCATATATTTTTTATTGAAATAATATTATTACTTCACTTTTAGAATCACATTGGGGGTAACATTTTTCTTAGTAATATTAAGGTTTATAATTCTGCATGATAGGAAAATTATAATGCATAAGCCGTAGTAAAATAACATTGAAAATGATTAGTGTTTATGACATAATTAAAAGATATTTTAAATCTAAAGAAGTTATGGAGTAAACACATACAAAACAGTTACCCCTCCCCAAAAGGGTTGTTACAAAACTGATAATTTATTCTCATATATTTTTACTTGTAGAAAACAATCACTTTTGATTTTATTCTACTAATGAAAGTAGAAAACACATTTTACAGCAGACTTGTGATTCATTGGTAATAAAGTAACTTTGGTGTATAAGTAGTCAATATTAGGCCAACTATTTATTCACTTTTACGCTGTGTGAGAGAGATTGATGTTTATCTTATTATGTAGGATATAATATCTTTTTGTCCATGTGACAATTAACATAGTAAAAAATTCTTTTACTGTATTATGACTTCAAACATCATTATCCTAATGAGACATACATATGCTCATTTTACATGAAATAATAAAAAATGTATAATCTGTATGAAATAAAAGTGTGAGATATAATTAAAGGAATACAAAAAATAACTGATTCCTACACTCAATTTTGTGTAGTTTTGACAACACAAGAAAATGTATTTTAAATAGTATTGTTGGCTGTTTAGTCAAGATTACTCAAGTACTGAAATATATTCATGTGTAATGCACAGTTTCTTAAATATGGAACACTAATTATTAGATTAATTATATAATTGTTAATAAAATTCTACCTTTGCCTCCACTTTTGTTTTTGTAAGCTTCATCGGAGCCATGTAAATTACATCATCATCTCTGATACAGCTTACACAAACTGAAAGCTAGTTCAGACAAAGTTAAAATTTTATCTAAAAATTAATGTCTTGTAGTTGGAAATAGTACCTTATATATTGTTTACTACTCAGACATGTTACATATTGTGGACAATGAAATACAAGCATGAAATTATTTTTTATTGTTATTTAACAATTAGTGTCAATGATGATATTATAAAATCTAAATTAATTTTATTTAAATGTGTTGGAAATTATCATTATAGCTCTTCAGCTGTCTGTAGGCCTACTTTTATATCATGTGTATAAAAACAGTAAAACAATACTTCATGTCATCGTACTGCTTTTGGCATTATCACAACCTCTAGCAGAAAACTAATTCAGATGTTCTTCTTCGTTGTATTTTGAAAAAGTTAGTTAATTTAAATCATAGAAGTCACCATGAAAATGACAGCTTGTATATCACACACAAAGTAAGAAGTGTTAAAATGTCAGAGCAATAAATAGCTGCTAATGTCAATAAACAGCTGAGATTAATTAAGCATATCTCATAAACCTTATTTTTCGTTTAACTTACTGTTAAGATAACCTTCATTAATTGTATTTGGCTCAATGGAATGACTGTTTAAATTAATTATTACAGGATTTGGTGATGTTCCAGTTGAATGGCGGCGTGATTTACGTCTCTCCACTTGATTTAAAGTTGCTGTTAAACATTTACGGTGCCGAAGAGCTTTCCTAGGAACACAAAATAAGTTCTTTCATTATTTACTTATGATAAGAAAGTATAAAAAGTATAAATAGCAGTTTGATTAAATCAATTAAAAAAAAAAAACATGGAATTGTTCTTTTTCTTAGTACTTGTTTGAACATTTAATTTTCCATATCAACCATTATTTCATGCCAGTCAGACTCTGAGTACGGATGTACACTATATACTATATTTTAAAAGTTTATATCACACTGTTCTAGCTCATTACTTAATGTATGACCACTTCCCAAAAACCAGCAGGAAAGCTTCTCAGTATCTTTTAATTCAAGCACTTTTTGCATCACTTAGAAAAATGAAATGTAAATTTCATCATCATCATCATCATCATCATCATCATCATCATCATCATCATCATCTCTCTCTCTCTCTCTCTCTCTCTCTCTCTCTCTCTCTCTCTCTCTCTCTCTCTCTCTCTCTCTCTCTCTCTCTCTCTCTCTCCCTCCCTCCCTCCCTCCCTCCCTCCCTCCCTCCCTCCCTCTCCCTCTCCCTCCCCTCACACACACACACACACACACACACACACACACACACACACAACCTCCTTGTCTCTATTTATTTCTATCTCTTTCACATACAACCTTCTCAATTCATAAATTATTTCTCTACAGAATTTTGTTCGTTTAAAACATACTACTTTTATTTACATTAATGTTTATATTTGTAATTACCTTATTTGTATGTTTATTTGAAGTTTTATTTGTTTTAGTTTATTTTCAATTTTGTATTTCATGTATTTATTATTACATGATCATATTATTCTTTATGTTTTTCTGCAGATGTGTTCCCTACATTAACTGTATTCCCCTAATTCAATTGTCTCTTGTAGAGTTAATAATGAGACATTGACACCTCAAGACCTTAGGGGTGTGCTACAGGTGTGGTCACATAGGGAGCTCCAGAAGAAAAAGAAGGAAAGAAAAGAAATTTAATGAGAGACAGCAGAAAATAAAGCGAGTTTTTTGTTTATTTTGTGATGTTCTAATTTGCTTTGTTAAAAACCTTCCTGTTTAATTTTTTAAAACATGAGTCATATACTAACTTAAATATTGGCAGCAAAATACAGTGTTATTAATAGCAAAACCATGTCTTTCAATGTGGGGTCATTAAAACGACATACTAATACTTATTAATATGTGGACTCAACGTGGCATCAGTTACAACAGATAGTCATATAACAATCCAGGCTTCAGCCTAATTATATTATTGAAAATAAAGAGTTAATATTAATTATAGCCTTCTTTTGCATACATCTGAATGGTGTGTATTGAAGAACGAAGGTACACTGCTGACGATTGATTATATTACAGACAACACTACTGGTAGGTTTATTACCAACAACTGGTAGCTTATAATGATGGTTGCAATTCTGAGTAGGATACAAACATGAAAAGACAAGGTATTTTAGACATAGTTAACTCACTACAGAAATATCCACATACATTTTGAATTTGAATCAGCGTTTTTTGTTGTGCTTCTCTACACATTGCGTGCTTTGTTGTCAAGAGTATAGCTGAAGTGGCAGCTATAGCATTTAGAATTTACTCATACGTTTCATTATTAGTAATGACGTTTATTTCAAGATTATTTTTCTAATACCAGAAACTTTTTGTTTTAACCATATTGTATTTTTTGGATTCAAAATGTGACGATTTAAATTCTAACTGTAATCGTAAAAAATAAAAAAATTAAGTTTGCGAGCGAGTAAGTAATTTTAAATCTCACTATAATACCTAAAACCCCTGTATTTACTCAGGATGAGAATGAGAAGTAATTAAGAGATCCAAAGAAACACTAATAAAAAGGGCGAATTGTAAAAAAGGTTATTATTATCATAATTAACCCTTTGCTTGTCATCATGCGGTGACCTGTTAATTCCGGACTCAACGTGTTTACCGAGTCGTCTGTAATTTAGGAAGATATAAAAATCATAATGTTTATAATTAGAAATCTGAAGACACAAATAGTAGTTAAAATAACTCACTTAAATTATATATGTATAATTAAGGTATAGTTCTTGGTAATAAGAATGTTAACTTAAATAAAAATAGGGACTATATTGTCGCGGAGTAGTTGCCCCTCTCCTTTGTTAAGTACCAGTTGAAGCGAGCAGAAAGTCTCTCTCGCTATGTTGCCTTCACGCAGTACAGACGTACGAGCGAAAGCTCTACCAAAATGTTTTTAATTTGTTTGTTTATTTAAATGTAGTATATTAACTACCACTGCTAAAAGTGGAAAGCGTGTGTCATGTATCAATAACATAAATATGTGGTAAGAAGAAGATATAAATGTAACACAAAAACAGAACTAGTGGTAAACAAGATGACGACTCCCTTCAAGAGGTAACTCCATTTACAACTTCACTCCTGAAGATGTGATCTGCAGAAACTTCATAAAGACGCGCATACCATGCTTAAGACGTTGCTTAGGATATCCGAGAATCTACATATACTTACAGAAGCTTCAATCTCCTCTGTGAACATCCGACCTATTCTTGCCGAAGACATGACCCAGATGATGACGCCGACTACAAGGATTCCCAAGACGGACACCCCAGGACGAGGTTTCTACGTTCATTGTAAAGGTGACTCGATAGCTTGGCTATCGAGAGTTAATCATATTTGTTACACTACTCACTTCTAAAAGAGACTTTTCAAAGACGATTAATTTTATGTAAACATTATAATGAGAAAATCTAAGAGTTTACTGTAAAAATTCAATTATCATACGTTGTAACGCTTTAAATGTTAATGTAACTTATTATCGTTCCAAGTAATAGTACCATTCTTCCAATGGTTAAAGAAGTCTTGCAAGCTTCTAAAATGAACTGAAAATAATTAGAAGTCTTTACTATAAATATACAGAAAGTAAACTCGGATCCGAGGTATAAGAATATATAATCAATTTGATCCCAAAGTTTTATGAAAAGCATTTAAATATTTTAGTTTAAATAATGATGTCATGGGATCTGTCAGTAACTGTTGTTAAATAAAGAGAAGTCTTGTTACACATGAAAATGAGTGCATAAATCAGTAAAATACCTTCCCTTGTTTCCTTACACTGTAGTGAGTAATTTGTTCAATTAATTTGATTTTAATACAGTTCGTTACAACGTAGGCAGCCCATGTAATTGGCAGAGGTCAGTTAAGATGGGTTCCCTGGATTTGTAACGCGGCAATACGTTACAAAAAGACAGAAAAAGGTGTGCAACATTTAGAATCTTCTAAATGGGGAGGGTATCTCAGCAAGATATTAATTTCCTTCTTTAACCAAGATATGTGTTGTTTCTATGTTGATTGGATTAGTTCCACTCCAAATTTTATTTTGTCATGTGCTCACCAGGAATTGATAAATTGTTGTATAAAATCCCTATAGCTTTTTTTTTAAGGTTGAGGCAATTTCTCAGTGTTTGAAGTTGACCGATGTAAAAAAGAAGATGGAAAATGAATTAAAACACAAGACCCTCTACAGAAAAAGAATAACACTCAACAACAAATCTGAATCAGACACTTTTAATAAAAAATGTTTAGAACTTTGACAAGTGCACAACAGCAGCAGTGATTAGAAAACTCACTGCCTGTTGTTAGGTTTCATCTGCCTGTTGCAAGTACCTACATATCAATACCTCATTCTCGATTGCCTAGTTATATTAGCCAGTGTTTTTGAACACAGCATTTAAGAACCAGATTTTAGCTGTTATATTACAAATATATTAAAATTAATTATTTAATACAGTCAGTGTTGTTTTCAACTTTTTATTTCGTATATTTTTTATTACATGATATTATTATTCTTTATGTTTTTCTGCAGACGTATTAATCAACTGTATTAATGCCATACTAAAAATATGTCAGTGTTCTAATTCAAAAACATTCAGCAAATTCACTATATTACTTACTTTATTGTTTCATCCAATTGCTTTAAAGGTGTGCCTTTCTCTTCACCATCTTCATGATGTAATACAGCTTCATAAATCTGAAATTGCCTTAAGAGATCTAAATCTGTTCCTTGCTTTGACATGTACCTGTAACAGTCGTGTTTTAAATAAGAAAATTTACATACATCTGACATGTGAACAAAAATAGTAATTAATACCCCAGGAACACTATTTTATATACATTTAAATTGAATAATTTTATCAATAATGTAATTACATTATATTGTATCCTTTTATATACACACTGGTGTGCAGCATTAATGAAAAAGTATTCTCACAAGATTAAAACTTTCATTCTGATGCTTAATGTTTACTTTGCACATAATAAAGTAAGCACATGCAGGTAATTAATTTGTAGAATTCCTTCCCACTTGCTCTTAATTCTGTGTATGACATTTCTTATGCCTTGTTAGCACTGCAATTTAGCCTAGGTTCAATTAAGAAATACAAAATCTTCATTAATTGTCCAGTCTACAGTACCTTAATTTTGGTAACAAACCTTCTGATAATTTCTTCAAATCCTTGTTCTTCAAGAGCATCAACTTGATCATAATATGAGTCCTGGTCAGGAAGGCCATTAAGTGTTTTGTTTATTAATGATGTTGCATAAATGAGAAGTTCAGTATCGGCTGCATCATACTCTTTTAGTAACTTTATAATATTAGCCCAAGGGATTGACGCTGAAAATAAATTTATAACTTTTATTGTAAAAAAAACAAAATCACCATTTATTTAAATAGTATAAAGTTATGTTCTTCAAATTTGTTATCAATTAACTAATTTAACATACAGTTTATGGGTTAAAGTTGAGTACTAACAAACATAAAATACTTTATGCTTTAAAAGTAATATTTCATTCCTTATCAAAATTACTGAACAATCACCTTCCACACAGTTAAAATTTGTACATTTTTGTATTTTCGTGCTTTTTTGTTTAGACAAAAGTAAGAACACAAAATATGAATTGCACGCGCGCGCGCGCGTGCACACATACACACACACACACACACACACATGTATATAATCAATTTACATCGTAAGTGTAATTTATTTTGTTTATGGTCAAGTATTTTTCTAACTAAATGATACTGCTGAAACATTTAAATAATTTCCAGATTAATGTAGTGGTTATTAGATTACATTAGGTATTACATGCCTATGAATTTTAGGTTTTGGTAAAATAATTTACATGTCAATGTAAATATTTGATGAAGCAAAAATGAAGTACTTTAAGTAAATTAATGTACCTTGAGCACTGTCTACTGTCTGTATTGCTTTTATTAATAAAACACTATTTGATTCTGTATATTCCACAAATACAAGAAGAAGTTTCAGGGCGGTTTTGACCACTAGACGAAATTTTGATGCTACAAGACTGTATAGCCATTGAATTGTAGGGCTGTGTTCAATAACTCCATTCATACCATCTACGTAGAGCATGACCTGTCCAAGTGCTAAAGCAAAAAATTCATAATGTAAAACTAGTCAATGTTGAATACATTGATTATTATTAAAAGTGTATCATAAACTAGCAAACTTAATAAGTCATCATATATCACAAAACGTTTTTATGAGAAACATACCAATGCATAAATAATTTTACGATTCAATTATGCTGCTTTCATTTTACTGTACACAGTTAATGTGAATATTTATATAATCTCAATATCTGACTATGTAAAACATAACTATTACTAGTTCAATATAAAAATTAATGACCGATTTGTTTATAATATAGTACAATTTTTAAATATAATTTATAATGGTATATTATATATATACAGTACAATACAATACAATACAATATACAGTACAATATATAATGGTTTATAATATAATCCATATAAAATCAGTAGTGCTATGTTCCATATAATTTATGTTATCTAAAATCAATATTTTACAATGTGCATATAATAAATATCATCAATTATACAATACCTAAAAAGTATATGAAACTGTTTTTAAATTGAGTACCACAATGTATTTATTTAAAATTCTGAAGAAGAGGCTGGAATGGATATAAATATAACATAGAGAAAAAACATAATAAACAGAAAAATAATGCTGATAAAAAATGGATTATTGAACATCAAAGCAAGGTCTCAGTTTTAACTTGACTGTTTGGCATTTCTCTGTCTATCTATCTATCTACTTGGGGTTTGTCTCATTATAACTGTTGAATGTAGCAATCAACCAATTTTTGTGAAACTTGGCACGTGTGTCCATACTTTTATCCTACAGAACTCTATTACTTTTTAAATTCACCCCCCCCCCCAAAAAAAAAGGTGTTTTAGGAGGTAAAAATGTGAAGGAGTCAAAATAGTAAAAATTCGCAAAAGTCCATCTGGATTAGCAAATTAAATAGAATCTTAGTCAAAATCTAAATATATTGTTAATTTTTGAACTTATAAAAATTTTGGGATGCCAGGACTCAAAAAAGTGAGACAAAATTTTGATGAAATAGCAAAAATCCATGTGGGGTATTAATTAAAGGGGGATTTAATTTGTGTTCAGGATTGAAATTTGCAAAGTGTTAGGACACTGGGGCCCAAAAAAAAGAGATCAAAATTTGAAACTATTGTAAAAATCCACCCAGGAGTCAGACTAAAAGCAACCCAAATCCAAATGTAGTGCTTACTACAAAATTCTTTAACTTTAAGGTATATGGGCAAAAAATGGACCTCAACATTAAAAAAAATTGTAAATGCTATATGAGAGATCAAATTATGAGGAATTTTATTCAAAATACAGACTTAGTATTTTAATAATTTGACAGGATTATATCTCTCAGCCCTCCTTGCAAATTTTGGATCACCTTAAAAAAGTTTCTAAGCTATGTTTACAAAAGAAAATTTTGTACATTGTTTAATATTGTTATGTATATTTGTGAAAAGTATTATATATAGGTCTATAGATATCTATGAAAGTGTACATAAAAATATAAAAGATAGGACTAAATTATTTGTAATTTAGGCATTATGATAACAAAGTCAATCATAAGGCTATTTACAAAACGCTGTTTAACTAAAAAGCAATGTTGTAGTTTGGAATTTTTAATGCTAATTGTGTGACTGTCTGGTATATATTAAAAAGAAATACTGTGTGCCAGTAAAAATGTAATTTTATATGTTTAATTAAATAATAAAACTAATTAATTATGTGTGTACAAAATTTTTTACAGTAATTGTGTATGCTATAGCTATCTTCTGAGTATGAACAGCTTCGTGTAAACCTTGCTAGTGTAACGTATTGCCGCGTTACAAATCCAGGGAACCCATCTTAACTGACCTCTGCCAATTACATGGGCTGCCTACGTTGTAACGAACTGTATTCAAATCAATTTAACTGAACAAATTACTTACTAACTGTGTAAGGAAACAAGGGAAGGTATTGTACTGATTTACGCACTCATTTTATGTGTGTAACAAGACGACTTCTCTTTATTTAACAACTGTTACTGACAGATCCCATTGCATCACTAATTAAACTAAAGTATTTAATTTCTTTTATAAAACTTTGGGATCTAATTGACTCTATTTTGCTATACCTCGGATCCGGGTTAACTTTCTGTATTTGATAGTAAAGACTTTTAATTATTTTCAATCATTATCTTAGCTTGCAAGACTTCTTTAACCATTTGAAGAATGGTACTATTACTTGGAATAATAATAAGATATTTTAATACATAAAGCGTTACAACGTATGATGTTTGAGTTTTTTTACAGTAAACTCTTAGATTTACTCTTTTAATGTTTACATAAAATTAATTGTCTTTGAAAAGTCTCTTTTGGAAGTGTGTAGTGTAACAAATATTAATTTACTCTCGATAGACAGGCTATCGAGTCACCTTTAGAATGGAATGTAGAAACCTCGTCCTGGGGTGTCCGTCTTGGGAATCCTTGTACGCGCCGTCATCATCTGGGTCGGGTCTTCGTCAATAAGGTGTCAAAAATTCACAGAGGAGATTGAAGCTTCTTCGGTGTAAGTATATGCAGATTCTCGGATGTCCTAAATAGCATCTCCTGCCGGGTATACGTGTCTTTAAGCAGTTCCTGCAGATCACATCTTTAGGAATGATGTTGAAATTTGAGTTACTTCTTGAAGAGAGTCGTCATCTTGCTTGACACTATTACCTTTTGTTGTTACATATTATTTCTTCTTGTTACCACATATTTATAGTTAATGGTACATGTCACACGCTTTTAGCAGTGGTAGTTACTAAACTACATTTAAATTACACAAACAAACTAACAACATTTTATCAGAGCTTTCGCTCGTACGTCTGCACTGTGTGAGGTCAACATAGCGAGAGAGAGTTTTTCTGCCCGCTTTGACTGGTTCTTAACAAAAGAGAGGGGCAACTACTCCGCGAGAATATAATCCCTACCTTTATTTAAGTTAACACTTTTAATTACAAAAACTATGCCTTAATCAACATATACAATTTTAGCGAGTTATTTTAACGTCTATCTGTGTCTTCAGATTTTTTAATTATTAACATTATGATTTTTATCTTATCCTAATTTACAGACGACTCGGAAGACATGTCGAGTCCGGAATTAACAGGTCACCGCCTGATAACAAGCAAAGGGTTAAATATGACAATAATAACTATTTACAATTTGTCTTTTTATTAATTTTTCTTTGGACTTCTTAATTACTTCTTATTCTCATACTGAGTACATACAGGGGTTTTAGGTATTATAGTGAGATTAAAATTGCTTAATCGCTTGCAAACTTAACTTTTAATTTCTTTTTTTATTTTACGATTACTGTTACAATTTAAATCGTCACATACTCCACTGCTTAATTTGCACGTTACGGTTTTTTTTTTTTAACTGGGGACTTGGAGTACGATTAGGGTCAGTGTGTGAAGTTTTTTATTATTACTATTATTTATTATTAGTGCACAGTTTGTTTTCTCTAATTCTCTTTAAATGATCTTGTTCATTTAAATGATCGCCTTCGTGAAATTCCCTTTTTCTCACTTCTTATAGTACTAACTTACATTTTAATCTTAATACTAATTTCCAAACCTTAGATTGGAAAGATCCCTACTTATCCGTAACTCACAACATCGTGGCCCGACTGACATCAGCTTACTCTAACTACACCAGTTAGCTTTCAGCATTCATTAATGATCTTTGGCACCTTTCTGCCCTATCATTACCCTTTTCAGTCGGCGCCATTGTGACCTGTTACGTTACATGTATATAATTCTCTCTTAATTATATACCATAAACTTATTTCTAAAATAATCTAAAGAGGATCCCATATTCCACTTTAGATTACTGTTACTTGAGAGAAGCGGAATCTCACGAAGATAATTCTCTTTTATCTCTTTAACAATAACTAAACAAACTATGCGGGAGGGGAGACACTTTACACAATGCATTGTAATGCACACTAGGGGTGGTTTTCAGTTGTTTAGGCTAGCACCGGTTTATCACAATAGGGAGGGTGCGTGGCTGCTTAGTACAATTCCTAACACGCTTTATTTTCTCTAACTGGCCACCACCGGGGTGTTTACACTATGCAACGTTACTTTTATTATTATTCTGCATTTTATTTACTGCTACACTTCACACAACTTTAGTTTAAATCAAGATTTATTCACCTCTAGTATTTAAAGCCAATATTATTTGCCTTATTATTACTTTCTTTGTTTATTTATTATTTACTTTGGGGAGATTTAAGAAACTTCCTTAGAATTAATTTCCTATTTAATTACCATATTTATTTAGCACACTTTATTTATTATTAAGTCACTACATTATTTAATTGTCGTCACGGGGAAAATACTTGAACTACTATACTGTACACATTTACACATATATAAGATAAATTCTTAAGTAAATAATTTCCACACATTAGAAAAGAACAATTTCTCTTCTAAGGGAGAGACAGAAATTCCACACACATATTTTCAATGATAAATAGCCGATCAGCTGTTTTCTGGAATGTAGGTCACCCACTGTATTTAGTTAACAAAGGAAGGCTGAGAGTGTCAGGGAGAATAGGGGGTTTTGCTTTTACGCATTGTTGTCTACACAATGCTACCGATTATTTCCTGAACAGGTCCGAACTAGCGGAAAGGGGCGCGCTGGATGGCACGCATAGGGAGAATCTTATTCAACAACTCTATTATTACGCTTTGGAACACTTTGACTCCATTCATTCATATACTTTTCCCAATTATATCAATTAATTATTTTGCTCACAATTTCAAATTACGAAATTCTTTCTACTTAATTGCCTGGGTCTACATTACGCAGGAGCATTATTATTAACAAACATTTTTTTTTTTATTTATAACACATATTGGTGTATGGCTAACATATACTATGCAGAAGTATTCAAGAAACAACAGGTCATGGATTGTCATAAAGCAAACCTGTCACAGATTGCTCAGTTGACCAAACATTACAAGTCAAGTATGCAAGTAGGTACATGCATATATCTTCATTCAAATATATTTCAGCTTCTACTGGCTATCATTTACGTATTTTGTAAAATATTAGATATGTTTTGAAAATTAAAGTTACCTTAATAACATTTTCTGAGTGCATAGATCAATAACTGAATATAAAATTTAACCAAGCAAAGTGCTGCAATTTTGTTAGCGTCACGATGCTTACGCAACCTTTATAAAAATTAGCAGAGTGGCGCAATTTTGTTACGTATTGCCGCGTTACAAATCCAGGGAACCCATCTTAACTGACCTCTGTCAATTATATGGGCTGCCTACGTTGTAACGAAATGTATCTACACTTATTAACTGTAATTGTATATGTTTAATTAAATAATAAAACTAATTAATTATGTGTGTACAAAATTTTTTACAGTAATTGTGTATGCTATAGCTATCTTCTGAGTATGAACAGCTTCGTGTAAACCTTGCTAGTGTAACGTATTGCCGCGTTACAAATCCAGGGAACCCATCTTAACTGACCTCTGCCAATTACATGGGCTGCCTACGTTGTAACGAACTGTATTCAAATCAATTTAACTGAACAAATTACTTACTAACTGTGTAAGGAAACAAGGGAAGGTATTGTACTGATTTACGCACTCATTTTATGTGTGTAACAAGACGACTTCTCTTTATTTAACAACTGTTACTGACAGATCCCATTGCATCACTAATTAAACTAAAGTATTTAATTTCTTTTATAAAACTTTGGGATCTAATTGACTCTATTTTGCTATACCTCGGATCCGGGTTAACTTTCTGTATTTGATAGTAAAGACTTTTAATTATTTTCAATCATTATCTTAGCTTGCAAGACTTCTTTAACCATTTGAAGAATGGTACTATTACTTGGAATAATAATAAGATATTTTAATACATAAAGCGTTACAACGTATGATGTTTGAGTTTTTTTACAGTAAACTCTTAGATTTACTCTTTTAATGTTTACATAAAATTAATTGTCTTTGAAAAGTCTCTTTTGGAAGTGTGTAGTGTAACAAATATTAATTTACTCTCGATAGACAGGCTATCGAGTCACCTTTAGAATGGAATGTAGAAACCTCGTCCTGGGGTGTCCGTCTTGGGAATCCTTGTACACGCCGTCATCATCTGGGTCGGGTCTTCGTCAATAAGGTGTCGAAAATTCACAGAGGAGATTGAAGCTTCTTCGGTGTAAGTATATGCAGATTCTCGGATGTCCTAAACAGCATCTCCTGCCGGGTATACGTGTCTTTAAGCAGTTCCTGCAGATCACATCTTTAGGAATGATGTTGAAATTTGAGTTACTTCTTGAAGAGAGTCGTCATCTTGCTTGACACTATTACCTTTTGTTGTTACATATTATTTCTTCTTGTTACCACATATTTATAGTTAATGGTACATGTCACACGCTTTTAGCAGTGGTAGTTTCTGTGACGATTTAAATTGTAACAATAATAAAAAAATAAAGAAATTTTAAAAATTAAGGTTGCGAGCCATTAAGCCATTTAAATCTCACTATAATAACATAAAAAAAAAACCTGTATGTACTCAGTATGAGAGGAAGAAGTAATTAAAAAGCCCAAAGAAACTTTAATAAAAAGACAAATTGTAAATAGTTATTATTGTCGTACTTAACCCTTTGGTGTTATCAGGCGCTGACCTGTTGATTCCGGACTCGACATGTCTCCCGAGTCGTCTATAATTTAGAATAAGATAAAAAACCTAATGTTAATAATTAAAAATCTGAAGACACAGATAGTCGCTAAAACAACTTATTTAAATTATGTATATTTATTTAGGGATAGTTTGTATAAATAAAAATGTTTACTTAAAGAGAGACAGGGACTATATTCTCGTGCAGTAATTGCCCCTCTACCATTTTGTTAGGTACCAGTCGAAGGGAGCAGAAATCGCTCTCTCGCTATGTTGACTTCGTGCAGTACAGACGTACGAGCAAAAGCTCTTACACTATGTTGCCGATACTTTTGTTTTACTTTAATGTTGTATACAAGAAATTGCTGCTGAAAGCATATGTTATGTATTAATCAGTATAGTTATGTAAAAAACAAGAGACTTAAAGTATAACACGAAATATAAAAATGGTGTAAAACAAGATGACTGCTAACTTCAAGAACTAACAACACTTCCAACATCATACCTGGAGATGTGAACTACCAGAACTTACAAACTCTAGTAGACCCGACAGAAGATGCAGATCAGGACATCCGAGAATCTACAAGTACTATCGTAGAAGGTTCAATCTACCCTGCGGACTTTTGAGCTCTTTAATGACGAAGACCAGACCGAGATGATGACGGCGCTATTAAGGATTCCCAAGACGGACACCCCAGGACGAGGTTTCTGCATACCAATTTAAAGGTGACTCGATGGCCTGTCTATCGAGGGTTACTAATATTTGTTACACAACACACCTTAAAAGAGACTTTTCAGAGACTATTAACTTTGTAAAGATTAAAAGATTAAATCTAAGAATTCTAATGTAACTATTCAAACATCATACATTGTAACAGTTTATATGTTAATGTATCGTAGTATAATTCAAGTAATAATACCATTCTTCAAATGGTTAAATAAAAGGTCTTGCAAGCTAATATCATGAATTGAGTAAATCTAAAAGTTTAATGACTAAATACCGAAGGTTACCCGGTTCCGAGGTATAGCTAAATAGAATCAATTTTGATCCCAAAGTTTAAAGAAAGCTTTCAAATAACTTTAGTTTAATTCGTAATGTCATGGGATCTGTCAGTAAATGTTTTTTTAAATGTTAAATAAAGAGAAGTCGTCTTGTCACACACATATAATGAGTGCGTAAATCAATAGTATACCTTCCCTTGTTTCCTTACACAGTTAGTAAGTAAATTTGTTAAGTTAATTATTTGTGGATACATTTCGTTACAACGTAGGCAGCCCATCTAATTGACGGAGCTTAATTATGATGGGTTCCCTGGATTTGTAACGCAGCAATACGTTACAAAATTGCGCCACTCTGCTAAAGTTAAAAGTGTGGTAAGCATCGTGACGCAAACAAAATTGCGCCACTCTGCTTTTTAAAAAAAAAAAAAGGAAACAAAGGAGAGAGATTTATTCGTGTACAGAGTGTCACAATACAAAATTGCTCCACTCTGCTGATTTTTATAAAAGGTTGTGTAAGCATCGTGACGCACAAACAAAATTGCGGCACTTTGCTTGGTTAATTTTATACCCAGTTATTGATCTATGCACTCAGAAAATGTGATTAATAACTTTAATTTCCAAAACATATTTAATATTTTACTAAGTTACGTAAATGATAGTATGTATAAGTTGAAATATCATTAGCATCATACAATGCAAATAAGCTATATGCATGTACCTACTTGCATACATGAATTGTGACCAAACATTACAATTTTGGTCAACTGGACAATCTGAAACAGGTTTGTTTACGACAATCCATGACCTGTTGTTTCCTGAATCATTCTGCACAGTATATGTTGGACATACACTAGTATGTGTCGTAAAAAAAATTTAATTAAAAATAACTTTGTTAATAATAATGCAATTAATGTAGACCCAGGTAATTAAGTAGAAGTTCGTAATTTAAACTTGTGAACAAAATAATTAATTTATTTAATTGAGAAAAGTATATGAATGAATGGAGTCAAAGTGTTGCCAAGCGTAATAATAATAGCGTTGTAGAATAAGATCCACCCTAACGTCTGCACTCCCCTCCTCCTGTTTATACCGGTCGTTGGTGTTATTCGCTGGCATTGTGTAGAGAACAATAAGAGTAAAACCCCCTTTCTCAGTCACACACGCTCAACCTTCCTTTGTTAACTAAATACAGAGGGTGACCTACATTCCAGAAAACAGCTGATCGGCTATTTAACTTGATAAATATGTGTGTGGAATTTCTGTCTCTCCCTTAGAAGAGAAATTGTTCTTTTCTAATTTATGTAAATTAATTACTTAAGAATTTATCTTATATATGTGATAAATGTGTACAGTATAGTAGTTCAAGTATTTTCCCCGTGACAATAATTAAATAATGTAGTGACTTAATAATAATAAATTTCTCAAGTAATAAATGACTTAGTTAACCCTCCTTGTTAAATAAAGTGTGCTAAATAAATATGGTAATTAAATAGTAAATAGTTCTAAGGAAGTTTCTTAAATCTCCCCTAAAGAAAGTAATAATAAGTGAATAATAATATTGGTTTTAAATAATAAGGCTAAATAAATCTTGATGTAAACTAAACTTGTGTGAAGTGTAGCAGTAAGTACGAGAAAAGAAGAATAATAATAAAAGTACAGTTACACATTGTAAACACCGCAGTGGTGGCCAGTTAGAGGAAATAAAGCGTGTTCAGTATGGTAGTAAGCAGCCACGCACCCTTCCAATTGTGATAAACCGGTGCTAGCCTAAACAATTGAAAACCTCCCTAGTGTGCATTGCAATGCATTGTGTAAAGTGTCTCCCCTTCCGCATAGTTGGTTTAAATATTGTTAAAGAGATAAAAGAGAATTATTTTCTTGACATTCCGCTTCTCTCAAAACAGTAATCTAGAGTGGAGTATGGGATCCTCTTTAGATTACATTAGAAATAAGTTTATGATATATAATCAAGAAGTGATTATACGTGTAACGTAACAGGTCACAACGGCACCGACTGGAAAGGGTAATGATAGGGCAGAAAGGTGCCAAAGATCATTAATAAATGCTGAAAGCTAACTTGAGTAGTTAGAGTAAGCTGGTGTCAGTCGGGCCACGATGTTGTGAGTTACGGATAAGTAGGGATCTTTCCAATCTAAGGTTTGGAAATTAGTATTAAGATTAAAATGTAAGTTAGTACTGTAAGAAGTGAGATAAAGGGGATTTCACGGAGGTGAAGATTTAAATGAACAAGATCATTTAAAGAGATATAAAAAAAAAATAACAAACAAACTGTGCACTAATAATAAATAATGATAATGATAAATAAACTTCACACACTGACCCATTCGTACTCCAAGTCCCCAGTAAAAAAAAAAATAATAATAACCAAAGTAAAAAAAAAAAAAAACTCAACCGTAAAGTGCAAATTAAGCGGTGGAGTCTGTGACGATTTAAATTGTAACAATAATCAAAATAATAAAAAATTTTAAAAATTAAGGTTGTGAGCCATTAAGCCATTTAAATCTCACTATAATAACATAAAAAAAAACCTGTATGTACTCAGTATGAGAGGAAGAAGTAATTAATAAGCCCAAAGAAACTTTAATAAAAAGACAAATTGTAAATAGTTATTATTGTCGTACTTAACCCTTTGGTGTTATCAGGCGCTGACCTGTTGATTCCGGACTCGACATGTCTCCCGAGTCGTCTATAATTTAGAATAAGATAAAAAACCTAATGTTAATAATTAAAAATCTGAAGACACAGATAGTCGCTAAAACAACTTATTTAAATTATGTATATTTATTTAGGGATAGTTTGTATAAATAAAAATGTTTACTTAAAGAGAGACAGGGACTATATTCTCGCGCAGTAATTGCCCCTCTACCATTTTGTTAGGTACCAGTCGAAGGGAGCAGAAATCGCTCTCTCGCTATGTTGACTTCGTGCAGTACAGACGTACGAGCAAAAGCTCTTACACTATGTTGCCGATACTTTTGTTTTACTTTAATGTTGTATACAAGAAATTGCTGCTGAAAGCATATGTTATGTATTAATCAGTATAGTTATGTAAAAAACAAGAGACTTAAAGTATAACACGAAATATAAAAATGGTGTAAAACAAGATGACTGCTAACTTCAAGAACTAACAACACTTCCAACATCATACCTGGAGATGTGAACTACCAGAACTTACAAACTCTAGTAGACCCGACAGAAGATGCAGATCAGGACATCCGAGAATCTACAAGTACTATCGTAGAAGGTTCAATCTACCCTGCGGACTTTTGAGCTCTTTAATGACGAAGACCAGACCGAGATGATGACGGCGCTATTAAGGATTCCCAAGACGGACACCCCAGGACGAGGTTTCTGCATACCAATTTAAAGGTGACTCGATGGCCTGTCTATCGAGGGTTACTAATATTTGTTACACAACACACCTTAAAAGAGACTTTTCAGAGACTATTAACTTTGTAAAGATTAAAAGATTAAATCTAAGAATTCTAATGTAACTATTCAAACATCATACATTGTAACAGTTTATATGTTAATGTATCGTAGTATAATTCAAGTAATAATACCATTCTTCAAATGGTTAAATAAAAGGTCTTGCAAGCTAATATCATGAATTGAGTAAATCTAAAAGTTTAATGACTAAATACCGAAGGTTACCCGGATCCGAGGTATAGCTAAATAGAATCAATTTTGATCCCAAAGTTTAAAGAAAGCTTTCAAATAACTTTAGTTTAATTTGTAATGTCATGGGATCTGTCAGTAAATGTTTTTTTAAATGTTAAATAAAGAGAAGTCGTCTTGTCACACACATATAATGAGTGCGTAAATCAATAGTATACCTTCCCTTGTTTCCTTACACAGTTAGTAAGTAAATTTGTTAAGTTAATTATTTGTGGATACATTTCGTTACAACGTAGGCAGCCCATCTAATTGACGGAGCTTAATTATGATGGGTTCCCTGGATTTGTAACGCAGCAATACGTTACAAAATTGCGCCACTCTGCTTTTATTAAATAATAATAATTGCTTAAATTAAAAGGCTAAATAAATCTTAAGTTTAAACTAAATAGTGTAAAGTGTCTCCCCTCCCGCATAGTTTGTTTAGTTATTGTTAAAGAGATAAAAGAGAATTACCTTCGTTAGATTCCGCTTCTCTCAAAACAGTAATCTAGAGTGGAGTATGGGATCCTCTTTAGATTACGTTAGAAATAAGTTTATGATATATAATCAAGAAGTGATTATATGTGTAACGTAACAGGTCACAACGGCGCCGACTGAAAGGTGTAATGATAGGGCAGAAAGGTGCCAAAGATCATTAATAAATGCTGAAAGCTAACTTGAGTAGTTAGAGTAAACTGGTGTCAGTCGGGCCGCGATGTTGTGAGTTACGGATAAGTAGGGATCTTTCCAATCTAAGGTTTGGGAAATTAGTATTAAGATTAAAATATAAGTTAGTACTGTAAGAAGTGAGAAAAAGGGAATTTCACGAAGGCGATCATTTAAATGAACAAGGTCATTTAAAGAGAATTAGAGAAAACAAACTGTGCACTAATGATAAATAACTTCACACACTGACCCTAACTCCCAGTCCCCTATTGTGAGTTAAAAAAAAAAAACAACCGTAAAGTGCAAATTAAGCGGTGGAGTCTGTGACGATTTAAATTGTAACAATAATAAAAAAATAAAGAAATTTTAAAAATTAAGGTTGCGAGCCATTAAGCCATTTAAATCTCACTATAATAACATTAAAAAAAAACCTGTATGTACTCAGTATGAGAGGAAGAAGTAATTAATAAGCCCAAAGAAACTTTAATAAAAAGACAAATTGTAAATAGTTATTATTGTCGTACTTAACCCTTTGGTGTTATCAGGCGCTGACCTGTTGATTCCGGACTTGACATGTCTCCCGAGTCGTCTATAATTTAGAATAAGATAAAAAACCTAATGTTAATAATTAAAAATCTGAAGACACAGATAGTCGCTAAAACAACTTATTTAAATTATGTATATTTATTTAGGGATAGTTTGTATAAATAAAAATGTTTACTTAAAGAGAGACAGGGACTATATTCTCGTGCAGTAATTGCCCCTCTACCATTTTGTTAGGTACCAGTCGAAGGGAGCAGAAATCGCTCTCTCGCTATGTTGACTTCGTGCAGTACAGACGTACGAGCAAAAGCTCTTACACTATGTTGCCGATACTTTTGTTTTACTTTAATGTTGTATACAAGAAATTGCTGCTGAAAGCATATGTTATGTATTAATCAGTATAGTTATGTAAAAAACAAGAGACTTAAAGTATAACACGAAATATAAAAATGGTGTAAAACAAGATGACTGCTAACTTCAAGAACTAACAACACTTCCAACATCATACCTGGAGATGTGAACTACCAGAACTTACAAACTCTAGTAGACCCGACAGAAGATGCAGATCAGGACATCCGAGAATCAACAAGTACTAACGTAGAAGGTTCAATCTACCCTGCGGACTTTTGAGCCCTTTAATGACGAAGACCAGACCGAGATGATGACGGCGCTATTAAGGATTCCCAAGACGGACACCCCAGGACGAGGTTTCTGCATACCAATTTAAAGGTGACTCGATGGCCTGTCTATCGAGGGTTACTAATATTT
The DNA here is from genome assembly GCA_034769895.1 of Magicicada septendecula. Taxonomy (NCBI): domain Eukaryota; kingdom Metazoa; phylum Arthropoda; class Insecta; order Hemiptera; family Cicadidae; genus Magicicada; species Magicicada septendecula. The sequence goes on from CM068367.1 coordinate 461,029,520, forward strand.
GTTACACAACACACCTTAAAAGAGACTTTTCACAGACTATTAACTTTGTAAAGATTAAAAGATTAAATCTAAGAATTCTAATGTAACTATTCAAACATCATACGTTGTAACAGTTTATATGTTAATGTATCGTAGTATAATTCAAGTAATAATACCATTCTTCAAATGGTTAAATAAAAGGTCTTGCAAGCTAATATCATGAATTGAGTAAATCTAAAAGTTTAATGACTAAATACCGAAGGTTACCCGGATCCGAGGTATAGCTAAATAGAATCAATTTTGATCCCAAAGTTTAAAGAAAGCTTTCAAATAACTTTAGTTTAATTCGTAATGTCATGGGATCTGTCAGTAAATGTTTTTTTAAATGTTAAATAAAGAGAAGTCGTCTTGTCACACACATATAATGAGTGCGTAAATCAATAGTATACCTTCCCTTGTTTCCTTACACAGTTAGTAAGTAAATTTGTTAAGTTAATTATTTGTGGATACATTTCGTTACAACGTAGGCAGCCCATCTAATTGACGGAGCTTAATTATGATGGGTTCCCTGGATTTGTAACGCAGCAATACGTTACATTACTAAACTACATTTAAATTAAACAAACAAACTAACAACATTTTATCAGAGCTTTCGCTTGTACATCTGCACTGTGTGAGGTCAACATAGCGAGAGAGAGTTTTTCTGCCCGCTTCGACTGGTTCTTAACAAAAGAGAGGGGCAACTACTCCGCGAGAATATAGTCCCTACCTTTATTTAAGTTAACACTTTTAATTACAAAAACTATGCCTTAATCAACATATACAATTTTAGTGAGTTATTTTAACGTCTATCTGTGTCTTCAGATTTTTTAATTATTAACATTATGATTTTTATCTTATCCTAAATTACAGATGACTCGGAAGACATGTCGAGTCCGGAATTGCCTGATAACAAGCAAAGGGTTAAATATGACAATAATAACTATTTACAATTTGTCTTTTTATTAAGTTTTCTTTGGACTTCTTAATTACTTCTTATTCTCATACTGAGTACATACAGGGGTTTTAGGTATTATAGTGAGATTAAAATTGCTTAATCGCTTGCAAACTTAATTTTTAATTTCTTTTTTTATTTTACGATTACTGTTACAATTTAAATCGTCACACTAGTTCTCGGTTGGTTAATGGATGCTTCAGATTTTTTCCTAGTTTTTGAGGTTATACTTGCTAGTATTTCTTAGATAGTAGCAAAGAGGTAGCCTTCAAATGTTTATTCAGCCCATGGCGTTCCAACTGTTTACGATATTTATAATGTAGTAATTTATTTCAGAGGAACTTTCAAAAATTTCTATATAAAAAAATTGTTGGTTTGTAATGCATACTTTATACAGATGTTCCTATTTTTATAAATAGTTTTCAATCCATATTAATAACTTTTTGTATTTATCAAGGGTTTTTTTATTCACTTTGAAAACAAATCAACAATTAAAATCTTGAGACGTAATTCTTTTTCCATACATCATAAACCTAAGATCAAACACAGCATTCAGAACCACTCTAAGCACTGTTGATCAAGCAGGTGAACTTGTCTGTACACTAACTTCAACAAAACATATAAGCTGTGAACCACTTATTTGTCCATGAGTTTGAAATGCTTGTTTTTGAGGACCTGTACTTTCCATGCAAATATTTAGAGACATGTACTCATTAAAGCAAAGTTAAAAAAAAAATAATACAAACATTTAACACTATCAACATCTACCGGTACTGATGGTGGGAGAAAATATTTCCAGTTTTCTTGTATTGCTTACCAATTTTATTTTATAATGTCAACTGTATTGTTTTGTGATATTAAATTTTTGACAACTATTAATGTAACCCTTCTGTTTCCACACTTACCTTCTTCATTACAAGAAAATAAAGAGCTAGCAGCGAGTTCTTTTTATTTTTATTTTTATACTTTTATTCACAAAAATTACTCCTCCTACCCAGACTCCGGCAACTCCCTAGAAGAAAATTCTGGCTGTACCCCTATAGGGTAATGCCATTTTCAGTGTGTTTTGGTAATTACACTAGTTATGCACATTCGATAATATCTTACCAATTGCATCTTATATGTTATTACACAACATAAAATATTATAAGATATTATAAACTTCCTTCTAACGAACCTTCACCACTAGAAAAATTTAGTTTTAATACAAACTCAAACCTACCTAAATAAACTTTTATACAAAAGTTAGTTTTACAGTCAACAGTCAACTGTCCCATGAAACTGTCACAGTGGGTTAATATGTGACTGTCATCAGTTCATAAGTATATTTTGTGTATTGTATATTGCATACATTATTAATACATGATGAAAGAATTATGAATAGAAGATAGGTTGTGTAATTACATTAAATAAGCTTACTAAAGTGTTTTGTTTTTAATTATTACCATTAAAAAATTATTGCCATTATTTATTAGTGGGACCTTTGCATTTTTAAGTATTATGTAATTTAAAATCCATGATATTCGTATCCAAGTCACACTTTGAATAAATTAATTTTTTTGTTGAATTTTATGTGTAGGTTGGTTTTCAATAACTTGATCTTAATGTTTTGAAATTTAAATACTATAGATTCCTGACTGGCTTCCAATTTAAAATCCATGATATTCGTATCCAAGTCACACTTTGATAATGGCTGCATACAACAGTTTTATCCATAGGCTAATTACAATTCCATTTGAGACAATTGATTTTCAAAAAGAGTTAAATACAATAAAATACATGTCCAGAGCTAACGGATACCAAAGTTCAATGATAGATAGACTACTCAAGAAACAACAAAACAGACAAATGAGGCCCCTGAAGAACAAGGCAGGAGCAACACACATATCAACTGAGTATGGTAATGTCCTTCCGAAAATTCTAACAAATATCTTTAAGAAAACGAATATAGCGACGGCCTTTCAAACAAGCAATAACATATATAAAATACTCGGTCCAAAAACGGCCAGACCTTTAGAAGAAAAAACAGGTGTCTACAAGATAATATGTGATGACTGTAACTGTTTTTATATAGGCCAGACAGGGAGACCTTTCATAAAGAGATTCAAAGAACATCTCCCCAAAAAAGACTTTGAAAAAACTAAATCCAATTTTGGACGACATTTGATTGACAATAATCATAATTATACAGATTTTAGTACAAACTTTAAACCGATACACATATGCAATAAAGGTAGGAATACTAATATGAATGCTAATGGAGAATTTGAAATATATAAGGCCTTTAAAACCAGTCCAGATTATTTATTAAATGACCAGTTAAATTTTCACTCTAACTCTTTGTATGACACTGCGATGCAAATCTCAGAACAACTAAGGTCCACGTCACACATCATGCGCGAGCAGTGATAGCGGTGAATTGATAGCGTTAGTTCAGTGTCGTCAAGGTGCGCACCGAAAACGTATCGCGCGTGTTTGTTACTGAATACGAACTTATGTTTAGTGTTTTATGTGTTTATGATATCTCTTAATGTTTCGACGACCTCGCAAGAGTAATTACACCTGATGATGGAACATACGTTCCGAAACGCGTAGTGTTGTTTAAAAAAGTGAAGTCACAAGACAGATAATAAGGTAAATATTAATATTAATTTATTATTATGTAATGTATAATATATCGAGTACAGTAACTAAAAGAATGGTTTTCTTTACAGTAAATAATTACAAATTATGTTACAATTGAATGTAACAGTTCAAGGTAGGTTGAAAAGGATTCTTAACAAGACGGTTCAATTATTATTTTATCAAAAGTATTATTTTTCAAAGCTCTATTTTCTTGGTTTTCTATTGGTTTCTTTACTGGCTTTCTATTGTTTCCAAACAAACCATTCTTAAACTATTTAAAACATCTGAAAGCAACTATATCCTCATTTAATGCATCAATGAAGAATATAATTTTTAATGAAATTTTATATTTTAACTTTTTGTGAGCATGAAAACATGGAAGCCTACTAGTATTACCTCGGAGTATGTAGTTCTGATAGTTCTGATCAGCATCTGAACCAACTTTAATAAGGCAAGACAGACCATCATTTTGAACGAATTCATGTACTAAATCCTTATCTTCCTGTAAGAAAAAATTAACATAAACATGAGCATTTATGGTTTGTAATTAAACAATACTTAACAATATTACTACAAATCTGTGCAAATCTCTACTGTGAATTATTTTCACTGAATACTTGTTATATTCCAGAACTGCTGATAACATGTTAATTTAATAATCAAATATTATAATAATTTTTTAATTCTAAGACTGACATCTCCAAGAATAATATTTTGGAATCTTAATAGCAGTTTTTCAAATTAAAATATAATATGTTATTACTTTGTTAACAATATCTTAAAAAGATATTCCAAAACAAAAATTACAGACATTTTTTATAAACATAAATATAAAAAGTACATTTTCAAATAATTTTTATATCCACACGCACGCACGCACACACACACGCACACACGCGCGCGCGCACACACACACACAGATCAGTCAATTAATGAGAGATAAAAACATTTAATCAGCAATTTCTATTTCAGTTGCTAATCTGTTTTTATGTCACATATAAATGAATTTTAATCCTCTGTGGTGTCTCCTTTAACGTAAATGAAGTGCAAATGATTCTAACTCTACAGAATAAAGAGCTTTTAAAGTAGTGTACAATATTATTACATTTAGAATTTATTTAATTTTTAATTTATATTAATTTTTAATGTTTATTTAATTTATTATTTTTAATTTTTATTTAATTATTTATTTAATTTTAATTTTTCATAGGAAAAAGAAAACCTAAAAAGGTTTGAAATAAAGAGTGGTACGTCTTTATAGACTACTTAAAGAAGATGGTGAATGGAGAATAAAAAATAACCAGGTGATAGATCAATTATATTTTGAAGCATGAGGACATTGTAAAATTCACAATGGCTTAACGAATACACTGACTGGGTCACCTAGAGGAGATGGATGATCAACATATGACAAAGAAAATCCTGAGGGCACAAGTCTGTAAAAGCAGAAAGAGGGGCTGACATGTGATAAGATGGTTGGATGATATGCTGGAAGATCCAAGAAGAATGGATGTGAGGGGTTATGGTGAGATGGCAATGGATAGGAGACATTGGACAAGTTTGGTGTTGGAAGCCAGGGCTAATGTTAGGCTGTAGTGCTAAAGAAGAAGGAGAGAAGAAGAAGTATTTTTCATATCCGTTCAAAGATTTAGAGTCACAAGAATATTGTCAGGGCTACCATCAGATTTTTGTAAAAAATTTAGTGGCCATAATAATATTTTCGGAGGAAGTGAGACTTCAGGTGCCATGCAAGTGACAGGCAAGTCTATCATCCTCCTTGATACAAACATGCAAGCCTGTCATCTGCCTTGATCCCACGTCCTGACTTCAATTGAGCTCCTGCCATGGGGTCCTCAATGTATGAGGGTCCTAGATGTGGCCTGCTACTGGCCGTGTGGGAGGAAGTTATTTCATAACGAAATATTATCAGTACATATACTTTACAGCTCTCTGTTAGCCTTGGCCATCTCTGAGACACATCCTCATTATGAATAATTCTGATGGCTAGCCTTCTCAAGTCATCTTTAATCCCATTAATTCATCTTAGTCTTCATTTATCTCTCTGTGTTTGCCTGCTTTAATTTCCCAGTATTTTCTCATTGGTTCACTTTTCTTCATGAAGACTACTTGTCAGCCCATATACGATTCATTGATTTTATAGATCATCTAATTAATGCATTTGTATGAATGTTTTATTTCATATAGTTTCCATAAAAGCATCTTCACCATATGCTGTTCTTGCAAGTAGCTGGTCCCTTTAGATCATTCTTTTAAATATATTTATTATACTTTCTTCCCAAATCGCAGAGGCATAAGCCTATATGATACAGACAAGGGTTTATTTAGCTTGTAAGTTTAATGCATTTTTATTAAAGTCTTGCTTTTAAAGTATCTTAGAAGTTAATATTTTAATAAGCCTATCTAATAATTACCCCTGTTTAATCCCATAAGCCTAACACCGTCTCTTACACATTATTGTTCCAAGAAACTGTGAATCCTAAACATGTGAATTTCAAAAGAATTTCTGGTAAATGACTAAAGAACTTCAATATACTGGTAAATGGCATGTAAAATACTTCAGCTATATGAAAACATATTCTCTTAATGTGCTCTTTTAGTACTAAGAAAGTCTTCCATAATTATCATGATTATTTTGAAACTGTAAAAATCATCCACATAATTGGCAACTCAACTGCTGTATCTCTAATTTCTACATATGACATTAAAAATTGAATAATATGGATACCAGAGCTTCTCTCTGGGAAAGGCCATTTTTAACATAATAGTTCTCAGAAGTTTTCAGATCTGTTCATTGCACTCTTTAAACAGTTACCTTTGCCATTTTCATAAGTTTTTAGGAATGTTAAATATTTCACTGCCATCTCAGGTTGATCTTTATTAATACTGTCACATGTGGCTATAAAGTCTACAAAAAATTTAGTAAAAATTCAGCTGCTTGTTTCAAAACATCATAAAAAGCCTGTACACTTTCATGTCAATGTATGGTAAAGGTATGCATCTTTTAGCTTATTTAGTTTGGAAAGGTACATTCAAGGCAGTGAGTTGGAATAATAAATAGAACTAATACAAAAAATCAATATCATACCTGAAAAATTTGTTTAAGGGAAAACAGAGCACGCCTAAGTTCTCTTCCTTCAGAAGTGACAAGTTTTTCTGTAAGAAACAACAACTAACGTTAACCAAACAGTTCCATATTGTTGCATATATTAACAAACAAAACAAGTAAGTTATTCTGTGACTGCTTTTCTTTTATAGAAAACAGCATATACATGGTTGAAAGTACCTAACACATATATCTATATATTTTATTCTAATTAATTATGGACAAAGCCGATGCTGATTCAAAACAACTTCATGTCTTATCTTCCATTTTTAACATAAAAATTTATAATTTTACTACTTACTTCAAATTCTCCATGTCAATTAATACAGTGTGTGTGTGTGTGTGTGTGTGTGTGTGTGTGTCAAAAAACTTAACAAGTACTTGGAACAAAATGAAAAAGAATGAAATAAAGAAAATCCATCATGAAAAGTAAGTCTATGAAAATATAAAGGTAAAGAGTTAATAAATCCTGTGAGAAACAATGATAACGGGAGGTGGCACTACAATGCAATTTCGATTTTCAGAGCAACAATTTTGATGTTTACAAAATGCATTTAGTCATTCAAAACGTGGATCACATTTAAAGAGAATATTTCTGCTTCATTTTCATTATACGAAATGTGTTTGATATTCGTTAGCTTATACTTCTTGCATTCTTTTAATTACTACCTTAATAATATCAGTTTTGAATAATACCACAATAATCTGAGTAAAATTCAATTTACATCCTTTAACTTCAGCTTTATATATTTTTGGACACAACTGAAATGAAATAATTGAAACTCAATGAACCTGACTAGCGAATATGCGATTCACATACTGGCATCTGTATGAAATCAGACATGATATTAAAGAAAGTACTCATTCTTGCTTAAGGGAGAGTCCTCTGGATCGAAGTCCACGTAAACATTCCACACATATTGAGATAGACTTTTCCTGTTAACAAGATTAGTGTTTACTATTTGAACAGTTGAGCAGTTGAGGATACGTTTTCTTGATAATCATATTCATTACGAAAGAAATTTTCTGCATACATGCAGGGAAGAAAACAGCAGACAGGAAGTTGCATCTCAAAGTGACACGTATTGCAAATGTGTGAAACCAGGGGAATAGTGGAATTTTGAAACAATAAAAGATGGTATTTTATATGCTATTCACAAAATTATGCTCACCTTTAAATACAATTCACTAAACACAGAACACATGGTCTCTGTCTCTGTCTCACACACACACACACACACACACACACACACACACACACACACACACACGCACGCACGCACGCACGCACGCACGCACGCACGCACGCACGCACGCACGCACAGAGCCAACAAAGTTAGTGGATGTGTGGAACTGTGTCATTAATTTAGGTAAGCTTATAGTTGAATTATTATCAATATGATACGCAACTTGTATAATCAAATATTACTTCTGTATTTATTAGCATATTGAAATTTGTAACTATTGTAAAGTACAGCATATGATACGGTGAAGAAAATGACAGTGTGACATCCTGCACGTGTATTGGCGCGATAGAACTACATAAGCTCTGGATTGTTCTAGGTCAAGCGAGATGATACTCGCAAGGCAGTGGAGGTATAATTACTGATTACGAAGCGGCACAGTTGAGCTACACATGACGATTTTAGAAGTGCGGTTCGGAGTTATTGTGTGGCGGTTTAGTGGGAAGTGAGCATTGTGTTATTAGTGCGAAACTCTAACAAGGTGACATTTATTGTAGTCGTTGGACGAATTTAACTTGAGTTATTGTATATGAGCGCCTCTGTTGACTTTTAACTGTTCTTTATGTCTAATTAAAGTTTGTAATTAGCGACTTCATTGGTGTCAGTTATTCTGTTCCCACTGTACTACACGACGATCTGTGTGACCGTCGTAGTAATATATAAAAGTTGCTCGTATAGTGAACGTATTTTCCTGTCGCATATTTTATAAACCACAGATAATTTTATTTCTTATAAACTTGCATCAAACGGAACGCTGACGCGTGGTTGTGTGTGATGTTTCGTTGAATTACTATTACCAACAAAATATAGTTAATAACTCAGTGAAATTTTTCACAGTTAAGTATACTTATATAAATAACTGCTATAGGCCTACGTTTGACTCATAATAAAGGGATCTGCAAATTGGAACCTATCGATTGCGTATGAAAAGAAAATCAACGGAATGAAAAGAACGGTTAGAAATCCTCCAATCAGACTAAACTGATGATGAGCAATAAGACTTTTTAACAAGTGGATCGTATGAATAAGTTTTATATATAGGCTAATTCCACCGCTAATTCTATAATTTGGTAGGATGTTATTAATAAAATGAGTAAGACGGTCACAAATATAAACAAATGCCTAATGAATAAACGGCATATAGATGAAGTTCTGATAAGATTACTACTGCTGTGACAAACTGTTGTCTGGTATATTATTGCGTTGTGGGCATGAGAACTTTCACGCGGTGAGGATTGTACCTGTGGATGCATTGAGAAATTGTGTATTCGGGACAAGCTGAACATCCTTATCACACACAGTAAAATGGGAGAGTATAAAAGAAAATGGGTTGAAAAATCAAGGCCGGGTGAATAGCTACGTTGGAAAATCCGAAGATTTTAACCGAAAGTTAAGCATTGTAACACGCAAGGTACATAGTGCACGGAGTAAAGATAAATCGAGAATATCGAATTATTATTTCTGTTTACAACTATTAAATTCTTGGATTTCGTTGTCCATGACGTGTCCGTTACTTAACTAAATACAACTATTACATTAACATTAACTATTACATTGTGTTCCGAGTCGTTAATGTAATAGTTGTATTTACAACTATTATTTAATAATAATAATTATGATTATTACTAACAGAATAGATTTACTTAATTCACTGGGTTTCCACATATAATTATTAACCAACTATTGTAGAAGACTTTTTTAATTATTACTGACATAATGCTGTGCGGATTACGTGTGCATTTACTAAAATGCTGGAATGAATGATAAATTCACATTCTATTAATTAAAATGTTTACAATGTAGACATACAAATTCAAACTGTTATCTCGCCCCTCCCCCACACACATGCACACTTTTATTCGTGTATAATGTTATTTGATAAATACAAATATGTATTAGTACAATAAATGTTTGTAAAATATAGCCTATGTTTATTATTAAAAAAATTATTTAGAGTTAATTTTATTGACAAAAGTTAAATGGCCAGGAATAGGATGCCAAATACGGGTAATTGTAGCCTTTGTTGTACAGCGTGGCGTAGGCCTAAAGGTAAATAAATGAAAAACTGTTAAACGGTAGAGCAATAAGTAAACAATAACTTTTTTTAATATATAAGTCAAGATATACTTAGAACTGGCATTTACATTTATTTTTCCGTCTGACTATCCCATACCATGATTAGTCTTAAATAACTAAATTGTAGTAAAACGCAAGAATGAAAATGCAGTACATTGCCACTCGAATAAATAGGCCTACTTACGTTTTAGCTTGTACACACGCGGACTGCACATACAGTTATCCACGTATTTCAATTACCGTTTTTGTAATCATTATATAATATTGTAGTTTCGGTCGGTATCGCTACTGATATGACAATATTTGGAAGCCGTAACAAATAATATAGTTGTCATTATGCCACATGACACTCATATATCAACTAACAGAAACGCTTTTAAAGTTGAGAAATACATGTTTTGAATTGCCAGATATTAGATCAAAATGTCAATCACATTACAATCCGGAATTTATATTTTTTTCTTCACGGATTTTAATAATCGTCTCTTATTTTTATTTTTTAAACTTGGATATGAAAATATGAGAAAATATGAAAATTCTAGAGAACCAATGAAGTATGTCTACACGTTTATGGAAAGTAAATGTATTTATTTTACATTCTGATGAATTAAAATTATAATTGACTTTCAGACATCAGGTATTTTGTACTTTTTAAGCAATTCCATTGTTTCAGCCATTGCACAAGCACATGGCAAGCTAACGTACTTTATTCTACCTGCAGTGTACTAACCATCTCTTCATTCATTGAGAATTACCAGAAAGCTATGTTAGAAACTACACCATATTTTACTACCATTATTTTGTGATACAACTCAACATTCTCCGGATAGACCCAACTAGGTTAGTAATTTTCGTTAATGAAAGCGTAAATTAAATGCAACTTAAACGTTAGGTTTGAAGCATAAAGCCAGAAAAGTATTTTCTTTGTTAAAAAAAAAAATAAACATATTTTTAACTCTTTTAGTGAGCGGTGAAAACGAAAATCGCCGATTATGTTTTGTTCGGTTAGCTTGCAAAGATTGTTATAAATGCAAAATTAGGTATGAGTCAACGTTCGTAGGTAGACAGTTATAGGTACAGAAAGGAGTACTGTTGCTATTACACAATCTCGTACAAGGTCTCGCTGCTTTCGTTGCACTAGAGAAGGTAGGCAACTCTTCACACATTGTTGTACCCGGTACCCGGCAGACGTACAGTAGCATATTGATTTAGATTACGAGTAATTAGATTGTTAATTACTCTGATTAAACATAATTTGTCTGCATATCACAGTCACAATGACTGTAACTGTTTGTTGCATACAGGTAAATCGCAAAAAACAATCTTCAGCTGACGCAGAAGACAAGAGAAAATACGCATCAAGAGGAAAAAACGTGAAACCTTTTCGGATTGTAAAAGCAATGCCTTAAAGCAGTGGTTTCAAAATTTTTCGGTCCGCGGAACCCCCAAAAAATTTACGGACCCCGTCTGAGTTCTGAAATGAAACAAACAGTAAATATGATATAAATTCTTATACTTTAATTAAAATATATTAAAATCAAAATTCTCTTAACTTGAAAAATTATAAAATTAATTATATCAAACGCAGTTTAAAGTGAACAATGAAGCTGCTTTTGAACAATTAGCTCTGCAATATTAGGTTTAATGTCTGATAATTTCAATATTAAGTCACTCTCGACATCAAGTTTATTTCTTAACTTTGACTTCAAGTACGTCAGCTGGGAGAATGCAGTTTCACATAAATAAGTAGAGGGAAACACAGTTGAACACTTCAAAGCTTTTTTTACGAGTTCAGGATAGTCAGCCATTACATATAGCCAGACGTCAACTAGTTGTAATTGCGAAAACTATAATTTTAATGAACTGTCAGTTGAAGGTTTTGCCAATGAATCTTCTTTTTGTAGTGTAAGAGAGAGATCTAGTTAGTTCGGCTGACAAACAGATCTGCTACACGACATGATTTAAGATTATTACAACTATTAGTTTTCAATTAATTTTACAATTACAACTAGTTTGAACCAAACAATAAATAAATATTGGAATCCTCTACTAATTGTTATAAGATTCTAAAGTATAGATTTTTACAGCATAAAAAATTTGATAAAATTACGGTATATTCTATTTTTTTATAAAGTGTCTGCGGATCCCACTGCCTTAAAGGAACCCCTGGTACATCGATTAAGATTTGTATAGATCCGTGTGGGCTGAGACCGCCCGCACTGCCGCACTGGAGTTACATTTACTACAATTTTGCACAATTTAACACAAGGAAAATACGAATATTGAAAGCTGAGGATAACAACGAAGGGATGTAGGGTTGCCGTTTCCTACATGGTAGTTCTGTTTACAGTAGTAAAAAGTGATATTCGGCTTTTTCGGCTCGTTGATGTAGATTCCATATAAATAATGTGACTGAAGAAATATATAATATTGATGTTTACCGCTAATTCAATATTTACTTTTTTTAATTCAATACCAAGTAGCCTACATGAAAAAATATTAATTTTCAAATCATTACTACTGTAAAGTAAATAGCGTGTTGTTAGTAGTGTACGTTACGATACGCTGTTAGTTTACTGTTTTATATGCAGTAAATATCCATTAAGAATTTATGTCATTTTAGACGACACAACGTACACTGAGATACAATTTGGGAACATGTTGTTATCTAATGGTTGAGAAGAATGCAAATCAGAATTTTCGACGTTAAGATTATAATACGACTCTTGCAGATCAACTTTTTTAAAAGTATAATTATTTTAGGGGTGCTTGATTCCAAAAAAAAATTATTATATAATTTAGAGTGTTGTTCTGCAGTTGTTCACGAAGTGCTAATGCCGTTCTTCAAACACACGAAGATATAAATATCCTACAGTTTTAAAACTGTACTCTTTTACGGTAAAGGGTCGTGAGCCATTGCCCAACTCCTAACATAGAGGGCCACGAAATTTGAGATTGAACTGTTCATCCCGGCTGACGACCACTCTCTGCCCGATCACAGTACGCTAATTAAATAGTAATACGATTTTGAAACAACGCTTACTTTTATTCGATCTGTGCATCTTGAGCCGTATCACGCTTCCTTTAAAAAGTATCGTAAAGTATGAGCTACTGATTAACAAACTTAACATCCGTATACAGTGATTACAGACTTCACTGTATCAATCATTCACTAATTTAATATAGCACAGACTTAAAGTATCAATTAATATCAAAGGAGGAGAGCTATAAAGTAATAAAGAAGGTAAGAAAACCAACAGGATATTAATAGATATCAACACTTAAACTAAGAAAGATGAATTATAAAATGAAATTTTAAAAAAGGCAGCAATATTTTCAACAGAATGAGGGAAACATACAAGGTTTCAGTAAGAATATAATGGAAGCAATAATAGTAATGATGAAAAACGTATAGCCTATGAAATACAAATAGAAAACAATTCAAAATTACATAACCACAGATAAATGTACTAGTGAAGAAATTAGGAGTAATTAGAAAACATAGTACCGTAATGAAAGATACAAAACAAAATTCAGATACCTCTGCAAAACAATAAGAAAACTGAAAAACTGAAAAAGATATTTGAACCTGTAACACTAGAATAGTTCAAAATGTTATAGAAAGGAATATACATATAAAGATGCATGGAAGTATTATATAGAAAACAGATTATTTATTACCGTCATCTTCCTTTGACCACCTAGGTCATCTATCCAGGTTTCGGTACTCATGCGACTACAAAACAGATTACGGTCTCCTGTATAAATAAAAATGAACGTAGGCTATAATAGGAGACCAAAGAAACTAATAAAATGTGTGGATCCGTTACATAAAGAGTTGGCGACAAGATAATAGGTAATTCATACACATAACCGCAATGTCTTAAAGGATGATGGTATCGTGTACGTTTTAAGTTGTGTTATATGAAATACTGGACAACACGAATGAAAATCATGAGGTAATTACAGGAGCTATAGTACGAAGGAATTATAAATGCGGAAACACTAAAGTGTCCATTTAGTAAGTACATCACAACAGAAAAATAACCCGCACAATAGGAAAGAGTATAGTTATATTAATGCATAAATAAGACAGGAGTGTATTCTTATATATACAATTCTTATTAACGTATGTATATAAGAATAAAGACCGTTTACGAATGAAAAACGATCTTCTAAAACATTGTGATGAAGTTGTCAAAAATCACTTCGCATAGAATTTGTCGATTACAAGAAAGATTTTGAATTCCTTTATTAAATACAGTAATATCTTTTATGGTAACAATTTTCTTGGAAAAAACATTTCCTGTATGTAGTAAAGGTTTTATAAGGATAAGGAATGAGGAAGGTTTTTAGGTTCGGTCTTATATATTAGGCCTATAAAACGAAATCCATCAAATGAAATGCAATTAGAAAAGATAGTACAGCAGGGAGATTGTCGCCGAAGCTATTTTCAGCATTGTTCAGGAGATTAGAATGAGAATTACAATCGATTGAATATTTAAAGACGAAATCGTGATATTAGAAAAAGTACAGCTGAGGTGGAAAAGATCATTAGCGAGTTCAACCACGAAAGTATAAAAACTGGTGTCAGAATGAATATGGAAAAGACAAACACAATGATTAATAAAGTCATACCAATACTTTGTAAAGTCTGATAGCTGTCAATGAAGTGAAATGGGTAAAAATAACAAATAATGGAGATGCAATTTCAGAAATTGGCACTCAGTGAGACCCTGGTGGACTGACTTCAAAACATTATAAACCATAATAACAGCCAGTGAGTTTAAAAAGGAAAGTTTTTAACCAGTCTGTGCTTCGGGGAATGACTGAAACACGGACAGCGACACGAGAATGGTACAAAAATTGCGGAAGTGCATGAAGATACATTTGAAGGATTATGTTAACGTATTTGGATGTAATTACAGTCTCCGTCTATTTTGTATTCACTTTTGGAAAATAACTTTCAAATAAAACTATGAAAGTATTGGGCGAAACGAGACCGTTTTGCAAAAAAGGCCTCAACGGACGCAATATCACTAAACTGGTGGTATAGAAAAATACTAAGAACATTCCTTATTGTCTAAGAGCTATGCGACCTTGAAACACATCTGATCGCAAATATAATACTAATGATTGTCACCATCGACTACATTATCGATTAAATAGACATTACTGTTTGTTACTATCGAGATCACTAGCGTATCCAAGATTTCATTTTGGGGGGCTAATCTGTAGGTAACGGGAAGGATTACATTACACATACTATACACACACAAAAATATGGTTGTCTTAAAAACATTATATGAATAGCTAAATTCTTTATGTATAAACCATTGCTTTCTGTCAACGTTTTATAGAAATTCGGGGTGTATGAAGAATGGCTAAACCAAGCCTCGTTTTTGGTGATAAGCAACACCCGAAATCCCCCTCGGTGTGCCACTGATCGAGGAAAAATTGTAAGTTAAATTTCTACAAGGCATATTTGTCTTGAAAACACGATATAATTTCTGTAAACTTTTATTAGGTACAAACGCAAATGTATATGAAAACGCTTGACGATTTAATTATTAACAGAGGCCTTGGATAGATGAACACAAACCACAACAAACCGTTTGTTCTGAACAATAACATTCTTGTCACAATTTCTAGAATTCGTCAAGGTTTTTAGTGAGTTAAACGGATTTAATCGGCACATCTGCCGGCATAGCAGATTATGGTTTTTAAACTACATTAATTTATGTTAAGTGGAGCCATTGGTAAACATCTACACTTTTACTTTTGTATTAATGGAACCATAAAAGGGGTCAAAGGCTAAACGTGACAGAAGGTGGCGAACGGACCATTCTAGTACCGATGTTCTGATCGACATTTAATTGAATACGTGTGTTGTAGAATATATGCGAGCCTCAAAAGCAGTCCTTTTCAGCTTCACAGAGACAATTAATTCCGTCTCAGTAGTTACCGATAGACTATGCACAGACATTCAAATCCCGTACTTTCCGTATAGTCCCAGTCACAATAAACCGGGCCTTTCTGTTCTAATATGGTATTTTATCATATGTTCTAATATGCTACGTTATAGTATGTTATTTTATCTTTTCTTTAGATGGTTTTGTTTACGCGCGCACACAAACAAGTGCACCATTGCATTGCATTATGGATGCGGGGTGTCTTTGCACCCGTGGCTTGATTGCAGCATCTGGAACGTGTCCAATGGCTGCCAGAAGTGAACGTAGTGCTGGTACAATGTCGACTGGTTACCTAAAACTGGAAAAGGAAACCGCCAACCAGTTAACTGTGAAGGCGGGGGAGTATAACTTTATTGTTTGGTGCACTGCCGCTGGTACCGGTTCGAGCAACAGATGTTGCCCGTTTCAAGTCCAGTCAGCAGACGCCCTGAGGGCGTCGGTCGCTCCCCGCGAGGCGGAGAGCCTCCGTGCCAGTGATTGATGACAGCGACAAGCAGCCGGCTCAGCGTGCTAGGAGGTAGGCAGGAAGGAAAGAAGGAGAGTTTGGTGAAATACTCTGGTCTAGGGCTGATGATTACAATTTGTTTTTATTTAATTTAAAGAGGATGGCGTTATGGCGGGTCGTCAAGAAGCGCCCGTGGGCGCTTGACCCGAATGGGCGGTGGTGGTTCTGATGCACTGATGGTTCGTAGGTACGGGAAGGTGTAGGTCGAGGCTTTAGCAAAGAGAGTTAGAGCCAGCGACCGGACAAAGGAAGTCAAGGTAGGAACACGGAGACCCCTTCGAATCACGTCGTTCCTTACAAACCAAGGGGACCCCGTCAAGGATCGGAGTGTACGGGACTGGAAAGCTTCCAGCCTACATCTGTTGGTGGTGGATAAAAGAGACCACCAGGCGGGTGCCGCATAGGTCAATACAGACCTGAGAAATAGTAGATAGATTGTAAGTTTCGTGCGCATGGCCAGGCGGCTGCGACACGAGAGGAAAGGAGATAATTTGGCTCGGACGCCGCGAGCCTTGGCAAGGGTTTCCGTCACGTGGGCGTTGAAGCAAAGGCAACGATCTAGCCGAACGCCTAAATACTTCACCGATTCTTTGTAGGCGATGGGCCTCCCTGCTAGGGAGAGGGGCTGGCATCGGGAGATGGACTTACGGGTGAAGCAGATCGCCTCGGATTTCTCCGTGTTGATCGTCACCCGCCATTTCCGTAGCCAGTCCGGAAGCTGGTTCAACTGACGCTGCAGCTTTGTACTCGCAAATCGCGGGGACAGGGAGCTGCAGTGATACATAGCATCGTCAGCGAACAAAGACAACGTGACTCCGGGCAAGACAGGCAGGTCGTTCGTGTACACAAGATACAGAACGGGGCCGAGGACAGATCCCTGGGGTACGCCGGCGGCGACGGGTCGAACTGTAGAACAGGACCCGTCGACGCTCACCCTGAAGTTCGGTCGCTGAGATACGACCGGAGGAAAAACACTATGGGCGATGGTAGAGGGGAATTGGCAAGTTTGAAGAGAAGACCTTCGTGCCAGACTTTATCGAAGGCCTTGCTCACGTCCAACAGTACGGCGGCCGTAGCCGCTCGCCTGTTGGTGGCGTCTGACAAGTGCGTAACAACGCGGACCAATTGAAGAGTGGTCGAGTGCTCTCTGCGAAACCCGAACTGTTCGCTGCGGATGAAACCATCTAGCAGCGGCGAGATGCGAGACCAGCAGGAGAACACCTTCGAGATGACTGGCAAGAGAGAGATTGGTCGATAGCTTTCAGGAAGCATGCGCGGCTTGCGAGGCTTCGGAATCATTATGATGTTGGCTGATTTCCACAGGCGGGGAAAGTACTGTAGCCGGAGACAGGAGTTAAACAACTCAAGAACGAGGTCAACGCCTGAGGCCGGGAGTTTTTGTAGAGCAGCGGCTCCGATCCGGTCAGGACCGGGGGCGCGACGGCGATTTAGTCGGCAGATAGATGAAACTAGTTCATCCCTGTCGAACGGGAGGGCTGGGACTTCGGGAGGGCGTGAAAAATGTCCAGATAGGAAGTCACGGACTTCTGCCGAGTGGGCAGGGTCCGAGACGCCTTGGTGAACAGTAAATTGCACCTCCATGCAGTCGGCTAAGACCTCAGCCTTGCCTTCTGATGAAGATACAACCCCGTTCGGAGTTTCAAGTGGGTTGCGAGTTCTCTTCTCGCGGGTCAGTCTACTCGCCGCTCTCCAGTCGGAGGCGTGGTCGACTTCAAGAGACTCAAGGTATGAGTCCCATCGATCAGAGTTTACGTTCCGCAGTAGCTGCTGGACGTAAAGAGACTGGGCCTGAAAGCGCCTTTTGACGCCGGGATCACGGGTTCTTTGCCATCTGCGGTGGAGATTGCGCCGTAGCCAGATGGCGTGGAGTACTTCCGCAGGTAAGGCCGATTTACGATGATCCACCTCGAGAGCATATGTGTGTCGATCCATGACACCTTGGACCAACTCCTGAAGATGAGTGGCTCGGAGATCCAAATCGTCTCAAGTGACGATCGGGTCCGCGTGGAGTGATGGTAACCGCCGTGAGAGCTCATCATGGTAGGAGCGCCAGTTGACTCTCCTAACAATCTGAGCGGGAGGTCGGGGTGAGGCCGACAGCTCACGGGCAGTTATAAAAAGGGGATTGTGATCGGATGAGAGATCCGACACTGACGAGGCCTGGATGTGATGGGTCACGTCCTTGGCTATGACAATGTCAAGGACGTCCGGTCGATGACCGGAAAAGGGGAAGTGAGTAGGGTCTTCTGGGCCGATGACTTGAAGTACCGGGTCGTCGGAGACGAACCGATACAGAGATTTTCCGTAGGCGTTGGCTACTCTGCTGTTCCAGGAGGGATGCTTGGCATTTAAGTCGCCGGCTACAATGGTTGGTAGGGGATGATCGAGCAGAGCGTCCCACTCCTTGGGCGGTGGAGGTAGCCGCAGGCCGGGTCGGAGATACGCCGCAACAACGCGCAACTCCGATCCGCCAGCGTCTATCGCCACCGCACAACCTTCAACAAGAGATGTATCTAAAGGGGGTAGTGGCCTGTGGGATATCCGCCTGTGGACTAAGACGGCTGTCCCCCCCCCCGAGGGGCGACAGCCAGGCCGCTGGGGACGATCCTGACGAAAACAGATGTAAGATGGCAGGTTGAAGGTATGGTAGCGAGCCAGATCAGTCTCGCAAAGGAGGACGACATCAGCGTCGTACTCCGTTACGAAAGTCATCAGTTCAGATCGTCGAGGGACTACCCCATGGGCATTCCACGCAACGATCCTAAGACTCCTAGCCATTCAAAGGAAGAAGAGGAAAGAGGGTGGACAGTGATTGAAACACCAGGGCGAGAACCGTGGTTGTATCTAAAGCAGACCTGATGTTATTTATCAATGTTTCAGCCCAGGCAGTCAGGGGGTCCACCGGGGCCCGGGAAGATTCCCGAGATTCCGGAAGACGGACCTGTCTGGCCTCGGCCGGTGTTGCAGATGGCGCAGGGCTCGGGGATGGACGTGAGGTCTGCTCAGTTGGGAGCTTAGGTTGCAGGCTGGGGGCGGGCGGGGCCCGCTGAGGTTTTACAGGCAAGGCCTGTGGAACTTGTCGCTGACGGCGACGAGTGCGCTTCGGTTTGGAGCTCCGAGGAGCGGAAGGCGGGACTGATGTAGCGGCCACAGCCGCGTATGAGGGACCGGGCGCTCCGGCAGGCGCCGGGACAGAAGGGACTGCAGGCGGCGCCGAAACGTCGACTTCAGGCGGAACTGGGGCCCTGGGAGCAGCCGGAACTGCTGCCGGGGCCTGAGATGATGCTCCGGAGAGAGGTGGGAAGGCCTCTCTGCGGTTAGGGAGGGGACCTGCAACACGTCCTGTACCACACCCACGATGAGGCTCAGTACATCGCACGCAACGCGGAGGGTGGTTACAGAATAAGCTGGAGTGGCCAAACCTCTGACAGTTAAAACACTGCGAGGGGCCTGGCCGCGGGTCAAAAGTACGAACTTGCACCCGAAGGTGCAGGAAGTTTTGGAGGCCATAGACCTCCTCGAACTGGCCTACTTGAGTAGTTTCACTAGAAAACTATTCACAGGACGGCGATCTTCCCCCTTGCCAGCATGCAGTACACTTACCGCCGTCGGCGAATAGCCTAAAGCGGCAAGCTCCTGCCTGATGGTATCGGGGGCGGTCCAGGAAGGAAGTCCAGAAAGAACAACTTTAATTTCGCGCTCTGAAGGAAGCGCGAAAGTATGAAAGGAGATCTTCCGATCGGTAAGAAACTGTTGGACCGATCGGAAGTCCGGGACTGTTGTGGCCGCAATTCGAAGCGAGGCGCCTTGGCACCTGGCCTCGAGTTTGGCCGAAGGAACCAGATTCTGCAGGGAAAGGAGAATTTCCCTGTAATTACGATTGTCTGGAATAACAATCGGCGGAGTCTTTGGTTTGGGGACAGATTTGGAGTTTGGCTGAGTAGGTTGGCTGGCGCTGTTACCGGGACTAGATACCCGATGCGTAGGAGCGGCCGGTGGCGGGCTGGCGACTCTTCGGCCAAACTCGAGGCCAGGTGCCAAGGCGCCTCGCTTCGAATTGCGGCCACAACAGTCCCGGACTTCCGATCGGTCCAACAGTTTCTTACCGATCGGAAGATCTCCTTTCATACTTTCGCTCTTCCTTCAGAGCGCGAAATTAAAGTTGTTCTTTCTGGATTTCCTTCCTGGACCGCCCCCGATACCATCAGGCAGGAGCTTGTCGCTTTAGGCTATTCGCCGACGGCGGTAAGTGTACTGCATGCTGGCAGTAAATATCGCCGTCCTGTGAATAGTTTTCTAGTGAAACTACTCAAAGTAGGCCAGTTCGAGGAGGTCTATGGCCTCGAAAACTTCCTGCACCTTCGGGTGCAAGTTCGTACTTTTGACCCGCGGCCAGGCCCCTCGCAGTGTTTTAACTGTCAGAGGTTTGGCCACTCCAGCTTATTCTGTAATCACCCTCCGCGTTGCGTGCGATGTACTGAGCCTCATCGTGGGTGTGATAAGCCCAAGACGGGGTTCACGGCCATTTGCTGCAACTGCGGCGGGGACCATCCGGCTAGTTATAGAGGATGTAGGGACTTTATATCAGCCATGAAGCTGCAGCGGACTCCTGCTCGCCCTGGCGCGCAGGCAGGCCGTGTTGCAGGTCCCCTCCCTAACCGCAGAGAGGCCTTCCCACCTCTCTCCGGAGCATCATCTCAGGCCCCGGCAGCAGTTCCGGCTGCTCCCAGGGCCCCAGTTCCGCCTGAAGTCGACGTTTCGGCGCCGCCTGCAGTCCCTTCTGTCCCGGCGCCTGCCGGAGCGCCCGGCTCTTCATACGCGGCTGTGGCCGTTACATCAGTCCCGCCTTCCGCTCCTCGGAGCTCCAAACCGAAGCGCACTCGTCGCCGTCAGCGACAAGTTCCACAGGCCTTGCCTGTAAAACCTCAGCGGGCCCCGCCCGCCCCCAGCCATCAACCTAAGCTCCCAACTGAGCAGACCCCACGTCCGTCCCCGAGCCCTGCGCCATCTGCAACGCCGGCCGAGGCCAGACAGGTCCGTCTTCCGGAATCTCGGAATCTTCCCGGGCCCCGGTGGACCCCCTGACTGCCTAGGCTGAAACTTTGGTAAACAACATCAGGTCTGCTCCAGATACAACCACGGTTCTCGCCCTGGTGTTTCAATCACTGTCCACCCTCTTTCCTCTTCTTCCTTTGAATGGCTAGGAGTCTTAGGATCGTTGCGTGGAATGCCCATGGGGTAGGCCCTCGACGATCTGAACTGATGACTTTCGTAACGGAGTACGACGCTGATGTCGTCCTCCTTTGCGAGACTCATCTGGCTCGCTACCATACCTTCAACCTGCCATCTTACATCTGTTTTCGTCAGGATCGTCCCCAGCGGCCTGGCTGTCGCCCCTCAGGGGGGACAGCCGTCTTAGTCCACAGGCGGATATCCCACAGGCCACTACCCCCTTTAGATACATCTCTTGTTGAAGGTTGTGCGGTGGCGATAGAAGCTGGCGGATCGGAGTTGCGCGTTGTAGCGGCGTACCTCCGGCCCGGCCTGCGGATACCTCCACCGCCCGAGGAGTGGGACGCTCTCCTCGATCATCCCCTACCTACCATTGTAGCCGGCGACTTAAATGCCAAGCATCCCTCCTGGAACAGCAGAGTAGCCAACGCCTACGGAAAATCTCTGTATCGGTTCGTCTCCGACGACCCGGTACTTCAAGTCATCGGCCCAGAAGACCCTACTCACTTCCCCTTTTCCGGTCATCGACCGGACGTCCTTGACATTGTCATAGCCAAGGACGTGACCCATCACATCCAGGTCTCGTCAGTGTCGGATCTCTCATCCGATCACAATCCCCTTTTTATAACTGCCCGTGAGCTGTCGGCCTCACCCCGACCTCCCGCTCAGATTGTTAGGAGAGTCAACTGGCGCTCCTAACATGATGAGCTCTCACGGCGGTTTCCATCACTCCCTGCGGCCCCGATTGTCACTTGTGACGATTTGGATCTCCGAGCCACTCATCTTCAGGAGTTGGTCCAAGGTGTCATGGATCGACACACATATACTCTCGAGGTGAATCATCGTAAATCGGCCTTACCTGCGGAAGTACTCCACGCCATCTGGCTCCGGCGCAATCTCCGCTGCAGATGGCAAAGAACCCGTGATCCCGGCGTCAAAAGGCGCTTTCAGGCCCAGTCTCTTTACGTCCAGCAGCTACTGCGGGACGTAAACTCTGATCGATGGGACTCATACCTTGAGTCTCTTGAAGTCGACCACGCCTCCGTCTGGATAGCGGCGAGTAGACTTACCCGCGAGAAGAGAACTCGCAACCAACTTGAAACTCCGAACGGGGTTGTATCTTCATCAGAAGGCAAGGCCGAGGTCTTCGCCGACTGCATGGAGGTGCAATTTACTGTTCACCAAGGCGTCTCGGACCCTGCCCACTCGGCAGAAGTCCGTGACTTCCTATCTGGACATTTTTCACGCCCTCCCGAAATCCCAGCCCTCCCGTTCGACAGGGATGAACTAGTTTCATCCATCTGCCGACTAAATCGCCGTCGCGCCCCCGGTCATGACCGGATCGGAGCCGCTGCTCTCCAAAATCTCCCGGCCTCAGGCGTTGACCTCGTTCTTGAGTTGTTTAACTCCTGTCTCCGGCTACAGTACTTTCCCCGCCTGTGGAAATCAGCCAACATCATAACGATTCCGAAGCCTCGCAAGCCGCGCATGCTTCCTGAAAGCTATCGACCAATCTCTCTCTTGCCAGTCATCTCGAAGGTGTTCGAGCGTCTCCTAGTGGCTCGCATCTCGCCGCTGCTAGATGGTTTCATCCGCAGCGAACAGTTCGGGTTTCGCAGAGAGCACTCGACCACTCTTCAATTGGTCCGCGTTGTTACGCACTTGTCAGACGCCACCAACAGGCGAGCGGCTACGGCCGCCGTACTGTTGGACGTGAGCAAGGCCTTCGATAAAGTCTGGCACGAAGGTCTTCTCTTCAAACTTGCCAATTCCCCTCTACCATCGCCCATAGTGTTTTTCCTCCGGTCGTATCTCAGCGACCGAACTTCAGGGTGAGCGTCGACGGGTCCTGTTCTACAGTTCGACCCGTCGCCGCCGGCGTACCTCTGGGATCTGTTCTCGGCCCCGTTCTGTATCTTGTGTACACGAACGACCTGCCTGTCTTGCCCGGAGTCACGTTGTCTTTGTTCGCTGACGATGCTATGTATCACTGCAGCTCCCTGTCCCCGCGATTTGCGAGTACAAAGCTGCAGCGTCAGTTGAACCAGCTTCCGGACTGGCTACGGAAATGGCGGGTGACGATCAACACGGAGAAATCCGAGGCGATCTGCTTCACCCGTAAGTCCATCTCCCGATGCCAGCCCCTCTCCCTAGCAGGGAGGCCCATCGCCTACAAAGAATCGGTGAAGTATTTAGGCGTTCGGCTAGATCGTCGCCTTTGCTTCAACGCCCACGTGACGGAAACCCTTGCCAAGGCTCGCGGCGTCCGAGCCAAATTATCTCCTTTCCTCTCGTGTCGCAGCCGCCTGGCCATGCGCACGAAACTTACAATCTATCTACTATTTCTCAGGTCTGTATTGACCTATGCGGCACCCGCCTGGTGGTCTCTTTTATCCACCACCAACAGATGTAGGCTGGAAGCTTTCCAGTCCCGTACACTCCGATCCTTGACGGGGTCCCCTTGGTTTGTAAGGAACGACGTGATTCGAAGGGGTCTCCGTGTTCCTACCTTGACTTCCTTTGTCCGGTCGCTGGCTCTAACTCTCTTTGCTAAAGCCTCGACCTCCACCTTCCCGTACCTACGAAGCATCAGTGCATCAGAACCACCACCGCCCATTCGGGTCAAGCGCCCTCGGGCGCTTCTTGATGACCCGCCATAACGCCATCCTCTTTAAATTAAACAAGAACAAGTAATCATCAGTCCTAGACCAGAGTATTTCACCTAAACTGTCCTTCTCTCCTTCCTGTCCACCTCCTAGCACGCTGAGCCGGCTGCTTGTCGCTGTCATCAATCACTGGCACGGAGGCTCTCCACCTCGCGGGGAGCGACCGACGCCCTCAGGGCGTCTGCTGACTGGACTTGAAACGGGCAACATCTGTTGCTCGAATCGGTACCAGCGGCAGTGCACTAAACAAATAAAAGTTATACTCCCCCGCCTTCTCAGTTAACTGGTTGGCGGTTTCCTTTTCCAGTTTTAGGTAACCAGTCGACATTGTACCAGCACTTTGTTTACTTCTGGCAGCCATTGGACACGTTCCAGATGCTGCAATCAAGCCACGGGTGCAAAGCCACCCCGCATCCATAATGCAATGCAATGGGCTGGCGACTAATTTTCGCTTGCGTTTGGCAGACTTGCCCTCCACAAGCGAAAATTCACCGTCCCCCGTCCCCACACTACACATCGACGCACAATCATCACTTTCACATTCACTTTCACTAATTGTATGGGAAGGTAGCGGGGTAGAATGAGGACCGGTACCGCAGGTTTCCATTAAGTTTACCAGAGGTGCCGGCAAAGGAACGGGCGTTGCGTTCGACGCCATCTCGGGATTAACCGAAATGAACGTCGAAGACGCAAAAAAGGCTAGGAAAGAGTGACTTTCACCAGCACTGAATCACTACACTGACAGACAAAGAACACGAACACCAGACGCGCACTGCACACGAATCACAAAAACACACGCGCACGACACAATACACTGGTAAATTGTAGCACAATGTTGATGATGAACACTGATGATGATGTGGTGAAGAAATCACTTTGATAGGTATATAAACAACGGTAAAATTCACTTGCAAAATTGCCATACAAAGTGACGCAGCCTACCCGGGCAACAGCTCTAGGTAGACTACAAGTGCACCCGCTAATTTGCTTATAGGCTATTGGGCCTAATTACTGGTATCATAATTACAAAATACAGCTTAGATAGTCTTGTACTTCTAAAAATCCTAAAACATTATGAAATAATGATAAATATTACAGTTACACACATCATATACGACAAAATTAAAGTCCATAGTTCCTTAGTAATCACTACATATAACTTGACGTCTCCGAATGTGTGTGTGTGCGCGCGCGCGCGTGTGTCTAGGCCTACGCACAAGTAAATGCAAAACAGAAAACCGGTAAATTTATACGAGGGTTGTTCAGAAAGTAAGTTCCGTTTATAAAAATTGCCGCGGTATGGATGCCGTCACGCTGTTGCGCATGCGCGGCCAGTTTGTTGATTCGTTGGCATGCCAACAACGCCATTTGTAAACAACTGTGCACTGAGCATGCTTCGTTGGACGTGTTTATAATGTCGAAGAAATTCGAGACGCCCGCCGCGTGTGAAAGTAGTAGGGCCTATGTGATTCGCTTGTTGAATGCGAAAGGCATTAAAACGATTGAAATTCACCGTCACATTTTCGATATTTATGGAGAAGAAGCCGTGAGCGATTCAACGGTACCAAGATGGATACGGCTTTTTTGCTTAGTCCGATCCAGAGTAAGCGACGTACGATGCTTACCAGGGACATTGCGATGAATCATGTCACTGCACACACACTGCAGCTGCAACGCAACATCTCACAAAGTTTAGCAGGCAACAATTTGATCATCCACCTTACAACCCAGGCCTCACGCCAAACGAATATCACCTTTTCAAGAATGGGAAATACTTCCTTGGTGGCCAACGATGTCATACAAACTGTTAATACATGGTTCAAATCACAGGCGGGTTTCTACGACGAAGGTATACAACGCCTGATACCATGCTACGAAAAGTGTTTCAAAAATGACGGAAACTATATAGAAAAGTAGTCCAAGGTGTGTACTTCAATTAGCAAAAAAATGTTTTGTAAATATATTCTTAGTTTCCTTTAATATTTTATCGGAACTTACTTTCTGAATAGCCCTCGTAATTAGGAGTCATTTATTAAGGTTAGATATGACGGTTTTACCTCCGTGACGTGTGCACGATAAAGAAATTATTATAAAGGCATTTAAAGCATTTTGATTGTTTTTAATGTAAACATTTTAATTGCTAACACGGTGCAAGCGCAAATATAAATGTATGTAGTGTAGCGATATTTTTTTTATGTCGTGAATGTGAATCACAATTTGGGTTACATTTAATTCAAAACGTGAATCTGGGCGCGCGCATACACACACGACGCACGTATGCACAGGGTAATTTTTATTGCACGATTCCATCATAAGTAAGAACATTTACTTTATAACAATTAAACATGCTCTTATTCCTCCAAGTAGTACTGACGAGAGGTTTGAATAATTTGACGGGTGTGCCTGTTACTCATTACGCTCATTATTATTCTGAAGAGAATAATAACTATTATCAAACTACCCATGTTCGATAATTACTCATTCATTCTTAAAAAACTGTCTTTGTACCACTGCAATGTTCATATTTCACGGACAACAATGCCGAAAAAGGAGGGAGGTTTTTTCGGCTTTCAATAAATTGTTATTCGACATTACGAGTTTCTTTTTTTAAATCTATGCAATAAGAAATGTCTAATAAATGATAATAAAACAAATGTTCAATATTCAAAACGAAAAGCATGTAACAGAATATGCTAAGATGGAGTTTCCCACACAGAGTGTTTGGATTTTATCGAAACTTACGACCAACAGTTTGTATACGTACAATAAAACTCCGACAGATTAGAGATCTTTAAAACATAAAAAGTCAATAATATTATTATTGGCAACATAAAGGTTTACTGTAATATCTGATGGAAGTTAATGCGTATGAGACTCCACAATATGACAAAGAATCTAAAGAAGTATTATTTTGGCTTAAAATATTAAGCAATAAAAGCTTAATAAGCAGTAAGGTAGAATTGAATAAGCAAGTCAAAGATTAATTTCAAATAGGTTTGAAATTTGCAGTGTTACTGTTGAAATACATAGGCCTCCTTAGATTAAGGAGTAGACTACTCAGGTAACAATTCATCTCTGCGCGTTCAGTGAAATTGCTACCCACACTTATTCTCTGAAAACAACTTTTCTCTTCGCGTGGCTACGTGTTGTCAGTAATATGAACAAATATATCCTGGAATTCGTCCAAAAACCAAGTTCCAGTCTTCTCCCACTTATGATTCTCTATATAACTTGTCACCCAACCAACGCAGGTATTCTTGCACACCGGTCCTAGGTTTTGTATTTAGAAAATAAAAACTTTAAATCAAATTTATATTTGAGCTGAAAATTATTAAGAGGATAATGCTCAAACAGCGAATTGTTCTGCGAGTTTATTTTTTACGAAATGCTGAATGTTTTTTACAGAACATTATTCACAAGACTCCACGTACTACTTCAATTGCACATCAGGACTGGGAATTCAAGTAGTTTTACTTACCATGTTTTTGTGATAATGAAACATATAATTTTATTTATAATAAAAAACTTTTTAAAGTATTACAGAATACTAGGGCAAGTGAGATCTTCCTCTACTGGGATGGTAACAGTTGAAAAAGAACTACCCTTTTTCCCGTGAGAAGCAGGGAATTTCAAAAGAAACAAAGATGGAGGTATTTAAAATAATTTTTAGACGTCTTTTGACATCTGGGTGTAAGTCATAAGATCATGAGTGAACTGCAAGAAGGCAAAATACAAGTTGTAAGCCTATATCTGAGAGGAGTCATACGAGTTACGAAGAAAGGTAGAATACCAAACATGGGTATTAATTCAGAGATTCAGAGGTACACCTATACTGGAATTTATGTAAGGAAGACAGTTGGGTTGGTGAGGTCATTTCCAGCGAATAGAAGAGAAAAGACCAGTTAGAATAATTCGAGAAGCGAAAACGTAGAAGAATAAGAAAAGTGGAAGAGCTAACAAACATGGGATCAAGTAATTGCAAAAATGTTAGAAAGAAAAGAGGTAACATGGGATGAAGCGACGTGACTAACAAAGGAAAAGAAAGAGTGGAAGAAATTTCTGATGCAGTGTAGTAACATTTACTCTCCACCAACTGGGTTTAGGATTGTAGCCCTATAGGGTCTACTGTATGTATAGTTGCGTAACCTGAGCGCGACAGCCAGTGCACACTTGCCGCTTAATTTTGACCTTTTGCCAGGAGATGCTGGGCTCTTACGAAACTGAATGGACACTATAGGACTATAGAATTTCCACGAAATTCTTGTGAAGAAGGCGAGAACGTTAACCACTAAATCACAGAGCAGAGTGTTTAAGAAGATAAGGCCTACAAATTAACTAGTGTTACAAAAATAGACATATTTTGTCACACCACAGTCTAGAGAGGCTGTAAACAGTTTTTATAGTTTTCATATTAGTCACAATTCATTGATAAAATACATTTCAAACAAATTGAAGTAGATTACATAAAGTCTATAGATGTTCGCAAAGTTTTAAAACGTTACGTTGGTTAATTCTATTATCTGTGACTATTTCACATCAAAAATGTCTTCTTCCTTCGTCGTTGTTGATGGTACACGTGCAAAGTCTGAAATAAACATTAAATACAATGAAAACTATTCCAAATAATCCCAGCTGTGAATGTCTATACAATAGTAGGACTATTCAAGTCTTTTTACCATTGTATTATAATATAAATGACACAATAAAGCTGTAAAAATATGCTTTAGGCTGAAATTATAAAGCTAAAGACATCCAGCTTCGGTTGCAGCAGGATTAACATCAAATTTTGAGGAGACGATGCTGTTGTAACAGCTGAAAATGTTGAATTCAATAATGCGTATAAAGTTTTCATATTAAAATGTCAAAAATGAAAACTAAAACAATGACTACTGCAGTGGAACACGTGCCGAGTAGGCGTAAATTAGAGATGTACAATGTAACAACTGAACAACTTATGGGATTTAATCGTTTAGGTGCTCTGGACACTTAGACTGAGAGAAGTGAATGTGTAAGTAACAGAGTAGCCGGCTGCATGACTAACTGAGTGGAAAAATAAATATCTTAGTAAGAACACCGAAGGTAGAATTTACAAGAGCAATATAACATCTATGGTGACATTTGTTATACAAGCTAGATCAGAAACGTAAACAACACGTGCAAGTGACATAACCTGAATTCTACAAGGAAGGCAACATGGGACAGAAAACGTAGTGAGAACTTGCAGAATAAACAGTTACAACAGAATGGACGAAGGATAGAAAACGGATGTGGAATGTACGTATATCCAGGATGGATAGTAACAGATTGCAAGAGACAACAAGCCTACCAGGAAGAGGGCTGGAATACCTAACAAAAGATGGTGTGGAAGCTTGAAGGAAGCTGATGATATTAAGACAAGAGAATTCTGTTACAAAAATAAGAATATGAAGAAGAAACGTATTACGTAGAGCAAAAAATATTCAGAGTTGTTTTGTTAGGAAACTCTTATCAATCCGGTTCTTATAAAAAGTCTCTCATAACACTTTTTAAATCGCTTTTTAAGAAGACATTTCTCTTTCTAAAATAGGTAATATATATCTTCAGTTTGGATGAAAATTAATTTTGAGATGAGATTTTAATTAAATCTTAAAAGATGAAAGAAATATTAGAATGAATTTTTTATTTTAACATAAGTTTGATTTCTGTACGCAGCTTATCGTGTTTGAAGCGATAACGAGATCTGTACAAAAAAGGACTTTTGATGTTTAAAACTGATGCATTAGTCACGTTGGTTGTCGTGAGAAACCGTTTAACGCGCTGGACTTGCCTATAACCGAACGCATCACAAATAACGTTGGAGCATTCTCCTGTCTACAGGCTTGTTCATTTCAGTATAACTTACAACAAATCAGAAATATTAGATATACGCAGTTATTTATTATTTATTCACAATTGGTTAGCACAAAAAGATTTGCATTGACCACACTAATGTTACATATCATTCACTAGCCAAGAATAGATCTAAATAATAGAAAAGTTACTGAGTTGCAGAAATTAATGGCGTATTTCAACAATGTTGGTTTTATACTTTTTAATAGAAGGTGTGAGTCGCCCTTGGAGTTAGAAGATTCGCCACTACGAATCGTTCCGCAGCCATTCATTTTATCTATTATAGGGGCTTATGGCTCATAAAACATTTCCGCCAAGAATCAATTTTTCTATGGTTTGTAATGTGATAATTAAGTCTATGTGTACAGTCAAAATAAAACTTAATAAAACCCTGCATACCCTACATTGCAAGTCTTTTCTTAATTTATAAAACCGTTTTCTTATTTTTCAATGCTAGATGTGTTTATTGGATTTTCATGCCAGATAGGCATCGTCTTTTACGGGTCTATTTAACACTAACCACAGATTTTTTCTAACTTTCTTCTCATTTACCAGGAACTGTTCTGGTACAAAAAGGTCACATTTCTTGTCCTTTTGGGATAAAAACATATTCCAAAAAGAAATGAAAATAATGAATATTATTGACACCATTATCATACACATTTTGTTATAGTATTACAATTATGCCGTAACAGCGAGGTAAGCCTCTTAAAAGTTTGATAAAAATAAAGTTTACTATCCTTTCATTAGGTATAGATCGAAGTTGCGAATGAACATAGAGAAAAATTGTTGTATCGATATGATGATGTTTGGATGACGGTATTGTTATCGGTGGGACCGCAGTAAATACACATACTTAGCTGACGGTACCGTGCAAAGACGGAACCGTCATTTGAAGTTTAACGTACTGGTTTGCTTAATCAAGATTTCACTACTAAATTAATGCGCAACAGATTTTTATGTTTACTGCAAATAAATATTCTAAGGAATGCATTACTGTACAATATACTGTGAGAATCATAATAGAGTGCGGTAACTGGAAATCTAAAAAAAAAAAATTCTCTGGGTCAAGATTTTGTTTGTTTCTTAACATATTCTGGGCATTGCAGAAAATCCGCTTTTGAGCCGTGGTACGCGAATGGAAACATTAAAAAGGAATTTGTGGCTATTGTTTTTCTGCAGTATGTTTTGAATAGCTTCTTCACATGAATCCAAAAAAACATCACTTTTCCGTTACATTTGCTACAAGAGGTCAGAACTCGTTAGGGTGCGTATAAACTGAAAAGAAAATAAAAACCGCCAAGTATATCGACATGTCTAAATGCATTTAATAAATTAATAATCTCTGTAGAAATCGAGGTAATACTCACTGTAATTTGAAAGTATAGTCTGCACAAAACTGCAGCATCTTGTACTGACTGCAAACAACATGTTTCAGATTTCAGAACGGGTTGTTAGTGATTAAATATTTTAGCCACTAATAACCAGTTCCGAAATCTATTTGGTAAGTTACGAGGGGAGTGAAAGACAAATGTGATTAGTTGACACTTAGAGCCAGTAATGTAGCAGAATAACGTGGCGTGCTTCAAATTCCATTATGCAAGATGTTTCATGCAAGAACAATGTGACACATCGCGTTCACTAGCCTAACGTTTCCACGTATCACTATAAAAACACCTGAGATGTTACACGACAATATATTATAGGCCTACTGCGACCGGTAGAATTTCTAGCACATTTTCGAATCTAAAAAATAATTTCTTCATATAATAATAATTTCAAAATAATTTCTTTTGATTGTGTACAGTCAAAATAAAACTTAATAAAACTCTGCATACGCCATATCGCAAGTCTTTTCTTAATTTATAAAACCGTTTTCTTACTTTTCAATGCTAGATGTGTTTATCGGATTTTCATGCCACACTGCATCGTCTTTTACGGGCCTATTTAACACTAACCACAGAATTTTCCTAACTTTCATTATCGACATGATGAACATTGTAACATTTCTTACGAAAAATCTACGCTTAGTAGCCCTACATAATTTTTATTTACAACTGATTTCCAGAACACCCGGCAGTCTGTAACTGACTTCTCTGTTGTTCCATTTTGAAGAATTCTATCGATCCTCTATGATTCGACACTAAAACTTTCACCAGAGCAAATGAAGTCTCAAATTAAATTTTGTCTCGCATCTCTACTATGCTACGTTATTGCCAATGATCTAAACTACTGGATCGCGCTTGTGTGGAGTGGAGGTGCGGAGCAAACGGTCTACCTGCTATCCCCACCATCTGGCTGTCCACTGCAACAAGTGTGCATACTGTGCATACCGCATATAACTGACACCTTATTCGATTACTGTAACACAAGGGATATTTGGGGCAGACTAAGTAAATAGCCAATAAAACTGAGTAATCTTAATGAACGTCAGGGCTTATTACAAATATATTCCGCTTATCTGTCAGGGATGAAAATCGAAGGCATTGAAATATTGAAACACGCTCGAAAAACGTTTGTGTTGGGGTTTTTGACCATCATAAATTCTATAAAAATATTAAGTAATAGATTATTAAATGAACTCAGTTTTAGTAACATTCTAACGTAGGCTATAAATTTTCCCAGGATCATTTAGAATTACTGTTCTCATGCATTCGAGCAAGAGGCGGACATAACAACAACCCCAATGTAAAGCAGTTTCAGTACGCGTTAAGAAAACTAATGTTCAGAAATAGTGTTCAACCATAAAAAAACACTAATTGTTTACAGTTTGATACCAACATCAGGACACCATAATGAGCTTTTCTGTGCCTGTTTTCACTTTAGAAGAGGAAGATATTTCAGAGACTTGTAACTTTGAAAAGGTGCTTTGTGACTTGATAGGGAATCAGAGTTCTACATATTACAAAGATAATATTTTATTTTATATAAGTGGGTTTATTGTAAGAAAAATTGACAGCAAAATCAACTGTTTGGAATGCAGTAACGTACTGTTTGCCGACGTTTCAGATCTTAGTGCGTACACTCACTTTACAGATTTTATTTCAAAGGGCAAACTGGTGAGGGCATCTCATGATGTTCTAAAACTGATTAAATACATGTATAATTTATATTTGTCTAATAACAACAAAGAAGTAAATATTATAATTTATTAGCACAAACTTGTCGCCAGTTCACAGGTTCTGTGTTTAAAAATCATAAATTTTGTAGTGACTTTGCAGACAGTCATGAAATTAAACTCATTAAACTTATAGGTCAAATGGTTTTTAAAGTTATATGTCATGCTTCTGCCAAAGAAAAAACTTTGTCAGCAAATATTTCTAAATTAGGTGTTCGTCAAAAGTATAATAAACTCGTTCTTTTTTGCAATATGTAACTGAGAAAGAAACGTGTTAATCGCGTGTTTTTCTTATAAATGGAATTTTCCGATAATTTAAGAATTCTTTATAATAAATGCTCAAAATAGAAGATATGCATATGACAGTTACCGGCATATGTAGGCCTATCATATGTATCACAAAAGCGAAATTAGAACCCCTATTGGACTGTTAAAAAGATCAGATAGATTACATACGCGGCGCACAATTTGAGAATTCACTTTATAAATATTAGTTTGTGCAAATAATTTTGTAGATAATCTAGCATCAGCGCATTTAGCTGTAAGTTTATTAAATTGTAAGTTGTAAATAATTAATTGTAAGTTGTTAAGAATGTAATATACAAAAATTATGTACTGTAGTAACGTAATTACCAGTTACCGGCATATGTAGGCCAATCATATGTATCACAAAAGCGAAATTAGAATACCTATTCTATTGTTAAAAAGATCAGACAGATTACATACGCGTCGCACAATTTGAGAAATCAGTTTATAAATATTAATTTGTGCAAATAATTTTGTAGATAATCTAGCATAAGCCCATTTAGTTTTAAGTTTATTTGAGTTAATTGTAAGTTGTAAATAATTAATTGTAAGTTGTTAAGAATGTAATATACAAAAATTATGTACTGTAGTAATGTAATTATAATGAAATCGAAATGCAAACATTATGATGGTCAATAACATGTACATAATAAAAATTAAAAACATATTTAAATTAATAGTTAGGAATTGTTTTTGTTTATTTTTCATCATCCGTTGGTAAATTTTCTTATCCTTATTCCTTAAGAAATTTATTCTTTTAGTACTTTTCCTTTAGTAAGGAAAGCGCAATGATAAAACAATTCAGAGTTGTCATGCGCTGCTCAAGTTCCAGCAGCGAGCGACGACAGCCAGGTGGTGGGGAGAGCTGAACGAGCAGGACCGTTTTGTTAGCACGCACAGCGCGATCCACTAGTTTAGATCGTTGGTTATTGCGGATACGCCTCGCGTACGCTTCGCTTCACTTCACCACAATCACATTCGACTTGTAGACAGCAAGAGTTAATACCGACATCTTACTCTGCACCCAAGCTGACCTTCTTACTTGAGTTGTACTTTTTGTGTCCGTTATGCGTTTTCAAAATCCAGCGAAATTTGTTTGCTTTATATAAGCACGTCTATTTTGTAGGAGACTTCGTTACATGAACTGGGGAATGGAGTTGTTTATACATCCATCGCTCCGCTCCGTTAAAACAAAACCGAGTCGTCGCTGACGTGTGGCAAGCTACGGCCTTAGTGAAGACGTCCGCTGGGCTCGTTGGTTCCGCAAGACAACCTTAGTAGACCTCGATACTTTGCGTTCTGTATATACATCAACATGTCGAACAGAGATAAAGGAACAAAACATCGACGCCTTATCGTCAGCCGGACTGTCGGTTATAGGTTTTTTAACCACATAGACGTACGTCGTCATAAGTCTCAGATACACTCCAGCGCTTCAATAGACGGTCCACCACTTCACTTGAACTGTCTGATGGTTGAATTAGGGCTAGGCAGTGGTACGAAACTATAAGAAGTTTTCCACATCGACCCCAAAAAAATTTAGTAAAGGGAGCAAATGCATGTTTTTACTGTCGAACTCTTCAAGTCGAGCTTCTCTGCCGCATTATCCGAATATTACAATCAAATGTTAGATCGATTAACAAGTTGTCACCGGACAAAAGGCTTGCCGCATGACAAATGGCGCCAATCGTACACTCTAGTTATTTTGGTGGCCCTAAAATGGACCGAGTGGCGAGAACGGTGATGTTGGTGGTGCCGCGCTGAGATGTTCGGCGGCTGCGCCCGCTGTTCGTGGCGTACTGCAGTCCTCTTCTTTCGGCACCGGTTGTAGAGTCGGCTGCCGGCCCAGCGAAATCCATCGCTGGCGCGGAACGCAAGAACGCCGGTTCTATTCTTCGGCCGTTCCTTCCGGCTGACTCCGCGCCGATGTCGTCCGAGAGACGGGAGGAGATGAAGTGCGCCCGATAGCGTGGCGATGAAGAGTGCCCGGGTTTTATTAACTAACCGGGATCGCTGATTGGCTAGCTCCGAACGCTGATGCCGGATTTGCTCGCTGTGTCCACCGCTGGTACCGGAGAAGACAGCGCACTTCTGCTCCAGCTTCTGACCTGAAAGGACGCTCTCATTGGACTGCTCTTCTTCAGCTCTCTTCGCTGGACCATCTACGGCTTTGCTGCCTTCGGCCACCTCGCCTTTCGACGAGGAATAACTCTTCTCTTCGTGGGAACCAAGCCAGCTGCTGCCGGTGAACTTAGTAGCTGGTAGAAGAAGCAGCTGGCCGAAGTTTGCCCTTGTAAGGACCACCTGAGCCGGAACAACATCTTGCCGGACAGGAAAGAAGTGGATTGCTCTGGGCTCACCTGGTGAGTGCCGCATTTCCAGTGTGTAATTCCTAACTTGTTCACGACTGTTAGGTAGCGCTGCCCCGGACGATCCTTGCAAGCCCCCACCAGTGGTAAGCGAGCTAGGATATCGCCGGGGTAAAGGGGCCAGTGGACACCAGTCTTGGTAAGGACTGGTATTCAACGAAGCTGGTCGTTAGCCCAGCTCCTCCCGCATCGTCGTGAACAAGGAAGACGCGCGGGTAATCCGGCTTCGGCCGGACCCGAGATCCCTGGCGTCTGGCAGTGACTGCCTAGCAGTCTCTGCCCGGCAGCCGTCGCACCTGGCCAGCATGCCTTCTACAGGCAACGGCCCAAGTGCCGAGTCGCTCGGCCCCGCCTTGCTACCCCATCTGGGCGACTCGCCCGATTCGCCTCGGGCGATGGAGACGGACGATCCTCTCCCCAACCCGCTTCCCCCTCTGCCGGCAGACGAGTCGGGCGAGTTCGCGACCGTTGGTCGGCGAAATCGCCCGGCTAAGAAGCCCAAGAGGACCCACGCACCTGGATCCACTTCCTCACAGACCTCGGCCATGGACATTGGACCTTCTCAGGGCCCACAGGTCGCGGTTCCGACTACTTCGACAGCAGCTCCGGCTGCTGCCGCTGTTGGTCGTGCGCCGCCCCTGTACGTCCATAGCGTATCCAATGTCGCCGCCTTATACAGACGGCTGATCGCGGCCCACGGCCTGTCGGCCGACAAGCTTGACCTGAAGCTGCTTGGCGGTGATACGGTCAGGATTGTCGTCCGCCAGCTCGAGGACCATCGCTTGGTCGAGGCCTTCCTCCAAGCGCATAACCTGCAGTATCACACCTTTACTCCTAAGCGCGTCAAGCCCTTGTCGGTAATTTTGCGAGGGCTCGACGCGCACACTGATCCTCAGGAGATCCTTATGGAACTCCGCGACCTCGGGTACCCGGTGCAGGCAATTTTCCGCCTGTACACTCACTCAGAAACCCGAGTACCTCTCCCGCTCGTCCGTCTCCAGCTCGAGAAGGGCGAGGCTGCAGACAAAATTTTCCACCTGACGCGGCTGTTTGGCTTCCGCGTCCGGGTGGAAACCAGTCGACCCCAGGGCAAGCTTGCGCAGTGCCACCGGTGCCAGAGGTTCGGCCACCACACCGACGTCTGCCGCAATGCCCCGGCCTGTCTCCGATGTTCTCTGGGACATTCAACACAGGCCTGCACTGTGGCAGACAAAACCAAATTTCGCTGCATAAATTGTGGTCAAGGCCACGCAGCGTCTAACGTAAACTGCCCGGTCTATAAGGCGGAGCTCCTGCGGAAGCAAAAGCCGCAGGGGCCCCTCCCGAAGCCACGGCAGCCAGTTATGCAACCCCAACCTAGACAGCCTAAAATGCAAGCTAGGCCTAAACCTTTGGCACAACCGGCACGGCGCGCGCCCTCTCCGGCTCCACCTCCAGCCCCTACAAAGGCAACTAAACGTACCGCGTCTCCTTCCACAGCAGAGACACGCCCAGTAGCTGTTATCTCGGTTTTGGAGCCGGAGAATGAACCCTCCACCTCCGCGGAACCTCCCACTCCCGCCTCTGAACCAGAGGTAGCCTCGCCGCCCCTGCCACCTCCGCGATTTCCGCGAGCAGGCATCAAACCCAGGAACAAAGGGATACCCACAACGGATGCTCGGCCCCGAGCTCCTGCCTGCCCACAGCCCAAGAAAAGTCCTGCTTCCCGGTATAAGTCCGACGAAGCGCAACAGCGTACTTTTCCTGCCGCTGATCCAAAACCGTCTGGCCCTGGTCCTATGGCTTCCACCATGACCCGATCTGCCGTAACACCTGGTCGCTCTTATGCGGCCTCAGTTTCCAGGCAAACCACCCAGTCCGTCAGTTCCAATGACGCACAGTTCGTCCGCGGCTTTCTGTCTAGCTACGACCTCCCGAAAGTCGCATCTCTCTTCAGGTCCATCCGAGCCCGCCTGGAAACTGCTGACCCAACTGAGAGATTCATGCTCTTGGTGGAAGCCTGCGAAGTCATAGGTCTTCTATGAACCGAGCCCTTAGACGAGATCTCTCGCTCGTAGCCTGGAATGCTAATAACATCGGTACCAAGCATTCCGACCTTCTTGAATTCCTGGCTCGGTTCAAACCCGACGTACTTCTCCTCGGGGAAACCCACCTGACCCCGGCGAACCGGTTTCGATTACCTAATTACGTGGTTTATCGGGATGACCGAGTTGGCCGACGAGGAGGCGGCACGGCGATCGCGGTGAGGACCTCCATAGGTCATCATCGTGTCGCTTTGCCGCAGCTTACCAACCTAGAGGCCACCGCCATTGAGGTCCACGGAGCTCTTGGCGGCGTCCTCGTGGTCTCAGCTTACAAGCCCCCACAAGCTGAACTCCTTGTCAGCGACCTGGACGTCATCTTCGATTCCCATCGAAGGGTAATTTTGGCCGGCGATCTGAATTGCAAGCATCGCGTTTGGAATAGTCGCCTGACTACTCCGAACGGGAGGCGCTTGCTCAGTTTTGTTGAATCGCGCCGGGCGATGGTGTTTGGTCCAGCGCAACCCACGTTCTTTCCGTCACTGCCTAACGCGGCTCCCGATGTTCTGGACATCGCGGTGACCCAAGGAATTGTCTGTCCGGTCGAGGTATTCTCACTTACGGAGCTGACATCCGACCACAACCCTATCTTGGTCCACGTCGCTACCCAGCACGCCTATGCACGTTCTGACAAGCAGAAGGTCATCGATTGGGATCGCTACGGCCCGGCCTTGTGCCGTAGATTGCCGCCAGCGGCCCCACTCGATTCCGTTCGCCTCCTAGACGAAGCAGTTGCGGGAATCGAAGAGGCAATCATCTCGGCTATAGGCGTGTCTTCACGTACGCGAGCTGGCTTCACGCCTGACTACCAACGCATCCCCGAGGAAGTCTCTCTTCTCGCTCGCGAGAGGAATTACTTCCGGAAACGTTGGCAGAGGACCCGTGATCCGGCCGATAAGGCAGCATACAATCGGCTCACCGGACGACTGCGTGGCAGTCTGAAGGCGTTCCGACGTAGCTGTTGGGAACTCGACGTGGCCCGAACGGGGGATGCGGACCCGCAATCTCACCCGTACAGAATACCTACCGCATTGACGGGACGGAGGCGCCGACCTCCACTTCCCGCCATTGTTGGACCGTTCGGTCGACTCCTGGGTCGCCCGGAGGAGAAGGCCGAGTACTTGGGCTTGTGTTTCGAGCGTCAGTTCGCTCCCAACCCGCCCATGGACTGGGACTTCGACGAACAAGTCGAGATGGCTGTGGAAGACTTTCTGTCTCTTCCGATCACGGCGGAGCCCGAACCCATCTCTTTGGAAGAGGTCTCAGATCGGCTCGCTGAACTTCAGCCAAGAAAGGCTCCAGGCCCGGACGGTGTTACCAACACCGCTCTACGACTTCTTCCCGAGCCTGGAGTTCAATTCTTGACTGATTTGTTCAACGCGTGTCTTAGACTGGCCTACTTTCCCAAGAAATGGAGAAAGGCGACGGTTATCGTGATCCCGAAGCAGGGAAAGGATACCACCCGCTCGGAAAACCTCCGGCCTATCAGCCTACTTTCCGCTACGTCCAAGGTTTTTGAGCGCCTCGTGCAGCGTCGTGTACGAGAGCATCTAACCAACTTTGACGTGCTGGTCCCCGAACAGTTCGGCTTTCGTGTGGGGCATTCGACCACTCATCAACTGATGAGACTGGTGGAAAGCATCACGGAAGCCGGGTGTCGGAGAGAACGGACCGTTGGCTGTTTCTTAGATGTTGAGAAAGCCTTCGACAGCGTATGGCATGATGGCCTTTTATTCAAACTTAGGGAAGTCCAGCTCCCGGACTGCTACCTCCATCTGGTTGCTAGCTTTCTGACGGAGAGGACCTTCTGCGTGAGAGTTGGCGATTCTGTCTCTTCCGAGAGACGAATCACAGCCGGCGTCCCTCAAGGTAGCGTTCTAGGCCCCCTTCTGTTCTCGATCTACGTCAACGACGTGCCGAGACAGCCTGGAGTCCAGATGGCCCTCTTCGCTGACGACACGGCCGTATTTACGGCCGATCGTCATGAGGAAAGGGCCGTCCTACGACTGCAGCGCCAGCTCGACACGCTCGTGGACTGGACTGAGAATTGGAGAGTGCAACTCAACGCCACCAAGAGCGTAGCCGTCGAATTCTCCAAGCGACGGAAGAACCCCGTTAGGCAACTACGTATCGGCAGAACGTACTTGCGCTGGTCCAACGAGGTCAAGTACCTCGGCTTACACCTCGACCGTCGGCTCACCTGGCGTACCCACGCACAGACAGTTCTAAAGCGAGCATCCACTCGCCTGTGCGCACTGTTTCCACTCCTGATCAGCTCAGCCATGACCAGGAAATTGGGTAGGATGATCGTCGGCGCGTATCTGCTGCCGGTCATTACCTACGCCTGCCCGGTCTGGGGTTACCTCGCCGCAATGCATAAAAAGAAGTTGCAGAGCGTCCTCGACAGGGGGCTTCGGCTAGCGGCCAAAGTCCCCCGTCGCTTCTCATCTCGCCTTCTAAGGAGAGGACTTGGCGTCCGCTCCTTAGACGACACTTTCAGGCGGCTTGCACGCAAATTTTATGCACGTGCGGCGAGGTTCCCAGGCAATCCTCTAGTGACTGGGCTGGGAAGGTACCGTATACGCCCAGGTGATTCGTGGAAACGCCCTCGGTGCATACTGCGCTAGCGTAGGCTAGCACAACAGCCGAGAATCGGCCTGCTATAGAGCACGCGCCCTACTTGGGCAGGGCCACGAGGCAGGAGCTCCAGAAGGTAGCTCGGAACTCAGTTTCCCGTGCGGTTCGTCTCTGCGACGCACAACCGCAAAGCCCAGAGCGAAAAAAAAAAAAAAAAAAAGGTACCGGAGAGCAGATGTTCGCATACCG
Organism: Magicicada septendecula; assembly: GCA_034769895.1. Classification (NCBI taxonomy): domain Eukaryota; kingdom Metazoa; phylum Arthropoda; class Insecta; order Hemiptera; family Cicadidae; genus Magicicada; species Magicicada septendecula. Next base: position 461,070,526 of record CM068367.1, read on the forward strand.
CTGCCGTCACAAAATCTTTAGCATAATTTATAATGAATAAGCAGGCGCTTCAGCTTCTTGACTAGGAAGGACCTCTCCTTTGGACTGCTCTCTCCAGCTTGGACGCTGAAGTTTTCGCTGTTCTCAGCCGCTGCCCTCCTGCCTTCTGCCCGCCGTTGGACAGTTAACATCTTGGCCCTCTTGCTGCTCGCCAACAAGAAGAAAGAAGACTACAACTCAGCTGGCTGGTGAACTGAGTAGCCAGCACACACAGCTGAGTTCGTCGGACCTTCTAAGGGCCACCAGCCAAGTGACCCTTTTCAGGACCACCGCTGAAGAGGAAGCACATTGCCTGCCAGAGCTTAAGGTTGCGCAGCGCATCTAGCCCGCTGACGCTCAGGCTCTTAGGTAGCGCTGCCTAGGACGATCCTTGCGAGCCCCCACCAGTGGTAAGCGAGCTTGGATATCGCCTAGGTAAAGAGGCCGGTGGACACCTCTCTTGGTAAGGAGAGGTATCTAACGAAGCCGGTCATTTGCCCAGCTCGTAGTAAGCCTGAGCGTTTCAGAAGCCCCGCAAGCGATCCGGCTCGGGCCGGACCCTAGGTCCCTGGTTACCGCCGGAGGCAGCCTGGCTGCCTCTGGTCGGCGAACCTCCCGCTCGATGGCGGAAATGCCCGCTTCGGGCGCGTCATCGAGCACGCAGTCGCTCGCCACTGCCCCGCCCCACACGAGCGATTCGCCGTGTTCTCCGCTTATGGAAGCGGACCAAGACGATCCCCGGTCGGTTCCGCTGACCGGTGACGAGACCGACGCTTTCGTGGCGGTTGGGCCACGGGGGCGCCCGGTTAAGAAACCGAGGCGGAATCGATCCTCCTCAACCTCTTCCTCGGCGTCCGCCATGGAAGTTGTCCCCGCCTATGGCGAATCCGGCCCGGAGCCGACTGTGTCCGGCGGTGCCCAAGCACCGCCGGCCTCTGGTCGCATCCCGCCCGTATACGTTCACGGCGTGAACAACGTCACCGGTTTTTACCGGCGATTGATAGTGGCTCCCGGACTTTCCCCGGCCAACGTTGACCTGAAGCTCCTTGGGGGCGATACAGTCAAGATCGTTGTCCGCGGAATGGACGTGTACCGCAGTGTCGTGGCGTACGTGGAATCCCAGCAATTCCAGTACCACACCTTCTCGCCCAAACACGTGAAGCCTCTGTCGTTTATCCTCAGAGGCTTGGACGTGGAATCTCCTCTCGAGGAAATCCTCGATGTGCTGCGCGAGCTGGGCTATCCTGTCGCGCGGTCCATCGGGTGTTTACTCCTGCCGGACCAAGGCGTCCAATTCCTCTGGTCCGCATCCTGGCGGAGAATAGCGAGGCAGGCACTAGCCTACTCTCACTTACGCGGCTTTTTGGTTTCCGCGTAAAAGTGGAAAGAAGCCGCGCTCCCGGGGCTCTGCCTCAGTGTCACAGTTGCCAACGCTTCGGGCACCACTCCGACTCTTGCTCAAACGCTCCGGCGTGCGTGAGGTGTTCTCTCCCTCACGCCAGCAAACTTTGCGATGCACCTGCATTCAAAAGATGCATCAACTGCGGCGGGAGTCACCCCGCCAACTACCGGGCATGTCGGGTGTTTCAGCGGGAGCTCGAGCGGCGAAAGCCGAAAGGGCGCCTGCCACCACCGAGGCATCCGGTAGCTGGTTCAAGACCTGCAACCGAGCAGCCAGGCCCTGCGCCTCCTGCTACGGCTGCCGTGTCTTCCGCCACAGTTTCAAACAGGCAACAAAAACGTTCCAAAGGCCCGAAGCAAACACCTGCAGCACAGGCAACTCCAACTCAGGCTCCTTCACAGGCCCCTGTCCCGCCTATGGCGAAAAAGCGCCGTAACCTCGCGGCATCTAAAAGTGAGACCACTCAACAGCCAACAGAAAACATCTCGGTTGTGGAGCCTGAGACTACTCAACCCTCCCCAGCACCGGAGAATCCCGCCCCTGCTTTAGAAGCAGCCTCGCCAGACCTCCCGCCCCCGCGTTTCCCCAACGCAGGCAAAAAGAAGCGGCATAGAAAGCCCCGTGGCGCTCATTCCCGGGCTCCTGCCAACCCGGCCGCACAGTCCAGACAGCCTGCACAGCGCGCGAAGTCCGATGCAATCGCATCTGTCCCTCTTCCTAGCACCTCCGCTAGAGGTGCTACACCTGGCCCCAAGAAACCCCTGGCTTCCACCAATCCCCCGATTGATAAGCCTCGGCGCTCTTATGCGCACACAGTCTCCGGGCAATCTGCCTCAAGAACCGTACCTGACGACTACCAGGTCGTCAAAGACTTCCTTGCTGAGTTCGATCTCAACAAAGTCGCCCAGACCTTCAGGTCCATCCGCTCCCGCTTGGAGACTGCTGACATAACCGAGAGATTCATGCTCTTGGTGGAAGCCGCCACTTGTGTAGGTCTTCTATGAGTCGGGTCCTCAAACGAGATCTCTCGATTCTTTCCTGGAACGCCAACGGGTTGTCCAACAAGATCCAGGAACTCCAAGAATTACTGGCCCGACTCAAACCCGATGTAGTGCTTCTCAATGAAACCCACTTGACTCCTGCGAGTCGGTTACGACTGGCCAACTATGTGTGCTATCGAAACGACAGACCGGGCACTGCTGGTGGCGGTGAGGCTCAATCTCGAGCATCACCGAGTCGTCTTGCCTGCAATAACTCACCTCGAAGGCACCGCTGTGGAGTTGTTAAACACTCTAGGCGGCGTACAGATGGTCGCGGCGTATAAACCGCCGCAAAAAGAGCTCCTTCACCCCGATCTAGCTGTCGCGTTCGATGCACACAGGAGGGTCATCCTGGCCGGCGACCTGAACTGTAAACATCGCGATTGGAACAGTCGCTTGACTGCCTCAAACGGGAAACGTTTACGCAGGTTTGCCGATTCTCGCAGGATAACAGTGATTGGGCCTACCCAACCTACGTTCTACCCCTCACAACGCAACGCGGCTCCCGATGTCTTGGACATAGCGGTGATCCAAGGAATTGACTGCCCGGTCCATGTGTCCGCGCTAACGGAACTATCGTCCGATCATCTCCCCATCTTGATACACGTCGCTACCCAGCACGTCGTACGCAGAGATGTCAGGAAGGTGGTAGAATGGGACCGCTATGGCCCGGCGTTAAGTCGCCGATTGCCAGACGCGGGACCACTCGAAACCGTCCGCCAAGTCGACGAGGCAGTTGCCGCGTTTGACGAGGCTGTCGTATCTGCGATCGACGCGTCTTCCAGGATGAAGCCTGGCGTCACGCCCCACTGGCAGCGGATCCCAGAGGAGACGAGTGCTCTCGCTTGCGAGAGAAATCGCCTCCGGAGACGCTGGCAGCGGACCCGTGATCCGGCCGACAAGGCAGCGTACAACCGGGCGACCGGCATTTTACGTCGTGAAATGCAGGCCTACCGGGGACGCTGTTGGGAACTCGCCGTGGCCCAAGCAGGGGACGGATCGGACGAAAGTAGCCCTTACCGGATACCTTCGGTGTTGGTAGGGAAGAGGCGCCGGCCTCGCATCCCCGCCATTGCTGGACCTTTCGGTCAAATCCTGGCTCGCCCGGAGGCGAAGGCCGAGTACTTGGGCGCGTGTTTTGAGCGACAGTTCGCACCTAACACGCCCATGGACTGGGACTTCGACGAAGAAGTCGAGAACGAAGTGGAAGACTTTCTGTCTCTTCCGATCACTTCGGAGCCCGAACCCATTACTAGGGAAGAGGTCACAGATCGGCTCGTTGAACTCGTGCCGAGATAAGCTCCTGGCCCGGACGGCGTCTCGAACGCCGCTCTTACTCGACTCCCGGAGCGAGGAGTACTTTTCTTGGTCGCGCTGTTCGACGCGTGTCTTAGACTGGCCTATTTTCCCCAGAAATGGCGTAAGGCGACGGTCATAGTGATCCCGAAGCAGGGAAAGGACGCTTCCCGTCCCGGCAACCTCCGGCCCATTAGTCTACTGTCAGCCACGTCAAAGGTCCTCGAACGTCTCGTACAACGGAGAGTACTAGATCATCTAAGAAATTTCGATGTACTGGTCCCCGAACAGTTCGGCTTTCGTGTGGGGCATTCCACCACTCATCAACTGATGAGACTGGTGGAATACATCACGGACGCCGGGTGTCGGAAAGAGCAGTCTGTCGCCTGTTTCCTAGATGTGGAAAAGGCCTTTGATAGTGTCTGGCATGACGGGCTCTTGTTCAAGCTCCGGGAAATCCAGCTCCCAGATTGCTACCTTCGCTTGATTGCTAGCTTTCTGACGGAGAGGACTTTCTGCGTGCGAATAGACGACCACGTCTCTTCCGAGAGACGTATTACAGCCGGGGTACCTCAAGGTAGCGTGCTAGGACCTCTCCTGTTCTCCGTGTATGTCAATGACGCACCCAGAGAGCCTGGAGTCCAGATGGCTTTGTTTGCCGACGACACGGCGGTCTATACCGCCGATCGGAACGCAGACTTTGCTATCCCACGACTTCAGCGCGCACTCGATGCGTATTCGACGTGGACGGAAAGCTGGAGAGTTGCCGTCAACGAAACCAAGAGCTCCGCGGTGCTATTCACAAAGCGCCGGAAAGAACCACGAGGCCGAGTGAGACTCGGTAGAACGTACTTGCCCTGGTCGAGAGACGTAAAGTACCTCGGTGTCCACCTTGATCGTCGGCTCACCTGGCGTGCCCACGCTGAGACGATGCGAAAGAAAGCGTCCGCTCGTCTCGCGCAACTGTTTCCGATACTTGCCAACAAGGCTATGACCCGCAAGCTGGGTAAGTTGATCGTCAACGCGTACCTGTTGCCGATCATTACCTACGCTCTTCCCGTCTGGGGTTACCTCGCAACCGTTCATAAAAGAAGGTTGCAAATCGTTCTCGATAGAGGTCTTCGGCTAGCGGCCAAAGTCCCCTATCGGTTTTCTTCTCGTCTCCTGAGAAGAGGACTCGGTGTCCGCTCCTTGGATGACACCGCAAGGCGACTTGCACGTAAATTTTACGTCCGAGCTGCGAGGACCCAGACAAACCCACTCATAGCTGGCCTTGGCAAGTACCGAACACGTCCAGGTGATTCTTGGAAACGGCCTCGACAAATACTGTACTAGTCGACCTAGTACGAGCATGTCGTTGTAGCGACCAATAAAAATTAATTAATCTATATTCCGTCTGGACAGGACCACTAGGCAGGAGCCCCTACCGGAGGCTCGGTACTAGGAACCCATTGGGTCGTCTCACGACGCACAACCCAACAGCTCTGACCTGGTAATGAATAAGCGAACTAAAAAGGCTTATGCTTTCAATGGTTTGCGCCCATTAAAACTCGTAATCAGGTAACACACAAACCGTAGGTAAAATAATTTATATATAAAAGTAAGTTATTTTGTAACAACTAAGACTAAAATGATTGTCTATATACTAAAGGGAAAATTCGGTCTAGTGAGCTGCATAACACATAAACTCACCACAGTACGATAATGTTAGTAACATGTAATTCGCTTGAATTACTATTTCCACAATTTGGAAGTGTCAAAACAGTATCATGGTTGCTAATGTGGGCTATGGGCTAGCACCGTGCGTCTTTGGGAATTCCATTATCGCGACCACACTGACTAACCTTGTGTCTCTTAAACTGACAGGTTTAATTGAAGCTAATAATTCAACTCTATCCTTCCTTAAATATGTGTACCTCACAGTTTAGTACTCATGCATGAATGTTTTTGTTAGTATGACATAAGTATGTCAATGTAGGCAAAATGTGACAAAAGGGACTAGAGGAATAAACAGGACCTGCGCCATAATATTGTATTCCAGGTAAAATGTATAATTATTTGGCAATGTTGTGTAATTAATAGGAATCTGTTGTGAGAAAAATTTGTTTAAAACAATAAAAAACATTCATTTGAAAAACTACTTGTTTTAAAGTACGTATTCACAACATCACTTAGTAACAATTTTTCCCAATCGGACAGCGCGGTTTTATTTACCAGAAGTTTTATTTCGGCTGGATTGGGGCTTATGTAAGCCTGGCTCTGTCTTGTGAACGGGAACCAGGCTCGTCCCTGACGGTAGCTGCGAGGTTAACACTCCTGTCCCGGTATATAAAGCGCAGTGAACACTTGTAGCATAGCTACACATAGCTACCCTCGTACAGGTAGGGAAGTCACTGTGTGGCTGGCTAAATCCCACCAAGTGAGCCTGGGACTACGGATCTGGGAGGTGGGCGCTGGGGCTATACCGCTGATTATCAGTGGCTTCTTTTCCCCACGAAAACCCACCCTGGCGCACGCTGTCTTGATGAGCCCGGAGTTAACAGATTTCGACGGTATCAGGACTGATAATCGGAATAAATCGTGCGCCTAGCATTCGGTGATGCAACCCTGATTGTCTGTCTAACCGGCGCTGCAGGAGTCTGCACCCGCCTCGAGTTCGGGGGGTTGTACTACCCAGTCCGACTGTCTAAGTACCGAAAAGCCGCTTACTCGAGGCCCCCGCTAGGCATCATTATATCTTGTATCAACAGTTTATCTTTTTACATGCCACAGCTGTGAAGTGAGTTAGTCTCCTTGCTCGCTCGTTGACGTATCCAGTGAAACGAATCGTGGTTATTCCTGTCCTTCCCTGGTAAGCTTATGTTGTTTGCGACGATGGTGGTAAGTTAGGAGTTAGAAGGGTCTGCGGAGATGGCATTAGCTAGCTTCTGCTCGTGGTACAGCAGTGGCGCTAGTCCATCCTCTACAGTGACATGTACGCTCATTATTTACGGTAAATGATTGTTACTGAGCTTAATAGCAAGTTCAATCAATCTCAACAATCGCAAGTATAGAGAAAACAGTTTAGTGACACGAGATGAATAGAATTTGGACAACACAATTGTTTTATATAAAAATATTAAAAGTAGAAAACTAGACACCCATACTATATAGAAAAATTAATATTTCAATGACTGCGAGAAAGATAGTAACCGAAGTGCAAATGTGAAGAATCGAGAGAAGGCGAAGGATATTCTCCCATCATTAAGCCAAAACAGACGTTAAACTTTCATTTTCTCAGTTTCTATTTTACTTTGATTATGATACCTTTTTTCAGTTTAGGCCCTTCATCCTAAAAAACTGTATTTTTTGTTTAATAAAAATATTCATGCTAAAGATTTTATAAAATAAAAATTATATTTTACAAGTTACATATATATACTACAATTTATATTACAATTTACATATGATCTATGTGTATTTATAAATCACCAGTGCTGTCTTGATTGCTTTAGTGAGTTGGGATACATAGGCCTACGGAATTTTATTATTTCATGATTTATTACAAAGGTGTTTACTTAACTCAGTTCATTACCGTACTAAAAACATTAATTTTTAAGAAATCCAAGAATTAACATGTAATGAATAACAAAAACATTCTGAAAACTAGAATCTTTTTCTTTTGTTTCCTTCCCTACTTTACTACTTTAGATTTTCCCGTGTAGATACCATCACGTTTACAATACGAAAACGTTCAAAGCGAAAAGAATCAAAGCAAATTTTGTTCTTATTAGGTCTTAATGATTTAACGGTATTGGTAAAAAGTAATGAGTTGAAAATAAGTTAATGATATGCCATTCTAACGTCATCAGGCAGTGTGTCGCCCATGAGTATATCCTTAAAGTGTATTTAGTTTCCCATTTATAGTAATTTGTGTTTAGTGTCTTGGGGCAAAGTTCGAAATCACTAACGGTAAGTTTGAGGCTTCACAAGAATTTCATTCTTCTGGGCTTTCATATAAATGAGCATCTCGACCTTTTCTTTCCACTAATATATTATTCATGCTCTTTACTTGTAACCACAGCTTTTGTTTCCAGATGATCTGGACGGTATGTCCTGTTGCTTATATGCTTTCAAAAATCACTAATTACTGTACTTCCTTGTCTGGATCACGCTTGTTCTGATCTCTGTACGTGGCTGAAAAATTGGTAAAGTGAAGTTTATTGGTAAGTCATTTGTTAGGCCTAACCCTTTTTATACATTGGATTCTAATACGTCATATCATACGTGTATAATATATGTTATAAACCATTGATTTACGCGATTGTGATTTGAATATTCACCTTCTGTCTTCAAGGGTAAGGGTGTAAGGTCCTTACGTAAGTTCATGAGTGACTTTACAAATGAATCACGATGCTTCTACAACACACCATACCGCCAGGTTGATTCTGTTAGATTTCTTTATTTTTCCTGAAGACATGTCATTCAATAATATGACCAATCAACTTCTACCTGGTTAAATCTCTTATAGCACACACAGCAAGGCTGTTAATTTAACAGAGTTTGTGAGTCTTATAGCTGTTACTACTGTTATATGCGATGACAAGGCAATGGATTCTTTTATGAATTACAGAGAATTAAATTTAAATTGGGGGAAATTCGTAATGTTTTAAGTTAAAACAGTAAATAATAATTAGGACTGAACAGTGTAATCGAGTTTGATGCCGTCTCGCTCACGCTTGACGGTTCCATCTACTTCTCAAATCTCGTGATACACGAGTGTGATAAGATTACTAGCTGCTCGAGGTACTGGGTAAAAGTGTTATGGATCTTGCAGTAGAGCTTTACGATCTGATTATAACGAGCGTTTTACTATCCTCTGCAGAGGCGTATTTACGGGGGGACGAACGGGACACGACCGCCCCAGAGGGTCAAAAAGTTTACGACTTTTGTTAATTTCTTAATGTTTAAACTATTTTATTTTTTTTCAGCTGTGTACGCTAATATAGTAGTAGCTCTTTTTGAAACATACAAACAGGTTTATTATACAATGTTAGGGTATATGTTTGAAATATGAAATATAGGAAAATCAATTCAGTCAATTGTTTCTTTTAACAATGTTTCAGTAACGCGTATTTTTATTGTGTTATTACCGTTTACTTTAATGGAACGGATTTTAGAATGTTATCACGTGTTTTCAGCCACTCTAAAGATAGTAATGTTGAATAGTCTTAACTTGTTTCTTCTTTTTGTATGAAGCCAACCCGACCCCGGACCACCCTGAAAGCAAATTATACGCCGCTGATCCTCTAACGAGTGGTTGGGCAGAACGTATTCAATCCGAACTGGTAACAGTTGTGCCAAGTAATAGTTAATACCTAAGTGGAACTTGTAATAGTTAAATACGCGTATATCCGTGCGATTATAGAGTATTAAAATAGAGTTAGTTGGCACATTACTAGAAATTTGAGTCGAGTTAAGACCAATTTATAGACCACTTAGTACAGAGGACGACTGTTTAGTAAATTTAGTTACTAATAAAATATGACAAGGACAAAAATATATAAGCATATCTTCTACAAAGCTTCTACAGGGGGAAAATCGGTAGGCCTACTAGTAGAACAACTATTGTCCTTCAGATTGTGACGCATACTGGTTAGCGTACCGTGTTCTTATGCGGAGGGAAACAACACTATAACCTGAAAAAAACTTCCTGATAAGCAGTAACTTCGAAAAAAATTACTTACAATTGATCTAAAACCTCAACGAACTAGACTGAAGTCGAATGCCAACTGTTTTTTACTTACAAAGAACATAATATATTGTATAAACCACTTATTAAATAATTTGAACAAAAAAAATTTAATGCAAACATTGTAGCACAACAATCATCAGCTGCGTAGTACTAAAACAAAAAGCAAAATGGGTTTCCCGAAAGTACTGAAATCTTAGATCACAAAGTAAGTATAATCTTTTTATTTATTAAAGAAGAATTAGTAAACATGTTTACCAAATTTTATTAAAATACCTCAATTCCTCCTTGAGACATAATATTTTCCTTAAAAATCACAAAATAGCGCCAGACGGAAAATGACACGTTTACGGACCTATGTTTAGAGGAACATGGGAACAAAATTCTTTTACTGTTGCATAGAATCCGAATGTGTATAATGAGGACACTTTTACGTTTATATCCTGGGCGCGCGCACACCACCACTACCATCACCAATATAAATGTATAAATGTATGTGTACAATAATACAATGTATATTTAAAATGTATGTGTATGTGGTATAAGTTTGATACGTTGTTAACAGGTTGATAATTAAACAGTAAAGTAAGCGTGTACAATGCATGTTTCCAAGAAAGGCTACGCATAGGTATACACAAAGCAGGCGGGTTACTTGAGTAGTAGTGTATCTCACCTTCTGAGTTGCCGTTTAGTTTAACAACCAGAAAGTGAATGAGGTAAGAGAGTCGAAGGTCAGCGCGAAGGAGTTAAATATGGGTGAAACTGGAATTAGCAAATAATGTCAATCGAATGGTCACGTGTTACTACATTAGGGCGACTTACAGCAGTTAACGTAATGTCGTAAAGGAGTGCATTTCGACCGCTGGCAGTTAGTGAGTAGTTACTGTGCTCTAATGCGTCTACATCTCTTGTTGTTTAACAGGGACATTACTATAGACATAAGTTTCACGGACAATCTTTCCAGTTTTGGTTGCCACATTAAATTCATTATGAGTTGTTGGTTACTGTGATACACATTTCTGCAGCCATCGCCTAATGGAACGTGACTGCTTCTCAGTGCGGACACAATCATACTACAAACACCATAGACATATCCATAACTTTTCACAAACAACTGTGATACTGCTGGCTGAGAGATGTACGCTTTTGCGTGTGAGAATAGCAGAATCCGTTTCAAAAGTCAGCACCAAAAAACCTATTCACTGTACGTATCAAAAAACATTTAGTCTGTTTAACAGCACTAGTAACTATATATTTTCACTTATTTTGTTATGTATCAAAATTCATACATTCGTTACGCTATTGTGATAGAAACGAACGCTTTCGTTGTGTCCAAACGTTTGTGTGAGAATCGACAGTGTTCGTCAGATTAGTTCAGCATGTCAATTAGTAAACGATTGCTAAGAAACAAATATTTAATTCACTTAACGGGATCTACTTTGTGATTTTTCAAGATCTGCATACCAAGACCTCTTGTCTTGAATTTACTGCTTAAAAGCACCTCCTACTGGTTAAAGAGTTTTACTTTCCACTTAGAATTCCTAAATTCTGAAACTATATGCCTTCATCCCCACCGGCAGTGGCACTGATTATAAGTTGTTTGTGAGGTGTTCTACTTTTAGCAGGAACAAAGGTAACCTAGTGGTTGCTTCCGATTCTCGCAACGGTGTCATGTTCGGGCGTAGGCTACTCTTTTATAGCCTTTGTAACAATAAGCCATCACTGATGAAGAAAAAGATACAGTACCGTTTACCAAATGGTAAAAGCTTAAGAGCATGATAATGTCTTTCAGCCGCCAGCTAAACGCAACATTATTATGGTTACTGACTGACTGATTGTTTCTTTTCCGCAAATGTTGCGTTTATATCTACAGCTATGTAGTGTTGTTTGCTTGTTAGGTCTTTAATCTGCGACGACGTTAGCATGTTAGCGGTCGCGGTTTTAGTTAACGATTCCCGGCTGGTAAATTGTGCTAACACTTGATTGGTGTTAAACTTTCAGGACGGGAATCGAAAGTGTGGAAATGACGTCATACAGCGTGACGGTAAATAAAATGTTACAGAAAGTTTCAAACGATGTCCAGCTAAAAGAGATTATCATGTCAAAAAATGAAAGACCGATTATTGTTCATCGTTCATGGTTTTTATATTTTGAAGTGTAGGCCTATAAGGTAGGAGGGGTTCGTCGTGGAGCCGCTATACGATGGATCACTTTACTGCAATCACACACACACACCCCCGACCAGTTGACCTGCCTCTAATGGCGCTTCGATGAGTCACCTACTAGGCATTGAACGACAAAGGTATGAAAATTTGTATTCTAGATTTTACATAAGTTATGATAAATTTTGACATGATAATGTCTTTTGGCTGGCCATCATTTGAAAATTTCTGTAACGCTGTAAACTGTAACGCATCACGCTGCATGACGTCATTCTTGCGTGACGTCATTGGGATTGTTGTAAATAAACGTTTGTTTTGATACGTCGCAATATATATAATGTGTTAAAAATAATATCACTGCAAACAATTAAACCAGATTTATAAAGCGTCCTGAAAGTTTAAAATCAAGTGTTAGCACAATTTACCAGCCGGGAATCGTTAACTAAAACCGCGACCGCTAACATGCTAACGTCGTCGCAGATTAAAGACCTAACAAGCAAACAACACTGCATAGCTGTAGATAGGTTTTCACTTAGCAACGACTTCGCCGACTAATTTGGACAATACATTTTTGAGTACATTCGTTTACATCTCCTCCATTGTATATTCCTTTATAGGCTAACATAAGGGTTTCTTTTAATCTTCTGTACGTAATAAATATTTAGTAACGCCTTAAATATCAACAACAAAAGTTTTTTTTTTAAAGAAAGACATTATCATGCTCTTAAGCTTTTACCATTTGGTAAACGGTACTGTATCTTTTTTTGATTATATATTCAATTTCCTTCAAAATGGGCCCAAACACGAAATAATTACGACATTTATGAGCTTTAAAAAGACGCCAAACAATAAAATAAAGCTAACACGTAGAACAGTGTTTGGCGTCTTTTTAAAGCTCATAAATGTCGTAATTATTTCGTGTTTGGACCCATTTTGAAGGAAATTGAATATATAATCAAAAAAATGTATCATAACTTATGTAAAATCTAGAATACAAATTTTTTACCTTTGTCGTTCAATGCCTAGTAGGTGACTCATCGAAGCGCCATTAGAGGCAGGTCAAACTGGTCGGGGGTGTGTGTGTGATTGCACGTTGGTGGGCGAGGATCTCTTAGGTGCCTTCCGAAAACGTAAGGAGTATAGGAAATCGTTGAACTTTGCTGATCTCCGGTTGCGACATATATATGTTGCCGTGAACAGAAGTACCAAATTAAAAACGTCCCCGCATTTAGTTATAGTAAAGCCTAAGATTTGCGCAAGAAAGTAAATCTTACTTCTTTAGCTTTCTACGTCTGAATTCGCCGCCGATCGATTTGACATGAGTGACATCAAGTAACAAAATGTACGTTAAACATTAAGAGATGTAAATCAATGTCTATAAAATATCCAACAAACATTCGGAACTTAAAACCTGTAAACGTGTAAGTAATTAAATGAAGAGAAATTTGATTAGGAGAGACTAAGGTATAGAAAAGAAAAGGAGAAGAAAACCTCACGATATTCGTAAACACTGCCAAGTTTAAATTTCTGACAATGCTAGAAAATAGTGTTAAAATGTAATCTAGATTAACATTTTGAGAAATTTAACCATATTTTGATACTTGATGCTTTCCAGCATAAGCCTTGAAGGTAATGCAACAATTAATAGAATTTTAAAATCCTGTTATTAGCCTATTCCTTCATTGCAGACATATTTTTCTAGCGGTACTCTTTTTCTTTTTTAATTGACACTAGCCAAGTATAAATTTGTCTCCTTAAAAAATATATGTAGATATGTTGTTTAAATTCTGGTATCTCTTACGGTACTAAAGCCGAGATGAAAAGAAATCTGAACGCATTTACAGAACTCTTTCTACTGCCTTATTCTTATTTAGTCTAAATTTTATAATATTACATCATCATCTATACGCACATTTACTTACTTATCTTTTATGAAATCGTAACCGACTTAGCAGTTCAATTTAAGACCTTTCCTTTCTCATTTATTATAGTAACGGTGCCAAACGTTTTGCTACTTTTGCGACTATGAACCTGGGCGAACGAATTATTTCATATAAAAATTATACGTGTAGATGTTCTAAAGCTGAAGCCATACTTCGGGAACATTAAACTGACAAACTATTCTTTAAACTCAAGGAAAAATGTCCAATAAACGTATACCTAAAATACGTTGTACGTATGCATGTATGCCTGTATGAGTTTTTTAAAAAGAAATTAATTGCTGCTGAATGGAATGAGGTGTGGAATTTAAAATCTGATAAAGAAAGTATGTTTTTCACTTTTTAGAAATACAAAACAAACCAATATGTTATCTTAAAAATTTTAAAACTGCAGGTGATTGAAAATTTTTAATTCTAAATTTTACAAATGTCAGTAGTTTAACAAAATAATTCATATTACATAAAAAATTACCCTATTTATTCTTAATTCAACGAATTTTTTTGATGTGATTCAGATAAAAAATAAATAAAATATTCAGACAAAATATTTGACTTATTTTCCTTATAACAATATATTCTTTCTGCGTTTTTAAAAATTTAAGAAACTAGTTTTTTTTCTGATTCCCAAATGTCAAATGGCAGGAGTTTAAAGAAATATTTAATTATTTATTTACTTCTCTTTTTTTTAAGTATTTCTCATGGTCGAAAATCTATTATGGTCTACTATATTTTATATTATGTTCTGCTACTAAATATGGGTGAGCATCCGTTTGAGACATGAGTTACCGTGTGGGCTAAAGGCAGTAATATTCAGTAGAATTAACAACTGTTAAATCATGAAAAACCATCTAAAGCAACTCATCCAACTAATCGTGGTAAACTACTGTAAATGAAAATACACAGTATCCACTTCCTATGAAGAAAACAGGCCAAATGTTTCGTTATAAAAGAAATCTAATATCTCCATTATTTTTTATTCGAATTCCATAAACGAAGTATTCGATTATGAATAAAAGGGCTAATTTTTTATGTAATAAGACTTATTTTGTAATAAGGATTGATTTTTGTGAAATTTAGAATAAAATATTTCAAACAGCCGCGTATGCTTCATAAATATATCAGACTTACTAAGATAATACTTTTGTTTTGTGCTTATAAGAAATGGTTAACCAAGTTTCAACTCCACACCTCATTTCATTCAGCAGTAATTACTTTTTTTCTTAAACATATGGGGACATACCAACGGAAATGAAGCATTTCTCGGCAATGTTTGTTGTACATTTTTCCTTCAGTTTAATGAGTCGAAGTTTACATTTTACCGAAGTTCAGCACCATCTTTTAAAAACTCTCTGTATGTGGTATATAAGTGTGTGTGTGTGTGTGTGTGTGTGTTTAATACGGATAAACTTTACTGAAACCAAGTGCTACTTTTAAGCAATTTGAAACATTTTAGTTTTACTTGCAATATTTTTCGGTACTTTTCATACTTTTTGCGAAACCCACGCGATATTATAATTGTATTATGTACAACCCAGTTTTTACGTTCATACTAGGGTTTATTGAGTCTTAACATACTGAATATCATATTAAAATTTCAAATTAAAAATATTTGTAATTGTATAACAATAGGTACACGAGTATTTTGTTTCATTTTTATATAATTGAAATTAGAAAAAAAAGAAAATGCATTTTCACTTTCATAAATTTATAAATAAAAAACACACATCATTTGGCACAAAAGAATTTTATTTTATTTACAGTGTAAAAACTATCTACTCTGGATTTTTAATCTGCATAATTTTTACGGTTTTATCTTACTCAAAATGTGACTCTGTGATACATTATCTTGATTCAGTATAGGTCTACTTTAAAATTATATAGAACGGAAGCTTTCAAAATTTATTATAAATGAAATAAAAGTTTTATAACAAGGAAGAAGATTAAAGAAAAATAGCTACAGTACTATGTTTTTGTGCACCAACTGGAGGAGCACGTAGCGCGTAGCGCGGCTTAGCATTCGCTCAGTTTAATTGCTCTAATGTTTCACTGCCATTAATTTTAACGGTGTTTAAGCTCTTTCTTCGACCTCTTCCTGAATTAAATATAAAGTAACAATTACTTCGAGACTTTCACTGTTTCAAAACAAAATCGTATGCTTACATGATTGATTTTGAATTTTCTTTGATTCGCACGTTTTCATTTCTGAGTAGTATTTATCTACCATTAAGCTAAAATGACTTCAGATAGGCTACATAGGCTGTTAGTAAAACATTTCATTGTGTTTACCGTCTATATTTAATCTATATACATATGCCTACATCTATGTGTATTATTTAACCTAAACATGAATTAATTAGTTATTCGTCAAAACTGCTTGCCAGCAGGTTACTCACCAATAATCGTATGTACTCGTACGGAAAGCTGTGTTCGCAGGACTATCGAATTTTTTCGACTGAAATCAAACAAGAAAACGCAAATCAGTTACGTGTAACAACGAATAAACCCTGAGACACGCGTACATACACAAAAACACACATATAAATCACTTACTATATTATAGTCCACTCTCTTTGACTCGCTATAAACTTTGAGTATTATTCGTTTTAATTTCAAATTATGGAATTTGAAACATAGTGTAACACGAGGCAAAATTTATTTATTAGGCCCTATATATACGTACAGGTATAAAAACGTATAGACTTATAATGAATAAAATTTAGACCAAATAGTTTGCAGTCTTTGACTCACTAGAAGCTCTGTGTATATACTGCAGAAATTTCGATAGCGTTTTAGGTAATGTAGTTTGAAATAGGCCTATAGCGTAACTTTGGTAAAACTATAAGCAAATTGACAGCTATATGTCGGCGTAATTGTTTTATGTATATAGATTGGACTATCTCAGTAACTACAAACAATAACTTAATTAAAAAAATATTGGTTTAGATATTATTATCTGACATCATTATGAGCATTGCACAGTAGCCCATTATCCCATGCAGAAACAACGCTGGGTAGGCGTCATCTCTCCGTGTGATAAGGCAGCCATTAGCCTACGTTGTAATGCGATTATGTTGCAAGAACCACCATGCCACGTGAGTTCACATAGCTGGTAGGCGCCGGTAGCCGAGTTTCACTAGTATGCGAATCAGTACGACACTGTAGCACTAATGACTGGGTTGTCCTGCAAAGGAATGAACCGAGCCATTACACAGAACTGTACGGCACTATTACACGCATAGTCTAAATGAACTCTTGTGGCCCATGCATCTCTTTATAGAGGCAGAAATCGTGCGATTTTTCCAAGTGTAATATAAACTCTTTACCGCCACGAAAAAGTTTTTCGTTTCTCCGTTGTTTGCCGCTTACCTAGGTAAGGTGCACGCATCGATGTAAAATATAATATACATTACATACATAATATATTATACATCGATGGGTGCACGTACCTGTGATGCAGCGAGGGGGTCTGGAGGTTGAAACCTCCCCCTCCCACAGAGAGATAAAGAAAAAGAAAATTTAAAAATAAAAAAAACGTGCCAGTAAAAATTTAGTCGAATTAATTAGGCTAATTACTTACATAAGCGCTAACATTTTTAATTGCGGTGTGCTATACCCGTCTGAGAGTATGAAATCACATCGTATAAACATTGATGACTGAGGTTGTGGTGGTTGACGGATGATTCAAATTTGTATCCCAGTTTTTGAAATCATGTCCTCTTTAAAAGGTAGGCTTAGAATGTTTATTCAGCTCGCAGTGTATACTGCGTGGTTCACGAAGTTTATACTGCAGTAATTTATTCCATTACAATTTAAAATTTCTATATTAAACTTTTTTGCTTGCTATTCGAATCTTATATAAATGTGCGTATTGTTATACATGATTTCCCTGTTTAATAATTTTTTCGTATTTTTTAATTTAGTACTTTATTCCTTCATCACCTTTTCGTGGCGTTACTACCCAGCGTTGGTTTTAGCCTGCTCAGTGACTTTCTTCCATTCCGCCCTCTCATTACACATCCGTCTCCAACCTCTTACGTTCGTACATCTCAAATCATTCTCCACGTCATCCAACCATCTCTTTCTGGATCTGCCTCTAATTCTTCTTCCTACCAGTCTAAAATGTCTTCTCTTAGACATTCTTCTGTCATCCATTCGCCTTACGTGGCCCATGCACTCAAGCCTCCTATTCTTAATAAACCGGACTATGTCGGCCCCCTGAATCAGTTGGTCCAGTTCATGGTTCAGTCGAATCCTCCAATAGTTATCTTCGGTTTGTAGAGGTCCAAAGATTTTTCGCAAGAATTTTCGTTCAAATATTCTTATTTGTTTACGTCAGTATTTTATTACTATTTCGAACAAAAGAAATTAACAGTTAAAATCTTAAAACGTGTTCGTTAACGGTGTTTCAAGGGCTCCTTTTTCCTTAGCATATAACGTTGAACTGATTTGTACGCGTATTGCACTCAGCCATCTATTCACGCGCCGGAGCGTGATTTTGAACTGTATGTTTCTGGCGACCTGTACTGCTCACTGTATGAAAACATTTTGATTCACTTGTGTGACAAAACGAGCAAACTGATTTAATTCTATTTGCTGCAAACATTTTAAAGCAGTACTCAGTAAGGCGAAGTTTTAAGTACAAAATATTTAACACTATCAGCGTCTGCATAATATAAGAGAAAATTTATGCCAGTTTACTGTAATCGATTACTTTATTTATATTGGAATGTAAGATGTCGTCTTTGTTGTTTTACGACTTAATTACACTTTACATATCTATTACTGTTCCCCTTAATAAAAATGAATACATTTTCACGTTTATCTTCTTGATTACAACAACATAAGTAGCAAACAATACGTTATTTTCTTTTAATTTTTGCAGTTTTAGTAACAAAAATCTAAAATCCCCAGATCGCGGAACCTCCTCAGAGGGAAATCCTTGCTGCGTCCCTGATATAAGCATTTAAGAACGAAAATTCTACGAAACTTAATTGTGTACATGTCAACGCAATTAACATTCCCTGATTTTCGTATAACGATATTTATCAAAAAATTGAAAAAGAAAATTATACGTTATGACTTCAAAAAAGCAGTAGGTACGCAATGAGTTTGTATTTTGTGGCCACCAAGTAGCCAGGTACAAACTCATAGAGATAAAGGTGTAGATAATACAGTAGAACTTTTTGATACGGACTCTCGTTTGGCTATAACAAAGAGGTGATTACGGGGTAATTCACTCTCGTGTCGCTAAGTCGCCAGGTGTACAGCTGACTTAAGACAACATTGAAATTGTTAATTACAAACTACTTGCTTATTCAGTTTATGTAGACAAGCAAACCGTTAGCTCGTTTACATTGTGATTTAACCTTTTAATCACATCAATTATTAATAAACGTTAATTTGCAAGCATATATCGAGCGATGATACCGACCTACAACAGCCAAATAATTTTGTTAGAGCATTGCAATGCTTTTGTAAATATTTATTTTTATATAGTAGTTTTCCACGTAATAAATTACTATGAGCATGTCCGCATGAATTAGTTCTGTAACGTAACGTTATATAATGTTTAGCGATATGAATTTCAAAGTGTACGCAGGGCACGTGTCATACTAACCTACTTTCGTATAAATATTGTTTTACATAATTAATTAAACAATGTTGTTTGTGTTTTGTGCGAACGTATTTGTATTTGAATGTGCTTCGGTTTAACTGCGGAGAACGGTGACTTTATTAAATTGTACTGTACACAATAAAACTTATAAACTTATTGTCTTTAGATGTTTATGATTCGAAATCACATTTCTGCTTATATTTAAATCTAGATTTCAGATCTGAATGTGTAAGATTTCAGATCTTACGAATTACGCATTTCGCAGATAAGTTTGAAAGATAATTTTTGTCGAGGCATTTAATATGGGCCTAGTATAAGTAATACCGAGTAAGGATAATATTTGTTTTGTGTATGTTACGAGTGAATTATATCACTTTATCACTTTAGATACAGTTGTTTGCCTTAGAAATATCTTCTGCACCTACGCTGTAGAACAGGGAAGATTGGCAAACAGTATGATTATCGTGCTAACAGTGAGTTAGCAGTTCATGCTACTTCGCGCATTACTGTGGTTGAAGACTACAAGAAGAACCTGAACAACAAACGCTATCCTGTCAGCAACAAGCAGTTCCGGCTTCACCATTCTGGAAGCAGAAACGATTTCTAACAATCGATTATTTCGACATAAACATGCATATTTACTGCATACATCAGCTCAGAATTACGTTATTACGTACGCCTATCCGATCAAAGCTATATGCCTACTGTAGGACGTTGGGTGTAGTTCTTGAAGTAGCTATGTATAGACAGATACGTCGAGCTTGTACTTCCGTGATAAACTTAGGAAGAAGAAAAGAAAATACACACAATTCTTCAAAGAGAGTCTGTAAGCGTTCGTTATTTGAAACTCGTTTCGCAACAGAAACATTGCTTCTCACGCGTCAACATTTCATTTGATTTCCTACATTGAAAAATTCGAAGTCGTTTTAATATGAACCCACATAAGATCGAAAAAACGCTGTGTTAAATTATTGGAAACACACCCACATTACGTCAGTTTTGATTAATTACGATAAATTACGTCGATTTCGACAGTAAAAATTTACCATCTCTTTGCATACTGCTAAGCCAGGACGCATTGATTCCGATAGTACATTAAGTACAGTGAAAAATAATACAGACCCAAATTCATATGCGCATATAAACACAATATAACATAAACACGCCAAGTTGAATGTACAAGCACGTTTTGTGCGAATTGCAAAGTACTCAGTAATCAACAAATTTGTGTCAAATTACATTCTGTATTTTGTTTCTCATTTTGGATATTTCCTGACTGGCAGAATTAGTAAAAATTTCTATCACGGTATTTTAAAACTATAACAAAGTTACTGAAACAGATAGAGAAACTCTATGTGTCTATCTATGCAGTGTAAATCTATGTAATCCCTCTCTGGATTCTATGTTAACGTAGACGTGTAGATGTTAACGTATCTTTTAGTAAACAGATAGATTTATGGTAACTGATTTACTTGTGTGTGTGTGTGTGTGTGTTTTATGTTTGTCTTACATTTTACTTCATTAACATAACGTGTTTGACAATAATAACTCACAGCAGGGTTACTGTTGTATTATCATAATATTATATTTTATAATATAATATTATAAAATAAGTACACTTGAACGAGACCTACTTTGATTGGAAATTTTCGAATTCTTCTTGCTGCTCATTGATTGAAGCATCAAGGTCGAGGTAGGATCCATAATCGCCATCCTTGTACAACTGTAACGCTGTATCGTCCAACTGAAACAGAAATAACCACAAGTACGTCAAATTTTTTACAGAACCTGCTAGAAATAAATCAATTAGTACTAAGAAACATAAAACTATTAGATTTTACTGCTTAGCTTAATTTAAAATCAACTTGAGTGGCGTAACTACGGGGGGGGGATCAGGGAGATCAATCCCCCCACCTCCACCACAGATCTATTAAAATTTCAGCGAAATTCCATAATCACTTAACGAAGGAATAGTTCTAAGCCAGTTGCGTGCGTTGAAATAAGGTTTATTATAATTCTAAAAATTAAAAGAATTACAATATTTGTACATTAATAAAATAAAATGTTGTACGAAGGCTTTCACGGCCGGTGTCATTTTGATTAAAATTAACTCCCGAAATGTTTGGGAGTGGTCCAAAGTTTCTGGCAAAACCAGACGTTTCGGCAGTGCCACTGACTGCCATCTTCAGTGGAAACGAGTCAACGCTAACGTATATCATCCCACGTTAGCGTTGACTCGTTTCCACTGAAGATGGCAGTCAGTATCACTGCCGAAACGTCTGGTTTTACCAGAAACTTTGGACCACGGCCAAACAGCCCGGGAGTTAATTTTAATCAAAATAATAAAATAAAAGTTTTAGAGTTCTCTTAATAATGCGAATCACTCAACATACGGTAAATAACATACGTATTTACAGGATTAAAAAATCTATTCGGCAAACGCTAAGAAGAAAAACGAAGGCAGAGCCTATTAGACCACCTTTTTCGCCCAGACAAATTCGTCTTACAAGGCTGTCTGTGTCACGACTTCTCTGATCTAATGTCTCTATGGTTTGAACCGTCGTCTTTCACAGGTAAACCAGCAGTTTCTTGAATTTAAGTCGGAAAATGAGAGAAGATTTTATTTCTGGATTGTGCATAAAAACTAACGTACTTTAACACGAACTATAAGTTGCTTAAAATAGCATGGGACATATTTAAATTTGTTTTTTCAAAACGTCTTCGAGAAACTCATTCTCACAAGATCTATTAGGAACACAAATTTAGAACTAAAGCGATTTTAACTACATGTAATTTATAAAATTATATGGAAAGTATCCTGAATTTCCCATTTGTCTACGGAAAATGGGGAGCCCACCCTTCAAGCTAGTCTCACCCCCCTCCTCGCCAGAACCTCCCAGAGCAGCTTCTAGTTATTTCCATCATAGAACCATATCACGGTTTTACCAAACTAGCATAAAGCCTAAATACATTTTAATTTAAAAATTCGGAATGTACATTCGTAAAACCAAAAATACGGAGACCATACTATTTGAGATCTGGTCGAAAAAACAACAAACTAACAAAAGCTACACATACAAGTTAAAAAACGTTTTCAGTTGAATTCAATTAATATAACAAATAAAACTTGTCATGAAAAAACTTGTTCTTATAATTATTAATTACAAATTTTTACAATTTTTGGTTATACTTCGCAGGTCGTTGAACCTGTGCGTTTGAGTATCCTTATCCTTTCAAACGTTTTCGTAAAATTCATAACAAGTCAAAATTGAATTGAACGAGGAGTTCCGATTTTAAAAATATTTTTCACGTTCTTTCTTAGGCAATAACTGTTTCTATTTTTGTATCTATAATATTTGGATTCTTCATTTTGACTTCCATACTAATATTTTTATTCTTCGTATTGTTTAAATTAGCAGCCATCCTTACTATTTCTTTTATGAATTTGCTAACTGCTATAATTTTTTATTGTTCGACTAAGCTTTTCGTCATTACTGACATCTTCAGGTCTTAAAAGACATCTTCAGGTCTTAAATAATATTTTTATTACACTAAATTCCTCACAGAATTAATTGGAATTTGCCATGATACTTAGGTTTTAGTGAACTTTTCCAGTACATTTAATACCCAATCTGCTTAAAATCCGCACGAGTTGTCTTGAGGCCTCGATTGGAATCTAGCTCAAAACGTACATAATTCCATCTGATTTCCGTAATAGTTAACTCACTAGATTGTACATCTGTCGTAAATGTTCCATACGAACTAATTATTACAGTACAATAATTTAAAGAAATTTGTACAATAAGCTGTAGTAAACCAAATCTCTGATTCAGACTTTACTAATTTAACTAATAAAATCATTCGAAGTTTAATACTGAAGTGAACCTTTATTTGGTATCTAAAAGTTGGGATGTACTGTCTTCTGAGAGGCATTAATATTTTTTCTCACAAATCAGGACGACTGTAAAAATTAAGACATTTGGCAACAATGCATCAGTAAGTCTATAACAGAGTTTTGTGATCTGCGTGAAAACTACTGTTTATTGCCGATGTCGTGTAAACAGTTGGGCCATTCAGAATGCGTGAAACGTTTGCTGTTACTAAAAATAAAGTGCTACAGACTTTGTTTGTCTTAATAATGACAAGCTTATGAGTGAGATTATCTGTGAGTTTCTTTAGCGTCAATCTTGCTGCTTTCATACTTTATTTATTATTTATTTGCTTGCTTTCATACTTCCTATTTTATTTCATCTTCACAAGGCGAACTGTCCGTCCGTTATAGCGTCTAGTAACTTTCTTGTGTGCATGTGTGTGTGTGTTTAATTTATCTCATTGTATTATACTACGCTGTGGTTAAATTCATTAGGTGAAAAAAGTCAGAAAAAAAATCTATTTATAATGCAAAGACTTTCATCATTTTTCCTAATTTGTGTTAGTAAATCACATGCAAATCATAGGTAATTATGATCAGTGATCAACTTAATGATCAATTTTGAAAACCCACTCCACAAATTCACACAACTAGCATGGCTGATTGCTGCAAAGTTGCCAGATGCCCTATTTTTGCAGGACATTTCAATTTTAAAGACAAAATGTAATGTCTCTCTCGGGAATTAACAAGTCGCGATTTTAGACACTGAAGAAAGATTCAATTCAATCATCTCTAAATGATTTGAACAGTTTAACGAGTAAAATTTAAACCTATAGATTTTGGTTTTCTTACAAGTAACTGTACTGTAATAATTGGAGTACGCGTACTTGTACTCTAATGCACACTTTAATGTAATAACACGTGCACACGCTAATGAATCAACTAGCAGAGAAATGCACAAATTACGTACGTTTGTATCTTTGTACTGTAAAGTACATAGGCTTATACTTTACTTTAGTGTTTATTATTTTAGTATTACTAGTATTTAATTTATTACTTTAGTACTTTACATTTATTATTGATAGCTTCCAGAATTTTTAATGGATTTTTAGTGAATTTGAATTTTTATTCCTGAAAAAACAGAGACAGGACAGTACAACTGAAATTGATTACCGTTACGCGCTGTATGCGTGCATAATGCATATGCTGGCATGCGTATTTATAACTATACTGTATTTGTAATGCCAGCCCGCAACTA
This sequence comes from Magicicada septendecula, assembly GCA_034769895.1. Taxonomy (NCBI): domain Eukaryota; kingdom Metazoa; phylum Arthropoda; class Insecta; order Hemiptera; family Cicadidae; genus Magicicada; species Magicicada septendecula. Next base: position 461,094,858 of record CM068367.1, read on the forward strand.
GTATACATTGTAACCCCTCTTTCTCTTTTATGCTTTATAAAAAAAAAAAAATCCTTTTTTTTGTATTTTTTTTTTTGAAAGAGAGGCCACTCGTTATTTAAAACTAGGCAAGAGCCTAGAGAAGCCAAAAATGCGCTGGGTCCAGTATGACGGGACTTGCAATTAAACTCGGCTGTTAATCAACAATAACAATTTTTATTGTTGCCCCCATAATTCATTACATGCAAGTATCACAATCAGCAATAAATAACAAAATAAATAATAAATAAGTAGTGTCCACATGTTCCTTAAATTGTATAAATCGACCACATATATCAGGCAACATCTCATAATTTGTATAAATTCCCCCCCCTTTTATGACACTTAACATTAACATCACATATAGAAACACAAAGACACATAGACTCATAATAGCATCACAATACTCATGTTCGACCTGGAAGACAGGCAGTATTTCTATAAAGCCCAAAAACAGCAATCATAAATATTTAACTTCCAGCCACAATTGGAATTAATCCTTCAAGACCCATAATTCATTTACTCCATTAAATGAAACCCAAAAAAAATTTTTTTAAAGACCCGAAAGGATGATAATGACTAATAAAAGCATAATGATAGGCCGGACAGCCCATATGAATTGATAACATCTAATAAATTGCCCATTATGAGCATATGAAAATCTTTAAGTTTCTTGAACTGTATATAAGTGGGAAAAACCCTTATCACCTAAGTTACAATAATCATTAGCATCAGTATGCTTTTACAATGTCAAAATTATAAGTATATGCCCACAAAATATAAACTTTCTTTTCTCTTAAAGTCAGACATCTGTGTATAATTGATTTTACAATAACAGCCTGTTGTATCCTAGCAGATGTGGAAGCGCGCCAGCATGTGCCAGACTATATGAGACAGGAATCAGACCTGCCTAAAACTGTATCAACATGTGCCTAACTTGAGGAAAAACTATGTCCATTTTACACCCGAAAACAGCCTGAAAAACGAAACCCCCAGCCCTTAAATGTTAAACCAAAATGAGAATAATATATGAACCCCGTTCTGAACCCGCCGGAACAGAACCAATAACATATGACTTAATTTTTATATCGAAAGTATAATGACTCTAAGGCCCTTGTATATATATAAAAAAATATATATAAGAGTAAAAAAAACTCTGGCACGCTCCCCCAGTGCAGCACACAATTACAATGATAATACTTTAGAGTTATGGAGTAATATTATAAAAGTCAAATAATGTTCATAATGAATGTTCAGTTGACACACCCCAGAGCGGACTGTCTAGCAGCGTGGGCACATGGTTTAAAAAGAAAACAATTTGTAACTCAGATGAACGGCAGGCCAGGCCAACGAAAAATAATAAGAGTTTATATCACCTTAATAGCATGCGTAGGATGCATCTTATGGCTGGTCAACAAACTCCCTCCTCCGAACAGGTGCGTGTTGGATGGTTCATGGCTGGTGAAGGTGTCGGTACACCAGCAGAGACCAAAATCTCCGACTGGGAGCGAGAACCCGGGAAGTCTCGAAAATTTAGCCTGCCATCAGGTTGAGAAGAAACAACGCAATTATTGTCTGTCCGTTGGTCGGGAGCTTGTTGATTCCTTTAAAGACTGCCTGGGACTGAGAGCTACATCAGTAACACAACGAACGGCTAACTGCGCCGAGAGATGCGCGGGCAGTCCCCCAGTGCCGTCCAGATATCGGCGTTGTAATCGACATTGGTACTCGCGTTTATATTAAAATAAAATTTATAATACCTTCAATTGCCGGGTTATGCAAACACCGGCACAACATACATAGTATACAACGTCAACTAAATACATATCTGCATACGAGTAGCCTATATGTTTGTGTGTATATGCTTTATGAATTTCACACACACACACACACACACACACACACACACACACACACACACACACACACACACACAGAGTATCTTTGAAACTATCAATGAAGAATATTTTTTGACAACGGACAATGTATTGCAGCATTTTCTGTACAAACCATTGGTTATTTATTAAGCGGATATTCGAAGGTATTCAAAAGGCGTGAAAGTCCCGGGGTGTAGGAACTGTCATGAGACTGCTTGTAACAATGTACTAAAGTTATCTTACTGGTAGAATTGAGACGTTCGTTTTCATAAGTTTATAACTTTTTTAAATAAAACCAAAACAGGCTAAGCAGTGCCACGTAACAAGAGCCCACTAGACAAATAGTAACATCAAGTAGGCCTATTCCTAGATCATTTGCGTTTTGTAATGGATGGTAACGTTTTCAAATGATTCGCGTTTTCCACCATACTTGGATGTAAAATTTGCCCAATAGTAAACACTATTCACATTTAAAAGAAACAAAAATAAATGAAATGTTATATTTAACTTAATAAATATGATAAATCAGATTTAATGAGAGATTTGTATTTGCATATGTAATATTTACACGTTTCTTGTTTAGATTTCGCTCGACCGTTAGAGATTACGTTCCGTCAGATCGGTACAAAGTTCACAGTAGCCTAAATGTGCAAATACGTGTGTGTTCTGTATATGACAAGTGCGTAATAATGGGGTGGCAGTCGATTTATTATTTACCTCATACCTGTGAGATGAATAATTTTTTCTCTTTCTAACTATAATTTCAAATGGTGTCTGACAATGAGATTAGTATACCCTCATCAGATCGACATATTTAAGAAAATGGAGTTTAGAGAAAAAAAAATTCCTCCAAGACTTTAGCAGAAAGTTTGGATGTTTCATGACTTCTTTGATACCATACCGGAAAAGCGAACTAAGACTAAGATGACAAAACAAGAAGTACATGCGGAATGCAGCTACATAGAACGTCCACACCAGCCTGAAGAACGTAAAATAATATATAAATACGTACTGAGGTGACGAAGAAGAGCTTAACAGGAAGTGAAATGGAGAAGTGGAATACACTATACGGTTTAGATGAGAGATTTGAGAGAGGATTGTTCCATCTGAAAATAGAACAAGTTTAGTAGAACATAATGAAGAAGTACAGAAAAACCAAAAATAAGTTAGACATACGAAAATATCGGTATGGAGAACCATACATGACTTCCATATTCTAAGATTTATATTTAAAATCATTTTCAGCCAAACAGCCAGGGAAGGAATTTTAACAAAAAAATACTTCTTTGTTGCCAATAACGTAGTACACATATAAAAAAAAATTATCCCCTCCCCCTTCAACTATAATTTTGATTTATAGAAAATTACCCCCAGCCCGTTCAACTAGCCTCTTCATTTATAGATATTTCATCTACGTTTCTACAGTGGATTATTAAGATCTTATCAGGATACTTTATCAAAATTAAGTACTTTACTCATGTTACAACAAAAAATGTTTCAGGTAAACTGCCCTTTCCCCGTAACCGATCTTCACCAAAATCAACAGACATTGAGTTCTCTATAGCTCAGGCACATATGTAAAAAATTATTTGATTCTGTTTGAATTTACGGCAGTTATGGTTCGTCATATAAAAAATTACCCATGTTAAAACATAAAACATGAGATTTATAAAACATATCTAAGATTTATATTTAAAATCATTTTTGAAATAAAATATTTTCATAGAACCTACTAACGCTGGGGAAATCTGAGGAGCCAATCAGAGTTGGGCCTACCTGTCACTCTGCTGAATTTGGTGGAAAGCCCTGTCACTGTCGTCAAAGTATCAGCCTTGACAGGGTACTCTTTTTCTGCAAAATGGGAGAGGCTTGAGATGGAGTGAGTGACATGGTCCCCACCTCAATGAAGAACCCATTGTTTTATAAAAATATATTTAAATTTTGAAAACTGAAAATTCTTTTCTTGTTGTAAATATTTATATTTTATAATCAAAATGACTTTATTTTTGTTACCTGGCAACAAAATTATTTTATTTTCAACAATTACCATTGTTTCAAAAAGTTTAAATAATTTTTCAAGTACTTTACTCTTGTTAAAACGTAAAAGGTTGCAGGTAAACTACCCCTTCCCCTTAACCGATCTTCACCAAAATCTAAAGGCCTTGAGTCCTCTACAATTCACTGACGTATGCAAAAAATTATTTGATTCTGTTTGAATTTGCGGCTGTTATCGTTTGCCATAGAAAATACGCTTGATAAAAAACGTTGCAGGTAAACTACCCCTTCCCCTCAACCGATCTTCACCAAAAACAATAGGTCTTGAGTACTCTACAAATCAGGGCTGTATGCAGAAAATTATTTGATTCTGTTTGAATTTGCGGCTGTTATCGTTTGCCATAGAAAAAACCCTTGTTAAAACATAAAACGTTACAGGTAAACTACCCCTTTCCCTTAACCGATCTTCACCAAAAACAATAGGTCTTGAGAACTCTACAATTCAGGGCTGTATGCGAAACATTATTTGATTCTGTTTGAATTTGCGGCTGTTATCGTTTGCCAAAAAAAAAATTTCCCTTGATAAAAAAAAACCGTTGCAGGTAAACTACCCCTTTCCCTCAACCGATCTTCACCAAAAACAATAGGTCGTGAGTACTCTACAAATCAGGGCTGTATGCAAAAAATTATTTGATTCTGTTCGAATTTGCGGCAGTTATCGTTTGCCATAGAAAAAAATCTACAGACAGACACACAGACAGACAGACAGACACACAGACAGACACACACACAGACACTTTTCGGAAAACGACTTTTTTTCATGTTTTGAGTGTAGTAGAATCAGAATCTGCAATAATCTCGAACACGATTTTTTTTGCCATCACCATACTTCCATTCCTTAAGGAATATGGAAGTAAAAGTAATAGAACAGAAAATTTTACTAAATAGAAGGAGGAAGTAGATCCAGAAGAATGGTATATAGATAAAATGTAGTCAGAGATAGTAGTAACAGTTCAACAAACGATATCACTGAACAAACATTTTAAACAATCAAAAATCAAAAAGTAAAATCGTGGGCGAATAAAAATGACTCAGCGGAAAACAAGGCAGAGTGGCAAGAGATATAGACACGCACGAAGAGTATCCAAGACTTCACATCAGAAAGCGTGCTGTCGTAACTGACAGCATTATCAGCGGGATTCGTTGAAGAGGACTAATAACCGCTTCTTACTAAATTGTTTTATTTATGAATTTGCTACGAACAAAACAGACAATAATATCAGGCGGTTGTCCTAGTAAGAGAAAAGGAATCCAGGTAGACCTGAATCACATGGAGAAGAACGGATAAGAGGGACAAAGCCAAGACTTGGGAAAAATTGGAGAATATTGCTTTGAATCTGTAACAGCCCTATGTTTTCCAAAGTATGAAAGGATATAAATCAATGTCAGCTCAGGAAGATACATTAAGAAATTAATATGGAGAAAAAAGGAGAATATATAGCATTAAAAAGGTGGAATAAAGCGATAATTAATAAAACATAAAAATTTTAACCGCTATAAAAGAAATGAAAAGGGAATACCAACCACGTGTCACCGTAGAGGCAGAAACGGAAAACCTAGTCAAGGGAACAGTGACAGAGGACAGATCCGAGCACTAGGTTACCTTATCCAATGGTCTGGTCGGTGGACCATATTAATGGGGAAACCTAGAAAACAGAGGGATGACGCCGCTTACCAAACAGTAGTGAATAGATAGAATTGTCCTGGACGATGTTCACGATACTCTACAGGCACGTACTTGGGGGGGGGGTGCATAATTTTGGAAATTTGGGAAAGACGATGCGTTTGAATAAACTAATTTTTCAGATACAGAAAATAGAAATGATGCTTACGGACTGAACACTCGTATAATTTACCAAATATAAAAAAAAGGTATTAACAAAGCAAAATTTGTATTCTTGGATTTCGTTGTCCATGACGTGTCCGTTACTTAACTAAATATAATTAATTCACTACCGACTCGGAACACAAAGTTTTTTATGGGTAAAAGCGTAAAGTTTTACCTTATAGCCTGAACCGGTTTTCGCTTTTAAAAAGCTTCTTCAGAGGCTGCCGTTGGGAGTACTGTCCGTCTTGTTGTTGGCGACGGTATCGACTTTTGAAAGATCGATATTGTGTGTGTGGGGTGTGATATGTTCGAATAATGCGTGTGATTTGAATTGTGTCTGTTCGTTTAGGATGTCGTTTTTATGTTTCGTGTGTTTGTATATTTTTAATTGTTCTAGAGTGTCTAGTTTTTGGCCTTTCGTGTGTATGTGTTGAATGTCCATGTTATTTTCGATGTTTTTGTATGTGTGGTTTGCTTCAGTGAGGTGGTTTGCAAAGGTGGATTCTGTAGTGGAGTGTAGTGCCTTTGTGTGTTCGATGTATCTTTGTTTGAAGCTACGTCCTCTGGCCTATGTAGAATTTGTTGCAATTTGAGCAATTTAGTTTGTAAACACCAGGTAGATCGAATTTGTTTTGTGCTTTGTGTGTGTGTTTTGATATTGTGTGTTCTGTTTTGTTAGTATGCGATTCTGTATCTTGCTTTTTTGAATTTGTGGGCTATTTTTTCAGTTTGGTTGTTGATGTAAGTTATTGTTATGAATTTGTTGTTTTCTATCTTTGTCTGTTGTTTGTTTTGAGTTTTATGTAGGAGTTTATTGACTATTGTTCTGTCGTATCCGTTGGATTCTGCTAGATATGTTATCGTGTTTAGTTCGTCTTTGTAGTCTTTTTCACTAGTGGGATGTTGTTAAATCTATGTATCATAGTTCTGAAGGCAGCTAGTTTGTGTTGTATTGGGTGATTGGAGGAGTTGTAGTCGGGTTTCTGTATATACTGAATTTGTGCCTGTGTTCAAATTTTGTGATGGGAGGTCTAAGAAGTTTATGCTATTGTTGTGTTCGTAGTCGGCAGTAAAATTTGTAATAATTAAAAGAAGTATAATTTTGTTGATGTTGTATTATAAGATGTCTGTACTTTTTTTATAATAGGTAAAATTGAAGGTGATAAGAGGTCTAGGGAATAAGACTACGACTTCAGACCAGGAAGAAGTAAAATTGATAAAATTGTTCGGTACGTCACCCTTTGCAAAATGTTTTGAAATCAACGAAGACCTTGGTATGCTCTTTATGAACTACAGGTCAGCAATTGACGGTATTCACAAACAGAAATTGTTGAATGGCCGTCCAATGTTTTGATACGCGAAGGAACCAAGAGAAGCAAAAATATTATTGGTAAATAAATAATTCTTTATGTTATTATTTGTATAAACTAAATTTAAAAATTGATAGCAGTATTATGCAGGGCCATGTTGTTTAATGTTAAGATTATTAACCTTTCAGGAAGTAGCAAAGTACAGGAAAATTACTATATAAAAGCAACAATATTACACAATCAACCAAAACTGGTACGGAGGTTCTTTAACATCATTTTAAAATCCGCTGAATACAGTTGGATAGTTGGATTTATAACTTTTTCTGATCAAAGTTTAAAGTCTTCTATTTGGGTTTTTATCTCGATAAAAATGTAACGTAATTTGATTCCTTTGAAGGCGTGGAATGTCTTCCATATTCGAACGCGTGGTACAGTATATTCATATTTCGACTATAATTTGAAATTTTTGAGATTTCCTGAAACAAAAAATTGCTACAGTTAAACCAGTTTTCTTGTACGTTTATTATGATAAAAATTCGGCAAGTTTTGAATACTTTTGTAAGTGTACATAATAAGGTTACTTAAAAAGAGCATTTGTGAAAATGCTCCAAACTGAAACTAATGAAATGTGTAGTATCGAGATAAAACAAAAACCAAGTTAAAATACAACAAAACAAGCTACAAGACCAACTCAAAATGAGATTTTTAAATTACAAGTGTTTAATTATTCATAAATATCGACGGGACGGTTCAATTTCATTTGTGTTAATGCGTGGAGAAACCTTTAACGTACAAAAGTTATAACTCGGCAAATTTTCAACGTAAGGGACATGAAAACAAAGTGAAGGTTCTTTTTAGTAGTGTAATAATAAGAATTTAGTAGAACATAATGAAGAAGTACAGAAAAACCAAGTTAGACATATGAAAAAGTAATAGAACAGAAAATTATTACGAAATAGAAAGAGGAAGTAGATCCAGTAGAATGGGATATAGATAAGATGTAGTCAGGGATAATAGTAACAGTTCAACAAACGATACCACTAAAAAATTTTAATAATCATAAAAGCACTTGGTGAATTTTTACATGAAACAGATATTTTGCAGGTTATTTGCAAGTCGAGCATAAAATAAAATTTTCAGAACCGTGAAACGAAGTGTATTTTTATCAGTGAAATTATCAAACAAGACATGGAGGGAGGTGAAGGCCCTGGCAATGGACAGAACACGCTGGAGAAATTTCGTCGAGGCCCTATGTTCCACCTAAGGACTTAAGTAAGTCAAGAAGTTATCAAATTACAGGTAATTGAACAGTCTTCAATTTGAGTAGTTGATTGAAAAGAGGGAATTGAATGAAATTGCTAAAATTTACAAAATTTTTGAAAAGCGACGACAGAATGGGCAGAATTTCAAATAACTCAATTTTTCCCATAAACGTTAAGAAATAAATTAAATAAAGATAACTGTATAAGTAATTGTAAATTTTACTAAAAGAGTTCTGGTGAATTTTTTACGTTATCTTAACGATATTTTTCAAAATAATTTAGTTAATATATGGATAAACCAAGGTTTAGTAGGGTTACAAAGGCTCGTCGTCTTTAACCTAACTTAACTCAGTCAATTTGGTTCATAGTTCGATGAAAACTAGTCAATTAGAGTAAATTTCGCGCGCTGCAAAATAATTATTACTATTTGATACTTTTAGAGTTATTTAAAAAAAAAATGCAGCCCTGTATGAAGTTTTTGGTGGGAAGAAAAAACGTCCAACCTTTAAAACGATATAACTCTTGTCAGTTTTATCGGAGGAATAAGAACCAAAATGAAGATAATTTTATAAGATAATTTTAAAAAAAACGCAGTTCCCATCTCTTCATTTTGCAGGGGATTATCGTCATGGTCTATTTACATATCTTGGCCTCCAATGTGGCCATCTGCCATCTCGCCTACCCGAATGGAGCCCACCTTCATTGGCCGTAAGCCGCTTGACAATGTACTGTGTCATTATAATCACTGTGTCAAGCGACTTATGGTTCATTTGTGTTTTCTTATAATGACAGATCTATTCTATGTGGTTCTGTATCCATGAAATTGTATTACTGTGTATCCTTTATCAGAAGTTGTCAATAGGAAATTCACACCCGGGCAAGGAGTAAATTTTTTTCGTCCTCCCCTCATCATTCTACCCCTACAATATCAACACCATTTCATACTTTCGCATTGGCAATCTTAATTTCGGACTTCAGAGTTGTTTGCTTAACTTTATTCGAAAAGACCACCGTTTTTTTATTCAAATATTCATATTTTTGTATTTGCTACGTGGACAGAAAAGTTAAAAAAAAATGTTTTGCTATTATTATTTTCTTAATTTACGGCATTTACCACATAAACTGTAGTGAAACATTTATCCAAGTTATGGCTCAAAAAGATTTTAATTTTTTCGGAAGTCCGGAGGTGGCAAGTCATCTGTAATAGGGAAACAAGACGTTAAGAATTTTAACAGTATATTATATGATTATAAATAATACGTCTTAATTAATACATATATAAATACAGAAAGGACAAAAGTCAAAAACCAAATTTTTAAATGCTTTTAGAGTTCAATTTGGCACCATCGCAAGGTCGGCCGCCCGGGCCTTTGTATAGTCTAGCGTAATGCTGTACGCATAGCATAGTATAGCTCTTTATACAGTTGTACCTGTATGTGGAATATTATAATACTCCTTATGTGGAGTATTAATGCTGTGTTTGCTGTTTATGTTCCTAACCCGTAAGTACTGTACTGCCCGATTTAGAAACTTCCCTTTTCAACACAGGACGGTCTGCCTTTTTCCACAGTATTTCTCTTCTTTACAAAGTACAGTAAAGGGAACCCTGACATTTTTCAAACGGCAATTATTCTATGTTATTGTGTTACCATCAAATTTTCACCAACAAACTACACGTGCAACGGCACCGCGCCGGTCTACGCTACACCGTCATCTCGCACCAGCCGTTTCTACGGTTACATGTGGCCGACAGTCTTAACATAACATACCGGTAACATAACACAGTGTAACCGTAAAATGTTCTTTTTAATCGAATTTTAACCACTTATACTGTAACATTGGTAACCACTATAATTAGCTTTTGGCTTACGATAGCATAAGCTCCTTGATAAAGCAGTCAGGCAATTTTCTAAATGCTCGAAGTCCAACGTTACACTGCTTAATATTTCCTGTGTCTAGTTTGTGAGCCCTAACATGTAGGAACGTTTTTCACACTTCCACCATTCCTCAGTGTCGTAGGAAAGATGAATCGGTAAAAGCGTTTACGAATTTTGCCAGACACGGCTGCACGATGTCGTCTCGCTGGCTACACTTTCCCAAGGTCTTTTCCGCAATCCATTCTACACTATTTAGCGATTCCCGTAATGGGCAGTGACACTTAAAGAGCAAATTCTTAGGATCTGTGGAACATGACGTCATCCAACAGTACGCTAAGGAGTCTTCAATACGTTGTCTCGCGTTGTGGTCTTCTTTTTTACTGCAGTATCAGCAATTTCCCTGGCGATGTTCGAAACTAACCCTGGGAAATTGCCACGGAGAAGCCTTCACTTATGATACCCATAAAAATTATATTTTTGAAAACGTTTCACCCACCTCATTAACCCACCTATTCAAAGTCCGTCCAGACTTTTTAATTTAAGTAGGTTCAGTTCGTGGAGACATTTTCAGTTTTTGCAGACTCCCTTCTGCCAATTTCATCAACTCTCTTCTTGTCTAATAATAATTTTTTTCTTTGGAAAGCTTCTTATTGAACGAGCAAAGCGAATTCTCAGTTTTAACTGGAACGTTTGGCATCTATCTGTCTGTCCATCAAGGGTAAGCCTCACAATAACTTTTGAGTACATCAACCGATTTTCATAAAACTTGGCATGCGCATTCATACCTTTATTATATACAGCCCAGTTATTTCTGAGATTGATCTATCCAAAAATAGGGGGACAGGAAGCAAAAACGACAGGGTCGAAGTTTTGAAAAAAAACTTCAAATGTGGAGTATAAAATTAAAGGGGATTTTTAATCACAATCTGAAATTAGTGTCCAGTTTTTAAAATTTGAAAATTTTAGAACACGAAGGCCCAAAAAGGTATTCAATTTTTCAAAAAAAATTTAAAAATCCATGCCTGGTATCAGTACTAAAGCGAGTTTTAAACCAACTCCGTAGTGTTTACTCGGAAAATGCTTTAACTTAGGGGCACCAAAGTTAAAGCGGAGTCAAAAGTGGAAGTAAAAATTTAAAAAAAAAACGGTAAAAGTTAATGTGGGACACCGGATTATGACAACTTTTATTCAAAATATGAACTCGATATCTTTAATAATTTGCCAAAACTAATACCTGTACTTGCAAAATTTTGGAGCATCTTCAAAAGTCTGTAAGCTATGTTTGAAAAAAAATTAATATTTCCATTAGTTACATATGTTTGTGAAAAGAATCCGGAAAAGGCCTATACTTATACATGGAAACATGTATAAACCTAAAAACTAGGACTAAATTATTTGTCACTTAGGCAGTATGTTTATAATTGAACAATGCAATAATTAATTTAAAAACTCTTTTTTTGCTCTATGAGGTAGAGAGGAACCTCCATTAACTATGGTAACGACGTACGGTCACCTCGTGGCATTTCTCGGCTACCGCTAATATAATCATACATACGAAGAACTTTAGTCACAGCTTAAAATATGAACGTAATGTGATTTTACTTCCATGTTCCATAAGGAAATGGAAGTATGGTCATGGCGAAAAAAATCGTGTTCGAGATAATGGCAGATTCTGATTGTACTACCCTCAAAACATGAAAAAAAGTCATTTTTCGAAAAGTGTCTGTGTATCTATCTATGTGTAGAATTTTTCTATGGCAAACGATAACTGCCGCAAATTCAAACAGAATCAAATAATTTTTTTTCATACAGTTCTGAATTGTAGAGGACTCGAGGCCTATTGATTTTGGTGAAGATCGGTAAAGGGGAAGGGGTAGTTTACCTGCAGTCTTTTACGTTTTAACAAGAGTAAAGTACTTAATTTTGATAAATAAAGTATCCTTAAAAGAAGGTCATAATAATCCACTGTAGAAAGGTAGATGAAATATCTATAAATGAAAAGGGTAGTTGAAGGGGAAGGGGGTAATTTTCTATAAATTAAAATGGTAGTTGATGAGGGAGGAGATAATTTGTTATAAGTTTTATATGTGTACTACGTTATTGACAACAAAGAAGTAGTTTCTATGAAAACATTTTATTTCACTTTGACAAAATTCTAATTGTAAATTGCCCTATTTCTTAATGTAAAGCAAAAATACATGTTGTTTTCATTCGGTAGTTAGGTAATAATGGTTTTGGGTTTTTAGTTTACTGCTAAAATAAATAAAAGCTGTTGTTGAGAAAACATAACATTAAACGTGTAATACAATGCGTATAACAGAGTAACACTTAAAATAAAGAACCTAACGTTTTAAAGTTTACAAATTGGTTGGAAAAAACAACAGTAAATACAAAATGAAAAATACAAATATTTATGGTTAATGAAAAAACAAAAAACACTGTATTAAGGAATGACAACATATGCTCTACAACAGAAGCGGCGTAAGGCGTGGGCGACGTGGGCCACCGCCTACGGCCTCGCGGTCCGAGGGGCCTCGCGCCTCGAAGGTTTATGCAGCTTTCTTTAACTCATGAAAAATATTTAGCTAGGACCATTAAAAGCCGTGACCGCGAGTAAAGATTTTACTCATCATAAAACGATAAATCCCACCGGCTAGCAAGCATCTGGCAATACTAACCTACCACATTCGTTTTGCCAAAGAACATATGGCATTTATGTTCCAATGGATGACATTAGAGAAAGGAATAAAGCATGGAAAAACAATAGACCAAGAAAACGAAAGGCTAATTCGTGAATCTCAAAAACATTGGCACAATTTGTTTGAGAGATTAATTGATATCATTAATTTCTTAGCCTCTCATAATCTGGCATTTAGAGGTCACAGAGAATCTTTCAAGATAGGCGACGACAGTGGGAATTCTGGTAACTTCACAGACTTGTTTAAATTGATATCTAAATATGATCCTACATTACGGGAGCACATGAAACGCATTAATGACAAACAACTTGCACACCATTATCTAAGCCACGATATTCAAAATGAATTGATCACATTGATGTCAAAAACAATTACCGATGAAGTGATTCGTAGGGTAAAAGAGGCAAAATATTATTCTATTTTGCTCGACTGCACTATAGACTATAGTCGAGTTGAACAAATTACAGTTATCTTAAGATTTTGTAATACATCAACCGGCACGATAGAAGAAAACTTTATCGGATTTCTTGCTGTCGCTGAGACGACTGGAGAATATCTAACTAATGCAATACTGGAAGAGCTAGAAAAAAATGGATTAGATATTCAAAACTGTCGTGGCCAAGGATACGACAATGGTGCAAATATGGTAGGCATAAATAGTGGAGTTAAAACTCGAATATTAAATATTAATCCCAGGGCATTTTTTACACCTTGCGGGTGCCATAGTTGGAATCTGCTGTTGGTAGGTGCAGCTAATTCTTCTGCGGCAGCAAAAACATTTTTTGGTTTTATTCAGAAAATTTATTTGCTATTTTCAAGATCCAGCAAACGCTGGAAATTAATCAAAGGCAAATTAAAGCTTACTATAAAGCATTTATCAGACACAAGGTGGGAAAGCAGAATCGAGGCAGTGAAGGCCATATTATTGCAATTTGATGATGTTGTTGAATGCATTGAAAGCTTAAAAAATCACACGGAACAATCAGACACACTTAGTGATTGTGATTCGGTTTTGAACGAAATGCTCAGCTTAGAATTTATCATATCATTACATTTATGGCATGAGATATTATCGCGTGTTAATATCATAAGCAAATTATGGCAATCTGTACAAGTCCATTTAAGCATTGCTCTTGAACATTTGCGTACATTTTGTGACTGGATCAAAGAATATCGACAAACTGGATTCGAACAATGCTTGTCTGACGCTCGTCAATTTATTGAGAAAAGCAGTTATGATCTGCCAAAAGACTTTAAAAATAAAAGGGTAGCTAAAAAGAAAACGATGTTCGATTATGAAAGCAGCGATGAACCTATACAGTCTCCCAAAAGCCGGTACGAAACAGATTTTTTTAACACATGATTGATTCCATAGTGAGCAATACGGATTCAAGATTTATGTCTTTAAATCAACATTTTGTAAATTTTGGTTTTCTCTATAATATAAGCAAGTTAAAAAATATTCCAAAAGAGCATATATTAAACAACTGTCAAGATTTACACACAGTTCAACGAGTGGGTGAGAGCAGTGCTTCCAACCTTACGAATTATATGAAGAATTACAAACAATGATCCCAAATTTACCCGACTTCATTAAAGATGTGAAACAGCTGCTCCAATACGTAACAGAAAATAACTTAAAAGAAATTTACCCAAATATTTATATTGTCATTCGAATTTTGTTAACAGTACCAGTAAGTACAGCCTCCGCTGAAAGGAGCTTTTCAAAATTAAAACTAATAAAAAATTATTTAAGAAGTGCAATGGGTCAGCAAAGACTTTCAGCTTTGGCAGTTTTATCTATTGAAGCATCTAAGCTGGATTACGATACAGTTATTAAGGAGTTCAGTAAGGCTAAAAGCAGGAAATTTCTGTTTCTTTAATTCTTTACTGTTAGTTATTAGTTAATAATGTTAGTTAAAGTGAAGATGTTTGCATTTTTATGAATAAAAATTTGACAGTTTAAAAAATTTTTTTTCTCTATATAAAATCCGTCCTCTTGCGCCACCAGAGGGCCTCGCAAAATTTATCTTGCCCACATCAAATTTAGGTATTGCCCCGCCGCAGCTCTACAAATTGTACATAATGGATGTTTGTTTTTTGTTAGTCACAAAACGAGTACTTGTCGGAAAACAAATTTTACCAAAAAAACGAGTTCTGCCACCAAAAAGTGACATGTAGGCCTATAATAATAGGCAAGGGGTTGACCTTGGTCCACTACTTCGAGTTGGGTTTTTCGTGGTTTTAGAAAAAAAATAGTTTTACATTACACACGTATTGGTTTCCATGTATAATTTCAGTTTTCATGTTAACCTAACATAATCAATTTTTGGTGTCACAGCCACGACCCGGTGATAAATTACTACTACAGTCATTTTCCATTAAAAATGACAAACGAAATCAATTGCAATCACCAGCCAACTATTTTGTAACATACAAAATTAAAATTTGTATAATTCTTTCACTACATAAAATTATGTGCGATATTCACTACATATCGAAGCCAAAAAATCGCATTATCGAAATAACTGCGGGGACGCATAAAGGCAGTACCAAATGATTTTATATATAATCTGAGAACATGGAAGTCATGTATGGTTCCCCATACCGATTTTTATCTATGGGAAGCGTGTTCACACTGTTGATAATTCTAACACTCGAATATTCCCTGAAAGTTTTTGTTTTAGTTTATGAATAGTAACAAACCTTTAAAGAATCTTCGTCAATAAAATCCAGACATTAAGTTTGGTTTCTTGTCTAATTTAACGTTTCACTTACAAGATTTATACTAACACCTGATAGTGAGATCGAGCTGTCCAATTATCGAAACCCTTCTGGAATATAGTACGCTTTGGAAACACAGTACATTGTACAATTCTCCATTGCTTGCATTGTGCAATTTTGGACAAAACTTTCTTCAGATTATACAAGTGGTCCTTAAACGAACGGCCAATTATTGATATTATCGAAGTTTACAAAGTAGGACTCTCAAGAACTTAGTGGTCTTTCTAACTAATCACTTCCAAATTGCAAATTATTTTTATTTTAACAAAGCAAACTTTGGGGGTTGCCTAGAAAATTTCCCATACATAATCATAGTTTAATGTAGCTGATCAATTATCCGGAAGTGTTGACATTAATCGATCCGCTACTGTATCACGCGTTAACCACATCTGTTTGTAAAGTGACTGCAAACACACATGAACGAACATTACCTATACAAACTATGCACAGCTGCACATAAGTAATCATTACTGGTGGTCGCAAAGTTGGAAATCACATTCTGAGATTTGTGACACAGACCTACTGTGATTTTGGTTAAGTGACAAAATGCGTACGCGCGCATTCACACTTCGAAATGAACAGATGAAGTTACTACGGAATAAGAAAATTATTCCTTATTCACGAACCTACAGTAATACGATTTTGTGCTGTTCCAGGAAGTTTTAAAAACGTTCATGTTAACCGTTCATTCAACTGTGATTATTGTGAATTCCGTAACCGTTCGTGCTCCAAATTTATTGTGATTTCAAAAGAAATTTAGAGTGATAATTCCATCCGATAAATAAATTTGTCATATCTTGTTGGCGGTACAAAAGGCATAAACCATTTGTCATACATTGCTGTAACGGTTGTTTTACCTTTACCCCTTACGGTCAGTAATTCAATTATCCGTATCAGGATGTAGGGTAGTGACCGTGCTGTCACTTTTGTAGCTTCTCTCGTGAAGCCTAGTCATAGAATGTAGTAAATAGCATTAAATGTTTTGAGCTTTTAGTGAAATACAAACAGAAAATGTGAGACGTACTAATAAGTTCCCTGAGCTGCAGGACTCGCTCACAATTTTGAACGAACAGAAAAATTACGAAAACTATTATTCTACTACTATTTTAATAAAAAAAAAATATTTAAAGCTAAAATCACACAACAAACACTAAAAATTGCAAACTACTACATTGGTTTTTTAGTTAAATTTTGAAATATAAAAATATTTTCTAATGGCCAATAGTATAGTCCTAGCTTTAAAGTTTAGGTATGTTTCTATATATTTCTATAGGCTATATATAATACTTTTAACAAATATGCATAATTGGTCACAATATATAGTTCCAAAATTTGCTAGTATTGAGAGATATTAATTCCGTTAAATTATTAAAGATACCGCGTTTTTATTTTGAATACATTTCAACTTAACTTGATTCTCCTGATGATCATACAATTTCTTAAAATTCTGAGTTCCATTTTTGGCTTGTGGTATCCCTAAATTAAAAAAATGTCATATTGAACAAACCATTGGTATTTGTGTTAAAAATCCCATTAGTTTGACATCTGGTGGCATATTTTCAAAATTCTTATCCTAGTGAACAAAACATTGGTATTTGTGTTAAAACTCCCATTAATCTGACATCTTATGGTCCCATTTTTTCAATATTTTCAAAAATTATGGTCCCTTTTTTGGATCTTGGTGTCCTTAAAATATTGATTTTTGATTGTCCTTAAAAATTTCCAAAATCATATTGAGAGTCCAAAACCATATGTCAAATTAAAATTCTATTTATATACCACACATGACATTTTGCAATTGTTTACCAATTTTAACCCATCAAGTTTTGATCTCCCGCACCCTTAGTTTTGGTGGCATCGGCCTCAAAAACAATAAGGTTCTGTAGAGGCAATAAAAGCATGGATACGCAAGCGAAGTTTTATTAAAATCGGCTGATGGATTCAAACGTTATCGTGAGACATGCCCCAAACAGACCGATAGATTGACATACAGATAGACAGACAGACAAATGCGAAATGGTTGAGTTAAAACTGAGAACTCACTTCGCTCATTTAAAGAACAACAATACACTAAATGACATCAATTTTGCGATATGTTGTTACGAGTTACTGTTCTCTCAATAATTCTAGTTTTTGCCACTTCTTGCGCCAGACGTTATCATAGGATGTTCTGCTGTTCACCTGGCCCCAGACACCACCGCATTTTCCAAGCGTATTAATTCCAGGCGTCAGTGTAACTTATCTCAGATTGTAGGCAATCCAAGAGCCTATTCTTGGAATATTCTCAATATTCCTTCAAATACCGTTGTTAGTAGTCCATGTGCCCTCATTAGTTTCCTTTTCTCCTTCTTGATAATTTTGATCACTTCTTCGCTGCTTACTTTATCCAGCCATCATTCTCAAAATCAACACTTCTAGCGCATCAACCCTGTCTCCATCTTTATCATTTTTCTTCACTATCCACGACTCTAACCCATAAATTAAAACACTCCATACACTGCAATTCACCAGTTTCTTCGTCACGTCCAAGTTAATTCTGCTATACAAAATTCCGTTTTCCTATTGCACGTTTCCTTCACTTTACCTTTTCCTCATAGGCCCACTGCTTAGTCAACACGTTCCCTGTTTAGCTATACCTCTAATTGCGTTATTCTTTTCCTAGATGTTTCTAGTCTCTTCTCTTCCTCGTTGTTTATTCTCGTCATTTAAGTTTTCGTTGTTTTAACATTTATTTTTATTCCACGTCATCAGAAAACCTTAAATAATTTAATATCCTTTCTACAATGCTAACTCCTTGTTACACGATTACAAAACCTTGTCTCACTCTCCTAACAATGTCAAACTGTTCTGTTATACCTTCTGTAATTGTCACAGCTAATCTTCGATTCACGTAACCGCTCTTTTATCACTGTTTTTCCAGCCTAACTTCTTAGCTTTTATTATAATCGTTTCCTTGTCCCACCTTAAGCTCTCAAAGGCCTTTTCTACATCTATAAAACATAAACCGATTGACTTTCCCTTTTTATCTACATCCCTCTAATCACTTTAATCAATCCAACAGCATTTCGCTTGTAAACCAAATTGTTTCACCACTACGTTTTTCTCCAGTTTGACCATTAATCGTTGGTTAATGGTTTTACCAAGTCTTTTCCAGACTTATAAGTTGATGCTCAATGCATTTTTGTGCTATATTTTTTGGAATATGCCAGTTTTTGTAAACTTTTCAGAACATATTCCATTTCCACCCGTGTAGGTGTGTGTGTGTGTGTGTGTGTGTGTGTGTGTGTGTGTGTGTGTGTGTGAGAGAGAGAGAGAGAGAGAGAGAGAGAGAGAGAGAGAGAGAGAGAGAGAGAGAGAGAGAGAGAGAGAGAGAGAGAGAGAGAGAGAGAGAGAGAGAGAGGCTTTACATTGCGTGTTGTATGCAGGCCCACAAATAAATGTTTTTACTAAAACCAACTCCTTCTGGGCCATTGTAAACAGAGTTACAATAATGTATGGACCACATTACTTAAGCACCACTAATTAATTGTGTAAAAGGAGTTAGTCAAATTTTAAATGCTATATTTTTTAAATTTTATGTACGCAATGTTTTTATTCTTTTTTGGAATTGCGTTTCCATAATTATGACAATCTACACCGTGTTGTTTCACTCAAATGCTTTTTTTATTAATAAATACGATTATTTTTCAAGTTGTCAATAGGTTTATTATTAGAGAACCCTACTGCTTTGTTTATTGTATAACGAACGATAGGTTTCTCTAATACAACAAAATCAAATAGGCCTAGCTAGAGTCGATGTTTTTTACATACAATTCGTAACAAAATGTGTAATGTTCAACTGGTCATCCTTCCTCAAATACCATGCAGTATTCAACAGTAGAGTTCTATACTCTCTCTATATATAATTTATGTTCCCCTTTGACGTGACGAGAACTCAATATCTAGATTCAATAACCTGCTTAATAACCAGAACAATTATCTATTGTTTTGTAATTTTTATTATACAAGACTTTCGCCAAGCTTGTTAAATATCATTTCCCAATTGTCTGTTATGTATAAATTAATTATTGACACATGTAATTCTCACAACTACTACGTAGAAGGAATGCATATTACCGCACCAGTTGGGGTCCTGTTAATACCTTTCTGTGTACTGTATGTGTAAGTTTCGCACAGATAAAATACATAATAATGTGTTGTCGATACATAACACGGGTCTGTGTTACATAACGTACTTAATGTGATTAACGTCTCATTGAAAAGTATTTGAAAATAATTTCTGGGGGCCCTACACGTACATACTTGTTACATGTATGAACAAACATGCTGTTCATACATACAAAGCCACTACACCTCGCAACATTATCAAAGACTTGTATGAACGGACAAGTTTGTACAAACATTACTGAGTGTGTGGGGCTGTAACATGTTTTTGAAATACTCAACCCAGACAGTCATACATGTAATGCCCCCAAACGTTCGAAGAAAATTACTCTTATTTGTTGTTAACAATGTCTGTACAAACACAGTTTTGTGCTACCTGTTAACCATGTCACACAGACAAGCTGCTGTTGCAGCAATATTAATAATAATACATCATTTTAATAAAAAAAATAAACGTCGTTTGTGGTGTAAAGAGTGGTTTAAAAAACGGTACAGTCAGTCGCATATTAATTTATTGAATGAATTAAGAACGTCTTCACAAAACGATCTAAAAAAGTTTTTGCGCATGGACGAAATACATTTTAAAATTTTATTAGAAAAAATTAAACCAATTAAGCTTCGTTTCTCAGATTTCTGTTGCTATATTCTTTAGCTTTTATCTTCCATAAACAAGGATAGCTTCTGTAGAGTTCGATAAATTCTTGTATGAACGTTTTCGAATAATTTCGCATGTCATACATGATATCTGATTTAAAACAATAGCGTGGTACCGCAGACTACCCGTAAACACTTCAGCATTCACACTGACATCAGTAGAGGTGGGCCGATATACCTGTAACAGGTATTTTGGAACGATATTTTTGTGGAACGGATGTAACAGTGACTGAAAAATTGAAATAACTGTTATTCGCGGCGATGCTGTTCCGAGTCGACACACGCCCCCTCGCTGTTCCGAGTCGTGGCACGCCCCCTACACTCCTATACAGACACACACACACAAAAAGTACGCATGTAACATGTAACGAATACGCCAAGGCCAAATACTAGGCGTACACAAAATTTCGGTGGTACGCAAGGAACAACCAGTATTTCAAATACTAGGGGTATCACCGATACACAAGGAACAACGCGTATTACAAATACTAAGCGTATCAGAGGAACAGTAGTATTTTAGGAACACCTAGTATTTTAGGAACAAGTAGTATTTTTATATCAAGCGTATTTCGAATAGAAAGTAGTACGAAGCCACTTTTTCGTCCTGAATACTTCATTCTGAGCAAAGAGACGAAGCTGTTTTTAATAAAGGAAATAATTCATCCT
This sequence comes from Magicicada septendecula, assembly GCA_034769895.1. Lineage (NCBI taxonomy): Eukaryota > Metazoa > Arthropoda > Insecta > Hemiptera > Cicadidae > Magicicada > Magicicada septendecula. The sequence goes on from CM068367.1 coordinate 461,116,052, forward strand.
GCTGTTACATTTATTCTCGTGTGATATGCAGATATATAATACAGATTATATGGTAATAAATTATATATTATACTAGTCACCAACTTGTAACTAAAATCGGTTGGTAAAACTTTGTTTTTACTCAAAAAACTTTGTGTTCCGAGTCGTTGTGAAATAGTTGTATTTAATTATATTGAGTTATAACCTATAGAGTGGCTGATGTTGATAAGCTATATTATACTTTTTATTAATGTGATTTTAACTTCACTACACATCTCACGTAAATGATGAGATTGTTGTAATGGACATTTATACACTTTATCTAGTCCTGTTCCTTAAATATCTGTAATGCATTTAATTTACTTTTGTTGTTGCTTATTATTTATAAGTTTTTATTTATGTATTTATATTTATTTTATTACAATTTGTTTTTTATTTTTATTTGTAAAATTTGTTTATTCTCATTCACTCTTGTGGCTTACTGTTATGTTTTTATTATACGTTTCTGATGTTTTTTCACATTATTTTTTGTGGTATTACGTGTAGGCCTACTCTAAATTATTTAATTGCCCGAGTTCCGCAACTGATTTGTCTAACCAATGTTAGTTTGTTTACTACTAGTGAAAACTTAAATTGGTATTCCCAAAGGGAGACAGGCCTATAAATTCTCTTTTTCTTATTTTCATTTAAACAGTAATAGTTTAATAAAGTCACAGTGTAAAGTAACACTGTTAATACTTTTAGTTTCAATTTATTTCTTATAACAAATTATAGAGTATAGGTTATATAATATCTTCAAATAAATACACAGCAAGTAGGTTTATTAATATATTAATAGGTTTATCTAGGTGAAAATAAACCTACTTGCAGTGTATTTATTTGAAGATATTACATAGGAGACCTGCAGGCAACTCAAAACGAGTTACTTACAAAGGATAATATAGGTTATGTATAATTAGTATGTAATAACAGGTATTTGTACCTGTTATTTTTTTGGAACGGTATTTTCACACCTATTATTTAAAAATAACAGTTTAGCCCACCTCTACTGACATGTTGAACAAAAATCAAACTCTGCCAGACAACCACAGACATGTATTGTTTGCTATGTTCGCATGTTTGCCATACATGTGTAGTCCCTAAATGAAGAAACCTGTTTGTACATGCATGTTAGAAGCAACAAGTGTGATAAATTTGTTCAGTGTGTAGTGGCAATATATGTATGTGCAAACATGTTGTAAGAAAAATGTATGTAGCCTACATACAAGTAAAAGTTACTCTGACATGTTGGTGAACTTGTATATACATACAAGTCTTTCAAACATGTCAATACGTGTAGTTCCAATTTATGTTGACACCAACTAATTTTAGACAGCTTTTCTGTTAAACTTGTTTGCACGTCTAGGGCCGTGATATTTTTTGTTTGCACATACATGTTAGACACACATGTCTGTACGTGTAGGGCCCCAAAATAATATCTTGTGCGTATGTAGGCCTACACTTCTTTAGACACATTTTTTGTCTTTTTCTTTGAATGTCATAAGTATTTCCAATATATTCTGACTTTTTCATTGGTTCTGACAGAGAAAAAAAGTTTAGATAGTTCAAATGTCTAAGTCGTTAAATTTTTCATCCTTCGTTCAGAAGTCACATGACACAATGGGGAAATACATTGCGTATATTTATGTATCTGTAATAACTATTTACGTTTAACATAATGTTTTGTATTAATCTGGTCATTAAAATTTGGAAAAATAGTTTTGACTTCTTAATTAGACGATTTATTTTTGGGTTTACAATATTAAAAATTGTAATTCAATAAACCCTTTTCACTCTAATCAATCTTATTTTGAGGTAAAATACTTATTGGGAGATAATAAGACGTTGTAAGCGACTTTCACAAGAAATAGCATATTCCTATTACAGTGGTGGAAGTCTTGTGCTTATTTTGCTTGGCAGTTACACTATACACGTTGTGTGTAGTAAAACTCACACCAGATTTAACTTAATTCTTCAATGTCACACAGAAAATCATGACGTGGCTTTGGCTAACTAGACACGAGTCTGAGTGTGAATGATTCTATGTCATTCTATAGGTTCTTTGTTGTCCACATTGTCTTCTCAATACGTTCGACATGTCACCAGTAGCTTTTCCTCGGTAACTGACGTCAGAGGACTTGATGAGACCCTCCAACACGTTTGTTTAAACTTCTTTATTTGCAATCTTGCTAAATGTCGCATTATGATACTGCTATTAAGTTTATGGGGCTGAGTTCACAGTGGTATAGAAGAAGAGAGCGCACACAGTGAACATTTTTCTTCATCTACATTATCAACGTACGTTCTACATTATCAACACTACCTCTATACTTCTCTACAATTGTAATAACATTCTTCAAATTTTCACTCTGGATTCTTTTTGTCTAAAACAACTCGCTAATTTTTCTTTCCTTCAAGACGTTGCTGGTAGTGCTTCTTTTTTTCTACAGTGATACAGAGCATTGGCCATAGTTTTAAAGAAGAAAAAGAAAAAAGAGTAAACATTGTTTTCCTATGGTGACCGTAAGAACTAATTCCGTAGTCAGTTATGACCAAACGAACATTATTGTCGCCATACCGTAATACCATCTTCTTTGAGTAGCAGGGTGCTAACTTTATTTTTTAAGTTTTTAAATTTTTTGTTGTAATTAATTATCTTTTTATGCGCTCTTTATTATTATTACGATAGGTTTGCCCACGTTTTACATAATAGGCCTATGATGTGTAACGTCCGCCATTTTGTTTATATAAAATTTAATAATCCTATTGACACTCCTAAAATGAAAGCGAGTGCTTTAACACCTCGTCTGTCAAGTAACCTTGTCCAGTCGTTATACAGTTACAAGGGAAAACAAACGATCGGATCCTACTACCTAACACAATACGCCTACTGTTCAATTTGCATAGTAGAGTAATTAAATACGATTATTTAAGAGAAGACGTAATTACTTAAATTATTATAAAGAGCAGATTATAAAACGAAACATTGCCATTATAATCACGTAGTAGTTATTAAAAAGTAACCTAATACAACGCTTCATAAATACTAATTGCAGCGCTTGCGTTACATAATTCTCTATATAAACGTTTATAACTTAAAAGCTTATTAATTCAAAGACTTGCAAATTAAATAAAAATCTAACTCTATGATTATAATTTCATTCGCTTCCACTAGATACCTTCCTCCAAGAACAAAAAATTTCCTCAATTCAATTTCATCATGTCGTAGGCTAATTCGAAAAAATCGTAACCAACATTATACACAATTTTTTTCTAATTGTATGAAGTATGAAGAGTACAGGGAAAAAAATTTCTGTCACTTTCCTGGCAACATTAAACTACAAGTAAAAAAGAACCATTTACGTCAATTAACAATGGAAATACGACGGGTTATTTTTTAAAGATCTATAACCTGTTGAAATGTACAATTTATTGCTTATATATGTTTTACACCTTTATTTGCGGTCAGATTAATTTAAAAATTTGTGTAAAGATGAAGAATAATGATTTTGACATGATAAAAGTTTTAATTTATAATTCTCCAAATTTAGTTTTTGGACGAGTAAATTTTCAAGTCGCACAATGCATACGAACGAAAACTCGTATACGTAATGTATTTTCCTATCTTCCCCGTTGTGCCAAGTGACTTCTGAATGAAGTATAGGGAGGAATACCATCGCCTTGTATCGAGGTAACTGAAAAACGACAGATTGCTTGCTACAATCACTCCGCCACATCCAGTGTAGTACGCCAAGCTCACTTATAGAACCGGGCGCCCCTAGCCTGTCTGCTGTGGTTGTCGTCTATTATGTGTATGTACCTTAGTATTATATCATTGACTACAACTGGTCAAGATGAAGGCTCTCGGCTTATTTTTTCCCAAAACCGAGCCGTCATCAGGTCAAATGGGGAAATCGGTTTTAACACTTGTGTTAATCGGTGGAGTCCACGACTAAATGAGAACTACTCCTGTGCTATAGGCCTACATCCTTTAGAAACGAATTCAGTCACACATGTACGTAAAATTAATAGACTAGATTAATTTCGGAGTATTTTTTTGTTAAAAGCTACAAATTGTATACAAAAAGAAATTATAATTACTGTATGTAGATTACAAATGTGAACAACGTAACGAACTTCAAGCAAACTGCTGGTACTCTATGAAACAAACTGTCGAATATAAGTGAGAGACTTGAAGAATAAAACCCGTGCATAACAAGTCACTTCCAAATCTCAGAAGAATACAGGAAATTTGATTGTTACTTATTTAAGACAAACGTAATTAGTGACAGTTGAGACGGGCGCACCAGTAACACTACAGAAAGTGTTTGCAAGGATAGGCTATTCATGATAGGCTATTAAAGGGTTGACTTAAGTTTCATCACCAAGTGACGGTTTCAGGCATTGTTGATGACCCCTTTATTGGTGGAGTTATTACGAATTTCTATCGAGAGTGTGCTGTATGTATGTGCTGAGACTGTATAGATGTACGGGATGTGTTAAGAGAAGTTAATGCTCTGCACAACTGATATTCCACGTGTTTGTTCAACTAAATGGTGCCAGCCGAAAGGGGAGGTGGTTGCTAATTGCGTGAAAACTCCAGCAGTGACACGCAAAGAGGTGGAAGGAAAACGGAAGACTAAGTACCGATTTAGACTCTATCTAAGACTTTCACGGCCGGTCTCATCTTCTCCATCGTATTCAGATCGTTAATCTCTATTTTCAAGTGATCTATTAAGACGTTTTAACAATGATGTTGTCTTGTCGTTGTATCACGTCTTCCCGATAGTTTGTGTTCTGTTACTATCCCCCTGTTAGATTTTAAGTAACGAGTGATGAGATAGATCTCCAGCTCTCGAGATTCGTTCCCTGCCGGGTTAAATGTTTCCGCCTCCTACTCTTAATGTTGTGAAAATTTATTTATAGTAGTAGGGGGAAAATAAGGGTTCTGACTCACAAAGGAATGCCGCCTTTCTTAAAAAACATAAAAAACGATAAAAAACAAGATCAAATAGATGCCGCCGTTCCCGCGGTCCAAGATTTTTTCCCACGCTCTCCCCACCACCCTGGACCGCGAATTTTCGCGAATATAATTTTTTATATGCAGCCTTTCGCGAGCCTAAATCACTTTCACTTTCTAATTTCCGCGTATATAATTTTTTATATGCCGCCTTTCGCGAGCCTAGATCACTTTCACTTTCTACTGGACCACAGCATCCGCGACTTTTTCGCTGATCTGTGTCAAGATCCGCGACTTTTTCGCGTATCTGGACCACAGCATCCGCGAATATAATTTTTTATTTTTTTATATGCCGCCTTTCGCGAGCTTAGATCACTTTCACTTTCTATCACTTGATGCATTATAGTGTATATATTAAATATATGATCGGGGAGTACCAACCTTGCATGAGTTCAAATTTGTTATAATGTATATTAAATCTATATGATCAGGTTTACCAACCTATGTATGGGTTCAAACTTGATATGTGTGTGTATTATAGTGTATATTAAAATATATGATCAGGGTTACCAATCCTGCATTATTGTGTGTGTATAGAACAGATCTGCCAACATTTTTCTTCGGTGGGAAATTCAAACTATATTATAGTAAATTGTTGACGACGACTTCGATATCAACTCTCTCTCCCCTCCTCTCTCTTTGTCTCTAGACACAGTTGTCATCAGTTTTACATAAGCGTCGTGCTACTTATGGATTATTGTAATTAGCGATACTAAAATGTAATCACCAGGAAATATATATTTATCACCTACCTCGTGGCGTCCTTTTTTTGACACATGACAGTCATTGACTACGATTTAGAAATTAATATACTGCCAAGTCTGTGTGTGTGTGGTAAAGTGTTACGCATAAAAAAATCTCCTTGAAATAAGGTATTTTCAAAAGTTTTGTGTACACACACATTGTATAATAATTTTCGTAATTGTAAGATACAACCTGCAAATTATTAAAATGTCTCTCTCACACATTTCTGATTACTATACAAATAATTGGATGCATATTCGAAGATTTCCCTTATTCAAACGATTTGTATGTGTGTACACGAACTTAAATACAGACGATTGTAATTTTAAAAATTCATTTTTTGCATTAAATATATATCGTAAACAATGAAATAATAATATTTCGTCATTGTAAGATTTTAATAAAACAATTATCAGTTTAAATAATAATTTTCATGATTGTAAGATACAACCTACAAATTATTAAAATGTCTCTCTCACACACATTTCTGATTACTATACAAATAATTGCATGCATATTCGGAGTACGTTGACAGCGAAACAAGTCTATGCACACACACACACACACACACACACACACACACACACACACACACACACACACACACACACACACACACACACACACACACACACACACACACACACACACACACACACACACACACACACACACACACACACACACACACACACACAACGATACTGAATTAGATATAGTTATTATTCGCTAAATTAAACCAGAGGTCATTAACCTTGTGTACGACGTCCTACATTCTAATTTCACACCTGCTAGTCATTAGCAGTAATTAGGATTATAAAGTATTTACTCTAAAAACGGACAACTCTACTTTCTAATTTGACACCTGTCAAGCATTAACACCGCTTACAGTAATTACTCTAAAAACGGACACACACACACACACACACACGTGCTTTCCCCACTACAGAGTACACTATATATACGCTAAGTAAGTTAGCGGCAATTTCTTATTTGTCTACTTGTACATCCTGATACTGCACGTATTACGTGTCTTCCAGTATACACATCTTCTTTTGAAAGACTGTACGTCTTCAGTGTAGACAACGCACATACTAGTTTGGCTGATACTGTACGTCTTACGTGTCTTCCAGTATACACATCTTCTTTTGGTAAGTGTATAGATTTTATTTAAACGTAAAAATTATCAAGTGCATTATTTATTGAATTTAATACATGTGTGTGTGTACGCGTGTGTGTATGATCAAATTACAATTTCTGAAAATATATTCTTACTGTATTTTTATAGTGGCAATTTCTCACCAACGTGTGCTGATACATCGTGAAATCTCTACATCTTTTTTTTAATAGTTGAAAGACTGTTTGTACGCCTTCAGTGTAGACAACGCACATACTAGTTTTTTGGTAAGTTGTACAGATTTTATTTAATTTTAATGTATGTGCAGATTTTTATTTAAACGTAAAAATTATTTGCATTATCAAGCGTGTTATTGAATTTAATACATGTGTGTGTGTGTGTGTATGATCAAATTATTATGTCTGTTACAAATTTTCTGAAAAATTGCTTTAAACAAACGTTTTTAATGTAAAAAATTTAGAAAGTAGGTCACAGCGTATGATGACATTTATATCTCTCTCTAATTCTGTTGTGGACATACATAGCTGTAAGCAGTGACTATCTCCTTATGAATGCGGAATGTAGACTTTCCTAAAATTATTTGCATTAAAACATTATCAAACGCATTATTGAATTTAATACATGTGTGTGTGCGCGTGTATGTGTATGATCAAATTATTATGGAGTGGGTTATACAAATAATAATAAAGTGTGTGTAATATATATATACATTTATTAAAATACATACACACAGCTCCAAGATTATATTAAACAGTTTTACAATTAAAAATACATACACAGCTCCAAGATTATATTGTTACAAGTATGAAAATATATCTAAACTAATATTTACAATTTAAAAAAAAAAAAACATACACAGTTCCAAGATTATATTGTTACAAGTATTAAAATATATCTAAACTAGTTTTACAATTAAAAATACATACACACACATAGCTCCAATATTATAATGTTACAAATATGATGAAAATATATATATATTTAAAACTAGTATTTACAAAATATGTATAAAATAAGACTTAAACACGTCTATGTACTGTGTTGGACAATGGTGTATATTCTACAAGCGAATCATGTAGTATCATACAGTAGGCGGTTGTCTGTCTAGGAAAATTCATTGACGATTCAAATTCTAAACGTACATCAACTGCTGAAGACTTAAGTGTATCGTCTTGCTTGCTACAATCGAAAACAACCAGCGGGGCTTTTGATTTGAATAATTCCGGTGTCAGTACTGGGCTGCCGTCTAAACGGTGGTAATACGAACTTTGAAAACTGGTGTACATATTGTACAATAATGCAAAACGGTCTTTCCCAATATCCAAGTTTAAATTATCGTAAGGATAATACTTGTCGTTTAGAAACAGTCTCGCATTGATCACGTTACAGTGATCAAATTCATCAGCGTGTGCTGTCAGTACATTTTTTCTTGCTGTCTGAAACGCTAACACAACAAAGCGTGGTTTTTCCAGCTGACTCGAGGTCTTGACAATCCAATTCTGCCTTTTAGTCTGTGGTAAGGCAGGATACTCGTGCAACTCCCAGGTCCTAAAAGGCATAGTTATCGGGTGGTCTTTCTCTATGAGTCGTAACAGTGGTAATCTGTACACATTAGCTACATGTACATAAGGCATTTTCCAGTAAACTTTATCTAGTTCAAGAACACAATTAGCAGTCGTTTGTCCGCTTACTAAAACCATAGCATTTATGTCGGTAGAAGCGCGTAGGAGTATAAGTTCTTGTTTCACGTTCAGCACGATGCGTGTATAGTCTTCTGCGAATCCCATTAGCATTTTCAGTGGTATACAAAAATTGAATTCGCCGTCATCATTCACTTTTAATATGTTCGTGGTCGGTGCCACCCAACCTGCGTTTTCCATTGCGTTACGTGCGTTGTTGTTGAGTGATAGAAAAGTTTTAATAGTTGACGTAACACCGACGTTTCTGGTATGGTCCACTACCACGCCGGCCAACTCGTAACGAATCTCTTCAAAGAGAAATGCTATAGCATTGTTCACCAGTTCCACATTCAGTGCAGTATCTGCAGCCGCACTAGGGTTTTTAACCAACTTGCCTTCGATGTAGAGGAAACTTTCTGACGGCAGTGTAAAGACGTCCTGTTGTTGTATTGGCACACGTATTTCATCATTGTTTCCATATCTTGTTGTTGCGTACGGTGCGTGTGAGTGAAATGAAAAGTGTGTGATACTGTCTTCAAAGAACGGTTGCTGCTCCACTGATAATATTCCACTCGCCATGTTACTTGTTTACAACAACAAAACCCAGTGAAATCAGGAAACGGCGGTTAACTGATGTTAATCGTTTCAGTTTCGAACGAGTACTGATGCGTTTCCTAACTGATCTTTCTTCTTCTTTTATTACTGACGACGACTGTGGTAGCAGCGGTGGCGAAGAAACAAAGTACAAGCCCATGTCTATAGTCGTTTTAGATGTAAACGCACAGTGATGACTTCTCCGCGAAAATCTATTACGTCACCGTCCTGATCGTGTAAAGATAATGTTATGTTGTCCAAACGACTCACATTCACAGGTAGGTATATGACGTTTGTAGGCGATTCAATTATTTTGAATCCTGGTTCGACTGACGGATAGAACGAGTGCAGTGTGTGCTCGGTTTTACCGTTCTTGTATGATCCTTGCGCTATATTACACCTTATCAGTATACTGTTCACTTTTATAATGTTAACTGTGGCGTCAGACGTGTGAGTTTTATTCGCTTCAAGCAGACGCTTTCCCTTGAAACCCAACATATCACCGATACCGTACACTGTTTGTTGAAAGTCAATATCCAGTGCACAAGTCAGCTCACATTTCAGTGTATTGTTGTTAGGACGTAGACTAATCTTTGAGTCTCCTAACCGCTTTTTGAGGAAGGCTTCTATGTCACCGATTTCATAAGCACCTGTAGGTAAAGTTATCAAGTCCCACGTTGTTCCGTCTCGTAGTACTGGAAACACGTTGTTTTTTCCTTCAATCACGTTCGGTATACTGTTGTATGTAGTAAAGTCCAATAGACCTACATACCATTCGCCGTTTGTTAGTTCGAGAGGCGGGAAAAAGTCACATACAAGAGCAGCAGCATTCGTACCTGTTAAGGTGACCGACAGCGAAGACATCTTGTCGCTTACTGATCACTCGCGCGTTAAGAAGTCCAAACATAAATGCCCGCAGATGACTGTGTGTGGTGGCTGTTCACGTTCGTAATTGTAGTAAATGTCAGTGTCGGTTCCAAAATACTGTGTCAGCTCAAGAGGTGGCTGCATATTACCATACGCATCATAGTAGTAAATTTGTTTGTTTCGCTTCTTGTAGCAAACCCAGTGCGTACCAGGTCCTTCTGCACTGTCTAGATTAACAACTGCACTCTCATTCTTCCATGGTCGTGTGTGTGGTAAAGTGTTACGCATAAAAACTCCTCTGAAATAAGGTATTTTCAAAAGTTTTGCGTACACATACAAATCACTGTCAGACAATGCACGCACTGGTATGCAAATTAGTTTTTTTGTCTGTAAGGACGTAGGTATAGACCTGACGCTATTTTTTTATTGTTACGTTTATGTCTTGGGACTGTTTTGCGTTTGCAGGTCGTTTTGCGTTTGTTCACGGATTGACGTTTAATTCCTGAACCCTTCTTCTTCTTGTTTTTTCTGCAACCACTACGCGAGCTCCCTCCACCCACTGCCGATTTCGCCTTCATCGCTGCCGCTACGGCCGCCGCGTACGCTCTTTCGCTGATGCCTGAATTCAAAGCTTTCACTCGATCCCACGCCTTGCCGGCTAGCACACGATCCGCTACGCGTCTTCGTTCGTTGTCCTTGTACTTAGCGTAAGCGATATCGTGTTCGCGACAGGCTTCGTCCAACTCGTTGATTCCGCGCTCGCCACGTGCCAATCTCTCTTTGAGTTTTGTTCCAGGTCCACAGAATCGGTAGCCCGGTAGGTGTAATTCTACTGGTAATGCGTCCACCGCTCGATTAATCAAAGTAGGTACTGACGAAACGATAGCGGGCACAGTGTTTTTAAGTATTTTTCCAATTACACCACGCCCCATTCTTCTTTTCTTACGAAGTACGTGCATTCTTGTAAACAGATCTCCAATCCTTGATTTCCGTTTCCGTATCGAGAACGTCTATTAAACGCCCCACCTCTTCAATATATTCAGACAGGACTGAACGCTGTGTCGTGCTGTCTTGATATTTATAGACAAACTTTATTAGATTGATTATATGAGCGTGAAATACCTGAGTGACCTTGTACAATTCGGTCTTTATATGTAATTTTAATTCATGCATTTGTCGTACAGTGACTGCGTCTTTGTCATTGACACCGTTCGCTATATTCGTAATTTTTCTTCCGGCAGCGTAGAAAGTATCGTTTTGCAAACTGATTGTGTGTGCATGTAAAAATTCCAAATTCACTGCGTCTTTGAAGTCAACAGGCGCTTGCACATGTGTTAGTCGACAGTCATTAACGATTACGTTACCTGCACGATCTTTTTTCAAACTCTTCTCGTCTACGTATCGTTTTGTGGCTGCATCTCTTGATTTAAGCGGATCGTTTAGCCTTATTATTCGATGATCTTTTGCGTCTACGGTAGCGTTGTCGTCGTTCTTGTACTTTAAGCATGTGTCCTTTACGTACTGTAAAGAAACAACATCGTGCAACTCTTCAGGATCACCCAAGTTGCATATCTTTTTGTTTTTCACATCAAAGTGACCGTCGTTAGTCACTCCTAAACCGATATCCTCACGCAGACTTCGATGAGTTTCTTTTCGCACTCTTACAGCGCTGTCGTGTCTACCGAACTTGTCTACACTCATATTTATGAAGAAGAACTGATGGTTATAGAACGGTGCGTCTGCTTTTATATGATAATGCCAGTTTCACGTAATTCTTCCAATATCGAAACGATTTCATTCCTATGACCAGTATGGCCGCTATTTTGAGACGCCATTAACAGTCTCAATCTATTAACCAACTCGTTAGGATCATCCCAATGCACGTAATCGATTGCAGTGTTCGGTTTCATCTCCATATAGCCACTCCCTGTACGTTTTCGTGCAAACAATTTAGATATTACTAGTCGGTACTTGACGCCACTGTTACTGTTTATTCGCGTATTGTGTTTATATTTTTGTTTGTGTCCGTTGGTTGCTAGTAGTATAGACTTATATTTCCTCATATCATCATTATTGTATTTTTTCGGTAGTTTCATAAACAAAAGTTCATACAGATCAGGTGTACCCTCGTAAATTTTTCCTTTGACATGAAAGTTGTCGTTATCATCGATTTTTACATTTGAATCACCTATCATAAATTTACCACCTTCGTATCGAACACCATACATGCGATCTATAATCCGTTTACAGTCCGCCGATTCACACAAACGCATATATTTGTTTGCTAATGAATCCTCGCTGAAATGTAAAGCGTTAGGGTTCCATGCGCTATTGTCACTGAAATGAGAAGCGTTATGACTCTGCGTGCCACTTTCGTTTTCTGTTATTACGTGTTGTGTAGGCTCTTCTTGTTTTATCTGCTCCTCCTCCTCCTCCTCCTCCATCATGTCACCACTTAACTTTCGTGAAATAACTTCTAACGGTTCCAGAATCGGTCTGTAATTTTTTCTAAACGCCTCGTCGCTTTCTCTGATACCGTGTTGTAATGCATGATATTTTTTCCTTATGTTGTCGCTTATCGTGTCTATATCATACGCGAGTCGTTCCTCCTTATTCATTGCCATCGTGTGTTAGCAAGAGGACTGATTACATTACTACAGTGCAACCACTTTTATACTTCGTCGGAAACAATTATGAATCGATCAAAGCCGATTCTATATCTACCTTCATTTATTGACGAGTCTTTGTCTATGACTAGAAATCCATAACGATCCTTCCACGCTTCCATGCAGACGTCTTTGAAAGCATCATATTTCATATCTATGTTAACGTGATCATTGTATGCACGTCGTAAATTTAGATCGTCTTGTTTGAACAATATCAACAAGTTAGCGTTGTCACGTACCAATTGTTTCGGTATCTGGCTATATGTCTGGCATAGATAGAATGTGTCCACACCGCTATGTCTCCCCATAGCAAAATACTTTCGAATATTGTTTTGTCTTTCACACGATACGTCATCGAATACGATAACAGAGTCGAGACCAGTGATTTCACTCGGTAGCGGGACTTCTTCGTTCTCGCTCTATGCATGATAACCTAAACCTTCATCAGCGAGTGATTTCATCACTGTTTCTAGCATTCTGTATTTTGGTTGAAATAATGATTTTGAAAACACGTATACGTTGCGGAAACGTAGTCCGTTGGCATCAAACAGTAGGTTGAATAGCACATTTGATTTCCCACAGGAACTTGGGCCTGTAACGATACAGCGAATACTGTTCGGTAATAGCGGGCCATGTTTACGCTTAGCACTACCTTCGTCACCAGCCAAAAAGTCCATATCCTTTATTGGTAATTTGTTTGCTTGCTGTACAATCTTCATCTTTGTGAATACTGAAAGCATACTGTTTTCATCACGTGCTGTCACCTTTTTTATATTAGATCTTTCTTATGTATCCACGCATCGTGTTTACCATCGAAACCGAGCCAACGAACACGCACTCTGTCACCTTTGCGTTGTAACACCTTTTCCACTAGGTATACGTCACCGACTTTGGACTTACTAATCTCGTGCTCGTAAAAACCACCTTTCAACACTTTGTTTAGATGATCTTTTAGCAGATAAGTGACGGGGATAGTAGTGGATTGTACTTTATCCACAGTGAATATTTCGTTAGTCCAATTCGGCGTATAACCTTTGGCGAACGTCATTTTATGCTTACTTATACGAACACGGTCACCGACTTTAAATTTGGGTGGTTTCGTTGGACTGATTTTAGGCGCTGTGTTCTTCCTTATTCGTTCCAACACTATATGTTCGTTGGCGTCATTCACTTCACTCGGTTTCATACCAATGGTTCTGTGTGTTGTATTGTTGTACGATTTCAGTAATGTAGGTAGTAGATCCAACCAGCGGTAGTGTCCTTGTTCACTGAAAGCTCGATACATGTGTGTCTTCAGTGTGCGATTAAAACGTTCCACTATGGAAGCTTTTTTCTCACTGTAGGTTGAGTAATGTTTCACATTATACTTTTTTAGTAACGCTTGTACTGTGCTGTTGTAATACTCCTTCCCGTTGTCTGTCTGTAAATATTTCATTCGATTAGCAGTTAGTATAGGCTCTAGTGCATGCTTTACTTCTTTTCCTGTCTTTGTTTTCAATGGTACAGCGTACGCGTACTTGCTAAACGCATTGATCACTGTCATCATGTACTTGTACCCTTTGTTCACTCGAGCGTATGGTATCATCTCCACAAGATCCGCCTGGTACAAGTCGTGTAGACCCTTCAATTCAACCGCGCGCCTAACGAAATTCCTTCTCGCTGCTCTGTGTAGCTCTAGAGCTATAGTCTTGCGTGCGTTGTTCATGGTTTAAGATACACTAACATAATACCAGCGTTAAAAATACTATATATATCTATAACAGTTTCTTTGTTTTTCAGTATTCATTCACACATCTGAATATCATCATGTCCGACCTTCAACAGAATCCAGAACATCAGCAGGAACAGGGACATCCTCAACAAGGTAAAAATTTTTTTAAATACCAATTGTCTCTCTCTATAATTATGTAGCAAACCAAATTTGTTTGATATGAATTAACTCTGTCTAACCTGTACAAGATAGTCTCTTGACGTTGTTTAGAAATTGATATGACGGAGAAAATTTTTTATGTTCTGACATAGGTTTGTCACCTTCTCCCCAATGTATTGTCTCTTGACATCGTTTAGAAATTGACATGACGGAGAAAATTTTTCATGTTCCACCATAGGTATCACCTTCTCTCCAATGAACTAATTCAATTCCGCAACAAAAGCATTTAACTCTATCGTCTATGAATGACATACTATGTCCACAAACATCATAATTTAGCGGATAGTAGTAAAACCCAGCAAACGCTAACTCGTCGGGACTGACAAACGTCACTTCCCAATACTTGAACGATTTTCTTCTTTCACTTTCAATGCTAAAATCATGAGTAGCTGCCATCTTCACAGTTTGCAATAAACTAACGTATTACTAACGTGTACTATCTATTTATTTACCACAAACATGAATGTGTGTTATTCATCATTCCTATTAGCTAATACATGTGTTTCTATTGTTTCAGATATGACACGATTTTATATTGTGCGAAACAGTAGTATTAGAGGATGTCTCACAACTTTTAATTACCTGCCTGTGTACACAGAAGAAGAAGATCAAGATATAGTACCGATAATGACCGAGGTGCGACCTTTATTGTGCAAGGATATTCTGGCAGAACAAGCACGTTTACGCAGTATCAAATGGCATATTGCGTGCAGGATACGTTTCACTAAAACTGCGTTAGATGGTGACAGCGGCGAAGAAAAAGGGGTAACCAAAGACGCCGTCTTCCACGGACGTTGTCGTACGTTGCTCACGGACGACAACGACGAGTTGAACTGTCTACTCGATGAATCCTATGATAAAATCATGAATAGCATATCCAATTTTACCCGTGACGGGAGCGGATGGTCGGTGGATGCTGTACTGAAGCTGGAACTAGTTGTTGGACGGTACCGACCTCTAGCAGCGTCCTCCTACCTTCCAACTCCACGAAAACTTGCACTCACCAAGGCAGTAGTCAACATCAATAACTCCCAAGATGAAATGTGTTTTCTATGGCTCGCACTAGCTCACATACACCCTCAAGAACGTAATAAAGAACGTGTTTCAAAATACCTCTTATTCAAAAACACAATAAATATGTCCGGTATCGAGTACCCTGTTTCTATAAATTCACTTTCTAAATTTGAAACACAGAATCCCAATATTTCTATAAACGTTTTCGGCTATGATATAGACGACAATATCAGAAACGAATCAAAAAATGAGGTTTATCCGTTAAGAATTACCCCCAATAAGGACAGATTACATCATGTTAATCTTTTACTTCTGTCCGATACAAATAGCCGAAAACACTACTGTCTTATCAGTAGCATTAATAGATTGTTATCATCCCTTACAAAATGTAGCAATAAATCATTTTACTGCGACTACTGCCTGCATCGTTTCACCACAGAACATGGTCTGTCCGATCATCTCCCCTACTGCACACCTCACGGCGAGCAGAAAACCAAAATGCCTACAGAGGAGGAGAAGTTTATGTCATTTAAAAATTACGCGCACTGTCTTAAAGTACCCTTTACCGTCTACGCCGACTTCGAGTCTCTCATCACTCCGCTTCAATCGTGTTCATCTGGTAACAACGTCCCGACGACAGTGCACGAGTTAGGCGAATTCTACTCAGTTGATAGCAACGGTGCCCGTCAGAAAATAACTTCTCCTCCTGTATCGTCCACATCATACGAAGCGATGCATATTCCGTCAGGTTTCTCCTATGCTATCGTGGATCATACACACAGACTCTGGAGAGAGGCTAAAGTTTATCGAGGTGAAAACGTTGTAGACACTTTCTTCTCGTGGTTGATGAAAGACGCTGAGGATATGATGAAGGTAGTACGACATAACGTGCAAATAATTATGTCCGATGATGACAATGTTGCGTTCACTAACGCCACCGTTTGTCATTTGTGTGAGCGCCCTTTGACAGACGATGACAAGGTACGCAATCATTGTCATCTTACGGGGAAATTCTTGGGAGCAGCCCACAATAGCTGTAATCTAAGCTACAAGATGCCTCGTCATATCCCCGTCTTCTTTCACAACCTTCGTGGCTACGACTGTCACCATTTAATGCAGGGTTTAGGAAAATATAAGGACCAACACGTATCCTGCATTGCAACATCCAGTGAGCGTTACGTGTCGTTCTCCCTGGGTCCCTTGCGTTTCGTAGACTCTTTTCAATTTCTTAATCGCTCTCTGGACACACTCGTTACCAATCTGTCCACGTCCGGGAGCCAATTTCCTTTGCTCAGAGAGGAAATGCTTAGACGGGGTTTCGACGAACAGACCAATCTGCTCGTACGCAAGGGAGTATACCCTTACGAGTACGTTGACAGCATTGATCGATTCAACGAAACAAGTCTACCCGCTCGTGAACACTTTGATAACCGGTTGTTGGAATCGGCTATTTCGAACGCAGATTACGAGCACGCACAAAACGTGTGGAATGCATTCAATCTGCGTACGTTTGGCGATTACCACGATTTGTATTTGTTGACAGACGTAATGCTGCTGGCTGATGTCTTTGAAAGTTTCCGAGACATGGCCTTACGCGATTACTGCTTGGACCCGTGTCATTTTTACTCGCTTCCCGGACTCGCTTGGAACGCGATGCTAAAAATGACAGGGGTCGAATTAGAGCTGTTAACAGAGATAAATCTGCATCTGTTCCTTGAGTCTGGGATCCGCGGAGGCTGCGCGATGATATCCAACCGTCACGCAGTCGCTAACAATCCTCTGATTCCAGATCAGTACGATGTATCGAAACCGACCTCCTTCATTCTGTATACAGACTGTAATAATTTATACGGTGCAGCCATGTCGCAACCACTCCCTTACGCAGACTTCCGATGGCTCGATCGTAACGAAATCGAGTCCTTGGACGTACGTAATGTGAGTGATGATTCCGACATCGGGTACATCCTCGAAGTCGACCTACACTATCCCGATACCTTACACGACCTGCATTCCGACTACCCACTTGCACCTGTGCGCCAGCGCGTAACACCCGATATCCTTTCTCCCTTTTCCAAACGTTTACACGAGAGTATATACAGATCATCGTATAACGAATCAGGGTCATCCGTAGAGAAGTTGTTAACAACTTTGGAGGACAAACAAAATTACGTTCTCCATTATCGAAATTTGAAATTGTATTTAAGTCTTGGCTTAGAGCTGAAAGCGACTCATAGGGTGTTGTGTTTTAAGCAAAGCGCTTGGTTGAAACCGTTTATCGATTTCAACACCCGCAAGAGGCAAACAGCCGTCAACAGCTTTGAAAAAGACCTTTTCAAACTGATGAACAACGCCGTATACGGTAAGTCGCTGGAGAACGTACGGAAACATATAGACTTTGAACTAGTCTCGAATGAACGACGGCTTCAAAAACTAGTTTCCACACCTAGGCTAAAACGTATGATTCGTTATACGAACGATCTGGTGGGGCTCTCACTCCGTAAAAAATCCATTGTTCTTTCCCGTCCCGTGTATGTCGGCTTCACGGTGCTTGACGTTAGCAAAACGATAATGTACGACTTTCATTATCGTTATGCTGTCGCCAAGTACGGTTGCAACGTTAAATTATTAATGACAGATACAGACAGTCTGATGTATAGCATTCAAACATCAGACTTGTATGCAGACATGAAGAAGGACCTACACGTTTTTGACACATCGGATTACCCTACGTCTCATCCTTGTTATAGCCTTAAGAACAAAAAGGTTGTCGGCCTGTTCAAGGATGAAACGTGTGGTCGTCCTATTAGAGAATTCGTGGGTCTCCGTGCGAAATGTTATTCGTTCCTTGTGGCCCACGAAGATCCCACCCAAGAGTGTCAAAAACGTGTATGTAAAGGTGTGCCTCGAGTTGCAATTAAGAGGAGTCTGCGACACGATATGTATCGCAAGTGTCTCACTGATCATTGTCAGTTTTCTACCAGTGCGCTTTGTTTACGTAGCGATCATCATACGCTGTACACGATGCGTGTAAATAAGCAAGCGTTGTCACCGTATGATGATAAGCGTTATATATTAGACAATGGTCATGATACACTTGCATACGGTCATTATCGGATACGACAACGCATCAACATGGAGAACGACGACACCTCCCCACCTACTAAAAAAATTCGTCTCCATGTATAGTAACCCTCCTCAACACTTGTTTCTTTCGTCAGTTGATGTCTCTCGGTGCTTCAGTCCAGACGTCTGTAAACGTAAGTTCACATATTAATATCGCAACGATATTTGTATGTTTAAACATAATATATATAGAGTTTGTAATGTGTGTGGTTTCTTTGTCTTACAGTATTATGGATAACACTGCGGTTATAATCGACTTCCAGTGCTTTTTCGACGACAACGGAAAATATATTGTGAAGGAACTGTCAATCATGGACGTTCTGCGATTTGCTGGTAGACATTGGATTTTGACACCGCCTGCTACATCCGTTACGAATCCCAAATACGTTAGGACAAACCACTGGTTAACGTCAAATTATCATAGACTTAGATGGAGCGAAGGAGAGACACCATACGACAATCTTGTTTCATTGTTAACATCACATACACGTATATATAAATATGTGTTTGTGAAGGGTTTTGAGAAAAAACGTTTTTTGCAATCAAAGATAATACACAATAATATCATCAATCTCGATGACTTTGGTTGTCCTAAAAACATACCGTATATAATTCATGGAACAGAATGTCTTAGACATTTCAATTCTTCTGACCGTTGTGCCAACTATAAGGTGCATGCTATTCGGGAATGGATGATTCATGATTTTTGCTTTAAACAAACATTTTTAATGTAACAAATTTAGAAAGTAGGTCACCGCGAATGATGACATTTATATCTCTCTCTCATTCTGTTGTGGACATGTACATACATGCATAGCTGTAAGCAGTGACTATTTTCTTATGAAAATGGACTTTCCTAATGACATTGTTATATTTTTGGTGTCTCTAATTTCGTCTGTGGGACATGTTCATGCATGCAAATGAAAGTGGGACACCGACGTTACCACCACCACTATCACATTCTACTGTCCTTTTGTGACGAATATTCTGTCATTGTTTGGTTCTCTCTGGTTTGATACAGACGTGTTCACTAGTGTCTTCTAATAATGTCGTTTCTTGTAAAGTTTAATGCTGTAAGTGCTATCGAGTACAAACGATGTTCAGAATTGACAGTGAATAAAAAATATCCCATCATGGTCTTAACAAATGTGGACACAAAATATGGGAACTCTGTGCTTGCTACGTTGGAGGATGGCGACCGTCACTATCGTGTCTATCTTCCCAAGAGGTATGCAGGTGTCTTCACGAATGAGGAGCTCAGACATATCAAACCTAAAGAACTACATTTAGTGTATCGAGGGACGAGAAATCAAACAACACAAGTAGAGATTGAGTCCTAACGTCGTAAGTAGCAATCGTGTTAACAAACAATTTATTGATGTGTGTGTGTGTGTGTGTGTGTGTGTGTGTGTGTGTGTGTGTGTGTGTGTAGTTTCAACTCACTGTACTTAACACTTTAATAATTGAATTTGTATGTACATGATAAATGTATCATTGATTCTATTTAGTTTCGTTGAATAATAATTGGTTCGATTAGAAATTATTTGAAAGTACATTACCTTTATGCGATAAATGTATCATTGATTCTAAGTAGTATTTACAAATTTCCAGTGAATAATATTTGGTTTGGTTTGATTAGAAATTATTTGAAAGTACATTAACTTATGAAAAATGACATATACTTGAAAAAGTTTACTTACTTAACACATTTGATTCTTTCCACTAACTGTAGTTTCAACTCACTGTACTTAACACTTTAATAATTGAATTTGTATGTACATGATAAATGTATCATTGATTCTATTTAGTTTCTTGAATAATAATTGGTTCGATTAGAAATTATTTGAAAGTACATTACCTTTATGCAATAAATGTATCATTGATTCTAAGTAGTATTTACAAATTTCCAGTGAATAATATTTGGTTTGGTTTGATTAGAAATTATTTGAAAGTACATTAACTTATGAAAAATGACATATACTTGAAAAAGTTTACTTAATTAACACATTTGATTCTTTCCACTAACTGTGTGTGTGTGTGCATGTGATAATTGAATATTATCGTATCAGTGATTCTAATATCGACTGTATTGTTATGTTACAGATAAACTTCCTTGTGAACTGTATCTACAGCCGTGAAATTATTATTTTAAAATCTTACAATGTCAAAAATTATTATTAATATTTATTTTATATAACAATGTTTGTTTGTGATATATGTATATTTAATCAATGTAAAATGTATTTTGAATAATTGTATTATAACGGTTTGTAAACTATATTTTAAGTTTGTGTACAGTGCTGTAAATATATATTTAATCATTTAAAACAATATTATTATTAATATTTTATATATAACAATGTTTGTGATATATATATATTTAATCAATGTAAAATGTATTTTTTGAATAATTGTATTATAGCGGTTTGTAAACTATATATTTTATGCTTGTGTACAGTGTTGTAAATATATATATTTAATTATTTAAAACAAATTATGGTTTATTTTAATTTATTTCGTTATAAACCTTCGAATATGCATCCAATTATTTGTATAGTAATCAGAAATGTGTGAGAGAGACATTTTAATAATTTGCAGGTTGTATCTTACAATTACGAAAATTATTATACAATGTGTGTGTACACAAAACTTTTGAAAATACCTTATTTCAAAGAGATTTTTTTATGCGTAACACTTTACAACACACACACAGACTTGGCAGTATATTAATTTCTAAATCGTAGTCAATGACTGTCATGTGTCAAAAAAAGGACGCCACGAGGTAGGTGATAAATATATATTTCCTGGTGATTACATTTTAGTATCGCTAATTACAATAATCCATAAGTAGCACGACGCTTATGTAAAACTGATGACATAAAGAGAGAGAGAGTTTATATCGTGATCGACAACTGTGTCTAGAGACAAAGAGAGAGGAGGGGAGAGAGAGTTGATATCGAAGTCGTCGTCAACAATTTACTATAATATAGTTTGAATTTCCCACCGAAGAAAAATGTTGGCAGATCTGTTCTATACACACACACAATAATGCAGGATTGGTAACCCTGATCATATATTTTAATATACACTATAATACACACACATATCAAGTTTGAACCCATACATAGGTTGGTAAACCTGATCATATAGATTTAATATACATTATAACACACAACAAATTTGAACTCATGCAAGGTTGGTAACCCTAATCATATATTTAATATATACACTATAATGCATCAAGTCGGAACCCCCCACCATAGGTTGGTAAACCTGATCATATAGATTTAATATACATTATAACAAATTTGAACTCATGCAAGGTTGGTACTCCCCGATCATATATTTAATATATACACTATAATGCATCAAGTGATAGAAAGTGAAAGTGATCTAAGCTCGCGAAAGGCGGCATATAAAAAAATAAAAAATTATATTCGCGGATGCTGTGGTCCAGATACGCGAAAAAGTCGCGGATCTTGACACAGATCAGCGAAAAAGTCGCGGATGCTGTGGTCCAGTAGAAAGTGAAAGTGATCTAGGCTCGCGAAAGGCGGCATATAAAAAATTATATACGCGGAAATTAGAAAGTGAAAGTGATTTAGGCTCGCGAAAGGCTGCATATAAAAAATTATATTCGCGAAAATTCGCGGTCCAGGGTGGTGGGGAGAGCGTGGGAAAAAATCTTGGACCGCGGGAACGGCGGCATCTCTTTGATCTTGTTTTTAATCGTTTTTTATGTTTTTTAAGAAAGGCGGCATTCCTTTGTGAGTCAGAACCCTTATTTTCCCCCTACTTAAAGTTTAAAACTCAACAATTATGTGATGAATTGTAACCTAAGTTATACCATATTTTACAATGATTAAGTACAATAAAATAGTTTGAGTTGGCGTAGAACTCAACTTACGTATTGAATGTAGAAAAATTTGTTGTAATTTTTTGAAAAAAAAAAAAAATCAAATCTGAGCAAATAGAAACCAAGGATGATTTTTGTTCGAAAATTGAGAACCATATCCTCAATTCTTGTTCGTTAATTAAAATTTTTAACGGGTCACCATTATTCCAAAGCATATATTCTTATCAGAGCTATCTTCGGTAAAAACTTTTCAACTACATGAGAGTCGGTTAACAACCAGAAACGAAAATTCGAAAAATTTTCGAATATATTACCTACGTGTAATAATTAAACATTTAATTGTTTATGGCTGAAAAGTTTTATCACGTTGGTAAAAACTAGAAAAACTGTACAGGGTTTTTACACAAATAATATTTCGTTTTCAGATTTCACCATTTTCTAGTTATCTTTTATCGTTAAATTTCTGACGAAACGATGGATGTTTTAATAAAAAAGTGTATAATATATTTTTACAGGCTATCCACTTGTTTATTGTAATGCCAAATGAATATTTATCTGTAGTTTTCCTGTATATCACCTAACCACCGTATGACAATATTCATGCCAGAAAGACACTTGTGATCTAAGCCTATTATTGAACCTGCAATCTTCGATCTTACTGGTAGCTTCGAAGGTGTACTGTTTCAATATATCGGCGACCAATAACCGTACTTCGTTGTACTTTCACATACGTCTCTGTATAGAATTTTCGTGGTATGAAATTATTGGCTGATCGTCAGGACTAAATATGGTCGGTATTTATTGTTTTATTCAGGTTGAGGTTCTTTATAAGCTTTGATAATTTGAGCCCTTTCTATAAAGATCATTTCATTAAAAAAATTTATGGCTCTCCGTACTTTGAAGAGTACATTTTTGTAACAAAAACACAGATTAATAATGCACCTGAATTTATTTTGGATTTCTTCTTACAGCCCTATGGTGCTGATCATAATTTCCGAGAATTACATTTGAAAAGATTCTTATATAATTTTGTTCTTTCGAAAGTATTTGACAGTATGTTGTCTTGAAAGCCTCTTCAGAGATAGTTTATTAACTCTTCTTTTATCAGACGGCTTATCAAACTCTTCAGTTACTGATTTCATACTGTTTGTATTTTTTTTAGCACATAAACTAATGCACATGTCTGTAATCATTTTGCACTTAAACTAAACAAACAGTATGAGAAAAATCCTGTGTTAAAAATTTCCGAAAATAATTGGATCGAAAAGTGCGCGCGCGGGGTGTTTGTGTGAGAGAGAGGGGGAGAGAGAAGAGAAATGTAAAAAGTATAACGTAATAAAATTTATATTATGATTCCTCTTACGGTAAAAACGTCAAAATGTTTGACTCTGCTAATGTTTGGATGTATAAATTTAAAAAGTTACATACGGGGAGAAATTAATCGTAAATTAAATATATGGGAGCACATGAAATTAGACAAGTAAAAGAAAGGGAGCGCCATTGTAGGCCTGAACCGCATAAGGCCCAAACCTAACCCAATTCTTCAGGCATTGTTTCATACGAATGTACGTACTTATGCTTCGTAGTTATGTTTCCAGAGAGTAGTCCGTTGGCAGTTTTTTAGTTTACTAACTCTTGGTTACGGAGATTGGGAGTTAGTTGCATAATACAGGAAAAACGTAAGTTTAATTTCTTAAACGATGCTTGAGTTCTAATACGATGACCGTGAAATGACACGTAGGCGGAAATGATTAGTACCTGCAAGTGTTTACGATACTGATACTGATACTAATTTCGTTAAATACATTAAGCACGATAGTGCTTACATTATTATTAAGATAATCTGTGCTAAATCATAATTCACTTTGACATTCGATTTCTATAAACCCCCTTACGTGTAGGCTTTATATATGGTTTATACGTGTGTGTAGTTTACATGTAGGCCTATTGCTTAAACTAGTACTATTAAATCCAAACTTCTATATTCGTTCCCTCACTTTAATTCTTACACCTTGTTCAGTGCCTTCAAAGTTTCTATAAACACTTTCTTAGCAACCAAAAGCTTTCCTTTTGATGTTCATACCACTTCTGCTCTTCTCATGACATTATCCCAACACGATCCTTCAGATACTCCTGTGATTTTACTTCGTTTACGTCAGAAAAAATACTAGATTATAAGCTCTCCACGATGATCACTTCTTCTTTTCCGACTACCTCTCAACAAGGTCACCACAGCTTATGTTGTTATAATTTCGGTTTGTCGGGCTTTAAAGCCGTGGTCCAAAGTTGATCGAAGCAAACGTTTCGGCCGTTCCTTCGACGGTCATCTTCAGTGCAGAAGGCTGAAAACACTGACAAAGATTTTGTATTCAGTGACCACAGTACTGTGGTTAAGGCTCTTAACCACAGTACTGTGGACCTAACGTACGACACCCCGCGTTTGGTTGACTCGATACATCCACTGAAGATCAAGCCAGCCAGTGGTGCTGCTGAAACGTTTGGTTTTAATGAAAACCTTGGACCACGGCCAAACAGCCCGAAGGATAAGAATCGCAAACCATATTCTGTCATTTTGGTACAAAAAGTATGTTATCGACGTTTTAGAAGACGAATCAAAATGTGAAAGACGTCGCGGTAAGTTTGCTGTCATAATAAGAGAAGAAACATGTCTAAATGGTGTAGATTGAAATTTTATTCGTTAAATTTTATTTGATTTATTACCAGGAAAATGTTTTATCACCTGTCAGTTTTACCTAAGGTGTCTAGATGTGCTAACTATATTTGTACAGAAATAATGTCTGATGAAGTCATTTTTGGCAGCTCTATTATTTTGAACGAATGGCACATCATAGACTAGAGAAAAATACGAAAAATTTGAGAAAAATAGTTTGTACGAAACTATAAGAATCTAGGCTAATTCACTGGAACACGTGCAAAGGGACATCACAGAAGATACAGAAGTTAAAATAAGCTGAACGGTACGTATGTGTGTCATAAGTAAACATGACACCCACCATTATTTCCAGAAATAACTCAGCGCTGTGACGAACGTTCGTGTGTCTTTGCCTACTCTTCATCTGCACCATCGTCTCCCAACAGGTTAAATAACCACTTTCCTTATATTTTGTCTCCTTTATTGTGATTCGAACACGGCAACGTCCTTTGAGGAAGGGGATAAAGTTACACTTGCAACAGCAACAGAAGAATAGGGCCTACGTCACAAAACAGAAATACAAAGAAGTACTGGTATGGGTACATCTCTTGATTTTCACATCGTACTTCTTTCACATGTTCGACGCCGCGTCTCAAAACAATCGCTACATTTATCATCAAACCGACGGACTTTATTAGATATACGTGATGCGGAGTGGTTCGTATTGCGTCCCTACATACGCAAACGGATACTATTTCTTTACGACCAAATATTCTTTATGTTTTGTTTAATTTCTAATTTAAAATTTAAGAAATAGGAATAACTCATCGGTGACAATGTTATTATATTTTCGGTTGTCTGAGTAATGCATGCGGGTGTCTATACGCATTGAAACAGAAGCTGCCAAGACACGGCATCGCCCTAGAATACGGAAATAACTCACCACCGTATCTCCTTGGTTACACGTTTACGTTTCCACTGTCTGTGCTCCAGACGCACTTTAACAGTAACTGTAAAACGATCGTAAACTGCCTACTGGAAGTCCGTGTACATTTCTGTTTACACCCGTCAATCTGAAAATGAGGAATTATCAATAAAGAGACCAGTTCATTGCAACGTGCTACTTTAAACTCGTTTTTGTTAATAGACTTCAGACCGATTTCAACCGTACTTTAACAATTTATTACATCCTCAGTTTTCTTTACATTGTAAAATACAGAATACATATCATTATTATAATAGCAAAGTCCTAAAGAAATTTAAAATTTACCTAACTACATAATTCAGTTTTGGCGGTAATAACTATTTAAAATTATATAGCATTCGGAAATAAAAGTAATGTGTCGCTGTTTCCACTGATGGCCAGTAAAAACAGTGGATCAGTATTTATGAGTTGAGAGTACGTATATGAGTTGGTAGGAACATCAGTGACGTACGGGAAACATCGCTGCTCTAAATGCTGACTAGTGTTTATGGATACCACCTGAATGCATGCAGAGATTGATCTGCCTCTGGAAACAACCACACCTATGCGAAATGACCTAATGTTCAAGGTATAATTTTACCAGTTCTTAGATAGGTAGACGGCGTCATGAAGAGAATTATCTAATTATTCGTGTAGTGTATCGTCATATATTGATTTATGAACATCAGAATACCTCGAGACAGAATAAATTACTAAAAATAAAGTCGCAACTGACACGTTTCTTAAAAAATTAATTAATTTTTTTATTAGCCAGGCAGAAAAAAAACGCTTAGAGCAAAACCTGTATAAATTGTAAATCGACGGCTATAGTCTGGTTGTGGGGATAAAATGAATCACACACGATGTAAAAGTGATATTTTGAACATACATTTGAATTCACTACAGAGACAACCAGTCTTCATGTCGTTTATATTCAGGCAAACGGCAGAATTTATTCAAGGTCGATTCACTCCTGTACTCTGACACCGGTGTACAAGATAAAAAAGTTGTCACCGAGATCAAAACGCACAAAGAAGGCGGCACATAAGGTGCATGGAGTATAAATGGAGTTATAAAATCTTGCTACTACGTCACAATTACGAATGTGAGTTGTCATGTTTATGGCAACGTAGACCTACGTGTAAAATAGTAAAGTAACCTTCACTGCAAATGATAAATATTTTTGTTGTAAGTTATAGAAGTGTACTACACACGTTTCCACAAGGTGTTCATAATTAGAGCAAATGCGTTTCTGGTATGCAAAGGCTGTGCCAACATTTTAAAACGTATTTGAATCGAATTATAACAGGTACAAGTTATAACAGGGTGAATATAAAGTTAGTTGAAATTGTACTATGAACTTAGAAAGTATTACAGTTACTACGGTAAACCTATTGTTTTCTGTGACAGGACAAGAACAAAAAATCGTGAACCTGGACTTGCCGTCTATAGCTTTACATACTATCATATGCAAGCGATAACCGAAGCTTACACGTAATCTCTTCGTGAAGCAAATTGTTCCGTCACCAGTTTAGCAAGAGACTAAAACTCTGTTTTTCCTCTTCAAATGAAACAGGATTTGCTACTAACAACTGCCGTTACATTACAACGAAGCAGTTACGGAAGCAAACCTGGGGTTTTGTTGCAGTTCATTTAAAAGCCTATATCGGACGAGTTTGTGTCAAAGGTTTAATACTGCAGTCTGCACAATATGTCGCAATATTATATTTCGTTCAAAACAACGAGTCAGTAATCACTGGGTGGAATCAGGATCCCTTACGATAAGATCGGCCGTGAAGTTTTTGCGCGCATAGCCTACTCTGATACAGTACGCCTAATGTTTGTTCTGTGAACAGGCCTTACCGACTGTTCCCTGAAACTTGCGGATACACGTGCATTGTTTGGAGAAATGAAATTAACATAAAATTTCTGCGTAAACATTTGAAAATATGCTTTAAAATGTCGATACATCCGAGCACTACAGATCACAAAAGCGTTTGCTCTGGTGAGCATATTATGGAGACATGTAAAGTCGCGCCATTAACGGAGTCGCAAAATCTCTGTGTCTCAAAATAAAACTATTTTTAATTTTCATTTAAGGGTACTTACCTAACGCACTAATAGTTAACGAATTTTTCGCTTAATACGCGTTTTCAACATCACCAAGAAACGAAGCAACACACAATCCACAGTTGGTCAATGTGCTGTCTGTACGAAACTCGATGCATTGGATGTTGGCGAAACAAAGGATATACGTTTCGAGTTTTTGGATGTAAACTATCTTTGAATCTAATTCATTTTATTCGTTCAAGTAAGCTGTTTAAATTATGGTTTTACCAACTTCACATGGTTTCAAAAAATTATGGAAATAAACTTGAAATACACAGGAAGAACAATCTAAAGACACGCACTTAAAGCACGCATCCGCACACACACAAGAAAATCAACATCATTGCGCTACGAATAATAAGTGATGGGCTCATTTGAATGTCATGTTCAAATCTGCTGAACAACATATTCGCGAGACAACACGAAACGGTGTGTCAAAAAAGGAACTGTCGTATTTGACATAAAGTGTAACATTTAAGCAGTTTAACATCGCTATTATTGTAGATTATTTTTTAATTCATCTATGACTTCTGTCAAAAACAAAAATAACAGAACCAACTACATGAAACACATAAGACACATGATTCATAATACACAAACACTAAGTACATGGAAGTGTCAAATAAGTTCAGTTTCCATAAAGTTAATACAATCAACGATAGATAATGGTTAGTTGGATTAATCATTATAAAATAATTTGATAAAGCGAATACCGGAAAGTACTATTTTTCAAAGAGAAACAAAGTCTTTATTCAATTAAATAAGTTGTAAAGTGTACCATGAACGATACATTTGCAGTTATATTCTACGGATACACGAGACTTAAAACATACAATGTAAGCAGCTTCTGTTGTCAAGATATGGCATACAGAATTACGAACACGCACCCACGGAACTGCTTGCAGAACTCTTTTTATGCGCTATTAACTTTTTACATTTTTGGAAACTAGTTAAACAATGTTACAGGCACACTTCTATCTTAAACTGTTGAATAATTAAGATATTGAGAGTAGTTTTTAAAAATTAAATATTAAAATACATACAGAAAGCACACAGTTAAGCTTATTTAAATTGCATGAGTATCATATTAGTTTTTTTGTTAAAATGAGACTGTGGTTGGAATGCAGTCAGACTTGCACAACGCTTTGTTCAAGCCCTTCTGTCTCCGTCTCACTGTCCCGTTCCTTACTCAAACAAACCATCTGCTCTTAACGCTGATTACTTATTGAAATTCAGGCATTCGAAACTTAACAACAGGAATAAAAGCAATTAACGATAGGACGTTGAACTTACCCGGTGCGGGGCTCTGAGTAGTCGGTGAACGGCAGCTATTTGATTTATCAAAGGTAAAGTACAACTGAATGTATGAACAGGTGGTCTAGGTGGTTCAGGAAAATTTGTTGTATAAGCAAAAGGATCTATATCGTTTAAGTACTGCACACGGCAAGTAAGCGCCATGACACACACACTCACACGCGCACAGAACAACTGATGTTTTAGTTTACCTCATCACGACCTGCAACCAACCTGCCCTCTGCCGATTCAGTTACAAACTAAAAATTTAACACTACTACAAACTGCATTTGTGTAGTTTTCGATAGAATGAACAAAAACTATGGAACAGCTTTAACGTTGAAAACAAAACTTATTTATTGTTCAGTAAGTTCTGTCTGATTTGACCAGATCACTAACGACGTATGAACGTTAAGAATACTTGAGTTTTTAATGACTGGTTTTAAAAACTTTATTGCACATTATACATTTTAAAGTTGACGCGAACTCTATTTCCTGTCAATTGGTGATTTAATTTGTTTCTATTCAATTTGTATTTTTTACACATGATTTTATTTCGATCTCAAAATGCTTTATAATTTAAATCAGAAAACAATTTTACATTACAAATCGTTTTGAAGATAAAATTACAGTACGACAAAACTTTACTTTGAACTGTTTGGATTTCTAACAATTAAAGTTAGGCTTCTTTATATATTTTTTTACATTCTTCATATCATAAAATATCTCCGTATGAACCAAGTCAGCACTGGCATCTTTCAAGTGTTGTAATGAAAACTAGTAATAATAATAATAATAATAATAATAATAATATAATAATAATAATAATGTTTGATTTATAATATAGCCCTAAATACTGTGTATTATAACATTTACATAGTATATGTTATAATATAGTATAACACAGTATACGTTATATTAATATGTTGCCCAATTATGTGTTATACGATTAATGTTTATAATAAATAATTCTTTATATTTTTAAAAACAAGAATGTACTTTTTAATAGTTTTTACAATGTTTCGAAACTTTTAATTTAATTTACTGTCTTCATCAGAATTATAATATAAAGTAGGCCTATTATTTATTATTTATATAAATAAGAAGAATAATGTGAATATAATTAATGTTAAATATCAGGCCTCGACGTTTTCTTATGTTCAGTATTCAATTTTGAAAAGAATTTATTGTTAATTATTTTAATGTATTTCTAGAATGTAAATACAGTAATATCACACTTTGTTTCATCGAATCTTTTGCACTAATCAGTGAATTTTCAGCAAGTATCGCGTCATGCATAATTAAACACAATATTGTTTAATCATATCATTAACATTAAGGTTTTCTGTGTAAACATTAACCGATCGTATAAATGAGTGAAGAGTTTCACCGTAGCATTATTCTGATTTCATAATTATGACGAACTGTTATAGTTTATGTTATTATTTGAATATGCTCGTACAATCACCTTCGAAAATTATAAGTTAAATATCAGAGAACAAAGCCCCAGGTGCGGTGCCAGAGACGACACACGCCAGCACTCTCACTCTCGGACTGTGGAGAACGGATGTTCTTTGTCTACTTTATATAGATACTTATTCTATCTAGACAGGCTGATGCTATCTAAAACTTTTTCATCTTATTTGTGAATACATAATTTGCTTAACTGTGTGTGCACGTGCCTGACTGAGTGAGTGAGTGTTGACATAGGCTAACTACAGTGCGTATGCTTACTTGTTTCCATTCTAAACCTTCTAATATTTAAAGTCGAGATCGATACGACTGTATGTCATTCGAAGCTAAATCAAGGAATGAATGGGTTACAACCACCACGTGCACATTTTTATCTGTCAAAAGTTGAAGATACATTTATTTATTTAAACTAAAAGTAATCTCAGCAATCGTTGCGTGTTTCGACACGGAGGCTGCGATCCGCTAGTTGGTTAGTATTTCAATAGACTTATCTTGATCGTTTTAAATAAAATCTATTACCGTCTTCTTCAATAGAGCTCGAGATCCAGGAGGCATAGTGAAAGTGTAAATATTGTTTCCCCTATTCGTCGCACAAGTTGACTGGCACACTGCAAATTGTGTTAAAGACTGGCACAGTCCTGTGTGTCGTAGCGGACTCGAACAAATATAACGTACAACGAAGTACATAAAGGATGATATGGTGGGTATACCTCAGTCCCTGTAACCAACGATGTGTAGGCTGTAACGTGGTCCTCTAATGAGCTTTTATGGTCACCTATTCTTACTGCATACAATTTCTTTAACTAAGAGCCGTTTATAAATTGTACAACCACTGTCAAGATAGTTACAGCAAGAACTGTCCTCAGCATTCCGTACTCTAGAGATTTCCAGGCCTAACACCATACTTGGCCCATTCGTCCGTTATAATAATAAATTTAGATCTAAATTAAGACTGTTGGATCTCTAGAAAATAACCGTTTTGCACAACTGTAGATTATGTACCGGTATTGCAAAACTCGATGAGTTGAGACATACAAAGCGTAGTCAGCTGGACGCTGCAGCATAAATCGGGAGGAAATTATAAAATGTATAAATAAAAAATGCCGAAGGAAGGGTTCGTAAGAACATATGTATGTACTAAACACGAATTTGGAACTCAAATAGAAAGAAAGACTGCAAGTAAAGTAGAAACAGTTCTAGGAGTGGAGAACGTTTTGTCACAACGAAGTGAAGAGGCAAAATGTAATCACGTTATGCCGTCTACATTAGAGAAGAATAGCTTCCTGTCATATGTAGAGTATTAAAAAACGTAGCTCAGCAGTCTACGAACAAATGCAAACTATCTACGAGTGAAGTGAGAATCAGAGTTCAGAAAAACGTTTAGAATAAGGGTTATTTATATAACTGAAGAAAGTAAATGTCGCTAGAAGTAGATGATGTTTGCAACAGCCAATATCTCGGCTACAGAAAAACAGCAAAAAGTATATCTCCTGGTCTGGCATCTGTAAAATGTTGTAAATAATTGTGTAGTGGATATTAGATGAAAACACCTGTGACGAGAAAAATTTTTGATTAACTGAAAATTGATATACTGTAGTTTATAAACAGTCCGATATTCAAATTGCACATCGAAATTTCGCATCCAACAGCAAGGACTAGCCCAAGGAGCAGTGCTGAGCTGCTCGCTGTTTAATATCATGATCGACGACATTCTCGAAGCAGTGAGAAGTGTGCCAGGCGTCAAAGCGCTCCTCTATGCGGACGACCTTCTCATCTGGGCAACCAGTGGAAACACACTGTCACTTGAGGCGTGCCTGAACGAGGCCTTAATAAAACTCGAGATGTGGCAAAGCGAAACGCAATAACAGTAAATTCTGGCAAAACCACCTTTCAACTGTTCTCACTCTCTACAAAAGTACCGCCAATTAGCCTATTTTACAGCGGGACAGCGCTGGAAGAAAGCGCCATTTCTAAATACCTGGGAGTACAATTGGATAGGCGCTTAACGTGGAAACCTCATGTGGACCAAAGCGCGGAAAGGGCTTTAAAAAGAACACAACTACTAAAGAGATTGACAGCCACTAAGTGGGGAGCTAACCAAGATGTCCTAAAGACTACCTATAAAGCATATATTAGACCCATGCTAGAATATGGAAGCGAAGTCACCGTCACAGCAAGCGCCAGCGTACAAAACAAACTCGATCTCGCACAAAATATAGCCCTAAGAGTAATAACAGGCGCTGCAAAATCCACCCCCATCGAGGCCATGGAGGCACAAACCCAGATAGAACCATTACAGTCATATAGAGAAAGGTCAGCACTGCGATTCTGGGAGCGCTCCAGGCGTGTCTACAAGCATCTATGGAACGACTACCGACAACCTACTCCCAGGCTAAAGACACAAATAACCCCATTAACCATGTACAAAAACATCGCCGAAAAATACGATATTGCCCTCACAGAAACAGCGCCGCTGAATACCCATCAGGACTCCTTCAGTCTCTTACCCCAAGCCAGCTACCATCTTAAGAACCACTCAGCACCTAAACATGCATCCACAGATTTAGAACTAAAGCAATCAGCTTTGCAAACCATCCACGAAGATTATCCCGACCAAGAGTGGATCCATATCTACACTGACGGCTCATCAATTCCGGGCAATGGAAAAACAGGAGCTGGGTACTATAGCCGCCTTTTCCAAGGACACTTAGCCGTGGGCAGCCCCCTTAGTAACTACGATGGGGAAATCGAAGCAGTTCACGCTGCCGTTGATGAACTGGAAAAAATCACTCCCCCTTCAAAAGCCGTGCTCCTAGTCGACTCGCAGGCCGCAATACGCAGTCTATCACGGAACTCTCAAACCGACTGCCAAAGAACTATCGACTGTAGAAGGAAACTGGAGACCCTGGCGAGTCGAGGGTGGATCCTAAAACTCGAATGGATACCCAGTCATGTCAACATCTGGGGCAACGAGGAGGCCGATAAACTGGCCAAGCAAGGAACAACCCTACCCCAGCCTACCCGCCCGCAGTCCCTACAATCTTCCAAAGCTCAAATAAACTCCGCCGTCAGCATATGGAATAAGCGAAGACTGTCTGAGGCGGCCGCCGGTAAAAAATGGGAAAGCCTCGTCACCGAGGGTCCAATCAACCCCAACCTCCCTCGTGCAGTGTGTGTCGCCAACTTCCGACTAAAAACCGGACA
This sequence comes from Magicicada septendecula, assembly GCA_034769895.1. Taxonomy (NCBI): domain Eukaryota; kingdom Metazoa; phylum Arthropoda; class Insecta; order Hemiptera; family Cicadidae; genus Magicicada; species Magicicada septendecula. The sequence goes on from CM068367.1 coordinate 461,150,397, forward strand.
CGACTATCTCGCTTCACATCTGCACCGCCTGCACGCGCTGCCAATCCCCGATTGCCAGCTGTGCAGCCACGCGACGATGGACGCCGACCATCTGAGAGACTGCCCGGCCTTAGACCACACCCCGTCCAACGAGGACACCGAGATCGCCGAAGCCCGACGCTACTGGTCAGCGCGTCGCCTAATGGCTCAACAGTCAAGGGTGGGCGTTGGCTAGTAAGTAAGTAAGTTTATAAACATAGTGCTGGCTTCGTTCTGTTTTGATTGTTTGCTCTGAGTCATAATCCACATATAGTCCAGTAACAATGATTGTTAGAAGTGAATAGCCACGTGGCAACGCGTTGGACACGAAAAAGCTGAAACTTCTGTGGCGGAGATGGGAAAAGAACAATAGGATGATTTGTTACATAAAGACGAGATGAGACAGGCTGTAATCAAAGAGCAATACTTTTCTGCAGTAAGAGAAATGCCAGTTGAAGAAGAAACGCAGAGCCTTCTTCATAGAGACAATTATGAAATAGAAAGAACCGTTACCAATATCGAATGAAAAGCTGAAAATGAAAACTCAGCTCCACTAGCTTAAGAAGAGGAGGCGTTTAACGTGAAACTCACTTCTTCAATAAAGAAAACTCAAATGTTATCTACAGCACAGCATATACTTTTACTTCGGTACATAGGTTTCCAAACACAGGTTCAAACCGTCAACCTGACCGGGTGAAGAGTTGTGATCCAACTCTAAATAAAATGGTAAAGATTACATCTACTTTTATTTACTGCACGGAACAAAATGCAGTAATGTATCTGTTGCAACTTTATCTATCTGTTACAATGATCAGAACAGTGTCTGAATGGGAAGGCAAGAGACCAAATGAATCTCAAGAACGTAATGTTAGATTAATGTAATTGTGACGTGTCAAAGTAATTAGTCACGACAGTAATAAAAAATGCAGTCGGTTTATTATCGAAGGCGTAATCAATTCGCTCTCTAAATTTAACTAAACCAACGAAGTTTCCATAATAGTCTACTAGCCTATTTGAAGGTTATCAATTTCATGTTTTACAGATTATTATTATTATTATTATTATTATATCATCATCATCATCATCATCATGACAAAACATTATCTCATTTTTCACAATATTGTAAAAATAAAAATTATATTAATTCCGAATAAAGTATAATGAATGAAGTATTTTGGAATGTCAATCCATTTTGACTGCTTTTCTTAACATATGCGTTTGAAATGATTCAATAACTAATAACTCCTAAAAGCATTTTCAAAAGAATTAATCATATGGATAAAAATTCAAATATTATTATATTATTCAAATATTATTAATATTTTAATATTATTATTATTATTATTCAAATATTATTATTATTATATTATTATTCAAATATTATTATTGCTGGCACAACTTGAGAAACAAATGATAATTTCATTCTTGCATTCCTGTTATAATACTTTTTAGTCTTGTTAAACTAAAAAGTATATTAGAGTTTTACACATTACATAATAGTTAAAAGTGTAAGAAATATGTACCAAAACAGCATCTCAAATCGTTCAGAGTCGTTTCGGCGAGTCTCGATTGCAGAATGAATGTTGCAAAATCAATGGCGTAACTAATGGGCTGCAGGGAGTTAAAATTAATGGGGCGCAGTGCAAGAGGCCCCGTTTTAAAAAGGCTAATTAAAAATCTTCGTTTCCTAGTTCAATACTTAGCTCTCTACTTATCTTATTATTTCAAAGACATGGCATTTTTTTGTAGAACCTTAATTATTCACGTCATGACCGGTTCTATTGCTCTTACGAATTCTTCAATTTTGTACCTTTTTTTTAAAACTTGATTTATTAATTAACAAATAAATCTTAACACTGGCGATAACGTAACAGTAGACTGTGTATAAAGTTACACAACATCACGTTTATGCAAGAAGCTTATACTGTTACATCTATCTTATTCAGCCCTTATCATGGTTAAAATCATACTGTTTTGCAGATTAGTATTTATTAAATGGGAATTAGTTTGTGACAGAAAGTAACTGAAATACACGACCTGATTAGATTCGCCATTTTCTTCGGAGAGCATATGTTTATGTTTGTGCGATTACATTCCGTTTGTCGCTCTTTCTGACAGTTGTGATTCAGTTGCAGTTTGCCACTGTCGCGACCAAACAATTTCCCAGAGGTGACCCTAGAAATTACGTGTAAATATATTTGCGCCAAAATTTGCTTTCCTCTTGTCTCATTTTTAACATATACATATCACTTCCGCACATTTGGATTACTGCCTTATAATTTGGATTCACATTTTTTTGCACGCTCACGCGCTCACTCGCTCGCACACACACACACATTTGCTTTAAATTTATTATTAGCTGAAATCACCATCTTTATGAAGTGCTGAAATTTATTACATTCACCAAATGAATATCGACGGATTTGGAGGTTTTATTATGTTTATTGTAATAAAAAAGATTGGTGCGTAGTTAGAAATTAGGACAGACTCCAGGACATTCAGTGCATACTGAATATAATTACGGTTTATAAAGTGTCTTCTTCAAACATACAACCCTCACTAATTAATGTTTTTCACACCGATGACACGATTTTAAAACTTTTAAATAGCGTGACGGTAAAGAATGATTGACAGAATACGACGGTAGTAAATAAACTTGATCGCGGTGGCGCGTTGGGGGGGGGGGGACTAACGTTGCAAGGAAATTCAAGCATGTCGCTGGAAATTAAACCATAGTTACAAGAAAACTAAAACTGATGATTAAACAAAATTTGTCGTGTAGGAAACGATTGGAGTAAGTCAACGGTCACCTTGTTCAGGTAATTTATAAAATTGCATCGATAAATCCTGTAATCTAATATATTAAATATCACTATTACATTAACGATTCGGAACACTAGGTTTTTATAAGTAAAAGCATAAAGTTTTACCTTATAGCCTGAACCGGTTTTCTCCTTTAAAAGGTTTCTTCAGCGGCAGCCTCTGAAGAAGCCTTTTAAAGGAGAAAACCGGTTCAGGCTATAAGGTAAAACTTTATGCTTTTACTTATAAAAAACCTATAGTGTTCCGAGTCGTTAATGTAATAGTGATATTTAGTTAAGTAACGGACACGTCATGGACAACGAAATCCAAGAATATTACTTATTGCCATAAAACGTCTATGCACCATGACTGCCTGCTGGAATAAGTTAATAAAAAGTTATTGTACAACGACCTGTGTGATGTCTAGTACTAAATGTGCGCAGTTTCTCTCTTACAATTTAGGATAATTTAAGACCTGAGAAGCAGATTATACCTATGTTGACCAGTTTATATTACTTTCAATATAAATTATGTATACGGAAATGTTGCATACGGAATTCATTTAAACAAAGCATCTAAAATTAGTCAACTCATCCTACACAATTTTCACTAACCGTATTATTTGACCAATAAGCAAGACACACCTTTGTGTTAAAGTTACGTTTTTAATAAAAACCACGTTCTGTACTGTTCGGACAAGGCCGACGGCAACTAGCAACGGCCCCTCGTCTTATACTCTGTACGTAAGATACTTTATATTGAAAGATAACGTACCAAAAAGTGTTTTAAAAATGATTTTTGAAGTGTCTGAACACTAATGTACCAGATGGTCAAAAACAAAAACGCGTTTCATTGATTTTCTAATCTCAGCGATTAACAAATTTTTACGACAATTAAATAACGACAATTTTTTGTTGTGAAGCTGTCAATCTTTTTATTAATTAAATTTCTTTTAAGCCCACGCAGTGTTAGTATAATATAATAGAAATATTTCATAATAATTTGAAGTTCAATTTTTAAGAGTGTTTGTTTCATTAGATAAAGGCTTGCCAACAAGTTTCCTACAAGTGACCCCTTATATTTACGGAATCTGCCTTCAATTCTTAATTAGCAGCCTATCCTATTCATTTATTTAAAAGTTAATGTGATTAGTAAGTTAACTTTATTAAAATTTAATGTGTTTTAATTCTCTTGTACCCGATATAATATTCGTCATCGCTTATTGCATATTTTAAAACCACAAGCATTATTAATACAACAAATATTAACTTTGCTAATGATAAATATATATTACAAAAAACATTTGTTAAATTAAACTTAATAAATCTTTCATTCAGCATTTTTCTGATTAAGAGTTAACAATTTTTACATTATTTTTATGAATTTGTTTAAATTTTGAATTATATTAATTGAAATGTAACCACTTCAGTAACGTGTAGAGAAAATAAATAATCAGCATTTTTATCAAATCTTTTTGGTTTTTGTGCTGGAGAAAGTGTCTTTAACAAAATGCTTGTTTTCAAAAACCCAAGAAGATACAAAATCGAAGTTCAAAACCTAGTTACATTTAAAATGTTATTCGACCTATTAGGCTTGTTGAGTCCTGGTAGAAAAAAATACCTCTCACAAGTTCATGCGAAATGTTTGATGACGTTTCAAACTGATGTTTGGTACCATTCGCAGTATAGTAACAGACCTAATTTGTCAATAATAAGCCAGATATATCAGTACAGATTTAACAGGACTTTGCTCATTAAATTTATTATCTAAAACAAATATTTTTGTAACACTGCACTGATGGATTTAAAATAATGCGTGGAAGTGGAAATATGAACAAATTTGACAGCACCGCGCCATCTGCTACCGCACTCTGGTGTGTGAACAGCACACGTCGGATCATATTTTAGGCGATTTTCTTTCACTCTGGTGATATTGACTATAGTAATATGGTATCTTAAAAGCACTAGTACTTGATGAATATTAAATACGAGGTACTTAATATAAATATTAAATACAGAATCGTACTTTTAATTTGTTCAGGATTCTGTTTTATTTGGTAGCAAAGTTTACAGGGTCTCTTGTCTGTGATATATTTTTGTACATGATGTAGGCCTGCCTATTACAAACCTTTAATTCTATGCCTTTCTTTGTGGCCTCCAATATTCTAACAATTTAATTTATTTATACTTCCAATTTTTTATTGAACCTAACCCTTCAGATAATTTTCATGTAAGCTTACAAATATAATGCTAATTAATACCTGTGGTAATGCATGCATGAAAGAGAGGGAGAGAAATGTGAGTGAGTGAGTGCGAGAGAGAGAGAGAGAGAGAGAGAGAGAGAGAGAGAGAGAGAGAGAGAGAGAGGGAGGGAGGGAGGGAGGGAGGGAGGGAGAGAGAGAGAGTCTTAAGCATTAGGCATAATAGTATTTTGAAATTTCTACCAACAGTTGATATATGTAAAACTATTCAACCTTTTACAATAAGAAACCAAAGAATCTAAAGAATTTTTATTAATTAATTTATAACTTGTAAAATTGATTTTATAAATCTAATAATAATACTGAGGTAAATTAATTAATTTCTTTACATGAAAATATATCTAATACTGTATATTAAAAATAATCCTGCTCTGCTAAGTGTCAATGGGAAATACAGAAAGTGGGCAAGTGGGCAGATAAACAGAATACTCTCTTGTCCTACCTCTAAAAGGAAAGGAGTCACTTATTGACTAACTGCTAAAAACATAGAGAGAGTAGAGAAAACCACTGGATTAAACATTCTTACTATATGTCAAACTTAATGATGTTTTCAAACATGAAATAATCTGGAGATAAAATACTCTATCGTCTCAAATCTCTAGAAAGAAGAATATGTGTGGAGAGTAATTATTACATGAAGTTAAGCACTTGTGAAGTTACATCCATTTTTTTGGTTAATGATTAAAGTCATTAAGATGTATTTATTATGTGCGTCGATTGTGTGTTAAATAAAAGAAGATAACGTACAGTCTAAAGTATATGTGACTTTAGTCAGTGAATGCTTATGACATAGTTGCAAACTAATCCACATAAATGCTATAGTAATACAAATGTACACATCAACATTATCGCATGAAACCACAGCAGTTATAGACCAATGACCGATGACCTATTAACTAGACGAATTACAATAAGTCAAGAGGTGGTTGGAAAAAATGTTAATAGCTCGAAAAAAAAATGTTATTGGAGAGTTTGGTCTAGAAGGTGGAAATAAAAGAGGAGAAATAAATTCTGCAAGGAAGAAACAAAATTATTTACAATGACATTTGACATTCGCTCATTAAGAAAATACATATGAAAGGTGCCTGGGATTGTGGCAAGATCTCCTATTTTTATGAAACAGTCAAAGAATACCTTTAATAATATATAAAGGATTTTTAGTACTTACAAGTGCACCTCTAGGTATTCCAGTCGGTGATTTTCTTAGTTTTTCATCCAGTTTCATTAGTTGGTAAAATCGTCCGTTCGAATTCGATTTTCGTTGTAATGTTAACGTTATTTTTAAAATTTTTAAGTGTTGTGTTTTTAAGTGTTGTTTTATGTACCTGTGTCGACGACGCTCATCTGAGTGGAAATTTTTATATATGTAAGTTTACTAAATGATTCCGATTGAAGATGGAACACAACTGTTCCGAAATCCATCTCGGATGAAAAACTAAGAAAATCACTGACTGGAATACCTAGAGGTGTACTTGTAAGTACTAAAAATCCTTTATACAACACCTCCTATGTTTGTGTTAAGAGAAAATAGAGGATTTGTTTTGGTAAAACGATACCAGGAATGTGAGACTGTTAGTTACCAGACCTTGTAAAAATAATATCAGGTTGTAACTAAAGAAAATAAGAAGGATGAAAGCAGTTCTGTGATAAGATGATATGAAATTGATGATAGAAAAAGGTACAAACACTATTCAAAACTTTGATAAAAGTAAAAGGGAAAGTTAATAGATATCTAATAATGAAAATTAGTCTGAGGAAGTCAAAATGAATTGGACTGCTGTTAAATATGTTATAACAAATACTGTCAAAAACTATTGAATCCAGAGAGAATAAGCACAGATAAGCTGTGGCTAACAGAAAATTTAACTGAACTCAAAGAGAGAACAAGAAAACAAAAATATATTGAAAAATAATTTGAAATGTGCATAGACTGTGCATAGGAGAGTTAAAATAAAATTAATAAAGAACCCAAAAAAAAAGAAAGCATGCCTCTTGGAGAGTGACATACAGAAACATGTGACAGCTTGAATAAGGGGAACATAAAAAGAAAGCATGCTTCTTGGAAAGTGACATACAGAAACATGTGACAGCTTGAATAAGGGGAACATAAAAAGAAAGCATGCTTCTTGGGGAGTGACATGCAGAAACATGTGACAGCTTGAATAAGGGGACCATAAAAGAACCTTATACATAATTTCAAAAACACTTTAGAGAAATATGTCTACAAGGAAGTAGGCTTAAACAATGAAAATAGGAAATTTCTGACTGACAAGCAGGAAATAAGAAGTAAATGATACAATGAAAATTGTATTTAGAGAATCTCTGTCATGGTAAGTTTGTGTCTAGAAGAAGGAGAAAAGAATAAGCTAATGTCTTATATACCAAGGGATGAATTTGTCAAAGCATTAGATCAGTGGTTCCCAAACTTTTCAGTCCGTGGACCCCCTCAAAAAATTAAAAATTTCATGGACCCCGTGTGAGTTACAAAATAAAACAAACAGTAAATATGACACAAACTCTTATATTTTAATTAAAATTTATTAAAATCAAAATTCTCTGGATTTGCAAAATATTAATGATATCAAACATAGTTTAATGTGAACATTGAAACTGCATTTGAACAATTAGCTCTGGAATATTAAGTTTAATGTCTGATAATTTCAATATTAAGTCACTCTTGACATCAAGTTTATTTCTTTCTTTCTATCTTTCCAGCCACACATGTCCCAGCTACTTAGCCATAAAACCAGCCATACGGCAAAATGTTATGCTTAGATACAGTGCTTATACACAAGACACAGTGTTCATAAGCAAGATACAGTGCTTATATGTGGACTAAAACAACACGATCAGTTCTGTGTTGTGCAGTGCTCAAGTCAGTTCGGGTGACAAACAGATCTGCTACACAGCATGATTTAAAGACATTAGTTTTAAATTACTTTTATAATTACTTTTAAGATTCTAAAATTTACATTTTAGACTATAGAAAACTGGAGAAAATTATGGTATATTCTATTTTTTCTAAGTGTCTGCGGACCCCATGAAATATTGTCACGAACCCCCAGGAGTCCATGGACCCTGCTTTGGGAACCATTCCATTAGATGATGGGGAGGCAGTTAGGTGTGATGGAATTCCATGTGAATTAAAAAAAAACGAATGAAAAGAAAAGAAAATTTGCCTATTTGCAGTAACCAAGGTGATGTGTATGAAAAGGTATGCTTGCTGGAGGACTTTTTATTTATTGTTGGAAGTTAACAATAGTGCTGCAAAAAAAAAAATAATAAGAATACAAACTACAAGCTGAGAAGAACTTGACATCTTCACATGAATTTTTGTTATATCAAAAGTTATAAACATTTTATAAGATAAGATATGTAAAAAAAAAATCCTTTTAAAATATCAGTTTAGTATTTGTATAACCAGATGCTAACACAAGACTGTATTGACATTTCATATTGTAGTTTTAAAAATGGAACAACTGAAAGAATAATTATTCTTTGCTTTTGTGGGCTAGCTACAGAAAGGCTCTTGACAAAATCCATTGGCTTATATTTTTTAAATTATGTTCAACCCATTAAAAACATTTAAATGGATTTCAAGAGTCAAAGATAATATATGGATACAACAGAAGTTAAAGTGTAGAATTAGATATAAGGATGTTTAATATGGAGGTTCAGATAAAACAATGGCACTGTTTAAAGGGTCCCCACATACGATGTTCAATTATTTGCTTTCAGATTTTAGTAACTTTCTTTTCGGTTTTCATATTGTTTCACAATTTTCTCATATTGTTGGTTTCCCAGATTTCCCTTACAGTGTTTGAAAGCCTTGTCGAACTCTCAAATATTTACTTAATTGCCAGAAATAAGTATTGTATACATGTGTCAATTTACGAACCTGTCAGAAGACAATATCTGATTGTTGAAATTGTTGAAAAAGATTTCTTTATTTTCAAGTAAATTATTTTTATTTATTTATTTTTTTGCATGAATTAAAGTCTTGAGATGCAACACCCAAAGGTACAAAATTTTTAAAATATAGATAGGGACCATACATTTTTTTTCTATAAATTTTTTGTACTTTCATGTGTGACGGTACATGGAAAGAGAGTGACATTTTTTATGTTTTTGTGCAGGCTCTTATAAGATTGGCCTGTTCCATCTCCTCATATACATACAACAGGCTCTTGGATAAGGTACTAGATCAAAAATAGAATGAAAGATTTATAAAACTTAAACAGAGTACGTGGTCAACACATCAAAGGACCTGACAACTTCAGAACATAGTTGTTTACTTCTCCTTGGATAAAAGTTATATTGAGAAAATGGTAAGAGGATTTCAATAACCATATGGAAAATTTTACACAGTAACTACAAAGTAAGTGAGCATTTGACACATATTTATAGTTTATTGTTAATTCCTACTAACTTAAAATGATGTAACTTCAGTTAAGCAAAACGTTTTGCAGGCTAAGCAAAGCCAATGCATTATTTAATTAATGTACGATAAGGGAAGGCACTTGTTGAAATATGAATCAGAAAGGATTGCACAAATGTCTGTAAAACTAATTATAAAAATAAAGGTAAAAGTTATGAAAGATTAGTAATGTAAATCGGGTAAGTAGATGTAGTTGATGTATACATGATTAACCCAACCAGATAATATAAAGACTGGTTTGATAATAAGTATGGAAAATGCAAAAGTACTGCACCAGCTGAAGATAAACATAGGAGCAACATATGTTGCTGCGGAAGTGGACACTAATAGTAAGGTTTTGATATGTGTCAATGAAATGAAATAGTTGGGTAAAAGGAGAATAAATGATACAGGTGCAAGAGTTAGGTGTCAATTGAATAAGCTTAGATTGATTTTTGGAAAGTCAAGCATATTATGCCACAATGAATTAATTCCTCTTGGTATTTACAAGGAAAGTTTTCATCAGTGTTTACTTCCCCCATTGACTTACAGGTCACTAACATGGTCAGCAAACAGGAACTCCAGGATGCACAGAATCGAGTTGATACAAATAATAGAGACAGAAAACAATTAAATGGGTTGGATTTCATTGTCCATGACGTGTCCGCTACTTAACTATGTGTTCCGAGTCGTAGTGAAATAATTATATTTAATTAAATGGGTATGGAACCAAACTAGAATAGACTTTTATCATTTAGAGAATTCAGAAAATACTATAGAGGTGGGTAGGTTATTTAGATAGATGAGAAGACTGCAAATGACCATGAAGTTTCCTAAATTGGAGAACCCAATGTATTGGCCACAGGAAATGGCTGGTTGAAGTATGAAGGGATGAGCTAGTAGAACAAATGGACAAATACACTCTGGAGAGAAATCATTCGAGAACGAGAAATCACTGGAAACACCTATTTGCTCACCAGTAGACAGATAAGTCTTATTGATTATCATCATTATTGTATTAATATACATACATACATATTGTGACGCAACAAAAATGATAGCATTTATGTCACATAAAAGAAGATTCACAGATTGATAAATAAATTGATACTTAATCCCATAATAGAACAGAGACCCAATTATGACAATTATAGTCATAGACAAAATTAAATAAGAATGCAAGGTAGTGTTGAATAGAATAAACGAACCTGTAAAATAAATAATAGCTAAGGATATATGTTTAATAAAAAAACAAAACAGAAAAATGAAACAATGACGTAATTTATGGTAATAACAGATAAGAATTTTGTGTTAAAAAAGTATTATATTATGACAAAAATGTTATGATAAAGTTTATGTGATGTTATATCAAATATGTGTTGAGTTCATGAAAAATAATGAAACAAATAGTGTTATTCAATGACTGTCATAGAATGAAGTGTGAGGCAGTTAACCAATGTTCATAAGTTTGAATTTTGTTGTATGTGATCAAGAGATCAAGATAAATTTGTTATTAGATGTAGAAAAATAATTGTTTATACAAATGTTAATAATTAAGTTTGATTGTATGTACGAATTTATATAAAAGGGACTATAGATGCCTAACAGACATAACCACAGGTAGATCAATTTACAATAAAAGGCCTAACAGCCAAAAATACTAAATAAACACTTATAACTTAAAGGTTAGATGCATCAATTAATAATAATTAATAAATGCACTATGAAGAGCTAGAAAGAAGAAAAAACATTAAGTTAATAATAATATTTAATAAAATTTATACAAATTATAATAATACCATAATGCCATAATATCGATTGGTAAAAAATAATATCGAAGGTGGATTAAATATAATAAAAAAGGAAAAAACGGAATTATATCAAAAAACCAGTAGAAGATGTATATAAAATAATAAACCAGCTATCGGTAAAATTACATTCCGATAGGACAGCAAATTGACAAGGAATAGACAAAAAATATATGAAAGAAACACTATATAGTCAAAACATGTGGAAGCGGAAATTAATATAGGTTGCTAGGGAAAAAATTAAGAAGAAGGTTGTTGATTTATAAAAAATAACGAGATATTGTTTGGTAAAAACTGAACGTGATGATTTAAAAAAAAAACCAAGAAGAATATATTGAATCGTAATATTCGAAATCAAGAGATACGATTATAAAAAAGATAAAATTCCAATGACAATACTTACATCTATCACTAAGACAGATTAATAAAATAACGATACATTATGAAATAATAATCGAGAAGAAATCACTGAATTCTACAAGAAGAAACTTGGACTGTCCCATGTCCGAAGGGAATTAATGAAAAATTAATCAAATATAAAGCATTAATAGTAACACAACGCATAATATTCACAACACCAGAAATTATAACCTTGTAAATATACGGAACAACACTAACTGCTTCAACCGAAGGAAGAACCTATTTGGATCCTGGCGGTGTAGAAGAAACATCCATCGGGCTGTAAAACAAGTCAGAAGCTGTATTCCGAAGTGGACAGGACAAGAATTACTTTTATTAAACTGAAGAAAGAAAACTGTACTTCATAATTGACCAGAACAACGAATTCAGCGATCAACCGCTTACGTGATTTGCTTCGTTAGAGACTGGTAAAGTTATATTATATTAATCATACTAAATACACAACACATAATTTTTGTAAATCTTGCATTCTTATTATGTATTTTTAGTCTTCCCCACAGTTACAAGAACCTTCACACCCTGAAATAAATAAAATACAAATCAAATATAATATATAACCAAATATAAACAAAGGATCAAATAATCAACAATCGATACCTGAATCTATAGTCCCAATATATATTAATTAGGATATATCTTAGTTAATGTGAATTGAATACACAAATAAAGAACTTTGTATATTTGTCACACCTTGTTATTTGGAGTATGGTTTAGTGAACTGGAACAAAAGTAACTGAATAAGTAGAGAATAAATAGTTAATATAAACATCGAATAACCTACAAGTTTCGTTGAGCCGATACTACAGCGCTTATAGCGGAATTATCTGACACCAAAGAGGGAGCGTAAAAATATAAAATTAGACAGAACTCTCTTCAAGGCATAATAGGGTTGGATGAAATTTTAGAATAAATCTTAAGTTATTTAAGTTCTAGGCACACTAACACTGATAATTATTAAAGAGTTAAGTTAACATTAATTAAGTACATCCATATATTCCACAACTCCAAATATTTCCGAGAATTTATACAATTAAATTAATACAACACAATCGACAAATACAACAGTGGGAATTTAGACCGTACGTATCGGTTTACTTACAATTTGGCTTCCATCGCGGGACTTGAACAGTAGTGGACACACCGCGGTTAGTTACAATATAAATAAACATGTATAAATTAAAATTTGTATTAACATATGAAATGTGGTGGGACCGTTACCTCATTCAACCTGGATAATGCTCTAGTTTTAACTCTAGTGACATCATGTCAGGAACAAACTAGAAATTGGAAGAAGGGTTTGCTAAGCCATGGGCGGACTGGCCAGGTCGGCTGGTCGGCGATTGCCGAGAGCCTCGGGCCCCTGACCCCAAGAAGGTTCAGGGGGCCCCTGACCCATGAAAATTGTATTTCGAGAAAAAACTAGAAATATATATATATATATATATATATATATATATATATTACCGGTATTATTGTATTGAATAATACAATATTTAGATAATGTATTTAGACCTTTCTTGTCTAAATAGTGTTGGAAATAAATCTTCAGAATTTATTTTGGTCAGATTGGAAGTGGTCATTTCTCAGCCTTGTTTATATACAGCCTGTTTAGAATTTACTAATGGAGGAAAGTGAAGGAGGTTACTGTAGTGCATGCCTTATGGCAACTGACTGACGTGACGAGTAGTAGGCTATTATCATTTTTGTTTGAATGTCATTGCAGCATTCAGGGTTGAGGGGGGCCGAAGGCCTGGGAGGGCCTCAGGGTCTTATTTCAAGATTCAAAAGGGGGCCCATGGCATAAACTTGCAGGAGGGCCCGGTTAAAAAGGTTACGCTACTGGGGCTATGGATTGGTGGGACGGAGTGACAATGGACCGGGCGCCGAGCTCGAGGGGGCTCCGCTGCTGTAGTACACTGTGGAATATTTTTAATTGGGCTTTTATGTATATTTTTAGGGTATAAATGTTGTTTACAGTAGAAACAAAAAATTAACTTTTTAAGTAAATGGAAAACAACAACAACGTAGTGAAACATGTATAGTGGACCTAATGTTATTACAGGTCTATTATTTACTTTGACAACTAATCCCGTCGAGGTTGTTTTATTTTATTGTCAGTAAGCTTATCGCTAGGCTGCAGAGCCACAGCGAGACTAGGATCCCACACCCGAGTGTTTTTTCCCTGGACTCCAAATAAATGATTCTAGTACGTGGTAACTGATGTAGAAGTAGAGCTGGATTTTGAAGAAAAAAGAACTTCAAAGAAAAAAGCAATGCCTGGTAAAAAAAAGCCAAAGACAAAGCTTCTGAAGCCCCTGCTCAAAAATATAAATTGATCTACTTCAGTATTGTCGATTGTGCCAGAACTAGTCTTGAAGAAAGGTTTAATCCCAACAAAAAAGTTTTGAAAGACTGTTCCTGGCTGGACCCTAAACATTTCCATGAAATCATAAAAGTTGATAGTTTTCCTACCAAAGTCCTATGTAGCCATGTCTAAACTATCTAAAGTTGATCGAAGTCTTTTAGTAATAGAGCTGAAATAGTTTTCAGATCAGTATGAAAGTTTCATAAAGACTGAAAGGGGTGAGAATAAAAAAAAACAAGATAGGCCTAAGCTGAAGGAAGACGAAGAAGGCAGTGAGGATGATGATTTAGAATCAGAAGAAGAGGAAGATTATGTTTACTGCTCTGAGAGGAAAAAATGTTTTAGAATTTTAGCGTGTGCCTTTTCTGTTGTTTTTGAATTATCTAAATCTGGGCTCTTTACCAATCTTTACATAGCCTACAAGTTTGTATTAACTCTTCCTTGCACCCAAGTAACCTGTGAGAGAATGTTTTCTAAACTTAAAATTGTCAAGAATAGACTTAGGTCAACTTTAAATCAAGAGTTAATATCTAATCTACTGTTTATGAATGCACATAAACTATGTATGAATTTATCTGTATATAGTATGGCCCTCGTATATACTGTAATATAATATATCTGTAAGGCAAGTGTTATACTGTGGCTCTTGTGATGTTACAAAGACCACATAGCTCCTTGTCTCCTTTATTTCTCTCACCAAATCTGAATTGTCTTAACATATTATTAATGATTTTTTCTTTTCCCAATACTGCACTTAAGTTTCCCAGAACAACTACACTCTACTTTATTTTCTTCAAGTCTAAGTGAACACTGTATATCTATTTCCTCTCATCTTCATTATTTGTGATGGAACAATAAGTTCAGATAATTCTCATCTTTATTCTTTATTTTTTTCCAAGGTATTTGTTTTATTCTTTCTAATATATTTTCCAAATTCTGTGAAGCCTTTATTTCATTCTTGTTTACAATAAATTGTACACCTTCAGTCTTCTGTTAGATTCCCTTTCTAGCACAGTGTGTATCCATTTTTGACATATACAGAGCCCTGACTTTTTCCCACAACATTCCATTTTATACTTGTACTCTTGTCAACCTGTCTTTGGCCTTTAAGATATGTAGAAAGAGGTCTTGGCACACAGTTCCTATGCACCAATGATTCTTAGCTTCTCTTCTTCATTCATGATCAATTTTATTTTCTGTAGTCATGACCGTGACTCTCATACTGTGTCATTAATCTTGTGTGTTGAGAGTGGTTGCTAGTGGCCACCAGTAACCATCTGACTATTCGTATGGAGTAATTCCAGGGAAACATCTGCCTAAGGAGTCATCAGGTGGAGAAACTCTCCTTAGTACCAGTCACAGCAACTTAGTATACTAGCTTTCTAGCTCTCAAATTGCCAGTTTATTCCTATCATACTACTCCACAGATACAGGTTGCTTGTGATAACAGCTCCACCATGTGACTGTGTTGATAACAGAGAGGCCTATTTTGTGTATATGCTATCTTTTGATTTTTAATTTTGGTTTGAACAGACTGCTTCATAGTATAGTTCTGATTAAGATGTTAAGTCACCAACTGAGAAGTGGCCAGTAATAATAAACATGTCTGAATTAATACTATACTCAGAGTATGGCCTGATTTTGCATTGTCAGTATTATATCAGTAAGATAATTAAGACTGCTCATTTCAGATTGACACCTCCAGGAATTTTCTTGATGTTCAAATGTAGAGCATTAAATTTTCTATGCCATATTTCAGAACTTTTATGTCATTGGTATTCATAATACTGTGACAGCTTTTCTTCAATAGAAATTTGAATAGTATTTTTTTTATGTGTACGTATGTGTGTGTCCATTCACAATATACTGAATTCACAGCATTCATAAAAAGTACAAACAACTACAAATGCCCTAGGACAGATTTACATAAAAGTTATTACTATGAATGCAAGTGTGTGCTGATCAATTCATTTGAAAACATTAGTCTAATTTATTAATATAGTTATCTTATGCAACTGAACTTTCTTCTACAGCCAACTGTGGAAATTATACTGGGTATAAAGCAGTACCTATACAGAACACTTTAAGTTTTTATTAACTGAATTACTTAATAACTGAATCAGTCATTTTATTAAATCAAACTCTCAGATCATAAACAATATACCATATGAATATTGTCTGATAAATCACGTTTTTCTTTCACTTAATCTCATTTTCGTAGCATATTTTCTAAATTATTTTTTACATGTAAAAATACCGTTTCTTAATGGTGAATCATTTCAGAACATTTACATCCTCATTGTCAAAACAAATTCTTTGCAAAATTTAAAATCCGGTAAACACATCAGCTTCCCTGTAGTTCATACCCGGGACAGTGGGCTAAGCTCCTACAACACAGGACAGATCCCGGATTTCCGAAACGTTTGGATTTATGTAAGTCAGTAGACACTCAGGATTATCATTACTTACACTATGGGGCTTTAGGGGCTTTTCTACTGTGGCAATGCATACTCTTCTACCATGATGAGTTAAAATGACTCCTACTGATTCAGTATATTTTAGTAGGAAATACTCCTACTTCTACATTTCAGTAGAAAATGATTTAATGCTGATCACAGTGTAAAAACTATCAAATAGTAGTTTTGTTTCCAAGTGATCAGTGTACTGCAGAATGCATACTGATACGTACTAATGTATACTGAGACACATGTATCAACAAAAGCTTTTGTTGATTTTCACTTGATTTTGGATGTCGTTAGTACATGGGAGACTGCGCTAAAAAAAAAGGTAACTTATTGATGGTGTCTAAACAATACTGTACAGGAAGAATTTCTCCTTAAAATGTAATTCTGTTTTAAACGAGGCGGGATAAGCGTGTGTTAGAAACGACAGCTTGTATTGAAAATATATTCGAAAAAGTAGGGTAACCCTTTAACAGAGGTTACTGTGTGACCATATCATCGCACAAAAAATAAAACAATAATTGCATCCCGTTCGGATAAAGAGTGTGGGATCTACACTTTATCCAGTCTACTCGCAAGGTATAAACATTTCAATAACAAGATACGAACGACAGAAACAAATATCCCATTACATGATTGCAACTGATAAAATGTTAGACTGAATATCAATGTTTTAGGTGAGGATAGAAATCTACTTTATCAATCTGTTCTTCGCTCTTCATCATGGGATATTTCAAAAATCGAGTAACTAGTTTGGGCGGTTAGTTTCAAGATCCACGCGGATTTTGAAAGTTCGTGGGATGAAAACGAGGCGCTTGCATCCGTCTTCGAATTGCTGCCAAACAAGAAACGAGAGACGAAAGATTTCTTCGGTCCTGGTAAAAACGAAGTAGGCGTACTTGGCTGGGACCCGAAGTTAGTTGTGGTTTTCAAAGTTGTCATTATTAAATCAATTTTCATGTAGCGTTATTTTCTGCAGCTGCAATTGTTGGATGTAATTAAAATTTTGTCAGTGGTTGTGGAGGAAACAAGAGGAACGCGGGCTAGTTCCCATACCATAAACAAAGAAGTTCGGCTCCACATCCGATTGTGGTGTGAATTAGGTCATGGGGGATAAGGTCGATGAAGACTGTGTATTCAGAAATAATACGTTCACACGTTTGACAGAATACACCTATCCCTCAACCTCGAAGAGAAGAACCTCAGCTGTAAAGACAGATCAATTCATTTCTAAGCCTTTTAAAAAGTTAAACATGTTGGAAATGTGAGCTTAGCGTTCATCCACAAACTGTAGTAAAAAAATAATCATGTATGAAAAATAATGCATACAAATTGTAAATATTGCACATCTAAGAAATTAATGAAGAAAGTTGTGTTAGTGGTTTTAATCACAAATAGAATTATCACTGTTGCACACCACTATAGAAAAAATTATTCCGATTACCGCTTTCAAGCTTCTCAGCTCATCGTCAGATAGGAATTCTAAGAAATTGTGAATATTGTTTGTATAATTGACTTGTAAAAACAGAAAAAAGCATTCGGGGAGCTATGACAATAATACATGGTGTGGTGTTTTCTGAAAACAATACATTGTGGCTAAATATCTCTTTAAAAAATAATAATGAAATAAAAAAAATAACTAAAATAAA
This sequence comes from Magicicada septendecula, assembly GCA_034769895.1. Classification (NCBI taxonomy): domain Eukaryota; kingdom Metazoa; phylum Arthropoda; class Insecta; order Hemiptera; family Cicadidae; genus Magicicada; species Magicicada septendecula. The sequence goes on from CM068367.1 coordinate 461,168,598, forward strand.
AAATTGCAGTACACACCTTTCCCCAAAATCTATTATTACAGCCGTTGCCACGATATTATCTTCGTGGTAGTTTCAGATGTGAGTTATAACAAAAGTGTACATAATATTCAACATGCTGTTTTACGGCTTAACAAATAATACGTAACCGAACAGTGAACAGACTTTTGTGTCCCACGCTATATAAATATCGGTATGGAGAACCATACATGACTTCCATATTCTAAGATTTATATTTAAAATCATTTTCAGCCAAACAGCCAGGGAAGGAATTTTAACAAAAAAATACTTCTTTCTTGCCAATAACGTAGTACACATATAAAAAATATTATCCCCTCCCCTTTCAACTATAATTTTGATTTATAGAAAATTACCCCCAGCCCGTTCAACTAGCCTCTTCATTTATAGATATTTCATCTACGTTTCTACAGTGGATTATTAAGATCTTATCAGGATACTTTATCAAAATTAAGTACTTTACTCATGTTACAACAAAAAATGTTTCAGGTAAACTGCCCTTTCCCCGTAACCGATCTTCACCAAAATCAACAGACATTGAGTTCTCTATAGCTCAGGCACATATGTAAAAAATTATTTGATTCTGTTTGAATTTACGGCAGTTATGGTTCGTCATATAAAAAATTACCCATGTTAAAACATAAAACATGAGATTTATAAAACATATCTAAGATTTATATTTAAAATCATTTTTGAAATAAAATATTTTCATAGAACCTACTAACGCTGGGGAAATCTGAGGAGCCAATCAGAGTTGGGCCTACCTGTCACTCTGCTGAATTTGGTGGAAAGCCCTGTCACTGTCGTCAAAGTATCAGCCTTGACAGGGTACTCTTTTTCTGCAAAATGGGAGAGGCTTGAGATGGAGTGAGTGACATGGTCCCCACCTCAATGAAGAACCCATTGTTTTATAAAAATATATTTAAATTTTGAAAACTGAAAATTCTTTTCTTGTTGTAAATATTTATATTTTATAATCAAAATGACTTTATCAAAAAACAAACATTATTTTTTTATAATAAGTACTTACATATGTTTCTTAATATGCTTACTTTTTCTTCAATGTTGATGATCATTTCCAAACATTCTGACAAAATTGTATCTACAGAACAGTTAACATTCCCCAGGTTTCCATTTCTGCTAATTTCTCATTACACCTTCCACTGACGTATTATTAACCATTTCATAAACTATCGTATAATCTTTTCAGATTTTGTGGTACAAAATCTGAAATTTTCAGATTGCCTGGCAACAAAATTATTTTATTTTCAACAATTACCATTGTTTGAAAAAGTTTAAATGAATTTTCAAGTACTTTACTCTTGTTAAAACGTAAAAGGTTTCAGGTAAACTACCCCTTGCCCTTAACCGATCTTCACCAAAATCTAAAGGCCTTGAGTCCTCTACAATTCACTGACGTATGCAAAAGATTATTTGATTCTGTTTGAATTTGCGGCAGTTATCGTTTGCCATAGAAAATACGCTTGATAAAAAACGTTGCAGGTAAACTACCCCTTCCCCTCAACCGATCTTCACCAAAAACAACAGGTCTTGAGTACTCTACAAATCAGGGCTGTATGCAGAAAATTATTTGATTCTGTTTGAATTTGCGGCTGTTATCGTTTGCCATAAAAAATACCCTTGTTAAAAAAACGTTGTAGGTAAACTACCCCTTTCCCTTAACCGATCTTCACCAAAAACAATAGGTCTTGAGAACTCTACAATCTAGGGCTGTATGCAAATAATCTTTTGATTCTGTTTGAATTTGCGGCTGTTATCGTTTGCCATAGGAAATACCCTTGTTAAAACATAAAACGTTACTGGTAAACTACCCCTTTCCCTTAACCGATCTTCACCAAAAACAATAGATCTTGAGAACTCTACAATTCAGGGCTGTATGCGAAACATTATTTGATTCTGTTTGAATTTACGGCTGTTATCGTTTGCCAAAGAAAATATCGGTATGGAGAACCATACATGACTTCCATATTCTAAGATTTATATTTAAAATCATTTTCAGCCAAACAGCCAGGCTGTGTCTTACCTGCCTTTTTATTGCTGTATTAAATGAAAAATATTATATTACATTAAAATGAAAAAATTATAATTTTATTGCCTGGCAACAAAATTATTTTATTTTTAACAATTACCATTGTTTCAAAAAGTTTAAATAAATTTACAAGTACTTTACTCTTGTTAAAACGTAAAAGGTTGCAGGTAAACTACCCCTTCCCATTAACCGATCTTCACCAAAATTGAAAGTCATTGAGACCTCTACAATTCAGGGACGTATGCAAAAAATTATTTGATTCTGTTTGAATTTGCGGCTGTTATCGTTTGCCAAAAAAAAAAAATTTCCCTTGATAAAAAAAACCGTTGCAGGTAAACTACCCCTTCCCCTCAACCGATCTTCACCAAAAACAATAGGTCGCGAGTACTCTACAAATCAGGGCTGTATGCAAAAAATTATTTGATTCTGTTTGAATTTGCGGCAGTTGTCGTTTGCCATAGAAAATACGCATGATAAAAAACGTTGCTGGTAAACTACCCCTTCCCCTCAACCGATCTTCACCAAAAACAATAGGTCTTGAGTGCTCTACAAATCAGGGCTGTATGCAGAAAATTATTTGATTCTGTTTGAATTTGCGGCTGTTATCGTTTGCCATAGAAAATACCCTTGTTAAAAAAACGTTGTTGGTAAACTACCCCTTTCCCTTAACCGATCTTCACCAAAAACAAAAGGTATTGAGAACTCTACAATTTAGGGCTGTATGCAAATAATCTTTTCATTCTGTTTGAATTTGCGGCTGTTATCGTTTGCCATAGGAAATACCCTTGTTAAAACATAAAACGTTACAGGTAAACTACCCCTTTCCCTTAACCGATCTTCACCAAAAACAATAGGTCTTGAGAACTCTACAATTCAGGGCTGTATGCGAAACATTATTTGATTCTGTTTGAATTTGCGGCTGTTATCGTTTGCCAAACAAACAAAATTACCCTTGCTAAAAAAAAACCGTTACAGGTAAACTACCCCTTTCCCTCAACCGATCTTCACCAAAAACAATAGGTCGCGAGAACTCTGCAAAACCGGGCTGTATGCAAAAAATTATTTGATTCTGTTTGAATTTGCGGCAGTTATCGTTTGCCATAGAAAAAAAATCTACAGACAGACAGACACACAGACACACAGACACACAGACACACAGACAGACAGACACACAGACACTTTTCGGAAAACGACTTTTTTTCATGTTTTGAGTGTAGTAGAATCAGAATCTGCAATAATCTCGAACACGATTTTTTTTGCCATCACCATACTTCCATTCCTTAAGGAATATGGAAGTAAAAATTTCCCTTGATAAAAAAAAACCGTTGCAGGTAAACTATCCCTTTCCCTCAACCGATCTTCACCAAAAACAATAGGTCGCGAGTACTATACAAATCAGAGCTGTATGCAAAAAATTATTTGATTCTGTTTGAATTTGCGGCAGTTATCGTTTGCCATAGAAAAAAAATCTACAGACACAGACACACAGACACACAGACAGACAGACACACAGACACACACACAGACATTTTTCGGAAAACGACTTTTTTTCATGTTTTGAGTGTAGTAGAATCAGAATCTGCAATAATCTCGAACACGATTTTTTTTGCCATCTTCCATTCCTTAAGGAATATGGAAGTAAAATGTAGAAAACTCTGGGCTCAGTACGCTTACATTCAGTTCAAGTGGAACCGGAGAAGTGCTCAAGTGGAAATGCGGGAAAAGCGTCGGCTTTTATTTTTCTTGTAAACCTGGATTACAGCAAGTGGCGTAAGTAGAACAGCACGTATCTGTATAGGAAGGCACCACTCTGTAGAGCCTTCTCCTTCTTGACTGATTACCATAACTGAGATTCTTTTTATTTGTCGTCATAATTGACCTTTGAGAGGAAACAGTATGTGCGTGCTAAAATGACAGTGTTTGCGTTGGCTCCTAGGCAACACTTGCGTGCTACGTAATGTGTGTGTTGTAAATTGTAACGTGTATACTACACGAATGGCAACAAATGTGTTGAAATTTAATAATTTATTAGTAGAGGAATATACTAAATGATCCATTGACACGACAAACAAAATTATATAAAATGCGTAAATTATATGACGACAATTAATAACGAGTTTGGTATTAGGTTTTTCGATAGCACAATGTACAGACGTATGCACAGATTTCATTACGTGAAGCGGGTTTCAACAAAAAGTGGAGGGGTTAAACATTATGATCGCCCGGCTCCTACCAACATTTCTATAGGTACACGAATTAACTATTATTCATGATTAAAAATAATAATTAGACTTACTTTAAAAGGACAATAAAAGACTCAGTTTATAAGGGCACAACTTTAGAGTTTTTTAGCTGAGTGGGTAATTTCGTTGAGTTTGACCCCCCCCAACCCCCTCTGCCGTCACCCATAACTCAATGTCATTTAATAACTATTTGTGAAGCAAATATAAATATAAATATAAATTTAAATAAGAACATTTATACAAAAATTCTCGTTCCAGGAATGCCAGGATGGAGATTTCACTGGGGAAGGCTCAACAGTCTACGTGGGGAATTGGAGGGAATCTCCTTTTAACAGTGACGATGTTCAGAACCTGAAACATTTGAAATTTCTTGACATGAAAAATTAAAGACATTCAGTCATTGACTTCAGCAGCAGCAGCGTTTGACAAAAACTTAAGAAATAGACATAGTCGCGGTCAGGGAATGGAGACTTCTTGTGAATACAAATATTTATGCAAGTGCTGACAAAAGTTTTTTAAGCTTTCGCAGAGAAGTGAAAAACACAAAGAAAGGGTATGATACTAAAGTTTGATACTGAAGTTTTTCCTATTTTCAGTACTTTAATGGCATACACTTTACCGCATAGTAGCGGGTGTGGGGAAAGAACTTTTAGTGCCATTAACTTTAATACAATCAAAATAATAAATAAAGTAGATACTGAAACACTTTCTGGCGTCTTTCATACAAAAAGGTTCTAAAAAAACGAAGTAAATCTTGTATTAATTTCACTAAAATTCAATGCAATGCATAGACAAACAAGCCGCTGAATGTATAGGCCTATAAACTAAAAATAGGAACGACTGACTGTAAACTGTTTTTACAATTGGAAAGTTGTGTAAATTCAGTAGGCTATAATGAACAAAGTGCAAGAAAAGGATTTCAACAGCATTTAACTTGACCTTAGCAGATGAATATATTTTTTTTATCTCATTTTAAAAACTTCGTAATATTTACGTTGTAACAGTGTTCAAACGTTCAGAATATACTAAGATATTTTAAATATTACGCTGTTTATAAAGCACTCATTTTTATGACAAAGTGGGAAAATTTTGAGTGGTTACGTGGGAAAAAGAGATTTGATTGATCTGGCAACAACTGCCCCGTCCTAAGGCACCGTTATACTGCTTACGTGTTAACATTAATCAGACAAGTAGCAATCAGTAAAATGAAGTTGAAGTAGAAGCAGATAACAGAAGTATCCTATAATAGAAGCTGAATGCCCTAGTTAGAAGAGCAGATAACAGAATTCAGCCACTGCGTTAAGTCTGGTAATTACGCGTTTAAGTGGTTTTGAAAGATATTAATAAAACTATATCCGTTGCAAGTTAAAGTCTGTAACAAGCGATTCGCTTAATCTTTCTATCAGATTGCAAACGTTGACGCCTTTAACAAGTACTTACTTGCCATCCAGACAACCATCTAGATGACACGATGACACTTCTGCTCCGGCAGTATACCGGTCTCGATTCCACTACTGACAGAGCACGCGCACAATCGTTTGTTATTCTCGTCTGTGAACTCCACTGAAGTTCGAACCTTTCAAGGAAAGTGACTCGTACTCTTGGCTCGTACCGAGGGTCCCTGGTGAATGGAGTTGATCTTTTGATCCATCAGTGATTGACCGGGGCGACATGAATCCACACAGGGTGGTTTGGGGCACGGACGGTTTCGCTGTCGCCTTTCCATCGGCCGAGAGTCTTGTCGTCCAACGTAGTCCAGCAGACGATGGGACGTTTCATTGGCGGGAGAGGCACTGACAGGCTCCGTGTTTCCCCGGTCGCTACTCGAACAGAACGGAACGCGGATTTGCGTGTGAGCCGTGTTCCTATGACAACCAGTTTGTGTATACCAGCCAAACGGAGCTTAATAGATTAAATTTATAATAGCCCTCGTATTATATCTATAAATTAGTCCATAATGTTGTGACTGCATTGTAATTGTATTCCATTAAAGATTGCTAATACGCTTCTATCTACAGGTTTATTATTTTCTTGAAACCATAAAGATGTTATAATGTCAAAATCATAAATCTAATCTCAGAGATTAATAAAGTACGGCAGAAACAAGTAGTCAGTTTGGCAACTGTTTCGGCAAAGTCCTATAGGTCAGTGATCATGATACTAAAACTGCAGACACCGGCAAAGAAGCATAGAAAAGTATATATGTTAGAGATGGAAAGAGGGAACAGGATAATACCATAAACCGCTTGACAAACATTTAATTTTTTGGTAACTTCTAGTAATGAAAGGTTCTATAGTTCAGTCATTAACTAGACACAATTCTTAAATACGTTTGTCGACATTTTGGTACTTTATTATAGAGACTCGAAATCTATTGTCTTCATTAGGACTTGTATGCAAGTAATGCACAAATAATACTCACACGTATAATGAATATATTTACTTATGGCCGATTATAATTATTCTTAATAGTATATGAATAATAATGTGTAATAGTTAATCTTCTTTTTATTATTATTCTTTAAGTAACATGTACACAAATACAATAAACTTAGTGTCATGTATATTATTCCTGAATGGCATGTCTGCAGATCCCGATAAAGGGTATATATTTTGCCAAAATGTCAAAACAAATCTTTTAAAATCGTGTCTACTTAATGACCGAACCTCATACAGTCTTTCATCATTAAATAATTCACGGTCGCTACTAAACTAAGCACAACTTAAGATTCAAGCCCAATCTGTAATTAAATGAATACGTAACCCACTGGATTTCAACTAGTATCATTTAGAGATTAAGAAAATTGTAAGTAATCTAACTGCGTTAGAACTGTCATTTACAGACTTAAGAAATGTGTATTATCGTTATAGGGTAATTTACACAGTTGTACATTCCCTTAATAATACGGCCTCCTTGTATCTACAGAAATCCTAAAATTATAACTATTAATGGAGTTTAACCGATTCGGATAGATAATTCGTTTTTTTACGAAGGTAGGTGAAAAAAGTTTCTGAACAAATGTCAGGAAGGGTACACATTTCCGAGGTCTGTGAGTTTGGGTATTATACCCGACTCACTAATAATCCACATCCTTTTCCTCTTCTAGGACACTAACCTAGAACAGACACATTCCTTCGGGCTAGGCCTACCGTTCTTCAGCCCAAGGGCTCAGGTCTGTCTTCTTATTTCTCTTCTATATTGAGTTGTCAAAGTCTATCTTCTTCGCCCGAAGAATCTCTTCTGCGAATGGGATGCCACACATTTCCAGCTGTCCTCCCCTCGAAACATCATTCGACGATGTTATCCGGGGAGATCTCCTATCTAATATCCTCTTGTAACGATCTCTGTGTTGCTCCCATCTGTCGTAGACGAAGAAGGTATGGTTCACATCGTCCACAGCTCCCGAGCAGTACACGCATTCTTGGTGACTCGGCCTTTCCAATAGTCTTCAGATAAGATGAAAATACCCATGTCCAATCAGAAACTGGGTAGGGTAATAGTCGATCTCCCCATGATTCCTGTCCGCCCACGGCTGCACCTACGTGATGAACTTTCTCGTCCAGCGACCTCGTTCTTCTTGCTCCCAAGCTCTCTGCCAGCTTTCCATAATCTAGCTTCGTGCCTCTCGGCGTGCAGCTTCACCACCTCAGGAAGATGATCTTAAGTTCCTTGGCGAGAAGGTTAATCGTTATTACTGCGGAAACGTTTAATGCCGGCTTGAAAATTGTGTGGTAGACCGATTCTACCCGAGAGCTAGTTTCTTCTTGTAGATCTTACGATTCAAGGAGTTTGCCCACACATCCGCTTTCACACAGTAGGAGTGACTGGGCAGCTACCATCAAAAGTCTTCTTCTGCTTGATTTCGGGCCGCCAATGTTAGCCATGAGCCGACTAAGCGAGTTCACTCCCTTCGCCGCCTTGTCCACCGTTCGCCTAATTTGCTCAAAAAAGCTCAACTTGGAGTGATTCGGAGATAGTAAAGAAAACAAAATAAGAAAATTTACCAGATGCAGCGTACGCTTAAAAGCACAAAGAATAGAAACACCTGATGTATGAAGTCACCTAGGTGGCCCAGTATGTTCTCGAATTTACGTTCGTTTTGAACGTCTATTATAAGTGAACATAAGAAATACCAAGCCATTTTATCAAGTAGTTTTCGTCATATGGTTGTTTAAAGTAGGAGAGTGTTGGATATTTCTGAAAATCAAAAGAGTTAAACATCGTGCAGTGGCATTTTTTTTTTTTTTTTTAATATTGTTTATCGCCGACAGGGATTTACCACAAGTTAGTACAATTTTATGGGGACTCGGTACCTTCATTAATAAAAAAATGGGGTGCTGAATTTAAACGTGGCCATACTAGCCTTGGAGATGATGATATGCGTTCAAGAAGTTCAAAGTGTTTACCTTGAGAAGAATTGTTCAGTAAATGCATGGCATGGTTTAGGATGAACAATGACTAAAAGAACGTGAAATAGTGGAGGCCATAGGTACTTCAGAACTGTCAATACATCAGATTTAAACTGAAGTTTTAGGCACGAGAAAGCTGTATGGAAGGTGGGTGTTGCGTTTGCTAACGCATGATAACGTGATGAATGCAAATTAGTCAAGATACTTTATTCGTTTTAAGAGAACTACAACTTACTTTGCACGCTGATTTGTAACAGTGGATGTAACCTGGGTTCATCATTACACGGTCGAAAAGAGGCCAGATTCATTCATTCGTTGTCATTCATCGAAACTATGGACAGATAACACAGGTTAACAACAAAAATTTTTTGTTTGGTGCCTAAGATTTTATAGCTGATTATAACTACATTTGTCGTGCTGATTATAAATATACATACCGTTTTCCTGTAGCAGCTATACTTTTTGAGATACAGAAATTGTATATTGGCAGAAAAAAGACGAAGGGTAGTCAAACAATGACCAGGACGCTACTTATTGTTGGTAAAGGAATAACAGCAGGCCTTGGGAAACTCACAAGAACAAAGGTTTGACGGACAGGCGAGCAATTACTCTACATTCTCAGAAGTAGTGCGAAGCCCTTTCACCGTGTATTTTAGGGGATGTTCGATAGCCAACCAGAGTCTAGCATCTTCCAAAGAAGCAAGTGGAGAGGACTGTCGTCATGGTGACAACCAGAACAGCGAATCAGGGAGTCGAGAACCATAGATCTTCACAGTGGAAGGAAATATTGGACCTATCGAGACTGACCATAGGCGTGTTCGACAGAAAGTTGCATTATGGTAGAAGACGTTTAATAAAAACTGTTTACGGGGTACGCGAGCTCTCAGTTGTTCAAATTTTCTCGGTTACTCAATAGTTTTCAGTTAAGTCACGGAAGTCAGTTATTCAGTTACTCAGTTAATTAGTCTTCAATTTTAATAACAGTCTTACAAAACTTTATGTCAGTATTTCACTAGGTTTACAGAAGTTTACCGCAGTAACGCGTAGTGCGAAGTGATATAAGTATCGCTAGATTTCAAGTTCGATACTATAAACTTTAAAAGTATTTCGTCATGCAAACTAAACGTTAATAAGTGAACGAACGACTCGATGTTAGAACTTCGGCGCGACGATTACGGACACAGTGATCGATATCAGGACGCAATATGATTCAGATATAACTATCTCAGTCGTGCGGACTCATAAACAATAAGTGACTCAACACTCATAACACTCGTGTTCAACATTGCACATAATTATGGTCTACACAACCACTAATAATGAATGCACTTATGCAACACAAGACTCTATAAACTTTCATTATTAACGGGCAACGCCAACGGCAACGACACAGACCGGAAGTGAATCTTATCCGCGAGTGCACAGTGATTGCGAACATCTAATCTACGGAACTTCTACTTACATGGGATCATCAGTGAACAGGAATTCTCACCGATGGAATTTTGGATATTCACTAACTCAAGTAAAATCCTCATGTTATTAATATTATAATAATACTACTGCTCTGTTTCTTTTCCAAGAAACCACACTTTGAGAAATTAGATCAATCGTAATGACAATATTAAATATAAAAAGGTACTCATCTGAGGCAAAATGAACGGATTAGTGTAGGATGAATAATATTTGATTGTCTATGTTTGTGTATATTTATTGTATTGTATGTTATGTTTTACAGCGAGCAACGAAACGGACATATATATTGTAATTTGCATTCTTATATGTTTTCTTGAATGTATTTTCAAGTCATAATTTACATTTGTGTATCAGAAGTTTATTTGAATAATGTTTAATAAATAAGTATTTATTTGTTAAGTATTGCATGCGTTCATTATTGTCACAAACCTTAGTAACAAAGCACTAACGTTAATTGAATTGTTTGTAATAAATTTTCTTATATCGTTTTATAACGACAATAAAGAGTGTCAGTAATTATGCTAATCGTTAATGAATACAGTTAATTATATCAGAGTAATTAATATTTTCATATAAATAAATCAATTTGACACATTTAATGTAATTGGATAATTTAATTTGCATAAATTAGTATAATTTCACTAAATATAAATGGCGCCCAACGTGGGGCAAAAGAGCAGGTAGTAGGAAGAATAAGTAGATTTACATATTAGTTATTAGAATAAGATTCGTAAGTGTAAGGCTAGTTTGGCTAGATGCTCATGCGAAGTAAGGCAAAAATGTCTAGCAGTTTCGATAGCGTGAACTTCGATGTCAACAACCAACAAGGTGTGCCCGATAACGAAGGTGAAGACTCGCCGATCGAGTCACAAATGACTGAGGAGACGTCAAACGTTAGAGCTCGGGGACAGGAGTCCCAACCACAAGAAGAGGTAACATTACGTTCATTAATGGACTTCATGCGCAAGCAGAAGGAAGAAACTAATGAAAACCTTAAGGTAATTAAGGAAAATTTGAAGGAATTCAGAAGAGAACAGAATGACCATTTTAGGGCAATTAACGAAATATTTGACAAGCAATCCGACAAACTAGGAGAAAGCTACAAGTTACTCTTCGAGAAGATGGATAATTACACAACGGCAGTTACGCAACAGATGACCGAGCAGTTCACGCTGCTGCGCACAGAAATACGTGAATATAGGAGCACCTGGGACGAAAACAGAAGCGAAGTCCAGAAGAAAGAGGATGAAGATGCGAATAAGAATTACGAAGATATACGGGAAGCACGAGAGACTGATAACATTATTGATTTCACAGACGTGTCAACTACCAAGAAATTATCAACTGTGGGATCTAATGTAAGTGTCAGTAGCAACCTAAAAAATAAGCAGACCAAGAAGAAAGATGACTTTATTTCTTTGCATCTGATGATGTCAGAAGATGATTATCCTGATGTGGATAAAGATAGTAAAAGTGTAATACCATCAAGTGGAATACGCAAAAAGCACAAACTAAGCAGCACAAGGATAGATGCTACATCAGTGAGACCAACGATGAAGTATCCAGCTTGTGGAACAGACATACATCGACTAATCAGTCGAGCTGCATCAGTGAAAGGCATGAAAAGGAAATTCAATATTAAAATGAACACTACATGTTATGGAACTGAACGCAAATTTAAGCAAGCTATGGATGATGTGAAGCGGAGAGGCTTACCAGATCCGTATGCATACTCGTCCTGGACTAGGAATGTTATGAGTAGGAGAAAAAGAATGAAATTTACGGGACAATTCAAGAATATTGTAAAAATTGGTACCAGAACGGAAAGAAGATTCCAAGTGCTCGAGATGAGATTTCTTAGGAATCTAGAAAACAAAATATTATTACGTGAACACACGGACAGAAAAATGAAATCAAAGAACGCATTTGTCAGAGGGTCTGGAAGAGGCGACAAAAACAACTCAACGCGTACAGGCCTGGGGAAAGTTGTCAGAAGAGACGGAGTGACATACTTTTCATCCACCCTCATAGAGAGAGAAAGAGACAGGTCATAAATCTTGGAGGTGTGAAGTGCAGGACGCATTGTACCAGCATAACAGGGACAAACGGCCGATCGTGGGGTAAACGTGTGACGAAACTCACAAGGCCAACACCCTTACTGTTTACTAACAAAGTGCGTAGTAACGACACTGAACCAACAAGACATACTAATATGTCTCCACAAATAGAAATTTAAGAGTAAATAAATGAAACGTATTAAGGGAAACGATTTTAAGAATGTCAGAAAATTTAATAATTAAGCTAGATAATATTGAGTAAAATATCTTAAGTAAGATTGGTTGTGTGAGAATACATTAACCGAAGAAAATAAATAGATATGAATATTAATGAATGAAATATAATGAAACATGATGTAGGTAAGATCATCAAAGACATTGGGAGACACCAGCTTGATGACGATAAACTTAAGATAATTATTGATAAGATCAAGGACAAGAATTTAGATCATAAACTAAGTAAATTTTATAAGTATGTTAGCAATAAATTATATAGACGACAACGAGATGAATGGAAGTTGTACATACCCAACAACGTGTCTAATAATTAATTGCGGAAATACATCGGATGTATGGACATCTGGGGCCGAAAAGGTGTATAAAGATGTTGCAAGAACACTTTACTTTTGATCGGATGCTGAAGAAAGTGAAGACGTACGTTCGAACATGTGACACATGTCAGAAGTGCAAGGACACTAATAACAAGATGCTGTTTGGAGGGACCAGAGCTGTGATACCTTCAGCGAGAGGAGATCTCGTCAGCGCAGACTACTATGGACCCCTACCAACGGGAGCAGGAGGTGTTAAGTATTTACTTGTAATGGTAGACAATTTTACAAAATTTGTCAAAGTTGTTTACGCTGCGGAGAGCGACAACTACCACAACGTTACGAAGAGTGAAAGACTACTGCGAGGAGTTTGGACGACCAAAGGTCATTCTGACCGATAACGGGACCCAATTCACCTCAAAGAAATGGGTCAATGGACTCAAGGAATGAAACATACAACCAAAATATACAGCAATACGGAATCCTTGTGCCAACCTAGCCGAAAGGATCAACCGACAGCTTGGAAACCTGTTTCGAATTTTCGTACATGACCAACACAGCAAGTGGTCACGGTACATAAGAACGATTGAAACATGCATAAACGAAGTGTACCATGAGACGATTGAAATAACCCCTCGTGAAGCGCACTTAGGTAAGAGACCGACTCGTGCATGGGAAAAATGGTTAGATAAGGAAGTTATCGACGTTAAAGGAAGTTCTAACAGCAACATATTCGTGAAGATCAAAGAAAAAAGAGAGAAGCATGCAAAACGCTGCAATGAAAATAAAAAGATCACGAAATTCGCAATCGGCGATAAAGTACTGATAAGGACTTATTATCAATCGGACGCTGCAATGAAGAAAATTGATAAATTTTTTGAACTTTATGCAGGACCGTATAAAATTAACCGAATCCTCGGAGATGCCACGTACGAACTTGTTGATTGTGACAACAACAATAAAGTACGAGGAAAGTTCAACATACGGCAAATCAAGAAGTACTACGAGCAGGCGGAGAAGCTACAAGTTACACAAGGACGTGAAGGTGATATTGACAGTTAGTTGACTGTGGGGAGGGGAGCACAAGCATTAGGTGATTGTCCCGCGAAGCCAGTCCAACTAGCTAAATAATAAGATGTGTAACATAATAACATATATAATTTAAAGTTCACGTAAATCCTAGATCACAATGTATTTAATTAATGACACTAATCAGATGTCCAGTAACTAATAGTTATAAAGCATTTCGATAGCACGTATCGTGAATAAAAGACACTTATGGTGCGAGACTTGATCGAATGTGCAGCAATAAATTGTTGAAAAATACAGTGAACACGTGAATGGACATATAAAACAAACAAGTAGTGTAGAATCAACTATTCAAATACGAGGTTGATCATTCGAAACCTTATAGAACAAAGTTGTCAATGATTACAATGATATGAAATGAACCCTTAGTTGTTCATAGGTTATGTATATATTTTGTTAATTAATATAAACAATAATAATGTGAATTGTAAGTGACGTTTGATGATGATTAGTAATTCAATATATGTGTTTATTTATTTGTAAATTGTAGTTTGTGGAACACTTGAAATAAGTTAAAGATATTGTCTATTGTAGTATGATTAACACAGTACATGATTAATTGCGTTTAAAGTTAGGAGATTGTCATCTCATTTATTATGTTGTAAGTATATAGCATAGGAAACAAAGTGTCTAATGATTAGACACAGGTATCTTTATTTTTTATTATGAAACAATCTTGTACGATCTATTTACACATGTATCATATGTAAAAATGCGTTAAATCTTACTCAGATGCATGGCAATAAATTCCTATAGTCAACTAGTACCAAAGGATAGGGAATATCTATCAATATACGCCAGACAAAGGAAATTAGGTCAACTGACCGTGACCTTTCCCAAAGAAGACATCCACAACAAGGACAGAGCGCGGAAATTGGATTAGATTGTCTCCTGTGGACCCAACATCAAATCCAATTTGGGGACGCTATAGCGATCAAAAATTGTAATTTCATAATTTTCTGATCGAGAAGTGCGTTTGCACACGGTCAAGTCACCAACCCAAGCCAGAGTAATAAATAAGGACAATTTAACGACACGTCAACCCGACGCTAGCTACAAGACAATGAGAGAACGTCTGACATAACACAACAAAAGTAAATAGGATCGACTGTGACAGACCAAGCTCAACTCGAGATTTACGACACCACAACAAACGAACAAAAGCAGAGTCCAGTGGCAGGGATACGCAGAAATTGAAGCGAGCACATGCTGTAGGGTTAAATCAAAGCGTGCGAGCCTTAAGAAAGAGATACTCACTCACAAAGGATTTAGAAAGGTTTTACCCAGTATGAAGACAATGCAGCGTACACCAAGTGAATACAGTTGACGATGTCGCACAGCATGAAAACAACGCTAGGGTGACAACTGATATTTATGACGAGAGACCGTGGAGGCATCTCAGGATGACGACGAGCAAGAAGCTGTTAATTGGCAGAAAAAAGACGAAGGGTAGTCAAACAATGACCAGGACGCTACATATTGTTGGTAAAGGAATAACAGCAGGCCCTGGGAAACTCACAAGAACAAAGGTTTGACGGACAGGCGAGCAATTACTCTACATTCTCAGAAGTAGTGCGAAGCCCTTTCACCGTGTATTTTAGGGGATGTTCGATAGCCAACCAGAGTCTAGCATCTTCCAAAGAAGCAAGTGGAGAGGACTGTCGTCATGGTGACAACCAGAACAGCGAATCAGGGAGTCGAGAACCATAGATCTTCACAGTTGAAGGAAATATTGGACCTATCGAGACTGACCATAGGCGTGTTCGACAGAAAGTTGCATTATGGTAGAAGACGTTTAATAAAAACTGTTTACGGGGTACGCGAGCTCTCAGTTGTTCAAATTTTCTCGGTTACTCAATAGTTTTCAGTTAAGTCACGGAAGTCAGTTATTCAGTTACTCAGTTAATTAGTCTTCAATTTTAATAACAGTCTTACAAAACTTTATGTCAGTATTTCACTAGGTTTACAGAAGTTTACCGCAGTAACGCGTAGTGCGAAGTGATATAAGTATCGCTAGATTTCAAGTTCGATACTATAAACTTTAAAAGTATTTCGTCATGCAAACTAAACGTTAATAAGTGAACGAACGACTCGATGTTAGAACTTCGGCGCGACGATTACGGACACAGTGATCGATATCAGGACGCAATATGATTCAGATATAACTATCTCAGTCGTGCGGACTCATAAACAATAAGTGACTCAACACTCATAACACTCGTGTTCAACATTGCACATAATTATGGTCTACACAACCACTAATAATGAATGCACTTATGCAACACAAGACTCTATAAACTTTCATTATTAACGGGCAACGCCAACGGCAACGACACAGACCGGAAGTGAATCTTATCCGCGAGTGCACAGTGATTGCGAACATCTAATCTACGGAACTTCTACTTACATGGGATCATCAGTGAACAGGAATTCTCACCGATGGAATTTTGGATATTCACTAACTCAAGTAAAATCCTCATGTTATTAATATTATAATAATACTACTGCTCTGTTTCTTTTCCAAGAAACCACACTTTGAGAAATTAGATCAATCGTAATGACAATATTAAATATAAAAAGCTACTCATCTGAGGCAAAATGAACGGATTAGTGTAGGATGAATAATATTTGATTGTCTATGTTTGTGTATATTTATTGTATCGTATGTTATGTTTTACAGCGAGCAACGAAACGGACATATATATTGTAATTTGCATTCTTATATGTTTTCTTGAATGTATTTTCAGGTCATAATTTACATTTGTGTATCAGAAGTTTATTTAAATAATGTTTAATAAATAAGTATTTATTTGTTAAGTATTGCATGCGTTCATTATTGTCACAAACCTTAGTAACAAAGCACTAACGTTAATTGAATTGTTTGTAATAAATTTTCTTATATCGTTTTATAACGACAATAAAGAGTGTCAGTAATTATGCTAATAGTTAATGAATACAGTTAATTATATCAGAGTAATTAATATATTCACATAAATAAATCAATTTGACACATTTAATCTAATTGGATAATTGAATTTGCATAAATTAGCATAATTGCACTAAAAGCAGCTGTAGAGGGGTTTTTGCAGACGTTTCGGAAAGCTGCGATAAGGATGGGAAATAGCGTTAGAGAGTAGTTGAAACATGTGTATAGCTGTTAAAGGAGATTACGTTAAAAATGAAATCCAATTTAAATTGAAATTGTGAGGCCGATACTCAATGGCCCCCTCGTATTCTGTGATACTACGGCTTTCAGTCGAGGCTGCTTAAATATGATTTCCAAGAACTCTAGTTGGATGTATTATTAGAGATGTTAAGAAAAGCAAAGATATTTATCATAAACAAGAAAAGACAAGTACCTATTTTAGATGTTACTGACCGGTACCGGCAAATTGGAGAGACCATTTAAGCAGATTAGATGTCAGACGTTTTCCAAAGCATATCTCAAATACAAGTCAAGAAAAATACAAGGTGTCGGTTGTCGTAGGAAGCGTTGGAAGGATCGGTTGTAAACCACAGTATTATTAACGTTGGATAGGAACCAACTTTGCCGGTTTAATTCATGGAAGTTGATGATAATGATGATGATGAGGAGGGAATGAACTGGGTGAGAATGCGGTAGATACTCATTAAAGTTCCTGGATGAAAGGCAAGAGAAGTAAAGAGACTACTAAAACTTGATTTTGAGGAGATCTGAGATTTAAGGTGCAATTAACCTACTCTGGAGAATGTCACAGAAGTGTGGTTATGGAGGGTTTTCGCAGAAGTAGACAGACTAACAACGATTATAAATACGATAATACGAAATATTAAAGCACTTTCACACAAAATTATCGTTTGTCATTACACAGAATTAACAACTGATGGGTAAAGAATGGTATAACCAAAGTCAGTAGTAGGCAAAAGTCTTCTTCTGCTTGACTTCGGGCCGCCGATGTTGTCCATGAGACGACTAAGCGAGATCACTCCCTTCGCCACATGTTCACCGTTCGCCAAATCTGCTCAAAAAAGCTCGACTTGGAGTGATTCGAATTGATTGTATTGATTGTTACTAGCGGCAACAAGTATAGACAACTCTAACAAGTAACTAAACATATTATAGACAACACATTCGAGGTACTACAGACAAGATTAGCAGGATCTTACAGAAGCATAATTTCAGGACAGCCTTCAGACTAGAATGGACTGTCGGATAGTGTCTGAGAGCTCCAAAGAACAGAATACTTCTAGTAATACAAGTATGAGTATATGAAACAACTTGTAGTGACTTTCCTCTTAAATATGATTTATGAGGCCAGTCTGACGCCCAGTGGCATAACTAGGAGCTACTCATGTGGGGGGGGGGGGATGAGACTAGCTTGAAGGTTGGACGCACCGTTTTTCTGAGGACTAATGTGCAATTCAGGACTCTTCCCACATAATTTATAAATACATTTTATAAATTATTTGAGTCTCAAAGTTTTTGAATATACCAACATGAAGTGTAAGTGTTGGAAAAGATATGGAAAAGCACTGACTTTAGAATATTCAGTCTTGATTAATTGTTATTCAAATTAAAGTTGATAAATTCATGTGATCAGGAATCTCTTTTGATTCCAAATTTCTATTCTTAATAAATATGTAAAGTGAATATTTCTGAAGATATTTTAAAAACCCGATTTTATTAACCCTTTCCACTTTAATTTAAGGGTGTTTTTCTAAGAATGTTTTAAGCAACTTATAGTTCGTGTTAAAGTGCGTTATTTTTTTAATGTACAATCCGGGAATAAAATGTTCCCATTTTTCCGAACTAAAGTCAAGAATCTCCTAGTTTACCTGTGCAAAGATGATGGTTCACACAATAC
This sequence comes from Magicicada septendecula, assembly GCA_034769895.1. Lineage (NCBI taxonomy): Eukaryota > Metazoa > Arthropoda > Insecta > Hemiptera > Cicadidae > Magicicada > Magicicada septendecula. The sequence goes on from CM068367.1 coordinate 461,187,327, forward strand.
AGTAGAGACATTATACTAGAGGAGTCATGAGATAAACAACCCTCTACGGAGAAGTGGAATTACGTCTGATTCGATATAAACACAATAAATATAATGGCTTTTTAAAATACAGACATGCCTCTTATAATCAAAAGAATTTTTTAAATCCTAAATTTAAAAAACGTATTTGTCTGCAACTACCAGATTCTTCCAAACTTCGACGAAATGGCACAGGTATCCAAAAAAAGTTCTCTCTTGTCAGCAACATTTCAATTACTGAAATTTTTATGATTTGTCATCTTTCATTAACTTCTGATGAAATAAGCAGAAAAACCAAAAATGTCTACAGTAGCTGATGAATTAAAAATTTTGTTTAGTACTGACTAAGGGTCATAACATGTTTATTTGCTGGTCAGCTGGTCAGTTACTTCTCACAATGCCAATTTGTTATCACTCCAATTTCCTTACTTCTGCTGTTTTCAGGATTTAAAAAGTCTTAGGTGCCTGTGGGTACACAATTAAACATGGCGCTCTTTCAATTAAGACCTCCCAAACTCGATTGCTATCCTTGTGTAAAAGCCGGACTAGCTATTCAGAGTTAAAGTATTAGCCAGGACAAATTATCCCTTAAATATTTTTATCTGGCTTCTTCAACAGGCGACAAATTTAAAAAAATACAAAGACCTGAGCTTTAATCAGACCCATCGTCTACTTCCAGACGGCTGGAGACGTCACATACTTGACTACATCTGGACTCACCACATTTTGAACTCAACAAACAAATCGATATCCCACAATGTTTATCCATTATTCCATTAGTTTTTTTTATTAAAGACTTGTTACAATTCCTCTCAAATTACACCTTTAACAAAATTCTTTCAGACAGATTTGTTTTTCAACTTATACAAATACCGCATGAGACACCCGGTCAGAATCGATATCACACTAATTAGAAGTGAGTTTCTATTAAGAAATGATGAGACTTTTAGTCATGACGAGAGAATATCTGGGTAAGTAGGCTTGCCAGATGTGGTATTTTTCTTGAATCTACGATACAAAAGGGTAAGTTGTCTTACTTAGCACAGGCACGAACATAATACACAAATTTCCAAGCCAAAGACTTACCTAATTATCTAATAATGTTGAATTGCGATGTGGTCACTTTATATTACAGCGAGTGCAATCTAGTCAAGTATTACAGGGCCAGAGAAGAAGGGCGGCTGAAGGCTTAGGAGACGCACGTACAGGCACAGGTAGCCTGGAAGTCAGTCAGGGAATCACCAAGTGAGGGCTAGCTGCTTGTGTGTGTTTGCGATAGTGAGTGTATGCTGGATCTTAGTTAACTGGCGAAACTATAGTCCAAAGAAGTCAATGTTGCTGTTGACAAGTTTGGCAACTTACAAAGCACATCGGCAGTTTATTTTGTTGGGAACTGATTTCCCGTATTATTTGTTACATACTGTATTTGCAGAACTGTATTTACATTTTTTGGTAGGTCTGTAGAAACAAAGACGGAACGCAATGAAGAAAGGCGAGGTCACTGCTTGTGATGCTGGATGTAATATTCACGTTTCAAACTCATATGACAAAATGAATTATTTTTAAAGAATGTTTAATCGTTTAGGACTTTGAATTTAACAAAAGCTTACCTTGATCATCCCCTTGCGCCTTTCAATGACCGGTGTTCTAGCAGTGCTGTCATGTATCCGTACTTGGTCCGCTTCTATTTCTAAACACTCTTCCTTTTCGTCTTCATCTAAACAACGCAGACACAGGTATATAATTTCAGTATTTAGTTTACTTAATACTGAGCAATATTTTATGTTTAATAGTTACATGTTACATAAGAGTATAAGCATAAATTGGCAAAGGCATTCTCTCTCTCTCTCTCTCTCTCGCGCGCGCGCACGCACACAGACACACAAAAACACACACCTTTAAATGGCACTATAACTGTGAAAACAAAATGATGGTTGGATCAATTAATGTTTGCCAATTTCCAGAGTTCTCAGTTGCCTTTAGATATTTACGTATTTAGTTACGGGATAGTGTACTCCTACCCTAAAATTTCGGAAAAGATTTCTCTGGAATAGGTGTAGATGAGTTCCTAGACAGATTTTGGTAATAAAGGCTTAGCTAGGCAAATTGCTAGACGAGGATGTGCGAGTTCCTGTACGATAAGTCGAGTTCTTAGACTAGCGCAGATTTCTGCACCAGTTTAAAACAGATAACTCCAATTTGAACAATTCTTGAAAAAAAGAGAGTGAAATGTCACTAAAAGAAAGCCAACGGTATAAATTCCTTGAAAAATGTTTTCACCCCGCAGTTTTGTGAGAAGGGTTCATATCTGTGAATGGAGGTTTCCAAAAGATTTTGAGAAAATCTATATGTATTTCGTGTATAGTGAAAAGTGCAAAACTTCTTTAATGGTATAAAGTATTAAACTTAATCATATCGTCCACCCAAAAGCAACATTATAACTTAGCGCTGTAAGAAGTGTTGAGTGAAACTGGACACAGAGCGGGGAAATACGAAATATTTGTGACAGTCACGATTTTACTATACGAGCACAAGCTGTGCTACCGAGACGCCTGAAGAGCGGGGGGTCTACTGAATGATAACGCGTGCTTGTGTTGGTGGTGCGGTATTACTGGTTCTGTAAACATTGTTCAGTAAGTATTTGTTCTGTATGGAGTTGTTCAGAAGACGTATTCAGTTGTGATTTTGTGTGCGTATTAGATTGAGCGTTCGTACATTATATGTCAGTGTAATTTATTGAATATTTTGTTTGTGTTTTCTTATTCGGTACAAATTAACTATTAGCCTATCGTTTAATTATCTTATCGTTCGTTGTCAATTACTAAGCAGTGAATTTGACATTAATAATTATATTTTATGAGTAGTTCCGTTAAAAAATAATATTAAAATGACCTCGCAAAAAAGTAACAAAACAATTCATTCGGAAGGACGTGAAATTATATCGTCTGTTATTGAAAAGTGTGATGAAGAATCAAAGAAAGGGGCATATTCCTTCACGGTTAAAAACGCTACAGCAATACAGCAAGAGCAGCATATTACACTGGCGTTTCAGAATTACAATTTAAAAAATCCGGAAAGAACATAATACGCGTCTAGAAAATTGCCCGGATCAGCGTTTCAGTACCCCAGGGAAACGGAGAAAAACTAGACCGAATCACATCGTGGTAAACGTGGACGTGTTTGACAGGTGTGTAATAAGAAGAATTATTAATGATTTTTACACAGTGCAGAAAAAGTGCCGACAGTGGGAAAACTTCTACCCGTGGTGAAAGAAAAAATATACTTTCCATGGGGTAACAGTTCTTTACGAAAAATAATTAAAGAAATAGGGTTTAAGTGGAAAAGATTTAATAATAAAAGAAGTCTACTAATTGAAAGACCGCAAATCGTGATGTGGCGGCATCGTTATCTTACACAGCTTAAACTTTATCGAAAAGAGAATAGAGAGATAGTGTTCATAGATGAACCATGGGTAGACAGTAACTTAACGCATCAGAAAGGATGGCGAAGTGACGAATGCAATATTCACATTAATCAGAGTGGCTCGAAGAGACTAATAATATTGCATCCAGGGAGCAGAAATGGATTTATACCTAACGCGAAACTTATATTCAAGGCCGGTTCGTCTAGTGGGGACTATCACGGACAAATGAATAGTGTTAATTTTGAAAAATGGATTAATGAAAAGCTTTTACCAAATTTACCAGCAAAATCAATAGTTATAATGGACAATGCTCCCTACCACTGTACCCAAACTGACAAGGCACCGTCAAAATACGCTCTAAAAGAAGAAATGAGAGAGTGGCTTTTTAGAAACGGCATCTACTATGATGAAAAAATGCGCAAACAAGAACTTTACTGTCTTATAGAAGCGCATAGACCAAAAGAAAAAACATTTAAAATCGACGCTATTTTGAAAGCTTTTGGTCACACACCTCTTCGATTACCACCGTATATGTGCGATCTGAACGCTATTGAATTAGCATGGGCGAAAATGAAGCGTATAATGCGGGACAATAATACAACAGGAGATTTATCGTTAGATGCCCTTAAGAAAATTACTGAAATGGCAATTGAATCAGTTACACCTTGCGACTGGACAGGATATGAAAACCACGTTATACGAATGGAGGACTACTACTGGGATAAAGACAGACGTCAGATATTATTACGTCAGACATTATTGACAGTTTTGTAATTGAAACAGGAGATATCAGTGATGATAGTGAAAGGGCCAGTGATAACAGTGATAGCGAGGACTCTGAAACAGATTCGGAATTGGCCCAACCACTTACATGAGGTAAGTCACAACTTACTCAACCATCTTACCTGTTAATTATAATTTTTGTTATTAATTGACTATACTTTATATTGCCGTTAAATCCGTTTAGGTATCTGTATAATTACACTTCCTAAACTAACATTTTTATTGGTAGTTAATAGTGATCTGAAAAGTGTAAGCAATAAATGAAACAGGCACAGATAAAACATAACGGCTATCGCTATATGCAATTAGAACTATCGCGTGAGAGACAGTGTTAAACGTATTTTAAATGTGTAGTAGTACCGTGATACGTTCAGTGAAATGGCAAACGTCACCGCATTCCTTGTTGGGTTGCAAAGCTTAACACATGATCCTATATCTCTCATATTTGACGAAACTTAACATACAAGTCGATGAACGTGTAATTTAAGCTACCACGTCCCGCGAAGTATATAATGCAGCGTAACGTTTAGTTACAACGACCAACCGGAGTGACTCATTCATGTAAGATGATGTCGATGGCAGTAGAATCATGTGACATGTGTCATGTGTGACACGTGACACTAACATTCTGTGCTTAAAGAATGTGACTTGTGTTTACATGGACGGAGCTTTTCAATACCATAGGTATTATTTCTATCTACTAGACACAATCCAACGTTTAGTGAGCGGTATTTACATATCTTTATGCAGTTTTACCATACAAAACGTGGGATACGAACGTCAATTATCTGTAGAAATTAAAAATGAAAAAATGTCCACATTTTCCCATTAAAATGTATGGTGAACGTCGAGCAGTCAATTTATAAAGCCATTTCCATATATGTCCACTCATTTGCATATTTGTTTGCCCAATGAAAAGTATTTGAGATTATAGGTTTCATCTGGGGCAAGCGAGATCCGAATCAAGTTCTGTAAGCGGCTAGGATATGTGTTCGGCCTGCGTTTTTAAAACTCAAGTGAAGTCGATGATTATTTTATGAGGATTTAATAATAATTAAACCTAGCTAGTAATAAATAAAATTTGACAAATTGTATTATTACTTCGTAGATACGCCCGTAAGCGTGAATAGCCTGTCCGCACCAATCACGTGCCACAGGCGTCTTTCAGGTTTGTATTAAATTACAATTGCTTCCGAATCTTCCGAGTATTTTTATTTCTTGAAGTATTAAAATTATTTTAAATCCATTCGCATTTAAAAATTTAGAACATCAGATTTAAACCAGGGTTGCAGAAAAAATACGAAGTTATCCGCTATACAGCACACGACTGGGGGTTGCGCGAGGCGCGAGTCGCGAGATGTGTAGTGTCCCGAGTCTCAGTTAGGAATCCTGCCACTGGGTCAATTTGATTTCATTTATATAATTTTATTCTTTTTTGGGCCTGAAGCGACCCTCGATGGTGGATTATACTACCGGGGCTAGTAAACGGGGTCGCTTACAAGACTCACCTGGCCTTGGAGTGTATTTTTCGAGTCCGGCGATAAGGGGATTGTGGGTAACACAACAGCCCGACCATAGAATCTACGCACCAGGCAAAAGAGCGGACACCTAGTCCTCTCCTCAAAGCTCGAAAAGAGAACCTCCGAGGGACTTTACACGCGAGTTTCAGTCCCCGGTCGAAAATGCGCTGGAGCGCCGACTTATGACAGCGTGCTAGGTAGGCCTATATCCGCTACACAGCAAATTCTCGTGAAGTAGTTACAGAAGATTTATAGAAGCTGTATCTGAGAAAAGCGCTGGTAGATTATATTTGTAAAATCTGTACCATAAAGCAGTACTTATAAATTATGTTTTTGGTGTAACTTTATGCAGGTAAACTTTATTTAGTTATTTTCACGTGTAAGTATTTAGCAGTTTTTTTAAATCTGATGTATGGGCGTTTATTTAGTCATTACTTTTCAGAATATTTATTGATGAAGTTACAATAACAATGTGAAACAAGAGTAACAGTAAGTTTCATACAAATTTCAGAAATTACTTTAAAAAATTAGACAGGTTATACGTGTGTGTGCGCGCGCGCGCGCGCGCGTGTGTAAAGTCTAATATTTGAATATTCTTCCTATGAATCATCACACAAGTTCAACTCAAAACAATTTCGGCGTGGTTAGTGGACAATCACGAATCCCAAGAAAACATCCCCTTGGATGAACAAAATGTGTTTGTTCTGTACCTTTTTATTCCATAAATGTGACAGGTCACACGAAAAAAGTAGCTAAAGCTGGTTGAAAATTTGTTTTCCTCTTATTTTGGACAAAAATATAAAACTGATTAGGTGCTCATGACGTAATTATTCTAAAATCAGTAAGTCGTAACCTAACCTAACGTAATACATAAGGTCTATAGGCTACACGTGTTCGCATTCACAGTCTCTCTACTGCATACACGAAACATGCAACTGAACATTATCAAGCAAGCTACAATTTCCGATACTTTGCAACAAAATTCGGTAAATTACCTTAAACGTACCTTTTCGAGTAACTATGTCAGTAGAAGTGGGTGTAAATACTTATGCAATTATTGTTAACAGTAGTCAGTGAAGTAGCGCACAAAGTTGGAACGTTGCAGTAGTATATCGCACAATTCTGGATTTTTTATGTCACATATTGAACAAGAAACTAAAGAAAACAAAGTATACTGGACAGTTACAGCCGGGGAGAATAATTATGGGAAGTACGAAAATTAGACCCTGCGGACCGATACATCTGATAGAGAAAATCGTGCATCTGCCTGAACGGAATGACGGCGAAAGTTTGTGGTTCGTGTAACAACTCGCGTGTGTTAGTCTAGCAATTCGAACATCTCCGTCTAGGAACTCACGTTAACCTATTTAAAAAGTTGTCTACCTGCTCTACCTCATCTAGGAACTCATCTACCCCGTCTAGAATGCGTAATTTTTTATTAACATTTTCTGGGCATCGCAAAGAGGCCGCTCTCAGTTTTCTACTGTCAGCCCATGTCCGGAACTCGTTGTTTACTTTTAAAAAATGATTATTCATATTGTCCGTTCTGCAATATCCTTGAATATGTCGGCTTCTACATGTTGGTTCGAAACAAAAAAATGTTTTTGTAGAATGTATATTTTTTTCTACGAGTTGAACATTTCTGGTTACGTAGTCTACATAACTTGAAAAAAATATATAACCACCGAATTCAGAAAAATTTTGAAATCTGTATCAACTGCAGGCTTGGCTTGAGTGAATGAGTAAATGTGTAGGGCCTATATGTAATTGGAAGGCCCTCAAACTCGTCAGAGTACTATGAAATAAAAATAACTAAATATAATTACATTACTACCGACTTGGAACACAACGTTTTTTGGGGTAAAAACGTAAACGTTTTACCTTATAGCCTGAACCAGTTTTCGCTTTTAAAATCTTTAAAATTTAAGGAGCTTTTTAAAAGCGAAAACTGGTTCAGGCTATAAGGTAAAACTTTTACCCATAAAAAACTTTGTGTTCCGAGTCGGCAGTGATTTAATTATAACTTATTTACTTAAATTAACGGACACGTCATGGACAACGAAATCCAAGAAAATAAAAATATCTACGTTGTTTAGGAAAAATAACTTATAATTGCCCATATAACCAAACTCGCGTGCGTAGATCAAGAAATAAACATAAAAATTGAGTCTTAGATAAGTCTTAGATAAGTTAGATAAGTTCTTCTGTAATTTCTGTTTCAACAATCATAAAATACATGAAAACACCTACATTTAGAAAAGAATATTTGTCAGTACGAAGAATAAATCATAAGTAATGGATTTAAAAAGGAATCAAATTTGGTTGCCGTCAAATTTAGTATTCAATATTTAGTATTTAATGACCTGGCACACACATTCATTACTTTTAGAAGTGTGTATACTGGACGTTTCATAAAAATCCATGCACATTTTGAGTTATTACAGGTTTTTAAAATGTTTGTGTAACTGGAGTATTTACTTATTTTATTTACATTCTTAGGTCATGTAAGCACTTTGAAGTGTTCTAACCTGCAAAGATATGTAGAAATAATCACAGTGAAAAACATCATATTTTTTGTTTTGGTCCGATTCGTAGAAGCTAAGGTATTCAACAAATTCTGGATAAAGAACAATAAAAATATCAATTGAAAAGAAAGGTAAAAAACAAGTTTCAGTCATGAGGCAGAGTATAAACTCATAAGCGGACTTTCTGCGATGCCCGGAATAAGTTAAAAAAAAATGCCTGTTCCCAAAAATTCCCGTTTTCGAAATTTTCGGCCAGGTAGGCGAAAGCGTTTACGGTTGGCATGAACCGAGCAACAAGTGGACCGACCACCTATTTGATTTAAGCCTATGACGTTGTCAGTCTTAATCCTTACAAAATAAAACTACTTAGCAAAGCTTAACGTTGAAACATAATTTAACTTACTATGCATCTGTTTTACTTTATGTAAAACGTGTGGTTTAGTAATCGTTATTACCTACAATCTCATAAACGCAATTACTGAAAGCTTAAGATAATTTTAATGCATCTAAAGCTATTAATAATGACTTATTCTTTATACAAAAGTCAAATCTAAGTATTTTCATTACGAAAAGTTAAATGTCGTGAATAAAAGTACACTTACAGGAAAATATAAGACATAAGTAAAGTTAACAAAAAGTTAAACATTTGGTAAAGTCACCCATCAGAGCGTTTAGTATAAAAAAATTACGTCAATACAAAAAAAAAAGAAAAAGTGAATTAAATATCAAATGAAAAAAAAACAGACTGTCAGCTATATTAAATCAGTCCCTACGGTTTTTTCTTTGTCTACAGTGTAACTGACGTTCATGTTCTAATAAAATAAAATATTAAGATGACTAATAATCATATAAAAGTATAAATATGCCTATATATAACCAAACATGTGCGCCACTTTGTGCCACTGGAAAAAATTGTATATATATGTGTGTGTGTGTGTGTATCACTGATAAAAGTTATAGAAAATGTTCTTGTGACGTCTACGAACTGCTTTTTATTAATACAAGCAGTTTTTTTTTAACTTAGTATAAATTATATCCTGTATAAATTTATTCGCCCTGTTATAAACAAAATTCTTACGTCCGAATTAAAAAAAAAAAAGGAAGTCATAAAAAGAGTTAACTACCACTCCGAAATCAAAACTGCACTTCTAGGCTGCTAAATTGGACACCTGTTACACTTCACGTCATTTCTAGTTACTGTGTTGCTTTCTACTTCTTTGCGAATAGTTTTCGTCAAAGTCCTCTATTGATTTTTTTTGATAGCATTTCAGACAGATATCCTGTTTAGGTCCCGCTCCGATATTGCACCATGACTGTGATCTCTCATGGTAAGGGTGCGAGGAAACCATGATGCGAGAGAAAATAGTCCATCTGTAAGTGTAAGTAGTTGTACGGTCCTTCTTATTACTAGTTCATATGAGCTTCCATACAAATTTTCATAAAGTTAATAGAGTTTTGTCAGAGAAAATGCAATTTACTTTATGCACGGTATACAAATTGTGTTTTTCCTCCATCGTACACTTCTTATCACACTAATAACAACTCACGACCCGAATTTAAAAAAAAATGTATAGGCTATGTATGTGTGTATATATAAATTTCATAAAAATAGTCAACAACGGGGAAACTACTGCACTACTTAACTTGTAGACAAAGTATTAGCTGCTGAATTGGACACTGTCGGAAAACACGTCTTCCCCTCCAACTCCATTGCGACAAGCATTTATTAAGCGCTTAGCGTCGCGCGGCAATTGCGTCTTCTGTTGCTCAGTTCACGCGTAGGGATTAGCGTACTCTTTTACAACCTATTCTTAGGCCCACCGCGCACTGAGACGAAACAGTTCCGCAACTGTTTCTTATGTCTTTTTTTTTTATTGAGAGGGCAGATTGGTCCTCTCGGGCTGTTTTGGAGCAAGATCCCTTCAGCCATGAGGATATGGAAATGTGGGTAGGTAGCGTACGCCAGCAATGACCGGGCGATGAGAAAGTGGTGTTACCATCGTATAGGGAGGATGTTGGTGTTCAGGTGTGTGTAGCCTCTAGGAGAGGGAGCGGTGGGGTAATCAGTGCCAAACTTACGGATTGTAATGCCAGTGTCGTGCGCAGCAATTGACGCTAAAGTTGTTGAGAAGCGTCGTAGTGATGTGAAGGTCAGGGGCGGGTTAAGGAACAGGTTGTTCGTTTATAATTGGGCTACCAGTGGAGGATTTTGTTTTTATTTATTTGTCATAGCGACGTTGAAGAAGTAGGAAGATGAGATGCAGGACAGGTTTCTTTTTTTTTTTTAAATATCGACGTTGAAGACGTAGGAGGTCTGGTTGTTTTTTTATTTTTTATTTTTCATATTATTTTTTTTTTATTTTATTTTTCATATTATTTTTATTTTTCACTTATGCTAGAGATGAACCCTAGACAGGTCCTGGGACCCTTCTGTTACGTGGTCTTCTACGTAGTATCCTGGGCGGGGGTTCACCCACAAGAGTCAGAAGACGGTTTAGAAGGAAGTGTGATCGCCGGGCATTTTGGGCACGTCTATTAGGGGGGGGTGAGGAGGGTTTGTAATGTTGATCTAGTGTTTGCTGTCGTTGCGTACTTCCAGTTTAGTTTGTGTAGGAATGTGTCTAGGTCTGGGAAGTGTTTAGGGCATATAAAGTCGTATTCGGGATTTTAGTGATGGGAGGACGGCGGTAGATGAGGCGCAGGGCCCGCCGTTCTGTGATTCTGTATGAGTCGATTTTGTTGGTCTCAGTCGTCAGCAGGATCGGGTGTGCATAAGTTATTATAGGCCTGATGCAAGTTGTGTAGATCCTGCTGAGTAGTTCACTGGAGCAGCGATCGTTGGTGCTAAGCGTGCGTAGTGCTCGGATACGGACTCGCGCTTGATCATTGGTTTTCTTGATGTGTTGGCGCCAGGTCAGTGTGGTGTCAAGGGTGACTCCAAGGTATTTGCAGTCACGCTTCGGAATTATGTTTGATAGGCCAACACGGACTGGATTTTGAAAAAAGTAACTCATGTTACGTCCTGTGCGGTTGAAAACGCAAAGTTGGGTCTTGTCCGTGTTTACTGTGATTCTCCAAGTGTTGCAGTATTCAAAGAAAGTCTGCAACATATCCTGCAGGTGTGTGATGGTTCGCTGGTGACGTTGATGGGAGACCCAGTATGCTGTATCATCTGCATACTGGGCCAGGCCTGCTGATGGGTATGTTAGCTGCGGCGGGGGGGGGGTGTCTTTGGTAAAGATGATGTATAGTAGTGGGCTAATGGCTGAGCCCTGGGGAACACCAGCGTGTAGTTGGAAAGGTGCCGAGAGATGCTGGCTAACTCGGACTTGAGCTGTTCGGCCATCCAGGAACTGCGAAAGCCGTTATGATGTTTGGGGGGGAAGTGACATCCGAGGGTTTTAAATCTGAGGCCATTATGGCAGACGGAGTCAAATGCTTTTCGGATGTCGAGAAGTGTCTGATTTTCGGATGGTTGGGTGTCTGAGGTAAGAGTTCTCCTGGATGGCGCTGATCACCCTGACCAGCTGGTCATAGATATTGTACCCAGGGCGAAAACCTCCCTGCGTACTGGGTAGGACGTTGTGGATTGTCAGATGTTGATGGATCCTGGCGACTAGTATTTTTTCGAATAGCCTGGAGATTGCGGGAGTTAGCGATATGGGCCTGTAGTTCGATGCTAGTCTGGCGGATTTCGATGGTTTTCTTACGTCTTAAATTTCATGTATTTATATAGGGGGTACGCGCACTAGAGCAACAGAAACAAAACTGTTTCCTATGGTGGAAACAGCAAGGGGACAGAATAGTTGCGAAAACGTGCTAGTCCTACTGTTTCTTATGGAAGTCCACGCACTGCAACTAAACAGTTTCGGAACTGTTTCGTGGTGGGGATAGGTGCCGTGGCCTCACCACTGAACACAACAGCAGTCTGAGCTTACTAAACGTGTTGAAGTCTTCTTTGTTATTATAGTTATTTGTTATCATATTAACGTGTTAATATAGTTACTTGAACGCGATTATTATTAAATGAGTTACACATATAAACTAATCATTGAACTACGGAAAAATTGAACACTTAATCGATGAAGTGGAAAAATGGCCTTCTTTTTTATCAAAAGACTTTTGAACTTAAATTATTCCTTAGGCTTTCACGGCCGGTGTCATTTGAATTATGAAAGATATCCGGGCTGTTTGGCCGTGGTCCCTGGTTAAAAACAAAACCAAACTTTTCGGCAGCTCCACTGGCTGCCATCATCAGTGGTAAAATTTTTCTGCACTTTGGGTGTCTACGTGCAGGCTCACAGTACTGTGGTATAGACTAAAGCTGTCCTGCCATGCTACCTGTACATATAAATTCAGCAAAGTCCCACGTACAGGTAAAAATGACACCATCAACCAATCACAACAGAGATGGTGTATGATTGGCTCGCACCAAGCTACGCCATTATGTGACTCATTTTTTTCCAAGAAATACTGTGGGGAAGGCTGCTGATTCCCGCGATGCTACCTGTGCTAATTGTTTACTAATTGCAACCCCCGCACAGGTAAGTACAGCATCACCGGCCAATCAGAAACAAGAAGGTGTGTGAGAGGCTCGCATCGCGCCATGCCATAATGTACTTAATGAGATGCTTTCGCCCCGAATCACACCGCCGACAAGAGTTTCGTCTCATCGAAACGGATCCGATGGTCGGCATTGGCGAGCGCATGTTCCGCCACGGCAGACTTCTCCGGCTGTCCCAGTCTACAGTAACGGCTATGTTCACCCACGCGTGTGCGGACGCTGCGCTTCGTGGTACCAATGTACACCTGGCCGCATGAGCAGGGAACTCCGTACACACCGCACGATGACAGCGGGTCTCGGACATCCTTCGTCGGCCGCAAGAACTGGTGTATCTTCTTTGTCGGCTTGAATACTGGCCTCACACCGTGCCGACTGAGCAGCCTACCAATGCGGTCCGTCACCCCATGAATGTAGGGCAACGCCGCGAAACCGACGGTCTCCCGTGAATCTACTTCCGGCCTGGCTATTCTTCTCGGCCGGACCGCACGTCTCACCTCCCCGACGGAATACCCATTGGCCTGCAGCGCTAGTTCGAGGTGGCGCAGCTCATCATCGAGGTACCGGGGTTCGCATATCCTCCTAGCCCGGTCCACCAAGGTCTTCAACACCGCCCTCTTCTGGCTGGGATGGTGGTTCGACTGTTTATGGAGATAGCGGTTAGTGTGCGTCGGTTTTCTATAAACTTTATGTCCGAGGCTGCCATCGGTCCTTCTAAGGACCAACACGTCCAGAAAAGCCAGCTGATTGTCGGTCTCCCTCTCAACGGTAAACTGTATCCGTGGGTGAACCTGATTGAGATGTGCCAGGAACCTGCCGAGTTCTTCCTCACCATGGCTCCAGATAACAAATGTGTCATCAACATACCGGAACCAACACCTCGGCTTCAGCGGAAAAGATGTAATTGCCCGCTGTTCGAACCTTTCCATATAAAAGTTCGCCACCACAGGACTGAGTGGACTCCCCATGGCCACACCATCAATCATTTCGAAGAACTCACCGCCGTACTGAAAATATGTAGTTTTCAGAACATGCCGGAAAAGCGCTGTAATGTCTGCCGGAAAAAGGTTAGCTAAGTGGCCAAGGACATCATCTACGGGCACCATGGTGAACAACGAAACCACGTCAAAGCAACAATCTGGCTAAACACTTGACCGAGCTTCTCCGGCCACATATAGGTGGTACGGAGTCATATGTGAGGGACTCAACACACTTTCTTGAAAGGCTCGGTGGGTTGTCGTTGCAGCCTGGAGACATAATGGTCAGCTTTGACGTGGTTTCGTTGTTCACCATGGTGCCCGTAGATGATGTCCTTGGCCACTTAGCTAACCTTTTTCCGGCAGACATTACAGCGCTTTTCCGGCATGTTCTGAAAACTACATATTTTCAGTACGGCGGTGAGTTCTTCGAAATGATTGATGGTGTGGCCATGGGGAGTCCACTCAGTCCTGTGGTGGCGAACTTTTATATGGAAAGGTTCGAACAGCGGGCAATTACATCTTTTCCGCTGAAGCCGAGGTGTTGGTTCCGGTATGTTGATGACACATTTGTTATCTGGAGCCATGGTGAGGAAGAACTCGGCAGGTTCCTGGCACATCTCAATCAGGTTCACCCACGGATACAGTTTACCGTTGAGAGGGAGACCGATAATCAGCTGGCTTTTCTGGACGTGTTGGTCCTTAGAAGGACCGATGGCAGCCTCGGACGTAAAGTTTATAGAAAACCGACGCACACTAACCGCTATCTCCATAAACAGTCGAACCACCATCCCAGCCAGAAGAGGGCGGTGTTGAAGACCTTGGTGGACCGGGCTAGGAGGATATGCGAACCCCGGTACCTCGATGATGAGCTGCGCCACCTCGAACTAGCGCTGCAGGCCAATGGGTATTCCGTCGGGGAGGTGAGACGTGCGGTCCGGCCGAGAAGAATAGCCAGGCCGGAAGTGGATTCACGGGAGACCGTCGGTTTCGCGGCGTTGCCCTACATTCATGGGGTGACGGACCGCATTGGTAGGCTGCTCAGTCGGCACGGTGTGAGGCCAGTATTCAAGCCGACAAAGAAGATACACCAGTTCTTGCGGCCGACGAAGGATGTCCGAGACCCGCTGTCATCGTGCGGTGTGTACGGAGTTCCCTGCTCATGCGGCCAGGTGTACATTGGTACCACGAAGCGCAGCGTCCGCACACGCGTGGGTGAACATAGCCGTTACTGTAGACTGGGACAGCCGGAGAAGTCTGCCGTGGCCGAACACGCGCTCGCCAATGCCGACCATCGGATCCGTTTCGATGAGACGAAACTCTTGTCGGCGGTGAGTGATTACTTCCCTCGTCTTCATATGGAGTCCGTCTTGATTCAGAAGCATGCGGACCACGATGACCACGATGAATGCAGGGCACAGCTCAGTGCGTGCCCCTGTGACGGCAGCGTCCGGGCAAGCCCGATGACTGCCTGTTGCTTGGTGAGTGCTTGGTGCGAGACTTGTCGCTGCGAGCATGTAGCATGTAGCATCATAGTAGCGGGGCGTCTTTGCACCCGGTGCATGACTGCAGCATCTGGGTCGAGCCCAATGGCTGCCTGTGGATACACTTAGTCCTGGTTCATTCGACTGGTGCCTAAAAAACAGGAATGGACAACCGCCAACCAGTTAACTGAGAAGGCGGGGGAGAAAGGTTTTCAATTTTTATTTATTTTAAAAAATTTCTGCTATCAGTGGGCACTGCCGCAAGGACGGGTTCAGGTGACAGATGTCGCCCGTTCCCAGTCTCGCGTGCAGACGCCGTGAGGCGTCGGTCGCTCCCCGCGAGGCAGAGAGCCTCCGTGCCAGTGATAGCGCGTAGCAGCGGCATTCAGCGCGGTCGGCATACTAGGAAGGGAGGAAGGAAACAGCTTTGCAGGTAAATTCTGGGGCATGGGCAGATAGTGAATATGCAAATTAGTTGAGGTTTAAGTTTACTTAAACTTATGGCGGGTCATCGAGAATCGCCCGAGGGCGTTTGACCCGGACAGGGGGAGGTGGTTGCGTGGTGCTGATGGTCCTGAGGTAAGGGAAGGAAGAGGTCTCAGCTGCGGCAAAGAGAGTCGCAGCTAATGACCAGACAAAGGCTGAGAGAGCAGGAACTCGTAGACCTCCTCGAATGACACTATTTCTAACAAACCAAGGAGATCCCGACAAGGAACGGAGGGTTCTGGATTGGAAACTTTCCAGCCTACGCCTGTTGGTGGCGGAGGCAAGTGACCACCAAACAGGTGCCGCATAGGTCAAGACAGACCGGAGAAACAACAGATAGAGGGTAACCTTCGTGCGCAGCGCCAGGGGGCTGCGGCACGCGAGGTATGGGTAAAGTTTGGCTCGAACGCCGCGAGCCTTGGCAAGGGTTTCCGTCACGTGGGCGTTGAAGCAAAGGCGACGATCTAGCCGAACGCCTAGATACTTCACCGACTCTTTATAGGCGATAGGCCTCCCTTCCAGGGAGAGGGGCTGGCATCGGGAGATGGACTTACGAGTGAAACAGATCGCCTCGGATTTCTCCGTATTGATCGTCACCCGCCATTTCCTTAGCCAGTCCGGAAGCTGGTCCAACTGAGGCTGCAACTGTGTACTCGCAAAACGCGGGGACACAGAGCTGTAATGATACATTGCATCGTCAGCGAACAAAGACAACGTGACTCCGGGCAAAACAGGTAGGTCGTTCGTGTACACGAGGTACAGAACGGGGCCGAGGACAGATCCCTGAGGTACGCCGGCGGCGACAGGACGAACTGCAGAGCAGGTTCCGTCGACGCTCACCCTGAAGGTTCGGTCGCTGAGATACGACCGGAGGAAAAACACTATGGACGATGGTAAGGGGGAGTTAGCTAGTTTGAAGAGAAGACCTTCGTGCCAGACTTTGTCGAAGGCCTTGCTCACGTCCAGCAGTGCGGCGGCCGTAGCCGCTCGCCTGTTGGTGGCGTCAGAGAGTTGCGTTACCACGCGGACTAGTTGAAGCGTGGTCGAGTGCTCTCTGCGAAACCCGAACTGTTCGTTGCGGATAAAATTATCCAACAACGGCGAGATGCGGGCCAGCAGGAGCCGCTCGAACACCTTCGAGATAACTGGCAAGAGAGATATTGGCCGATAGCTTTCAGGAAGCATGCGCGGCTTGCGGGGTTTAGGAACCATAACGATGTTGGCATTTTTCCACAGGCGGGGAAAGTACTGTAGCCGGAGACAAGAGTTGAACAGCTCGAGAACGAGGTCAACGCCTGAGGCCGGGAGATATTGTAAAGCAGCGGCCCCGATCCGGTCAGGACCAGGGGCGCGACGGCGGTTTAGTCGACAGACAGACGAAACTAGTTCGTCTCTGTCGAACGGGAGGTCTGGGCCAGCGGGAGGGCGAGAAAAATAACCAGATAGGAAGTCCCGGACTTCTGCCGAGTGGGCAGGGTCCGAAACGCCTCGATGAACGGTAAATTGCGACTCCATGCAGTCGGCGAAGACCTCAGCCTTGCCTTCTGATGAAGACACAACCCCGTTCGGGGTTTCCAGCGGGTTGCGAGTTCTCTTCTCGCGGGTCAGTCTACTCACCGCTCTCCAGACGGAGGCGTGGTCGACTTCAAGAGACTCAAGGTATGAGTCCCATCGATCAGAGTTTACGTCCCGCAGTAGCTGCTGAACGTAAAGGGACTGTTGTTGAAATCGTCGCTTAACAACTGGGTCACGGGTTCTTTGCCATCTGCGGCGGAGCTGGCGCCGTAGCCAGATGGCGTGGAGTACTTCCGCAGGTAAGGCCGATTTGCGATGATTCACCTCGAGTGCGTAGGTGTGTCGATCCATGACACCTTGGACCAATTCCTGGAGATTCGTGGCGCGGAGATCCAGATCGTCACGAGTGACGATTGGGTCCGCCGGGAGAGATGGTAACCTTCGAGAGAGCTCGTCATGATAGGATCGCCAGTTGACTCTCCTAACAATCTGAGCGGGAAGTCGGGGTGACGCCGACAGCTCTCGAACAGTTATGACAAGGGGATTGTGATCGGACGAAAGGTCCGACACAGACGAGACCTCGATGTTGCGGGCAACGTTCTTGACAACTACTATGTCAAGAACGTCCGGCCGATGGCCGTGAAAGGGGAAGTAGGTAGGGTCTTCAGGGCCGATGACATTAAGTGCCGGGTCGCCAGAGACGAACCGGAACAGAGAATTTCCATAGGCGTTGACAACGCGGCTGTTCCATGAAGGGTGTTTGGCGTTTAAGTCGCCGGCTACAATGGTTGAGAGGGGGTGGTCGAGGAGGGCGTCCCACTCCTCGGGCGGTGGCGGAGTCCGTCGGCCAGGCCGGAGGTACGCAGAAACAACGCGCAGCTCCGATCCGCCGGCGTCCACCGCCACCGCGCAGCCTTCAATAATAGATGTATCTAGAGGAGGCAAATGCCTGTGGGATATCCGCCTGTGGACTAAAACAGCTGTGCCCCCCGAGGGGGGACAGCGAGGCCGTAGGGGACGATCCTGACGATAACAGGCATAGGCAGGAAGGGAAAACGAGTGGTAATGAGCCAGATGAGTCTCGGAAAGAAGTATGATATCAACATCATACTCCGTCACGAAAGTCATCAGTTCAGATCGTCTGGGGAGTAGCCCGAAGGCGTTCCACGCAACGATCCTCAGGCTATTAGCCATTTAGGGGAAGTAGAGGGAAGAGGGCAGCTAATGATTGGAACACCAGGGCAAGCACTGTGGTAGTGTCGCGAGCAGTCCTGATAGACGCAACAAGATTATCTGCCCAGGCAGTCAGGGGATCCGCCGAAGCCCGAGAAGATTCCCGGGATTCAGGAGGACAAGCCTGACTGGCCTCGACAGGGGTAGCAGATGGCGCTGGGCTGGTGGACTGAGTAGTAGACTGCTCGCTGGAAGGTTGAGGACGATGACTGGGGGCGGGTCGAGCCCGCGGAGAGGGTACAGGTGGAACCTGTGACGATGTAGGTCGGCCGGCGGAGTTCCGGCGACGACGAGAGCGCTTGGATTTGCCCGATCGGGCTAGAGGCGGGGCTGATTTAGCGGCCATGGCCGCGTAGGAAGGTGCGGGCGCTCCGGTAGGCGCCGGGATTGAGGCCGCTGCAGGCGGCGCCGAAGCGACGACTGCAGGCGAGAAGCGGCACCGGAAGCAACCGGAGTTGCTGCCGGGACCTTGGCAGATGAACCAGTGAGAGGCGGGAAAGCCGCTCGCCGGTTAGGGCCAGGACCAGCTACACGGCCTGCCTGCGCGCCAGGGCGCACAGGAGGTCGCTGCGGTTTCATGGCGGCGATAAAGTTAAGGCAGCCTCGGTAATTAGCCGGATGGGCTCCTTTGCAGTTGCAGCATTTAGCTGTGTACCCCGTCGTAGGCTTATCACAGCCACGATGAGGCTCAGCACAACGCACGCAACGCGGGGGCTGATGACAGAAAAGACTGCTGTGGCCGAACCTCTGGCAGTTGAAACACTGCGAGGGGCCGGGCCGCGGGTCAAATGTTCGGACTTGCACCCGTAGGTGCAGAAGGTTCTGGAGACTATAAATCTCCTCGAAAGGGCCTACTTTTAGAAGTTTGACCAGAAAGCTGTTAACAGGTCGGCGGTCATCATCTTTGCCAACATGCAGGACGCTTACCGCGGTCGGCGCATAGCCGAGCGCAACAAGTTCCTGCCTGATGGCATCAGTTTCTGTGAAGGAAGGAATTCCCGACAGAACGACCTTGATTTCTCGCTCTGACGGGAGGGCAAAAGTATGAAATGAAATCTTACGCTCTGTCAGGAATGACTGAACAGAGCGGAAGTCTGGGATCGTAGCGGTCGCCAGCTTTAGCGAGGCGCCTTGGCACCTCGCCTCGACCTTGACCGAAGGGAGAGCTAAGGATAAGGAACGAAGCAATTGTGTGTAATTCCTATTGTCAGGAATTACAATAGGGGGAATGCGAGGGGAAGACACAGTTTGGGTACCAGTTGAATACTCACGTCGCTGCGAGGATGGTTACCCCCTTTTTTATTGTGGCGGAGGTGAAGGAGACGGGCTGTGATTGGCTGAACCGCTGACGCGATCCACCAATGGCCTGAGAGGGAAGTCTACGCGAACGCTTAGCACGGATTGGCGGGATTTGTTCGCCCACAACGGGTCGATACACTTCCGCCAGCCCGGTAAGAGTCCGGTAGACTGCCTTATGGCGATACCGAGGCAGGCGAGAGATTGGAGGGGCGAAGTTGCCGACTAAAGGTGGCGCTAGGCACACCTAAAGCCGGCACAACGCCCGACCCATCTGTCGGCCTGCAACGGACCGGAGATTTGACTGGAAGGAAGGTGGTGAGATACGATTGGTCGGCGCGTGGACAGATGGTGAGAGGGCAATTTTTTTTATTTTAAAATTACGGTGGGTCGTCGAGCAGGGCTCGAGGGCGGCGGCGTTTGACTGGTGGTGGTCCATCATCGTTATCGAGGTGTTGGAGGTGGGGAAAGTCTGAGATGGATGCTCGATGGAAGAGGTTGAACGTAAGAGTTCGCGCAAATCCATCGAGCGACGGAATCTTCAGCCCTCGCCTGATAGTATCAGTTTTTACATACCAGGGAGAGCCAGAGATAAGGCGAAGGGTAAGGGCTTGGAAGGCTTCCATGCGTTTAACGACGTCGGGGGCGAGTTGGGTCCAAAATGCAGGCGCTGCGTACATAAGGACGGCTCGTAAAAAGAGCAGATAGATCGAGAGCTTCGTGCGCAATGGCAGTGGCCCTCGAGGCGATAAGAATGGGTATAGTTTGGCTTTGACGCCTCGGGCGCGCTGGAGCACTGTGGACACGTGAGCTCTGAAGCTTAGGCGTCGATCAAGAGTGGCGCCCAAGTACTTCACAGTACGTTGCCAAGCGATTGGGCTCCCTTCAAGGGAGAGGGTCTGGCATCGGGAAGTGAGCTGACGGGAGAAGGCAATCGCCTCGGATTTCTCCGTATTGATTGCCACCCGCCATTTCCTTAGCCAGGCCGGAAGTAATGCGAGCTGGCGCTGCACCACGTCAGTCGCAAAACGAAGGTTTGCAGAACTGTTGTGGTACATCGCATCGTCCGCATAGAGAGAGAGCGTAACTCCAGGCAATACTGGCAGGTCGTTCGTGTACACTAGGTACAGAACGGGGCCGAGGACAGATCCTTGAGGGACGCCAGCGGCGACGGGGCGGACAGAAGAGTACGTCCCGTCGACGCAGATCCTAAATTTGCGGTCGCAGAGATACGACCGCATCAGATGTACAAATGAGGCAGGGAGAGGGGAGGTGGCTAGTTTATAGAGAAGGCCTTCGTGCCAGACTTTGTCGAAGGCCTTGCTCACGTCCAGAAGGACGGCGACAGTTTGATGGTTCCTGTTTATGGCGTCAGTGAGTTGCGTGACAACTCGGACAAGTTGAAGAGTGGTCGAATGCTGCCTGCGGAAGCCGAACTGTTCCTGCCGGATGAAATTATCCAGCAGGGGAGTAATTCGGCGATGCAGGAGGCGCTCGAACACCTTCGATAAGACTGGCAAAAGAGAGATTGGTCGATGATTCTCCGGGAGTGTACGCAGCTTGCGAGCCTTCGGCAACATGATGACTTTGGCTCGTTTCCAAGGGCTGGGATAGTAATGGAGCCGGAGACATCCATTGAACAGCACGTGGATGAGTGAAACGAGACTTGCTGGGGCGTTGAGTAGGGCCGCTGCACCAATACGGTCCTCGACGGGCGCCCGCTTGGGGTACAGTCGACTAATGGCCGTTTCCACTTCAGCCTCGTCGAACGGGTCGATTGGGTCTGCGGGAGGGCGGGAAAAATAGCCAGATAGGAAGTCTGCGACCGCTGCCGAGTGGCCGGGGTCGCAGACGCCTATGTGAACGGTAAATTGTTCCTCCATGGTATCGGGAAAGACTTCTGCTTTGTCGGCCGCGGAGTACACAATCCCGTTCGGTGATCGTAGGGGGTATCGGGTCCTTTTCTCGCCAGTGAGTCGGCTCGCAGCCCGAAAAACGGACTGGGGCGTGACTTCCAGAGACTCAAGATATGAGTCCCATCGATGAGCAGTGGCATCAAGCAGAAGCTGCTTGACAAGGTCTGATTGGGCGTTCAGCCTGCGTTTTACGGCAGGGTCCCGGGTTTGTTGCCATCGCCGGCGGAGCTGGCGCCGTTTGCGGATGGCCAGAATCACCTCTTCAGGTAACTGCGACCGTCTGTTGGGAGCAGGGTGTGTTTGTCCATGGCGGACGTGACGACTTCTTGAAGATAGTCGGCCAAGCGGTCTACATCATCCGGGCTGGAGATGTCGACCTGGGGGTCAGATGGTACTGTTCGACCCAGTTCATCGTGGAACGATCGCCAGTTGACTCTCGTTAAACGACGGGGAGGCTGGAGAGGTGTGTCCAGCGTGGGCCGAACAGTGAGTATTACCGGGTCGTGATCAGACGAGAGGTCTGACACGGCTTCTATAGCGATAGGGTACGCCAAGTCTTTGACAACAGCAATGTCAAGGACGTCTGGAAGTCCCCGTTGATTGGGGATATAGGTCGGTGATCTAGGACCAAGAGCGTTCACATGAGGATGACGTTGAACGTATTGGTACAGAGAGCGGCCGTATGGATTCGAGACACGGCTGTTCCACAGGGGATGCTTACTATTAAAGTCTCCGGCTGCGATGGTTGGTAGAGGGTCTTCTAAGAGAGCGTCCCATTCATCCTCGTCGGGCGGTGGTCCACCTCGAGGGGGGAGGTAGACTGAAACCAGTCGAACCTCCCGAGCCCCGATGCAGAGAGCAACCGCCGTCGCCTACAAGCGACGAGTCGCCGGAGGCGGGAGGGGGCCGTGGGCGATGCGCCTGTGAACCAGAATGGCTGTGCCGCCAGATGCGGCACGCCGGTTCTGGCCAGGCCGGTCTGTGCGATACGTCGTGTACGCCGGAAGCTGGAACGAGTGAGCGGGAGTTAAATGGGTTTCGCTAAGGAGTATGACGTCTATGTCATATTCGGTTACGAAGGCGGCCAATTCGGCACGGCGAGATAGAACGCCACATGCGTTCCAAGCCACCAGCCGAAAGGGCCTAGCCATCGAGAGGGATAAGCGAGGTCACGGAGGTGAGGACGATAACGAGCAAGGACTGGACATCCTTGGCAGCAAGAATTTGTGGGATCAAGGCGTTGATCCAAGCGCGCACGCGGTCGGCGAAAGTTACGTCCGAGGATGCGGCAGACCCCGGTGCCGCCTGAGGCTTGGGCGCCGGGTGCTTGAACATGATGCCATTCTGGGCGGGGGCCTTTTGTTTCGGCTGCCTAGGATCTCGGACATCTGGGGTAGATGGTGGCTGAGGTGCAGCGGGCGTGTGCTGCGAGGAAGCGGGGGGCGACGGTTTGGTCTTTTTCTTGGACGGCGCAGCAGGTTTTGGCTGCTGGGCCGCGGGCTGTGCGGCAGGCTGAGAAGCAGCTGCAGCCGCATAGCTGGGCGCCCCGGTAGACGCCGGACGAGCTGGGGCAGGCGCAAGTGCCGGTGCCGCCGAGGCGGCAGGCCTTGACGCTGGGGCCTAGCTGGAGGCGCAGGAACGCGCTGCTGCGAGGACTTTGAAAGCTTCTTCAAAGCCGCAGCATAGAACCTGCACGACTTTGATGATGCCGGGTGAGGTTCCCCGCAGTTGGCGCAAGTGGCGGCAGCACGAGCGAGAGGACAAGTGTCCTTCCGATGGCTATCGCCACAGCGCAAACAGCGGGTGGGATGGTGGCAAAATGCCGATGAATGGCCGTACCGCTGGCAGTTGTAACACTGCTTCGGTCCGGCCTGGGCTTCGAAGGCTTCCACCCTAACCTTCAGAAAGAACAACATATTGATGTCGTAGATGGCCTGGTAATCATCTACCTTTCGTATCTTTACCAGGAACGCATTGCGCGCTAGTTTCTTGCCGGGGGAGAAGAGAGGCGTGACACTGTGGACTCGAAAGCCCAGACTAACTAGTTCATTAGAGATGAGCTCAGGCGAGGTATCTGCTGGGATACCGATAATTTGTACCTTTAATTCCTTCTCCTCCGGCAAGGCAAAGGTGTGGTACGGGATACCCGCGTCCGTGAGGAACTTCTGCGCTACACGGAAGCTCTCCACGGTCGTGGGGTTAAGGCGGATGGAGTTGTCACCTTGGGCCGAAGCAGTCAAGGTGCCAGAGGAAGTGCACCGGTGTATACGCCGCATGAAATTAGCCCATTCCGGAGGCCGGGCGAAAATCAGAGGCGGGATACGCCGGGGCTGGTCGGGTTGTTATTGGGAGGCCATGGTAGATTGCCCCGCGGTTGAGCCACGACGCGAAGTTCGACCAGAGTCCGTGGAGGTGGCACTGACACGCCGTTTCCGGCTGACACACTGCCATGCACCATCGGTGTCCATGGCCGAGTCCGCGTCGTGATTTTCCCGCGACGAGGTAGGTGTAGGGTGGTCCTGGGAAGGGCCATCCGGGAGAGGTTGCGCCAGAGCGCTAGCAGGGATTGAGAGGTCCTGAGAAGGGCCGACGGAAGATGGGTTGCGGGCAGCCATCGGCGAGGCGAAGCCTACGCCTTAGGCGGAACGGAACTAAGGACTACGACCAAGCACTACGGTAAGCAAAATACAAAAAGCAGATCACTTACCAACAAGCTCCAGGCAGCAGCGGAACAAACACGAAACACTGAACGGCACAAGAAACACAACACTGCACTGAAACACTGCACTGCACTATTATTTTCTTGAGTAGATGTAACACTGGCACTAAACTGTAACTATTGCACGGAACGGTAAAACTGAGTAAAGCCGGAAACTGAACACACTTGAAAACAGACAACTTCCCATGAAGAGAGAGCTCCCAGGAGATGTTGACTCTTCCAATCGCAGGGCTGTTAGCATGCGCCAGGTCAGAGCTGTTGGGTTGTGCGTCGTGAGACGACCCAATGGGTTCCTAGTTCCGAGCCTCCGGTAGGGGCTCCTGCCTAGTGGTCCTGTCCAGACGGAATATTGATTAATTAATTTTTATTGGTCGCTACAACGACATGCTCGTACTAGGTCGACTAGTACAGTATTTGTCGAGGCCGTTTCCAAGAATCACCTGGACGTGGTCGGTACTTGCCAAGGCCAGCTATGAGTGGGTTTGTCTGGGTCCTCGCAGCTCGGACGTAAAATTTACGTGCAAGTCGCCTTGCGGTGTCATCCAAGGAGCGGACACCGAGTCCTCTTCTCAGGAGACGAGAAGAAAACCGATAGGGGACTTTGGCCGCTAGCCGAAGCCCTCTATCGAGAGCGCTTTGCAACCTTCTTTTATGAACGGTTGCGAGGTAACCCCAGACGGGAAGAGCGTAGGTAATGATCGGCAACAGGTATGCGTTGACGATCAACTTACCCAGCTTGCGGGTCATAGCCTTGTTGGCAAGTATCGGAAACAGTTGCGCGAGACGAGCGGACGCTTTCTTTCGCATCGTCTCAGCGTGGGCACGCCAGGTGAGCCGACGATCAAGGTGGACACCGAGGTACTTTACGTCTCTCGACCAGGGCAAGTACGTTCTACCGAGTCTCACTCGGCCTCGTGGTTCTTTCCGGCGCTTTGTGAATAGCACCGCGGAGCTCTTGGTTTCGTTGACGGCAACTTTCCAGCTTTCCGTCCACGTCGAATACGCATCGAGTGCGCGCTGAAGTCGTGGGATAGCAAAGTCTGCGTTCCGATCAGCGGTATAGACCGCCGTGTCGTCGGCAAACAAAGCCATCTGGACTCCAGGCTCTCTGGGTGCGTCGTTGACATACACGGAGAACAGGAGAGGCCCTAGCACGCTACCTTGAGGTACCCCGGCTGAGATACGTCTCTCGGAAGAGACGTGGTCGTCTATTCGCACACAGAAAGTCCTCTCCGTCAGAAAGCTAGCAATCAAGCGAAGGTAGCAATCTGCGAGCTGGATTTCCCGGAGCTTGAACAAGAGCCCGTCGTGCCAGACACTATCAAAGGCCTTTTCCACATCTAGGAAACAGGCGACAGTCTGCTCTTTCCGACACCCGGCGTCCGTGATGTATTCCACCAGTCTCATCAGTTGATGAGTGGTGGAATGCCCCACACGGAAGCCGAACTGTTCGGGGACCAGTACATCGAAATTTCTTAGATGATCTAGTACTCTCCGTTGTACGAGACGTTCGAGGACCTTTGACGTGGCTGACAGTAGACTAATGGGCCGGAGGTTGCCGGGACGGGAAGCGTCCTTTCCCTGCTTCGGGATCACTATAACCGTCGCCTTACGCCATTTCTGGGGAAAATAGGCCAGTCTAAGACACGCGTTGAACAGCGCGACCAAGAAAAGTACTCCTCGCTCCGGGAGTCGAGTAAGAGCGGCTTTCGAGACGCCGTCCGGGCCAGGAGCTTTTCTCGGCACGAGTTCAACGAGCCGATCTGTGACCTCTTCCCTAGTAATGGGTTCGGGATCCGTAGTGATCGGAAGAGACAGAAAGTCTTCCACTTCGTTCTCGACTTCTTCGTCGAAGTCCCAGTCCATGGGCGGGTTAGGTGCGAACTGTCGCTCAAAACACGCGCCCAAGTACTCGGCCTTCGCCTCCGGGCGAGCCAGGATTTGACCGAAAGGTCCAGCAATGGCCGGGATGCGAGGCCGGCGCCTCTTCCCTACCAACGCCGAAGGTATCCGGTAAGGGCTACTTTCGTCCGATCCGTCCCCTGCCTGGGCCACGGCGAGTTCCCAACAGCGTCTCCGGTAGGCCTGCATTTCACGACGTAAAATGCCGGTCGCCCGGTTGTACGCTGCCTTGTCGGCCGGATCACGGGTCCGCTGCCAGCGTCTCCGGAGGCGATTTCTCTCGCAAGCGAGAGCACTCGTCTCCTCTGGGATCCGCTGCCAGTGGGGCGTGACGCCAGGCTTCATCCTGGAAGACGCGTCGATCGCAGATACGACAGCCTCGTCAAACGCGGCAACTGCCTCGTCGACTTGGCGGAAGGTTTCGAGTGGTCCCGCGTCTGGCAGTCGGCGACTTAACGCCGGGCCATAGCGATCCCATTCTACCACCTTCCTGACATCTCTGCGTACGACGTGCTGGGTAGCGACGTGTATCAGGATAGGGAGATGATCGGACGATAGTTCCGTTAGCGCGGACACATGGACCGGACAGTCAATTCCTTGAATCACCGCTATGTCCAAGACATCGGGAGCCGCGTTGCGTTGTGAGGGGTAGAACGTAGGTTGGGTAGGCCCAATCACTTGTATCCTGCGAGAATCGGCAAACCTGCGTAAACGTTTCCCGTTTGGGGCAGTCAAGCGACTGTTCCAATCGCGATGTTTACAGTTCAGGTCGCCGGCCATGATGACCCTCCTGTGTGCATCGAACGCGACAGCTAGATCGGGGTGAAGGAGCTCTTTTTGCGGCGGTTTATACGCCGCGACCATCTGTACACCGCCTAGAGTGTTCAACAACTCCACAGCGGTGCCTTCGAGGTGAGTCATTGCAGGCAAGACGACTCGGTGATGCTCGAGAGTGAGCCTCACCGCGACGGCAGTACCGCCACCAGCAGTGCCCGGTCTGTCGTTTCGATAGCACACATAGTTGGCCAGTCGTAACCGACTCGCAGGAGTCAAGTGGGTCTCATTGAGAAGCACTACATCGGGTTTGAGTCGGGCCAGTAATTCTTGGAGTTCCTGGATCTTGTTGGACAACCCGTTGGCGTTCCAGGAAAGAATCGAGAGATCTCGTTTGAGGACCCGACTCATAGAAGACCTACACAAGTGGCGGCTTCCACCAAGAGCATGAATCTCTCGGGTATGTCGGCAGTCTCCAAGCGGGAGCGGATGGACCTGAAGGTCTGGGCGACTTTGTTGAGATCGAACTCAGCAAGGAAGTCTTTGACGACCTGGTAGTCGTCAGGTACGGTTTTTGAGGCAGATTGCCCGGAGACTGTGTGCGCATAAGAGCGCCGAGGCTTGTCAATCGGGGGATTGGTGGAAGCCAGGGGTTTCTTAGGGCCAGGTGTAGCGCCTCTAGCGGAGGTGCTAGGAAGAGGGACAGATGCGATTGCGTCGGACTTCGCGCGCTGCGCAGGCTGTCTGGACTGTGCGGCCGGGTTGGCAGGAGCCCGGGATCTAGCGCCACGGGGCTTTCTATGCCGCTTCTTTTTGCCTGCGTTGGGAAACCGCGGGGGCGGGAGGTCAGGCAAGGCTGCTTCTAAAGCAGGGGCAGGATTCTCCGGTGCTGGGGAGGATTGAGAAGTCTCAGGCTCCACAACCGAGATGTTTTCTGTTGGCTGGGTGGTCTCACTTTTAGAAGCCACGAGGTTACGGCGCTTTTTCGCCATAGGCGGGACAGGGGCCTGTGAAGGAGCCTGAGTTGGAGTTGCCTGTGCTGCAGGTGTTTGCTTCGGGCCTTTGGATCGCTTTTGTTGCCTGTTTGAGACTGTGGCGGAAGACACGGCAGTCGTAGCAGGAGGCGCAGGGCCTGGCTGCTCGGTTGCAGGTCTTGAACCAGCTACCGGATGCCTCGGTGGTGGCAGGCGCCCTTTCGGCTTTCGCCGCTCGAGCTCCTGCTGAAACACCGGACATGCCCGGTAGTTGGCGGGGTGACTCCCGCCGCAGTTGATGCATTTTTGAATGCAGGTGCATCGCAAAGTTTACTGGCGTGAGGGAGAGAACACCTCACGCACGCCGGAGCGTTTGAGCAAGAGTCGGAGTGGTGCCCGAAGCGTTGGCACCTGTGACATTGAGGCAGAGCCCCGGGAGCGCGGCTTCTTTCCACTTTTACGCGGAAAACAAAAAGCCGCGTAAGTGAGAGTAGGCTAGTGCCTGCCTCGCTATTCTCCGCCAGGATGCGGACCAGAGGAATTGGACGCCTTGGTCCGGCAGGAGTAAACACCCGATGGACCGCGCGAACAGGATAGCCCAGCTCGCGCAGCTCATCGAGGATTTCCTCGAGAGGAGATTCCACGTCCAAGCCTCTGAGGATAAACGACAGAGGCTTCACGTGTTTGGGCGAGAAGGTGTGGTACTGGAATTGCTTGGATTCAACGTATGCCACGACACTGCGGTACACGTCCATTCCGCGGACAACGATCTTGACTGTATCGCCCCCAAGGAGCTTCAGGTCAACGTTGGCCGGGGAAAGTCCGGGAGCCACTATCAATCGCCGGTAAAAACCGGTGACGTTGTTCACGCCGTGAACGTATACGGGCGGGATGCGACCAGAGGCCGGCGGTGCCCAAGCCGGGGGGACACAGTCGGCCCCGGACCGGATTCGCCATCGGCGGGGACAACTTCCATGGCAGACGCCGAGGAAGAGGTTGAGGAGGATCGATTCCGCCTCTGTTTCTTAACCGGGCGCCCCCGTGGCCCAACCGCCACGAAAGCGTCGGTCTCGTCACCGGGCAGCGGAACCGACCGGGGATCGACTTGGTCCGCTTCCATAAGCGGAGAACACGGCGAATCGCTCGTGTGGGGCGGGGCAGTGGCGAGCGACTGCGTGCTCGATGACGCGCCCGATGCGGGCATTTCCGCCATCGAGCGGGAGGTTCGCCGACCAGAGGCAGCCAGGCTGCCTCCGGCGGTAACCAGGGACCTAGTGTCCGGCCCGAGCCGGATCGCAAGCGGGACTGAAACGCTCAGGCTTACTACGAGCTGGGCAAATGACCGGCTTCGTTAGATACCTCTCCTTACCAAGAGAGGTGTCCACCGGCCTCTTTACCTAGGCGATATCCAAGCTCGCTTACCACTGGTGGGGGCTCGCAAGGATCGTCCTAGGCAGCGCTACCTATGAGCCTGAGCGTCAGCGGGCAAGATGCGCTGCGCAACCTTAAGCTCTGGTAGGCCAAAAGTGCTTCCTCTTCAACTGCAGTTGGTGGTCCTGAAAAGGGTCACTCGGCTGGTGGTCCTTAGAAGGTCCGACGACCCAGCTGTGTGTGCTAGCTACTCAGTTCACCAGCCAGCTGAGTTTTCTTCTTCCTTCTAAGGCCTGATGTTATCCAGCAAGCAGGGCAGCAGATGTAGTTTGCCTGTCCTCGTCAAGTGAAGGCAGCAGGGCAGCAGCTGTACAACAGCGAGTCGCTTCCGAAACGTCCAGTGAAGAGCAGATCCAGAGAGGAGGTCCTTCCTGTACGAGAAGCTGGACGACCTCTCTTGTTAGCATGCGGGGCGAAAGCATCTCATTAAGTACATTATGGCATGGCGCGATGCGAGCCTCTCACACACCTTCTTGTTTCTGATTGGCCGGTGATGCTGTACTTACCTGTGCGGGGGTTGCAATTAGTAAACAATTAGCACAGGTAGCATCGCGGGAATTTTTTACAGCAGCAGCAGCAGCGACCACCGAGACCATTCTTCGTCTGACTGTGGACCGCTACACATCGAAGCTCAGGAGCTCTTCCAGGCTGAGATTGCAGTATCTAGTGGACTCTTTCTTGGAACGTTATTGGCGGTTGGAACTCCCGCCCTAGCTTGCGCCGGCAGTAAGGTCGTCGCCGACTGAAGGTGTTGAAAACTACACGATCACCTGCAGTGCCGGTACAGTAACGACAAGAGCTAAGCCAAGCTAGCTGCGGCCATGCATTAGTGGGTCGTGCGACCGCCTTCAGCGTCCCTTGTTAGGGCCGCGTGGCAGCAGACGACTCGACTAGTCCGGTTAGATCGGTTGCTTCGGCTTGTGTTCGTGGTAGTTCTCGAGTGCGCGTGTGCGAGTCTCTTGGCGGCAGTAGCCGTTCGCGGTCTGGTGTCGGCTGGTGTTTTACCGTGTGTAGTGTGCCTCCCGGTGCCAAAAGGCGGCTAAGTGCAGTGCAGTGGACCAGTGTTAGTGCTGTGTGGTGTTTGTGGCTTTCGCGAACCCCGGACCTGTTGGGATTACTTCGTGGGATCGCTTCAGGTAAGCCTAGCTTAATTTACTGTTTTTCCCGCGGCTTTTGGTGGCATCGCCCGCTTAGCTTGGCGTAGGCTAAGTTAGGTCCCTGCCGGTAGCGGTCGGTCGCTTCGCTTAATCGTGGTGCGGCCTCCAATACCGGCGCTAAGCGGGTTAAGTATCCCAGTAGGAGGGCTTCGGCCCGAATACCTTTGCCAAAACGCGATGGGCGACCGTCGCGTTGCGGCCGGGCAGCGGAATGGTCCTGCTAAGGGCCAATCCAATGCTTCTTCAGTAGGCCCCGGCCCTCCCCTGACTCGGTCGGACCGTGCAGTGGTCCTTCTCAGGGCCGCCAATCGGTCTCGGCCGCGTCGAACGTTGTCTCTGGGGGTACTCCTGCCCCGACGTGCACTACGTCCCAGCCCACGCCTGGGTCATCCTTTACTGTAGTGGTATCTAAGAAAAAACGGAAAGCGGAGGAAACTCCGCTCCCCGATGAACCGGAGCTAGATTTAGATGCTCCTTCCCGTAGAAGCCGCCCTCCGCCCCTGTTCGTCAACGGCGTCAAGAACGTCGTTGACTTTTCCAGACGCCTCCGGCTCGGCGTTCGTCTCTCGGCGGACGTGCAGATGTCTCTTCGTGGAAGGGACAGTCTGCGCGTTAGCTGCGCGACGGACGAGGAGTACCGTGCCGTCTACCTGTTCTTACAGGCTAATGGATTACAATTTCACACTTTCTCCTACGAGAAGGCGGCCCACGTCCGGCTAATTATTCGCGGCCTGGACGAGGAAACCGAACCCGACGAGGTGGCGGACGAGCTCCGCCAACTCGGCTTCCCGATTAAAGAGTGCATCAGGCTCTTTACCTCATATGGCCCCAGGCGTAAGTTACCCCTCCTCCGGGTGATACTCCTCAAGGGGGAACAGGCGGACAGACTGCTGGGCCTGACCAGTCTTTGCGGGCTTCGCATAAAAGTTGAAAGGAGCCGCGAAGCTGGCCACGTCCCGCAGTGCCATCGTTGCCAACGGTTCGGGCACGGCTCGGACAGCTGCCACAACGCAGAGGTCTGCGTCAGATGCGGAAAGCCGCATCCGACCAAGGCCTGTCAATTGCCGGCTGCGGGGCGCCCCTTTTGTATTAATTGCGGCGAACCTCACTCGGCAAATTACAGAGGATGCTGGGTTTTCCAGCAGCATCTGAGGCAGGCTGCGGACAGGAACAACCCTCCTGCCCGCCAGCAGCTTCCAGTCGTCCCGAATCGTGCTGCCTTTCCCCGTCTCCCGGAGAAGGTCAGCTCATCTGTGCCACAACCTCCCGCCCGACCTCGCCCACGTGCTCAGCCACGTGCATCGTCCCAACCTGCTCGGGAAGAGCATGCTACGCCAGCATCGGCCCTAGCTCAGCCCGTTCCAATGGACGAGGAACCTGCCCCGGAAGTAGACGAGCCAGTCCCTGAGAGGTCTGAATCTCCCCAACCCGCGGCTCGCTACAAACCCAAGTCTAGGAGGAAGAAGGAGCAGAAGAAACAGAAAAAAGCTGCTCCCGCTCCCCCTGCCCAGAAACCGCAAACCAGACCGACGCAGCGCTCCGGCGATGGGGTTGCTCGGCAGTCCAAAGTAGAGCCCCGTCCTGCAGCTGAAAGGACCGAGCGCCCACCCAGGAACACATCTCGGGTGAATTTAGCCCGCAGCTATGCTGCCGCCGCCCGCAGCGACCTTGCCCCATCTGCTTCATCGTCGTCCACATCCCCCTCAGCTCTAGCCGAGGTAAAATCTTTCTTCGAGGAATATGACCTCGAAGAAGTGGCCCGTCTGTATCGCTCCATTCGGGATCGCCTTCGCACGGCGACCCCGACTGAAAAGTTCCTCCTCCTCGCGGAAGCTGCAGCCGCCATAGGACTTCTGTAATGCTCCACGCTAACAGAATTACCTCTATTAAGCGCGACCTTTCCATTATAGCGTGGAACGCCAACAGCCTTCTGCCCAAACTCGAGGAACTTAGAGAGTTCCTAGCCCGTCGCAAGCCCGACGTGCTTCTCCTCTCTGAGACCTGGCTTAGGGCACATGACAACGTGAGATTGCCCAACTATGCGTTTTACAGGGACGATAGACCTGGGCGGAACGCGGGGGGTGGTACGGCCATAGCGGTGAAACGCTGCATTGCACATCACCGCGTGGTCTTGCCTCCTCGCCAAAATATCGAGGCCACAGCCGTTGAACTCTCCGGAGTTCTCGGAGGTGTCCTCCTGGTTTCGGCTTACAAACCGCCGACCAAACCAGTTCTAGACGCCGACCTGTCCGCAATTTTCAGTGCGCATAGGAAGGTTATTCTTGCAGGTGAGGTGACCTGAACTGCAAACACCCCGACTGGGGTAGTCGGTTGACTACGCCATCCGGGAGGGCGCTTAGCAGGTACCTACACGACCACCACCTACGAGCCTACGGACCCGGACAACCGACGCACTATCCCCTCCGACTTGGAGCCCGACCTGACATACTAGACATTGCAGTTGTCAAGGGAGTTGTCAACCAGATTGAGGTGTCCGTGTTAACGGAACTGTCCTCTGACCATTGTCCCATCGAGGTGCACGTACCTACCCGTCACACGATTGGGAGAGCAGCGCGACGAGTGGTCGAGTGGGACCGCTTCGGGCCTGCCTTTTGTCGCAGGCTTCCCGAGGAGGTTCCGCTTGATACCACTCAGCACATCGACGAGGCGGTCGCCTTGTGCTCAATTCATTCGGCGTGTGCTCACGGATGAAGCCTAATCTCACGCCCGATTATCACCGGATCCCAGAAGAAGTCCGTCTTCTCGCTTTAGAGAAGAACAGACTTCGGAGACGGTGGCAGCGGACGCGGGATCCGGACGACAAGGCCAGCTTCAAATCGGGCGGCCGGCAAGTTACGTCGTGACTTGCAGGCCTTCCGACGAAGCTGCTGGGAATTTACGGTCGCCAAAATGGCAGATGATGCACCGGAGGGGGACTCCTCCGTTTACAGGATACCTACCGCGATGACCGGGAAGAGGCGCCGTCCTCCACTCCCGGCCATCAACGGGCCTGGTGGACATCCCCTTGCCAAGCCGGACGAGAAATCAGAGTTCCTGGCCGGGTACCTGGAGCTTCAATTTGCTCCTAACCCGTTCGGGGACCCAGACTCCGACGAGGAGATAGAAGCCGAAGTTGAGGCTTCTCTCGGCAGCCCGATCACCTCCGA
Source organism: Magicicada septendecula (assembly GCA_034769895.1). Classification (NCBI taxonomy): domain Eukaryota; kingdom Metazoa; phylum Arthropoda; class Insecta; order Hemiptera; family Cicadidae; genus Magicicada; species Magicicada septendecula. Next base: position 461,221,189 of record CM068367.1, read on the forward strand.
ACCTGAACCCACTTCGGTGGAAGAGGTTGTGCCGAACTGGCTTCGGCAACGTATTAGATTATTAGTATTTTAAAAACGAGCGCCGCTGACGTCACGCACTGCCACTCTGTTACGATTGTTTGTTGTCGGTCGGTTATACACACAAAAGGTTGTGTCGCTACGCAATACAGCTGGCGCTGCCGGCCAGCTGTGTGTCTGTACGTTCTTGCTTTCGGAGGTTACTTGGCTGGAGCGAAACGATGATTCGCTCTCATTTCTGCTTCATCCTCCAAGCTGTTCATCTGGTCTCGGCTGGCGGCGAACTTCTAACCAGGACTTCCGAACCTATCACTATGATAGGCTAGATAAAGTGTTGCTCCAGGTGCTCGACCAAGGACGAGATGGGTGTCAGGGGCGAACGAACATCTGTTCCCCCTAATAGCAGAGACGATCTTTAGCCACAATGCCGTCAGTCGAGGACTTTTCGATGCTAAGCTGAACCAAGAACTTTTCCAACGCTAAGCTGCACCAGGGACGGGTGATATGACTGTGACATCACTGATCCTCGCCTATACGAACTAAGTACACCGGACTATCCAGGTGGGAAAATTCTGTTTATCTATTTCTCTCTCTCTACAACATGTGAATGCACAGAAGCCGCCAGAAGCTCACTCGTGAAGTTCTGAAAATTAGACTCTAGCACAAACTCTCATGTTCAATTATGTGTGATCATCATGTTATTGCATGTGTGAACATTACCACAGTACACCTAATGAAGTATCTTATAACTGTATAATGTGTAAGAAGTTACACACATACACACACATCCGCAGTTTACTGTAAGATCTAACTTTCATCTAATTAAGACCATTAGGGAGTTAATTATCTCGTGCTATCAAGTCATCTGGTCATGGCAGAGTTTAATAACGTAGCTGGGGGTTGTCTGATGCTGTTGATGAGAAACGATTTTCTTTCACACACATACTTAATGCTTAATGATTAAGCTAAGGGTTCGTTTGGCTGTTTGAGTTTCGGGGCGGTAACTTACATTCTCTGGTGTGAACTATGCTTGTGAATATGCTGGCAAATCTATGCTTAGGAGCTGAGATATTCCATTTTACGTTGTTATTTATATTTGTACCTAGCTATACATATTAGGCTTCATTTATTTACTGTAGTGGGAATCGGTTTATGTGGAGGTTAGTGTTGAAATGAGGGATGTTTTGTTATTCATGTCGTATATGTGTTTGTGTGTGTAATTTTACTATATATATATAGATATATTTTTGGGGAATATGTAACTGATTTAAAACAAGAGAATAACCATAAATGTGCTCGCTGAGACAACAGGCTAGCCTAATTGATATTATACAACACTGATGGATTAGTATTGCTTAATGAATGAGATTATTACCAACTTTGACTCATACATGATCAGGCAGAAATTTTTGCAATTAGTAATATCAATTCACTTACTTTGTGACATTATGAATTAATGGAAATACATAGATATATATAATTCTGCCTTTAATGGTGTGCTCACACAATTACGAACTTGTTATGTATGTAAAATCTTACAGGTTGAATAAAGCACACGCTTGTTGGTTAAAAGAGTTTTTCATTGGCAAGTCCTGTCATTCACCTGGGGGGACATGTCTGTAATTGTATTTGGGCCTTGCACACTTTTGCTTCCTCTAGGTTTTTTCTTTACCTAGTTCTAAATATGATGTCTCTCCCCTTTTACAAAAAAAACTTAATAAAAATAAAATTAAATAAAATTCAAAAAAAAAATTACAAAACTTAGAAAAATAAAAGGGGGGTTTCAAGGTAACGGACAGGCTTTTAGCGCTTCGGCCCCGGAAGAGCCCTGGACCGGACGGTGTTACTAACACCGCCCTACAGAGACTTCCGGACCGGGGAGTTCGCTTCCTGGTCGATTTGTTCAATGCCTGCTTCCGATTCGCCTACTTTCCTAAGAAATGGCGTTCGGCTACGGTCACGATGATCCCGAAGCCGGGAAAAGATCACAAGTTCGCTGAGAACCTCCGGCCTATCAGCCTGCTGTCGTCCACTTCGAAAGTCTTCGAACGACTAGTCCAGCGGCGGCTAATGGATCACCTTCAACGGTTCGATATTCTGGTCCCCGAGCAATTCGGTTTTCGTGCTGGGCACTCCTCGACGCATCAATTGATGCGTTTCGTGGAGACCGTGGCCGAGGCCGGTTGCTCGCGGGAGCAGACCGTCGCCGTTTTCCTTGATGTCGAGAAGGCTTTCGATCGTGTTTGGCATCCAGGCCTACTTTACAAACTCACGGAGATTCTGCTTCCGGATTGCTACCTTCATCTGATTGCTAGCTTTCTTCGGAACAGAACCTTTCGCGTGCGAGTTGATAACACCCTTTCTTCGGAAAGGGCTATTACTGCTGGTGTCCCTCAGGGAAGCGTCTTGGGCCCCCTGCTTTTCTCTGTGTACGTCAACGACGTGCCCAAGTTGCCTGGCACCAGGTTGGCCATGTTTGGCGACGACACGGCAGTGTACGCTGTCGATCGTCGTGCTGAGACGGCCGTTATCTGGCTCCAGGAACAATTGGACGAATACGTTGAGTGGGCAGAGAAATGGAGAGTAGCCATCAACGCATCCAAGAGCACAGCAGTAGTCTTCTCCAGACGCTTTAGGCTCCCCGACAGACTCTACGTAGGCGACACACTTCTCCCTGGTCTCGAGAGGTCAGGTACCTCGGGGTTCACCTCGACCGACGTCTCACCTGGCGGACACACTCTGCGCAAGTAGCCCGAAAGACCGCCCATCGACTATATCAACTCCGTCCCATCCTATGTAGCAACGCCATGACCCGCCGCCTAGGGAAGCTTATCGTCTCCACTTATGTGGCGCCGATGGTTACCTACGCGATGCCCGTTTGGGGCTACTTGGCCAAGACCCATAAGCGCAAGCTTCAGTCTCTACTCGACCGAGGATTACGCTGGGCATGCAAAGCCCATTATCTGACATCTAATAAAACCATCCGTGACTCCCTGCGTGTCCGTTCCCTGGACGCCACTATACGGACACTGTCCCGAAAATTCTATCGTCGCTCCGCCCGATTCCAGGGCAACCATCTCATTAGCGCCCTCGGTCGCTACCAATCTGTGCCAGGAGAATCTTGGACCCGGCCTCGGCGAACACTCACCCTCAATTAACTATTAATTGAAAACCCACGGCCGGTAGCAGGCCACACCCTCAATCCATAATATCAGTAGTCCCTACGGCAGGAGCTCTTCTGAAGCTCGGAACGTAGTGCACGAGCGGGCGACGGGCAAGCCCTTCGTCCCGCACAGCCCCTGACCCTGCATCGCGGGAATCAGCTGCCTTCCCCACAGTATTTCTTGGAAAAAAATGAGTCACATAATGGCGTAGCTTGGTGCGAGCCAATCATACACCATCTCTGTTGTGATTGGTTGATGGTGTCATTTTTACCTGTACGTGGGACTTTGCTGAATTTATATGTACAGGTAGCATGGCAGGACAGCTTTAGTCTATACCACAGTACTGTGGGCCTGCACGTAGACGCCCAAAGTGCAGAAAAATTTTACCACTGATGATGGCAGCCAGTGGAGCTGCCGAAACGTTTGGTTTTGTTTTTAACCAGGGACCACGGCCAAACAGCCCGGATATCTTTCATAAGACTTTTGAACTGTTACACAAAAGACGTGTGTATACTGTTATTTATTATTATTATTATTATTATTTTGAAAACTGAGATGGAATTTATTTAATAATTAATTAATTAAATAAATTATTAGCCTATGTAATGAATACTGTTTACTTTATTTATATAAAGTTACTTTATACTGCTCGTTTATTTTATGTACAACATCATTTACTTAAAACTATGCAAGCCAACTGCCTATGTTTCATTCATAAATTGGCATTCAAAATGAAATCGCTCCAGTATTAAAATATTAAATGATATGCTGTTTAGCATTAAATATATAATTTACATATTAGAAATATAATTTACATACGTACGAACGGTACATTGAAAATAGACATTTAAAAAATACGCTTTAGGTTGCATATTTCTAAATCATTCAAAATAGCCTATCTGTAAGTGTTTTTATAGAAAATATTTCTTATTACTATCCCTGAGCTGCAGAACGTGCTCGCTATTTCGAATGAAGGACAATTATTGTTACATAGGCTATATTTCGATACTAGTTACATTTTTAATTATGGGAAAAATTACAAAAGTTCCAATTATTCTGACAGCTTTAGTAATATAACAAATGTGCACTCAGTCATACAATATTGTGTGTGTGTGTGTGTGTGTGTGTGTGTGTGTGTGTGTGTGTGTGTGTTTGTGTGAATTCGAAATATTCGGATTTTGGTTAAAATTACTTTTAGTCCGACGCGGAGCTATATTTTCAGAAATATTTTAATCTTCGTTTTGTGCCTGAGGTCCCAAAATTTTGAAATTTCGGAAACTTAACATAACATTCAGATGTTAGTTAAAATTCTCTTTAATTTGATATCCCACGTAGACTTTTGCGATTTTGTTCCCAATTTTACCCCCCCCCCCACCCTTTTGTCGTGGAGGGGGGTCGATCTTAAAAACAGTAGTGTTCTGTAGAGTAAAAGTATGGACACGTACGCCAAGCGTTAAGATAAGTCGTGTTAACAAACTTGTTACACGTTCCTGTAAAAAAAACCTGTACTTGAGATTTAGTTTTAAAGGAAATGCAAATGGTTTCATAAAGAAATCAGACGATCACGTTTTTGTCTACTTCAAGTAAGATGGTGCCGGATGGGTGGCAGTGAGAACAGGCATTTACCATAATTATGACAGTAACGGATGTGACCACCAGTTCATAACATAACTAATATTGTAATGTCCCAGCATTTCCTTCAAAATAACAGAAACCCACGTGCTCTCAGAATTACGTCTCTTCCAAGTGTTTTCAGAACCAAGCAAACGTATTTGACTTTATGTTTGTATGTTTTGTTTTTGAAATTTAATTAAGAAAGTTGTGTTAGTGGTTATAATCACAAACAGAATAATCACTGTTGCACACCACTATAAAAAATTATTCCGATTAACGCTTTCAAGCTTCGCAGCTCATCGTCAGATCGGAAAAAGTCTCTATATATATTTATACCTAACCAGATTTTTCAGATCTGACGATGAGGTGCGAAGCTTGAAAGCGCTAATCGGTATAATTTTTTATAGTGGTGTACAACAGTGATTATTCTGTTTGTGTTTCTGAATGTTTAATATCATAAACGTTCTTATTTTATATAATAAATAGCACTTTGTTGATAAACTATTTTCGTTAACAACCCTACAGAATTATGTGGCACGAAAATCCAGTAAAAACGTCTGTGCTCAAATAACTCCATGAAGCAATTTCTGCAATGTATAATATGAAGAACGAGAAATAAATAATTTCGGATCGGCATTGGGTGTGCGTTCAACGAACGAATAAGTGGATGAGCAACTGTTTCGTTGCAGCGCGCGCAGTCATAGAAACAAAACAGATTTGTTGCCAGTGCGAAAAACAGAGACGAAACAGTTCCGGAACAGTTTTGTTGCAGAGCGCGGCCCCTTACGGTGAAGTATGTTGCTCAGTCTTGCTTACCCAAGAATTCGTCTTAACTTTAAAGGAACTTCAGCCTATTTACTGTTATGTAAATTTTTGAACTTTAGTTACACATTGAGTTGAGAAATCACAAACACACACAACACACATCTGTAATCGTTCATATATACAGTTTCTTGCATATGTATTCTTTAGTTTATTTGAGGAGATATTTTGAATATATTAGTACTGTGTTTATTATATTGATTTTATTACACATATCATTAGAGAATTGCCTAATATCATCAAAGCGGTTTTCTTAGGAAATGTACAAAGAAAAACCGATATAATAAACATTTGCATATTGAAGACATATTATAAATAAAAAATAAATAAATGTTACACATAATAAATAAATAAAATAATTAATACGAAATAAACAATTCTACAGTAAGTAACATATTAGACTTTTAGGTATGTGATAATATAATCTTTAAGATAAATTTAAGACTTATCTTATATATATGTGTGTGTGTAATTACTTCAAGAAACTTCAAGAATTACTATAAAGAAAAGATGTGTGGTTGGGGGGGGGGGGGTTTAAGGTATGTTCACACTCCCTCCTCCTGAGCACTTTGCTCTGGCAATATTTTGTCCTCTCATTTTCAGCCACAGTCACATTTCTTCTGGAAGTAGCATTCGTCACGTGATTAAGTATTGGTTGGTTGTAGTATTGTATACAGTATTGTAGTATGTTACTGTATATTATATTGTATGTTAGTTATAGCACTGTGAATTTGTTTCGAGGATATTATTGGTTTCTGACTATGTACAATGTTTTTAAAAAATGTTTTGCGTTTTATCTTTTTTGATAATTTTGTTTTTCACATATTATATTATGTATGTAAATATGTAGGCTTTCGGATATGTTCGGTATTAAACCAACAAACATGCAGTGTGCATCGGGTTCACGTGGCCTCTGTTTCGGTTTAACCCACAGTTAGTTAACACTGAGATTTTGTAAATGTTTAAAACAGTTACTTTCAGTACGGTACTTAGGGTTTAGAAAAACGCGCTTATGACTAATATTATTATTTATAACTAACAGTTTTAATTTATTGTTATTTCAGGAAGAACAGAAGACAACAGACAATTTTGTTGACTCTTAGACATATCAACAAATGCCTGTAATTTTAGAAATTTCTAAAACTCAGTATTATTTATGAACCGAAATACATTCATGAAAAGTACGTACAACATCGCTGCTAACGCTGGTTTTATTAAGACAGTAATTTAAGACATTTAAGTATTATTATTTCAATTTTATGTTAAACATACATACCTTCACTAGATGAATTTGGTGTTCTGAACGCAGCTGGTGGTGGGGCTTCAGTTCCCAACAGATCGTCAATGTTTGTATGGCGGCCAATGAACAGCGGAAGTCGACTAGGTCGTGGTTTTGATCTCGTGCTCCGAGTTGTAGTCTTGTCAGGTTCTTCCCGAGCGGAAACTGCAGGTGTCCTGTCATTGTCAGCATCTTGCAGCCGCCAAGCCGGCTCTCCAGATTCAATACGCTGTATTGGATAGAAGTTACTATTTTCCTTTTCACTAGATTTGTCACTAGGCATACCTTCTACACCACTAGACGTGTTATCGTCACTGTCGCGGTGTACTTTCACTGTACTATCCCGAGATCCTACTGTTTTTACGTTATTATCACAATTTGTATTTTTATCTTTTGTATCATACTTGTTACTGCCTCCCTTTTTATTTGAACGCTCATCACTGCTGCTCCCCAACCACCACGCACGTTCACCGGATTGAATTTTCTTTATTTTGTAGTCTGAAGACTCACTTTTGTTTAAGCCATCTTTTGAAATTGACTTGGTACTTGACTTTTTAACTGCGATATCCTCACCGCTGTTTCCCATCCAACCAGTTTCTTCACCAGATCCGAGGGATTTGTTTGTTTTGTACCCGACAGAGTCACCTTCACCTCTTTCAATTGATTTGTTGCTGCTTGTTTTTCTAATCTGGTTGTCATCGCTACTATTTTCCATCCACCACGCACGTTCTCCAGACTCTATTTTCTTTATTTTGTAACCTGATGACGTGCTTTTGTCTTTTTTAGTTAGTTCATCACCAGACTGTCGGTGTTGTAATGAGGCATTACTCGTAGACTTCTTAGGAGATTTCTCATCTCCACTGCTTCCCATCCACCACGCACGTTCTCCAGACTCTATTTTCTTTATTTTGTACCCTGATGAAGTACTTTTGTCTTTTTTACTTAGTTCATCACCGGACTGTTGGTGTTGTAATGAGGCATTACTCGTAGACTTTTTAGGAGATTTAGGAGATTTCTCATCTCCACTGCTTCCCATCCACCACGCACGATCGCCAGACTCTATTTTCTTTATTTTGTACCCTGAAGATTTCATTTTGTCTTGTTCAATTGGCTCTTCACCAGAAAGTTGGTGCTGAACTGAGACGTTACTGTTAGACTGTTTAGACGCGGTTTCATCGCCTATCCACCAAGCACGTTCTCCAGACTCTATACGCTTTATTTGATAATCGGAAGTTTTGCTACTGTTTTTGTCTGTCGCTTTATCGGTGCCACTAAGTTGTAATGATGGAATGTCCGTATTACTTTCTAACCACCAAGCGCGCTCTCCTGATTCTATTCGTTTAATTCTAAATTGCTGGTCGGAATCAGAATCTTTAATACTTCTACAGATTTCGTCTGAACCATTTTCTGGATTAATCCCTACGTATTTTACTTTCATTTTTTCTGTTATGGGAGCTAACGCTCTAACAACTACAGCTTTTGCTTCCTCTGTTCTAGAATCGCAAGATTTTACTTTTTTCCCTGCTGGGCTTGCGGGAGGAATAGGTGGTTTCTCGAAAGATTTTGATAAATCTTCAGCTGAAGAACCTTTCACTTTAGCTTCACTAGCCGGTACGCGAACTTTCCTTTCTTTTCCTAGTTTTGAGTCGGTAACTTCATATTCATCGTCACTACTTTCGCCTTCACTGCTTTCTGAACTTTCGCTGGAAGTTGAATACTCACTATTAGATTCATCAGAAGAATCCGTCTTTTGTGGTTCACATATTCTAGAAGCTGATTTACAATACTTCATTTTTGAAATTGATTTTGAACTTATTAGAGGCCTCAGACGCTTTTCGGTATTTAATGGGTCTGAAGAGTTTTGAATTTTATCAGAATTGAGGTTAATATTTCTTTGCATTTCTGAAGATTCACTTGAGCTAAATAAGTCCATGTTCAATACCGACTTCCGAAAATCTTTATTTAGAAAGACATTTTTTGTATTATCATTCTTGGGGGCGGGTGGAGGTAACCTACTATTGTCTGACGATATATTATTGGACCTTGGTACTACAACTGGTAACCTATTTTTATTTTCGTTATCTGGTAATGTAACTTCTATTGTCTCTCCCGACAAACTATTTCTGTTAGTACTGTCTGATTTTACTAACCTATCGTGTACACTTTCAGTCTGTGGTGAAGGAATGTTATCCTTACTACTTACAACTGAAAAGGGTTTTCCTTCATTTTCAGGTGTAGGTGTCTTATTAAGAGAGCTAACTAATGGAAGGTCTTTTTGTTTGGTGTAGCTAAATCCTCCAATTCTTGTGCTATCCTTTCCTTCAAATTTAGATTTCTTAGTTTCTTCTCCCGCTGATGGTGAGTCTGGAGGCTTCAAATTTTCTTGACTAGATGCTTTAGATACGGATATCGATTTAAGAGGAAGCTCAGTAGGTCTAGAATATGCATAAGTAGATGAACGAGGAGTGTACCTCGAACTATATGCACTGGAAGTTGATGGCGAGTAGCTGCTACTGCTACTACTAGCTTGAGTGAATCTAGACGGAAGAGATGTTACATTTCTTGTTGGCGTTACACTGTATTTATTGTCTTTATTTTTTGAGTCTGTTTGTTTTTCTTCGGTTTGAACTTCTACACTACTAGTTGGAAGTTTTACTGTAGATCTTCCGACAGTCTGTTCACTAGTTTTGTCCATTTCCGCACGTCTCTTACGAAGGTACGTTGAGTTCGGTGGAGGGGTGGGAGACGTGCCTCTGGTCACCATCACTACGGTACTCGATTGTTTAACACGCTCACTTGTATGCTTGTTATCTTCGTGAGCATCAACTGTGTCACTCGGACTCGAAACTCCAAATACTGTTGGTGACTTTTCAGAAATTGGACTGCGCGCAATTTGACTTCCGAACCTAGTGGAACTTCCATAGCGGAGAACTGGCGTTTCAGTCGTGGTATATGACGACGATCCAAAACGCCTGTAACTCGGTGTTCCAGATGCTTTAGTTCTGTCTGAAGTCGGTTCTGGACTGGTTTTAGAGCGGCTAGTGTCTGTCCCATAGCTACGTGAAGAGTACTTTCCGAGAACTGGCAATTTTGGTGGCGTTGCTTCTACAGTAGCTGCTCTCTCGCGCACAGAAGTAAAGGCGAGACTAGTAGGTCGGTAGCTAGAGGAACTGGAACTGGGGCTAGTTTGTCGATAATTAGTGGAATAACGGGAACCGCGATCCACCTGGAAACCATTAACAATGATTTATGACAAGTACAGTACAATACAACCTACTTAAACGCTAATCTGGTAGATTATCGACATCTTAACAAATTACTGATATTCTGGCACATATTTATTTACGTTTTTGTATTAGCGGATGAAGATCAGTATGTATCAGAGACTTAACATTGTGTTTCCACGCATTCAATCATTCATCATCATAAATAAATTATTTTAACTTTTCTTGTTACTATTTTTTTTACAATGTGTATCTTGCTAGTGTTGGTGCTAGTTTTGTCGTTGTTACAATTTATTATACTCACCACGTGCAGAATGAAGTTAAATATCGTTAATTTTGCTTTTATGTTGGTTATACTGTATTCAATAAATGCTAACTAGTGTAATAATCTTTAAAAATATTAACGTCGGATTCAGTAATGTCATGTAACTAGTAGTTTGTCAAGTAGGCCTATTTAACAATCTTAAATAAGTCCATACTCTGTAGCCACTTACATCATAATTTAATGTTATTTAAGCTAAATATAAGTAGAAAAAATGTACACCATAGTTGATTGTTATTTTCTAATTTTTTCTACTTCTTTCAATGTAAAATGAAACTTTAGATATTGGGCACTATAATTTTGTTTTTTAATTTATAATTTAAAGAATTTTCCTGATCACTTACCGTCGATGGAGAAGCAGGTGCTTTGTCAGATGTGCTTGTGTAAGACGATCCTCTGCTATTCCACGGACTCTGCAAACAGTAACAATGATTCTTGGTTAATTCATGGATTCTTGTGTGTGAGCGAGCGCGTGTAAGCGCTGTAGATTGTATCAACCGAAAGGATCAATTAATATTTTATTACTGACCGTTTAATTATTATTATTATTTAAAGATAACTACACTCTAACTTTTTACGTCAGAGTTCCATTTGCTCAATTTGTATCTAAATTATTTAAAAGTTCAATAGTGAAATAGAAAAAAGTCGAGACAACAGTTCAGGAGGTGAACAGGCATAGTTCTGACCTGTAACATAATTAAAACCCGACGGTCTGCGTTTATTTGATTTATATTATTCAAGAGAATATACGGTAGATTATACAGTATACAGATCGACGAAACATAGACGTAGTGCGAATCTGACGTCACATGTGATGACCGTACTGTTTGTTACGTCACAGTTTTAAATTCTGCAGCACGATGTGCGCGGCGCTATTTTTATAATCCGCTGCTGTTCATCTTGACTAGACGGACAGCGACAGCCAGTTTAGCTTTCAGCCACGAATATTGCACAAGTTGTGCGACTGAACCTGACTGAAATGTAAATAACGAGTTCACACAGTTTTCTTGTTCGCCTTAAAGGAAAGCATATAATTCAATCCTGAAATTCATTTTAAAGGATGAGACTCCTTTTCAGTCTCATAAGTGTTAGGCTACAAAGATGTAAGACGTGCATAGAGATAAAAAAAAACACACACACACACACACACACACACACACACACACACACATTCCATCAGTAGCATTTTACGTTTCAATTTAGTGTCAATACTTTAAAGTTTTCTGATATAGTATGGAATGCTATGCTAAGTCGGTGACCTTATTAGTTAGCCTCAGAGCCTAAGTAGTCTCCTGGTTTCCCATTTGGAACATTACAAATATCCTGAAAACATCATGGTTAACATACAGTAAAATAGATTCACAACGAACTATTAAATTTAAAAAAATCATTGAAAAATTCTCTGTTGAGAGAAATGAACTAATTTACTTTCATATCAACAAATTTATCTGAGCGCAGAACTGGTTAGTCAATTTTTGTAATTATTTAAGTAAGATTAACAAACAACTCCCAAATTTCGATGATTTGTTACTCAAAAGTTTTCTATTGTATCAATCATCGTAATTTTGTTACACAGTGATTTGTACGTAGATAATACCTTTTTTGAATACTTTTACCAAAATTTCTAGATGTAGGGGAAAACGCGTTACTTAAAAGTTTTAATTACTTAGTAGCTAGTGTAATTACAAGTATGATTGTATTTGTAAAGTACAAGAGTTAACGCAGTTTTGAAATGACAATAATAGTTAATAATATTTGTAAACTGTACACATTCTTGGCGATAGAACAAAGAGTAAAATCAGCTTCATGGAAAAGTTCTGAATTACGTCCATCTCAGAGCAACTTGCATCTGAAAACAAAATCCATTCACTGCAGATATGTTTGTTCCTTATTGCCTAAAAAAGCGAAGACAATAAGCTGTCCAGTGAATAAAAATCTGTAGGACAGATAAATTAAAAAAATTGTTATCTATGAGTAGGCAGTTTATGCAGCGTATGTCTCCAACGGTAAACTTCCATAAGCTTTATGGCTACCAAATGATGAGGTAAACTAAAACAAAGTAGAGGTAAAAACAAAATATGGCTTCTGACCCAAAGCTATAAAATAGTTATTCTGCAAAAGAATATAATGAAATCTGCTTATTTATGACATCCTGTAAACTGCTCATCCTATAAGTCTAATAACACAGTTCTTTACCTCACAGTCAATTATCGTGATCTCATATTTTATTCCTGTCCAATGAAACTTTTATAATTTTTTTTTTAATTTTAACTTTCCTTTAATGGATATTTACTTTATCTGCAACTGAGTTTTTACCATTCACAGACCTTTATTTTCTCGCTATGATGAGCATAGAATTTTATACATCAGAAATGTACGTTACCGCGCGCGCGCGCAGCCTGCAACACACGCACAAAACGCGATCTACAAACTATGAGTTCATACCCACAGGTAGGCCTACTTGTTCTTATTTAATTTTTTTGTTTTAAAAAATCAAAATTTAATAATGTTTTATTATATTTCTTGTCAAACATTAACGCGGAATTAAATAGGCTCAGTGTGCAATCATAATTAGGTAATTCGCCTATAAAGTGTATACTGTGAGTTACATGTGGATTTACGACCACTTCTCTAAGATGACGTAATATTCGTAACTTTATTTTATATTTGTTTTAATGAAAATATCTAGTATAAGTGTTTTAGCGTCACTTTGATGTAGCGCTGTTTATTACATCTATGTATAATAAAATTATTACATAATTTCATTAATTCAAACATTTTTGCTACAGTCTATTTCTTGATGCATATATAATATGTTTAATATATATAATTACTTTACCTCACGACGCTTTTTCCTTTATGTGGAACATGTTTCGGAAACTTATTGTTCCCATTCTTAGCCTTCTTAATTTTGATTTTATTCCTTTCTTTGTTTGCCTCCTGTTTGTTTAGGGATATTTTGTACATTCTGTTAAACAGTGAATAGAAAGCTGCCATTTTATGTTGTGGTGGGTGGTCAGAATGGTTAGGTATAATGACGTTAGTGGATGTCGGTTATCTGTATATTGCATATTGTAGATGGTTGTGTCTAAATAGTTGATTTTTTTATGTTTTTCTTTTTCTTCTGTGAACTGTATTTTTGTGTGTATGTTATTGATTTGTTTTAATATGTTATCTGCATTTGTATGTATGTATGTATGTTATCAGTCAAAATTAAAAAGGCTGAGGATGGGAACAATAAGTTTCCCGAAACATGTTCCACATAAGGGAGACATCTTGAGGTAAAGTAATTATGTATATTAAACATATTATAATTTTATTAATATAACAATTTATAACAACGAAAAACTAAATACATAATTTTGAGAGAGTACGAGAGATAAAGAAATGTCTATATACTATGTTCATTAAATATTACAAAGATAAGGGAAACAAGCGTATATTCCTTGGCATCAGGAAAAAAAACAGAAATTAAATAAATTACGGGTACTAAAGATTTCTCTAGCTACACTAGAGAGTGGATATAATTTAATATCTTTGTAGTATTGAATTGAAAAGAAGGTAACTTGAAAGGTTGCCAAAGTAAGCACAGGGAGCGAAGAATGTATAAACAAAGCAGACAATCATTATTCCATTACTTAATAACGAATCGTGAATAATATGTGTGGTTATTTTTATGCACGGAGAGTCCCACGGTTTCAAGCAGGACTCCAAAAATGATATTAAAGTTGAAATTTATAGAAAAACTTATAGCAGTAAAAGGTTACGACAGAAGCACAACTTTTCTAGGTCGTTGGACAAAGGGTGGAAGTCAGCCAAAAATCACACAAGTTCAATCACGTTCCCGAAGGTGAGAAAGTGTCAATGAAAAATGCGAAAAGTCTCGCGCCTGTAGCCCGAATCTGTACGGTACATCACAAGACAAGGTGTGGTCAAGCTCCTTCCAAACATTAGGTCTGACTTAATAGCAACATAGCAACATAGCAACAATAGCAACTAACGAGGTGCAGCATTGTTCATAAAGTGGAAAATCTCTGCAGATGTGTTTATGATAAAAATAGATGAACATGACAAAAAGCGGAAACTTCTTTTCACGGAGTTGAGGACAAGAAATTTCAAACTTAACTGTAAGCTGCGAGACGGGTGGTTGTAGATCTCGGTGAAAGTGAAGTTGGATTCGCGTTAGTGCCTGTTATTGTACAAAGCAAAAGGTATTTTATAGAGTCTTGTTGTAGACTATATTTTTGTATAAGGGATAAGAAACTTGTTTTAAAAGTGCTAGTGAACTTTATCTGCGACGGAGTTTTTACCACTCACAAACCTTTATTTTCTCTCTATGATGAGCATAGAATAGTATACATCAGAAATGTACGTTATTTAAATAAGTCGCTACCCCATCAAACTGCATATACCAATTCCCAATGTGTCTGTACCCCATGTGTTAATTTGCATGTACCGACGTCATAATAAGCCTCATTGGTGCCAATACAAAACCCAATAAAAATTATTGTCACCAACAAAATTGTAAGTATTGATTTATACTTGGTATAATATGGGTAAGATTGGGTACAAACTATTCGTAAAAGGAGGCTGTACCTACGTGTGAAGTTGGGTACACTGCTCAAATACTGGGAACAGATAAAGTCCGTGGCTGACAAAGCTGCAGACGGTTACTACAACTCTGTGAACAGACCCATGGCAGATACAGAAGGTTCCGTTAGCAAGTAAGCGACGATTTCTCGTGTCACTTTTCTGTATGGCAATGAGATTCAGGATGACACACTTCAGTAAGGTAATACAGACGGTATATAGACGTGGAGCTCTCAAGAGACCGACTTACAGTGTCGGAACCGGCTGGTCTTGTAGTAGCAGGAGTTATTCCTGTTGATCTCCTTGCAGCTGAAGGAAAGTACATACGCACAAGAAAAGCCGAAGTAGGAAAGGAAGTAGTAGTTGCAGAGGCAAGAGTACTCGCTATCCAACGCTCCAACGCCGGCAAGTGCGTTGGGTCACTGAGACCAACGGAACATGGACTGCGAGGCTGATCACGAACCTTGCTGAATGGAAAGAACGCGGGCATGGAGAACTTATTCAATACCTCACCCTATTTCTCATTGGACTTTAATGCTCATCTTGATAGGATGGGAAAAGTGCTGAGTCATTATTAATAATACAGTATTACAGTTTTAACATTGATTGATATTCTTCTTCTTCTTCTTCTTCTTATTTTTTCCCATTTGTACCATACGGTGTTAGGTTTTCTATCCATCTTCTACATACGCTTGCTATTGCCTCGCTCCATAATGTTTTCCTCAACTATTTACCAGATGTCTGGCATAAGGGTCTCACTGTGTTCTAGACCGACACCAGGTTGCAATTGAGCGTTGCATTCAATGAAAATTGACCATTTCTTGAATTAAATTACTGTGTTTACAACAATTAAAATTGACTTCCTGTGAATTAAATAATTATTTTCTCTACCGTTATTCTCTCTTATATAAATTCATATAAAGTTATTAACGATTTCCTGCAATTATGCTGGCTGTAACAAAGTCCTTGGTCTTGAATCCAAGTCGCAATTCCCAGAAGAAAAACTTAATCCAGTCCTGCTTCGGTACTCCTTAGTATTCCACGGTCGTCTATAAGTTTCATCGTGGCAATATGTTGTAGAAGTAGGCTACACACGACTCCGTCGAAAAACTCTTTAACTAGTTGACGTCTGTTAGCGGCTAACTGGACTGTTTCTAGATTCTAGTTCGATCTTTGAATTGTTTACTTATCTACATATTACCTGTAGATATACACAAATGTCTGAATATGTTTTTACAAACATTAAAAAAAAATCGTAATCTGCATTGAAAACGTCTCGTGTTTTGTTAGACCTACTTTAGTATTAATATTTATTTGTAAGTAGTGTTAATTTAGATAATTTAATTAACTTTTGATTTCACAGACAGTAGTTTTCATACTGGCATCTCAGTTTAAAAGTAAATTTCTTTAGAAAGTCGGTTTTGAAAAATGATCAAACCAGTAGGCCTACATAAAAATTTTATTCCGGTCACGTTTCTGCCGAATTGAAAATACATAATCTTGTTTCATGGACAGGTTTCTAATCTTTAAATTTGTTTTCTTTTGTTTCTTTTCAGAAATACAGAGTTATTGAAGTAATCGCAAAAAACTATTCGTTTTCCTTCAAATTTTATTTTGAGGTCAATACGAGATGAGTAGAAGAACCACTACCGTGTATTTTAGTAGATTCTGTCTTCGATTTACTTGACAGAAACAGATTCTGCAACTATATATTACGCAAATATAGAAATCGGTGACGAAGTGTTGTGACTTCTTGTGCATTTTATAAACATTGTTTTATACAAAATTCTATTCAAACATAAATAATACGGTAGGCTACACACAATTAATCTAGTAGGCCTAGTCGTGATAGAACGTGTCGTCAACCTCATTACAGTTTGATAGTAAATTTTCGTAGTAACAATTTTAAACCTCTGAAAAATGATCATGTACGGTCATAATGATGATGGCGATGGTAAAATTTATACTGTATTTCATAAAGTTGCGTTATTTCATAAATTATACTATATTTAATTGCTATATTTAATTAATATTTCTTTATAAAATTACGGAACCAATAAAGCAATAATGAATCCCTATCGTGTCTTCGACATACTAGCGCACTCGCGTGGGCACACACACACACACACATAATGAAATAATTTTTCAAGCATTTAATTATTAGTGACAGCTTATCGATTCCAACTGGCATAACGGTAGAATGGAGTGATGGTTAAATACTGCAAGCATTGAATTAAATAGCTCGGAATTAACTGGACACCGTACAAAAATAGTATGAGATGCGAGAGCTGCTAGAGACACTGACCTTAACTACTAATAATATACTTGCTGTTTAGAGAATAATCCTGTTTGAACTGACTGAATTGCATACGTGACCAAAAAATCATATTTTTAGCAGTCTTTTAGCAGCTATTTTGTTGTCTAACAATCTTATCGTACTGGATATTATTGTCTTTAAGTGGAAACAATATTTCTGGAAATGCTTCAGGCGTGAGAATATAGCTCTTTCCTTACTTTCCACGCTCAATCTTTTATCAGTGACATAAACGTCCTCTTCAGCTACACGTTTCTGTGCATCCTACATACTGGCATGTCTAATTTACTACTATATGGAACATACGTTGCTACAGCTGTTTTCAAAACTTTGGTCGCATCTAATATACCAGAAGAAATTTTTTCAGACTTGAATGGCAATGTAAATATATGGATGGCGTACGATAACGGAAAGCTTAAACGCCAGTATGTAATGAGAGATATATACCCGACAAAGAACTGTAGTAGTCTACAGAGTATAAAGTAGGCCTACATAGAAACATATGTATTTAATTTGTTACTAAACGAGAGTAAAGTATAATATTGTTTATTTTAAAGTATATTACTAAATTATAAATTTTAAATATAATTAGGACTACAGTATTTCTAGTTAAATAATAACCGAAGAGGCAGACATAAAATATTTATTAGGTTAAAAATAGCGAGTGCAAGGTTGGCCGTTTACTCGAAATACGGAAAGACGTCAGTTTAGAAACGTACATAATGAGACAGGTGTACATAGTGAGCATACACAAATATTCAAGTTTACTAAAGCGACCAATATGTTTAATCGCGAACACTGTTAAGATATTTCTGTTTAAATTTAAAAAAACGGGTTCTTTTCTGTTGTGTGTTGTGCACTTTTCGGATTGTGCGTTTTCCGCCTTTCATTGAAAGTACGCGGGTCACTCACTTGATACCCTTAAGTGTAATACGCTTATGTGTAATGTGTGTGTGTGTGTGTGTGTGTGTGTGTGTGTGTGTGTGTGTGTGTGAAAGAGGGGCGTCAGTTGGGAGAAATTCTCTTTGATACCTTTTTTAAGGACCAAAACGGAAGAAAATTAGCAAAAACCCTGGTGTCAAATATTCACGTGGTTTTTTTCTTACTTACATATCGATGTACTTGGAAGTTTAGTTTCATTTTCAGTACGTATTTGTACTAATTTATTTGAAAAACAAATGAAGTAAATGATTAACGAATAGTATGTGTAACGTTTCGAAGGGATTATATTTGCAATTTCCAAAGCCAATTATAATTACAGTCCTCTAGATAATAAACAATTTAATATACTAAATTTTCTAACGCATACAAACTAAATTCTTCAATGTACGATACGATACGATAAAATAAAGGAATAAACGAAACCTTTTTTTGTTCGAACGAAACGATTAATATGTTCTGTCACTTAATCCAGATTATTCACTAAAGTAATTTTATATCTATATTATGTTGATTCCTCCCAAAATACATAAATTTTCTACACGACACATAAATACTGTAAATACGACACTTTTTCTTTAACAAGGCTCATATTCTAAAAAAAAGTTTAAATAGATCTAAAAGACCTATATATCAGCCTACTTTAATTAATCTAACAAAATTTAATTCTTGCGCGTATCAAAAGCTTTTGCTAGATATCTGTGTTATCTAAGTGTTAGTACAGCACAATAAGTAAAAATACGTGTGATAAACAGCATTAAATTCTTTAAATTGAATTTACAATAATTATTATTATTTACTAAAATAAACACAGCATGTAGTCAGCTTCAGTTAACTAAACTGAAGCCAATCGAAAGAGTGGATTATAATCGGGGCCAAGAACGTTATGTTACGATAACACTCCCAGATGACGTGTAGGCCTATCTGCTGTATGAATATAAGAAGAAATAATATTTAAAATCATCATTTTAACTAATAATTATGCGCTAGTAATAAATATTAATATTATGTCAATTAATAATAGTAACAGTACATTTTAAAGTCTCAGAATAATAACAATGTAAGTTGAGGACACAGTTACTACTATAAAAGACCCCGTTAGACAATTTTTACATAGAAACTGATGAATTCATATTAAATGACTAAAAATTTCAATAAAACATTCATTTGAAACAAGACAATTTAGAACTGTTTTGAAGACATAGACTGAAATATTGCCAATGTATGTTCTGCTTACTTTAGTCTATGCTTATAGAAGTAATTGTTTTTGGCTCGGAGACCAGAAACTGTACTTAATCAAGATCAAATTAAGAGTTTTGCCATTAATATAAACCTTTACAAAAACAAGCTTCATTAGTTAATTTGTTTGCATATACTTCAACAAAATAAATTTGTATAGTTTTTAATATGTACTATATTTGGTGTAGATGCTACACTTTTAAATTCATCTTAATAATTAAATTATCAAATTAATTTGTTAACATTTCGCCACAGTTTATTCAGTTATTTTGCTTTTTCTGTGTTTATCATCGCGGCATCGTCAATTCGCAATCACAGATGGTACGTTTGTTGTACTGAAAGATAGGGACACGTTTTGTAGACACTTTAATCCATTAATTGTAACTTATTTTGCCGTTTTCATCGAGTCTTATTCCGTTTTCATCACAGGACACTTCATACGGTTATCCTCTTCAGTGATGCCTTTAAGAACAACGGTTATCGTAGGACACCATCATAAACTTATAAGTTGGTCCTTTAGATTCGCTCTGTATCCATTTTGCACCTCCAATAAAGTTTTAGGCTTGTTGCATTAAAAATCCTTATAGTATTATTAGAACTATGCTTTAGTTTAACAACAACAACAGCAAAATAATATAATAATAATGGATCCTTTTTGTACCACTGAAGTAGTTTAGGAGTTAGGCAGCATAAATAAAGTTTTTTGGCTTACGAGGAAGGCCGTGTGACCTACTCTTCAGCAGCCAATTATTACCCAGGATGTTACCCCTTGTGCTCATTTCCATAACCTGTCAACCAGTGAGCTAAAAACGGCATGCTGATTTTCTTGATTTTATGATGTTCCCGAGAATACGGGACGTTTAGCCGTTACTCTAAGTATATTACTAAAAAATTTCAAGAGTGAGATTCTTTTGTAATCTGAGACCGACTTCAATGACACCTTGCTGCCACTTCACAAATTTCCGAATTTGAATGTACTACATGAGCGTGGCAACATAAATTCATGTACGTAAGTAGGCATATTCGTTGTTTTTGACACATAACAAACACTATTTATGATGAAAACTAGTTTTTTTCAAGCAATTCCATTACTTCCGCTAACTTTATACTGAACAGAGAGTTGAAATTATTCTTACATTAAAATATTATCGAAGAAAATCCATTTGAAGAGTATTTTATAAAAATATGAACGCAGATGTGGGGTTCCAAATTCGAAGTGCTTCGTTTGTTACCAGACTCTGTTAGCCAATACGAATAGGCTCATAATGTGCTACTAGACCATCCTCCCATTTGTAACTGCTACCCGTCCAGTCTTTCGTCGCATAGATTCTCGGTTGCATTTCTTTTTAAATTCCGTCATTCCAGCGTCTTTTAGATATTCCTCTTCGTCTTCGACTTTGCTTTGTCTTCATTCCCATAATATTATTTTCTTCGAGAGCCTATCCACGAAGCCATCCGGGACCTTAAATTAGACTAGTTTTTACATCCTCGATTATTTGCCATATTCAACAATGATTCACTCTGTGTTTTCTACGTTCGTTCGCTGATCGTCTCCACAAGCCTTTATAGTTGTTAATACCACCTTTTCCATACGCTCCGCATTCCATCTTTTTGTACCTCTCTAATATACATACGCTCTTTTTCTTAAATTTAATTAGAATCCTTATTTCTTATATTCTTTTATTAGATTTCTGGTCATGTAACTTAATCTCCGTATTCTTTTATTCTTAAAATCTGTCGTCGGCGAAGCACGAAGAGTAAGTTTTATGTTGTTGAGAAAAAGGATTCCCATTCTATTTCATGTCTTCTTCCATACCCTGACTGCCTCTATGAATTTTGGTCAAACGTGGTACCTCGGATCCGCGAGCAATGTTAGGGAGAAGTATGGAGTTGATGACTGTACACCTGTTTATCAACAGCCATGTCTGACCAAGATTCCTGTATTTTATAAATAGCGTCGAAAGGCAGAATCTCTCTTTCAGCTCTTTCACGACCGTAAATTCTTCAAAGATTTCAACCCAAATTGATTTTTTCATTATTTGTATATTATCATTATTTATCATCATTATTTTAACTACTAAAATTAGCCTCTTTTTAACATTTGTTTGTTCTTAAGTTGACCAAACGTTATTAAGGTTATCGTGAGCGTTCTCTAGATAAGACATCAATGAATTTCTTGATTCACAGGAATTTTTTCCGTAAGGCTTAGTGGTTGGTCCGACAATAAAAACCATGCTTGTTCTTCTGCCTCTTTTGAGGCATTTTTTTGCCTCTTTTGAGGAAAATAAAAACAGCTTTATTTTCCTTTGCAATGCTGTTATTTCAAATTTTTGGAGTAAATACCCCTAACTGATGATATTTCTACTATTAGAGTTCCTCTTTAATTTTTGCACTGATCTTTTCTGCTTTTCTTGTGAAATGCTGATATTATGGATATTCTCCACTCACTAGGTATTTTAACACAAGATTCTTAATCGCTCTCTGTTTTAATTAGATACTGACGATGTTAACAAAATTGTTAAAAAAGACTATGTTAACGAGACATAGCCTACAAAAGACTGAAATTTCACAGTAATATTAGTTGTAGAGGTACTTGTAAATTCTCGAATAAGTCCATACATTTGTTCTTTTTTCATTATTATTTCAATACTCTTGAATTAAAAACATGTACATTACGTTTTTACTTGTTTGTTATGTTAGCTATCGTTTTATGAATAATAATTGTAAATTAAAATTATACTATATTACTATGAAGAACAATGTTTCAAAGACTAGAATTGGCTAATTAATATAAAAATTAATTGATGAGGAAAAACCGTGACGAACATTCTAATAAAACTTTACGAAGTGGTGGAAAATCCCAATTTACTGTACAAACCTGAATAGTAGACAACAAGGAAAGTACTTTCTCGATCATCAGAGCTGAAATTTCCTACAGCGGTGAAAGGTCAGACAAGATCAAGTCAAGGCAAGATTTAGAAGTACAATCAACAACAGAAGCAGCACAGGAAAAATGGAAGGGCCATGTAATGTGTGTGCCTTCTGTAACAACACAGCGGAAATCTATAGCTTAATGGTGATCCAACTGGTGGCCCCTGGCTGACATCGACACAGACGTTTGAACCGACCTTCGAAGAAATTTAGAAAATAACTAAAGTATTAATTTAAACATTATTTATACGGTCCAAGTCACTTTATATAGTAATGATTTACCTTATTGAAACCGTCCAGTGACTTCAAATTGTAAATTTATGACGCGTTTCGAGTCATATGACCCTTCATCAGATATTATCACTCACAAGGAGATCATCAAATATTAAAATTCACAAAAACACAAAACACACATATGTACAATAATAAAACCTATACAAGCGTCCGACACAGTGCACTGCGTGTGGCCCACTGGACTCTGAGCAAACGCGTGTCACGCCGTGTGTTATCTGAAAATCGTATTTAAAGTATATAAAGTATTAAAGGAAAATGGGGGACGTTGCAGTGAATGTATGCTCTACCTTTGTGAATTTCCATTTTGTAGAATGAAAATATTAGAGACTAGACAGAGGGTCAAATTACAGAAGCCGCCACGCGATTAGCCATTGACAACACATTGCCGTATTTAAAAAATCAAAATACTTTCAGCGTTCTCACTAAAATACAGTTATGTTAGAACAATGTTTAAAATATAAATTTAAATCTTGCCTCCAGTAAAAACGCATAGTTTTTGCGAATACCTGATTTCGATTCCAAAATATATTTTTTATAGACTACACATGTTATAAAAAAACGTAATTTGAAGTATTTGAGGTTTGTCTGTAAAATATTCAAGTGAGGTATATGTAGAACGTATGGTTGAACGAGATAAGCTAATTCTCAGTTTAAACTCGGCCGTTTGAATTTGTCTGTCTGCCTTTTGGAGTATGCCTGACGATAACTTTTGAGCGCATCAACTTCGTAAAACTTGGCATGCATGTCTACACGTTTACCTTACAGAACCTTATTGCATTTGAGATTTATGACTCCCCAAAACTAGGGAGCGGGAGGTAAAAATGTGGGGTGTCAAAATTGTAAAAAAATTGCAAAAGCTCATGTGGGGTATCAAATTAAATAGGATTTTAACCACAGTCTGAATATAATGTTCCTTTTTGAAAATTTCAAAATTTTTTGACGCGGAAACCCAAAAAGTGGGTGAAAATTTTGATAAAATTGCAAGAATTCACATGAACTATCAAATTAAAGAGAATGTTCATTCATCAAATTGTGTGTTACGTTTTCAAAATTTAAAAATTTTGAGACTCTAAAGCCGCCAAGAAAAGATAAAAATTTGAAAAACTATAAAATACAGCAGAGTGTCAGTCCAAAAGGAATCGTATCCCAAATCCGAATGTAACGAATTTTGATTGTGTTTACTTGTTTGTATGATTATGCGCGTAGTATTTGTCGTATTATACACTTATTTGTAGTATTATACACTTATTTGTAGTATTATACACGCACGCACACACACACACGATTTTGTGCTATAATACTAAAGAAATAGTAGAGTAATCGGAATTTTTGTAACTTTTCCCATAATTGAAAATTACCTAACATAACAATTTATTCAATAATAAATGTACTTCGTTCAAAATAGTGTGCAAATTCTGCAGCTCAGGGAGTGTACTAGTGTAACTGTAATTACTAGTAAATGTAGACAGTTTTTTAAGAAGTGAAATTTTGATTTTCGATTGTTTTTACAGACACCGTACATACGAGTTGAAATACTGTAGTACTGTTTTCACATACAAACAGCGTTACACTTTATCACAGTATTAATATAATAATATCCCACACAAGAAAGAACTGTATATTAAAGTTCGATATGACATAATTCAGTAGCTGACTGTCTTCGCACCTGGATTCTGCGCATTGCCTCTGAAGCGGCATGTTCTGTGCTGTAGGCTTAAAGCTGTCTATATAGGAATGATTCGGATACTTGTACCACGAACTAGCATGAAGACGGAGTAACGATACACCGCACCGAGTGCCTCCATTGTTCTACCGTACTCAGTCGTTATAATCGTTATGGTCGTTATAAACGTACTCAGTCGTTCTCCATTGCCCAGTCGTTACAATCACTCAGTCGCTGTTGATATGGTTGTCGTAATGACGTCAGCGGAACGAGGTACTTGTCAGCTTTCATTGAACATGTGAAGCCAAGACGGTTAATTGGGGTATAGCTGGTACAGGAGTAGCTTTGTGAAGGTGGTAATTTGACGTATTTCATATCTTTTGTAGAACAAAGAATCACAGCTAATATGCAGTAAGTCATGGTTGTCATCAAGGCATCGTTGCTTAGAGTATTGAAAGTCTGAAAACATAAGTCAGCCTACGCCCACCACGACCCCAGAGTCCGTAACGCAATAGTATCAAGTTTACGTGCAGTTAGAGGCTTTTGTCTCCCCCCCCCCCATCCATCGATCGAGCCAAGCACAGATGCTGAATAGATTTAGAAGCGTGTCTGTGAGAAAAGTCAAAAGAAAAGGATGGCAGTAATACAGGTGCAGGTTACCTGTAGGAGGATTCATAGATATGTGGTAGAAAAGATTCTCCGGGAGAAACGCCCAGAGACCGAATGGTATCGTCAAAAGGATTCAATTAGAAACTGTGCCGTTCTAATATAGATCGGCGATTATTCAGTATTTAACGTCAAAAATAAACGTTAAATGCTGTACGGTATTTAGCCCTAGCAGTTGAGATAAGCAATACTGCTGCCTGAATTACCATTAAGAGCGAGGCTTGATCGGTGCTGGCCTCTCGCGAGAGCCCCGGTTTGCGAGCTCACAAAGCGGAACCGGTATCAAGAAACTTTGTCTCGCACTGATCGTCGCCTTGTTGGCTGCTTATTTTTTTTCTCTCCGGCAGAGAAGAATTTGTTGTATCATTCTTCTACCTATGAAAGGCCAAATCTATACAGAACTGCGGTAAGTCTCGGCAATAATTTTATAATTATCTATTTAAAGTTTTACTAATGAAAAACTTGTTTAATAGGCCACAGTAAGTAAAATCAGATAACCTTTTGTGTCACCACGTGTTGAGTGGTGCAATACGTAATTTAAAGGTAATTATTTTTAGTAATACTATATTAAATTCACATGCCTTAACTGGAGCACCAAAATTGAGAGTCATATGAATGCAAAAAGTATTTGTTTAAATCGTACAGACATGGATGTAATCTGATAACCTTATTATGGCACCTCGTAGCGAGAGGCACCAATTGAGAAGAATGTAACTGCCAAAAAGTATTAATTTAATAAGTATAAATATGATTGTAATCAAGTAACCTTTCTAACCACGTGGCAAGCAAAAATTCAGACTATGTGCAAATTTTATTAAAAGTGTAACAAGCCGAATAATTAGCTAAGCAAAATTGAAGTATGTTAACCCACATGGGTAAAGTTTATTAATATTAAAAGTAACTGTACTAAATGTTTTCAAATAGGGCCTGTTGGCCATATAACCTTGCCAAGTGTGTCAAGTATTATATTTAAATAGCCCTAAAGCTGTGTTAAGATTATATATGGGTTTTGGGGTGTGTGTGAAGTTTCTGGGGGAATTTGTTTGTGAACTCTAGCTGATAATATATTGTATGATCAGGGTTCCCCGAGGAAGGCGAGGAACAGCCCCAACCTGAACTTTTGAACATCCAGATTTCTCTCTTAACTTCATCTGCCGGAGAGGAATAGCAATGACGAAACACAAACACCCTATCATGTAGGCCACGAGATTGCCACTTCACACCCATGGACAAAATAAGGTGAACTCAATCCATTATATTCTTTACACATTGTGATGCACTCAATAGAGCCAGTGAACCAATTCAATCATTCAACAACATGACTTTAAGTTTTTAAACATTTTAATTGGATCCCCGATTAACGGGACAGTATAGTGCGTGAACTGGAAGGGAAATCTTTTGTCAAATTTTATTAATTTGTTTGTATAATCTGTGAGCTCAGAGGCTGACATGCATCTTTGGCAGCTCACCATTCAAACGTGCAATTCCTTCTTACTTTCAGTATAAGGGTTTCATCACTGCTACTAATTCATTCAATCAACTTGTAATTTCTCTGTTTCAATTTAGTGTTCATTATATATATTAATTTCTCATTTTTAAATTCAGTTGGGATTATATAGGGATAGAAGTTTCTGTGGTAGTTAAGTAGAGTCACAAGTTTAATCCTGAACAGGTGCATGTCCATGCACAGTTAAACATGATGTTGAGACAGGTTGAATTATGCACTGACTTGCCCATGAACATGTCGGTCTCTGGGCCAAAATGACTTTTAAAAGGGTTATAAGGTTCATGACACATTACTATTTTCAAAACTTAACAATATTTATCAATATATAAATTCTTCTAATTAATTATAATCACTGGGGTGTTCACTGTATTCTAAATTTTATTTCTCCAAGTCTAAATGCCCAGTGGGGCAGCATTTTATAATAGTATTAGGCACTTGGCCAAATTTTTGAATTTATTATGTCCTGGGGACTACTGGTGTTGCATATATAATCAGATACACATGTAATGTGTTACGCACGTATTAAGAATTAAAACCTGACATGGATTTTCATAAATTATTAATGATGTACCTCATGGGGGTAGAAACGGTGTGGCAAGAGATCTATGTAATAATTGTCCTGTATTGTGGAACATGTAGATGTATTGTATATTCGTGTGTGTATTTTTGTGGGGTTCTATATGTATTGTACATTTGGGTGTATTTTTGGGGGAGTCAGATATAGGGCTTATAAAAAAGAAAAGATAAAACATAAGGTTATATATACATTTAATTTCTGATGACAATTAATTAATTCTATCTCTATTAATTTTTAATTAATAATTTTTCTAAGAGAGTTAATTTATTTTAATTAACTTTAATAAAGAGTATGTAGATTTGTCTCTATTTAATTTTAATTAATTTTTTTTTGAGAATTAGTTATTCTAATTAACCTTATCAAGAAGTCTATGAATTTTATCTCAATTAAGTTTCAATTGTTTTTTTTTAAGAGAAGATAGAAAATAAATTTTGAATTTATTAATAATTTCATGTAACCTTGTTAAAGAACATAAATTATTTTAATTAACAGTTTTTAAGGGGAAAATAGATTCTCAATGTTATATTTATTGATTTTGTTGTTAATATTTTTAAAAAAGGAGATAATTTTTTAAAAAGGGATTTTATTGATTGTTAATTTTTGTGAGTTTTAATTGCAAGTCCCGTCTCACTGGATCCAGCGCATTTTTGGCTTCTCTAGGCTTTGGTCTAGTTTTAATTATCTTGTGGCCCCTCTTTAAAAAAAAAAAAAAAAAAAAAAATAATAATAATAATTTTTTTTTACCAGTCTAAGTTAAAGCGGGGTTACAAAACCAACCAGCAACCTAACCTAACTGAACGTGGGATGGCTACTGTATCCAGCAGATAATGCATGTGTCAACATGCAACAATATTACTGTGCAGAGTCATTGTGAAAACCTATTTATCATATAAGCTGAGAGATGTCGACGCAAGAGTGTAAGACTACCAAAAAATTAACATGTAAGCCTATCTTTTAGCAACAACGGAAACCATTATGAATCCTTATTGTACAAAAACTAAAAAGATCAAATAATAGCAACTCCAAAGGGCAACATTACGTACACAGTGTATCATACGGGGTTGTCAATTTAAAATGTAATAAATTATTATTTTTTTCTTTGTAACTGTTAGTATCTTGTTATAACGATACTAGTAGACGTCGAAAAATAGAAGTTGCTCTTTTTAGTTTCCGGGGATAAATATTTATTATGTAAGCGATAAATGTTAATTGTATGATGGTCTAAGCCATTTTGAAGCAAATATTCTCACATGCATTGTTAATCATTGGTGTCAAGAAGATATTGGAAAATAAACCAACTGCCAAATTTCATATTAAAATTAGCATAATATGTTGGTTTACCCAGTGATGTCTGTAGTAGAACGTGGTGGTAGCAATCTACATGGGGCCACGGTATTGTGTACACAGTAATAAGGTGTCCAGCGCAAAAATAACAGTTAACGTTGTACAGTAACCGCGAGTAATAATTTGTTTAGCATAATATGAACAAGTATTTCAGAAACACGTTATGTACGATTACTAGGGTACTTAACGAACAACAACTAACTGCTTCCGGAGAGATAAAGAGGAAACGACCACTTAGTTGTTACCGTCATCATTGCAGTACTGCACCTAGGCTACATCACTGTGGTTATAGGTAGGGTATGAAACACTCTGGCATTCCGATAGTCATATCAAGACTGAATAACGTAGGCTAGGCTTACACAAACTTCGTATATGCTCCGTGTTATCTAAACGCCCTCCATGTACTTGGTCATATGTAAAAACGAATTTTTAAGCATTGGGATACTTTAACTCTCGCTGCTGTGGCAACAATTGGTTGTTGGTAGACGCACTGACGCATTTTTCTACTGTTATTCGTTTAATAGAAATCACATTGAATTATTAGCAGAAGCACGCATTAGCACTTGCCCGAATTAGCAGTTGCCCTCAAGACAGAATGGCTACTTTGAGTACCTCGACAAATCGGTTCATCAGTCTGGCATAACTGCTTTAGAATATCGTTGGAAACAGTGTATAGAGCTGAATAGAGATTAAGTTGAGAAATAAATGCAAGTTAATCCAAAAGGAGCGTGTTTTCTTATTCAGGCCCGGAACTTTTCACCCTACCCTCAGAAACCAAACGTGAATATTATTAAAAGAACAATCAAATGACAAACACAGATATGATTTATACATGAATATGATTTATACCGCGTGTTGATAACAACAAGCGGTATTTGCTTCTTCACTCATTCCTATCATTTATATTTTAGCCCCCAAAGTCAACTCTTCCCTCCAAAATTCCACATATAGATAGAGAACTCAAAACTGTTTTTATGACAATATACATTTCCACATAATTAAGAAAAATTTCATCTACTGCAACACATTTTATTTATAATGGTTAGTATACAGAAGAAAGTAAAAATAAAAAATAACGAGACTTGGCACGTAGTATCACAGTAGTAAACTACGTATTTCTTAATATGTAGCACAGTTCATCCAATTGATTGAAAAGTTTCAAGTTCATTCTGATTCAATATAATACACAATTAAAGGCTTTCTGGCTCACCTTAATTACATTATATTTCATAGGAAACACGTTTCGCAAAAGTTAGTCTATCAACCTCTCTATCTGTCAGGTGACGAATTTTTTTTCTCAACGAACGCTTGTTTTTTTTTGTCATTTTATGCAAATGACCGTTTTTAACACTGTTCCCTCTAATTGTATGTCACTTTGAATAAGTTTTTATTTGAACAAACATAAAAATGATGCAGAGAAAGAATTAAATGGACAATGAAAATCTCAGATGCATTCTTAGTCCTCAATAAGTCTAACCTGTCAGCGTGGCGGCAATGTGGCCAGTTTCTCTTCATCAGTGTAGGTTTATCTATTTATTTTGTGGTCTATGAAGCTCGTCACCTTTGGATAGGCTGGCTGGATGCTGATGAGATCGCAGAACATAAGGCGCGAAGGCCCCCGTACGAGGGGTGTTTTCTGCCTGAACTGGACTTGGCGCATCCAAGGTGTGAGATTAATATTTCCGAACCCTTTTCGGTGGTCACATTTTTGTTGCAACAAATGCTCACTCGTTGTGCAATCGCGGTAGTAACTTTCGTTCACTCATCGTGATCGTTTACTAGCAGTTGCCCACAACTACTGGAATACTAGAGAAAACAAAGAAAACAATCAAGTAAGGGTCAGTCATGAGGGACACTATAGGCTTTGGCACAACTAAGGAGTTCTGAAGTATATACCAGGTAATTATATTTCAAGTAAATATTCAATGGTTGATATAAGAAAACTACAATTTTGTAAAACCTGTACATGAAATATTCTACTGGGTAGATTTCAAGGACGCGTCTTATCAGTACAGGAAGTCCTAAGAACGAACAAAATTCTTTACAGCAGACAAAAGTCTTCATACTGTAAATATTGAGTGTAAATATATTGTAAATGAAATCATCAATTCACTGACAGAATGCTTTCATCACTGGCTGCAAGAAATAATTGACAAGCCTGAAATGCTGTTCAATATATATTGGTCATATTGTCCTGTCATATTATAATGGAACAATATTGGTTTAATGTATGAGCTGATAGTTTATGGCAACGGAAGCTTTTATACTTGAAATTCTTCTCGAAATATTGTCAGCACCAGAGAATAAATCATTTATATATTTATTTGCAAATGTCGTTCCCCACGGAATTATGTGAACAACAGGTATCTTACGTGATAAAACGAAAAGTAAGTGTCGAACTATACCACCTCTATTTCAGGTTCATAATTCTGCGTAAATGATTTTTGGTTCAAATACAGTCTGTAAGTGCGAAGCAGATGTCGAACCTTAACGATGGTGAATACATTAAGAGTCTTCAGCAGTGCAGTAGCAGCTTTATTAAGTTCGTTAGAGGTGGTGAATAGATCGAAGACCGAACTGAGAATTTATTGTCAGTATCTCGTTTGTGTGTTTGCGCAAAAAATGTTATATATCGTAAGCTGAGACAATTCAGGAATGTTTTTAAGGCTTCTTACAAAAACTACCTTTTCTAACTCTTCAAATTCTTTAATGTTTCGCATTCTAAATTAATTCCGATTTTCTTTACTTGCCAATAATTTTTACATCTAATTTATACATCCTAAGAGCTTTTTATTGAACATCTTAAGGGGAATTTTAAATGTCGTGTTTCTGATCCCCTCTTCCATTAACAGGAGTACTCCAGTATAAACAAAGACTAATTGAATAAACAGGGATTTAGACTACAATCAGCAAGGTTTAAATGGCATGATAGTTTAAACGTCTAAGACATTTCAACTTATAACAAAGGCAACCAAACATACTTATTACAGGTCTACACAGTGAAAACCGAAACTCTCTAGCTGCTTATGAATAACACAAGCTATTAATCAGTAACACGATTGTATTATCGTAGACTTACAATTTGGTTTTTGTTCATAGTTGTTTTGCAATATTTCAAAAGAGAAAACTTTTTATTGAGATAAAACTGAATTTAAGCCGCATTAGATTCTAATATTACAGCAACAGAAAATTTAAAATTTAAGTCCTGGAGTTAATAATAATTCGATATTCCAGACTAGATGTTCCAAACACCTAATGGCAAAATTAAAAACAATCGTGTGCGAATGGCTGCAGCGTGGAATAACGTGGCATACGTTTCTGTGTTATATGTTGCACATATGTGTCTGCAGTTCTGTTCACGTGGTTCAGTGTATTATATTAAATGTCAACAGTATAATTAAGTATGACTGTGTCTACTAGGAGACATTATCAATAATTCCTACCAAAGTCACCAAAAAGATATTATCAAACGTATTTGCTTTAACAGTACCCATAATCCAACAAACCGGGTATTGGTGTTATGAATGTCGTTTGCTTAGTGTATGTCATCCACTTTCCAGCCCTTCGTCGTTTTGATAGATTTGAGCAAGCATAAAGCGGGGATGTTATTAACACATCGTTTCAAAGTATTGTGTACGCCAACCTAAAAAGTACGAAAACTCAAGACTATTGTAAAGCTTATCGACCGATCCTCGATGATGATGATGGTGATAATTATAATTATTGTAGTAGTAGTAGTAGTAGTAGTATACAGCACCATCATCGGCATTACAACAAGGCAGGTAAATCAACAAAATAGACCTAATCTATAATAATAATGTTAGTATACACAAAAGGGCGTGAGACGTCCACAGACTGGTCTGTTAGCGGAATCCAGAAAAGCGTTTGCACCGTCAGTTTGACTAGCACTGCAATCGCCGACAATAAACTATTAACTCTGACAC
The DNA here is from genome assembly GCA_034769895.1 of Magicicada septendecula. Lineage (NCBI taxonomy): Eukaryota > Metazoa > Arthropoda > Insecta > Hemiptera > Cicadidae > Magicicada > Magicicada septendecula. The sequence continues at coordinate 461,253,640 of CM068367.1, forward strand.
CGAAATCAGATTAAAGGAGAAAATGTCAACTTTGTTTACTACGCTGTAAAGGCGTGCTGAGCACCTGTGGCTGGCTGCATACCAGTCTCCATTAGTTTATTAATGAGACTTTCTATGTTGTTACGCGTATACATTACGAACGTTTGAAAGAAAAAAAAATCTATCCATAGTTTCTGCATGTAGCCTACTCCCACATGTTTCATAAAAATACAGTATTTTTCCGAAGTACAATTTAGTAAACGTAAAAAATCTTGTGCACTTGCATAATGATACAAGAGAGTATGTACAGTTCACTTTAAAACAGATGGTGTAACGAGAAGTGAGCGACTGTGATAACAAGCATTCTCGTAGTTCTGCAAACGAAAGGACTTTGCTGAACCTCACATAATTGGTTAGAATTTATGAAAAATTCTGTTCAGGTACAGACAGCGTTTTGAGGATGAGAGAGCACGGATCCGAGGACAGGTAAGCTTGGTTACAATAGTTAGCAAAACACGACATTATTAAAAATATAGTAGTCTTGCTCAACGTAGGAGGGATTCTATAGGTTCTCCCTCAGTATAAGTTCTTAACCGCGGAATTTCACCTATACACCTACAGCATAATATGCTGTTTGCAGGTGTCGGTATATTTTCAAATATAAGATGAATTTATAATCTATAATTATAATTTTTAGAAATATTTCCTAGTTAATATAAAACTAGTCAAAATAGTCTGGATGATTTGCTATACTCTAACGGAGCGGTCAGTGCGCTGGATCGCTGTGTATGAAAATTCATGGAGTAATCTTAGAGGAAGCACATATATATCACACACTCTGCACAGAATACAGATCCTACCAGATGCACTTAAAAACGCACACCACACCTTACGTCTAGTGACGTTACAACTATGCTCATTATTGCTGCTATCAATTCGAGTTAATATCTAATCTCAGCAATACACCTATGTCCAAACAAGAAATATCACACCTATTAGAGGTTTCGTATTAGCAGATTACTGGGATGCACTTACCGAGTCTATAATTTACAACTGTGTTATGTATAATTAACATACTGTGATATTAAATACTAAATAAACATGTAGATAACGAATAGAAATCAGCTTCTGTAGACTTAATTTTTATTTTTAACTACGGAAAAAGTCATTACTAATGACATTCTTGTTCTTATTTGCAAGAAAACACTATTGCATTTGGTTGGGTTTAACTCGATACAGGCAGCACATAGAAATATAACATTTATTTTACGTAATGTAAATCTTCAAGTATTTGAACGAGCGAAGCAAATTCTCAGCTTTAATTCGTTTTGCAATATTGTCAAACATCTTCGGGGGATGTCTCATGATAACTACGCATCAACTGATTTATGTAAAGTTTGGCATGCCTGTCCATACTCTTTACTTCACAGACTCCTATTGTTTATAGATTGTCCCCCTCCAAAAAAAAGAAGGGAAACGTGAAAAAGAAATGTGATATGTATATCAAATTTTTAATCCATATGGAATACCAAATTAAACAGAATTTTAAACAGAATCTTAATATGTTGTTTAGCTTTTGAAATATCAAAATTTTGGGACACCAGAACACAAAAAATTGGTTTAAAAGTTTATATAAATTGTACATATACATGCCGGGTATCGCTTTAAAAAGAATTTTGACCAAAATCTGAAAGTGGTGTTCAGTTTTGGAAACTTAAAAATTATTGGACTAGAACCAAAAATTTCTAAAAAGTATCAAAATTTTGAAAAACTTGTAAAACCGATTGCCGATTACTAGATTAAAGGGCATTTTTACTCAGACCTCAAATTAGTCCTAGCGTTTACTTTGAAAAATTTTTAATATAGGGCACCGCGGGCCATAAGTGGAGGTGAACGTTTTAAAAATACTGTAAAATTCTGTATGGAGTATCAAATTATATGGAAATTTATTCCAAACAGAACTTGGTATCTTTAATAATTTGACAAATTAATAGGCCTATTTGTCGAAATCCCTTGCAATTTTAGACCGTCTTCAAACGTTTGTAAGACATGTTTGCTAAATGTTTTACATATTGTTACCAGTTATGTAGATTTGTGAAAAGTTTTAGATTGAAACCTATAGGTATCTATGGAAACATACATAAACTTAAAAGCTGGAACTAAATTATTTGTCATTAGGCATTATGATTATAAATGTAACTTCAAAAATCAATTGTAGGGAGTTTTAGTGTTTATTGTATTCAAAATAATTTAAAATGTAAAACGATTGTCTGTTTTAAAATTATTTCACTATGAAAGTAGTAGAGTAGTCGCAGTTTTCATAATTTCTTTTACTTTTTTTGGTTTTTAAAATACAGTATAACCTCCATTAGCTGTGACAACGCCAGGAATGGTCACACCCGGAAAATACAGAATCGCGGATAATAGAATTAGCGTTTTGTAGGGACCTCCAAAGAACTGCCAGTTCTTTGTATTATGTATCCATACTGCCGTTGAATCTTCGACTAAAACACAAATCCTTTGTTTTGAACCAACAAATCTTAATTGACTTAATAATATAACATAGTATAACAAATGTCACTGTAACGGACACAGTTACAAATTGTAGGCTATAACAACTTGAAGAAACTTATTTACAATCATAAATACAGTAACTGCAAAATAAATTCAGTTTTTATTGTTCATTATTAGTTTCCCTATTTCTCTTCTCACAGTTCTAAAGTAATTATTTGTTAAATATTTCTCAAAACAATTTTTTTGTTCCACTGCGTTCACTGCCTGAAGAGTCTGATTTTTTTCTTAACTTGATTCATTTTTATCATCACTACCGTCACTTCTAATATTACTTTGATGAGACGGCTTGTCTTTTCCGATAAGAATTATTGTCTGAATCAGTGATACGAATAAATTTTAGCCGTCTGCTGACGTTCCATGTGGCTGTCGAATTATCAAAACAATGACGCACGTTTACTCTGTACGTGCACCGCTTCCGCATCATATCGTACTCCCTGCCTTTTAGTAGAGCGGAAACCCGACCAATGTGTTGGTGATACACACAAAGAACATTAGTCACATGGTTAAAAATTAAACTGTATTAATTTGCTTTATGTAATAACAAATGTATTTCGTTCAAAATAGTGAGTTAAGGAAGTGCAACTCGGGGAGATTATTGGTTTAATGTTTCTATATCAGTATTTACTTATACTCACACATAATGTTGTTTTGGCGATTAGAAAACTGGCTCGGCTGTTATGGTTCTTTGAAGGGCTGACGATGTTGTTTTGACTCTTTTAAATATTGATAAAACGGCAATGTATTGATAGCAATTAATACCATTCTCTGCAATCCCGATACTGTTAGGTCAAAGCTGTATGTGCGTAGAATGATAAATATTGAGCATTGTTTGTATTCTTTTTACTTTTCACTACCACTTTATTGATCAAAATTACAAGTTTATCAATTAGTTTTTTTTACAACGTGAGCAACTCTTACCTGAAAGCTAGTAGCGATTTGCATTTATATTGTAAAATTCTTTACTTCAATATAGCATTGTTTAACTTATAACATTGAACAAGGCTAGAACTATTTACAAAACAATACGAAATTGGGCTATAAATAATTAAACGTGGCTATAGCATAGAAATTAACAAACAACTTGAATAATACGAGTATAACTTTCAAAAATAATAGATATACTTATTTATAACAGATTTAGTTTAGTGCAATCAGTCAATAAAAGAGCCAAGTATCACAAATCAACTAGCCTCTTTAGATTCAAATGAATCAAACATTTTGTTTGCATTACTTTTAAAACATTATCAACAACAAAGTTTGTACGTCAAAAAGTGTGAAAAATAATGACATTAAAGTTTGTAAAAAAATAATTATCAACATTTTTCCAATTAAATATACCTTGAATTTACAAGTATATACTGTAATTCAATTACACATAATTTTACAACATTCACGATTACCACAATCGTCTTGATTCGTCAACATTCAATTCGTCAAAATATTTATAGGTTTATATCGGTTAATGAACCATTTTTTTTAAATCTACCATTGCTCTGTTGAATATATTCGATTGTTTGATCAGCTTAAGACGAATGAACGAGAGTTATAATAATGTCAATGATAATAATCTATACTGATTGAATGCCTGAAGGTGTGTTGGCTGTGCTCAGAGCGCCCGTGTTGTGACCGCATTTCAACAAATGATTGCGCTCGCTACGCCCAATAACACTTTTTTTTATTGGCGTAAGAAATGAAAATTATACCTGTAAGTTATAGGGTGGTTTGTTTGTTTATATTAATGAGACAAGTCTGTATAAAAAGAGAACGATGTAGAATATACCAAGATTATCTGAAGATAATCAAACATTAATAAATATACACTTGTATTTTTTTGCTCTGTTCACAAGTAGGCCTACTCATTCTTAAAATCGCTATTGTTTGACAATTGCTGTGAGCACAGTAATCTTACCGGTGGTGAATTTTTAATTTTCTTTGGTGTAAATGGATGTTATTACTTCAAAAAAAGGAAAACCTCTGAGACTTCACGAGGGCTATCAGTGGGTTAAACATTCAAATGAGAATATTACGTCCTGGTTGCGTATGAAGCAAAAAAACATCAGCCTATAAAGATTCCAGAAAATATGGAATGGAATCATCGTAGCTTCATAGGAGCATTGCAGTGTTAGCAGTAAGAGTGGTGTTCTTAGACGCTTTCGAAGTGATCTTAAGTTAGCCTTAGAACGCTAGTTGTTGAGGTAGCTGGTGAGAAATGAAGTAACGAAGTGGACTGTATATGTTTTTAGAGTTAATTGTTTATTGAAAATTATTAAGAAATAGTTGCTGGCGCGTGCAGTTTAGCGCGACATAAATGCCTGAGAATTGAGATAGAATTAAATATTGAAAGACATAATCAGGTGTAGAGGCTGAGATCGCCTACGTAATTAGCGCATGAAGATCATGCTAAAATTTAGAAATGTTGAAACAATGTAGCCGCGGCTGGCGAACAGAGGCAAGTTGCCCGTCCGGAATCTTGCAAGTAACTAAATAACTTTTGACTGCTGCTAGCCTGAATTCAAGCCGGCAGCAGATTAGCGGGGGGGAAAAATGACGTCACTGCACGGACCGCAATGCGAAGTTTACAGTACAAAGTTTGAATAAGTACAAAGTTTAACCATACTGCCCGCACAAAATCGAGCGATTTTGCAACTTAAGTCAATGTGTGAATAGTACATTATAATTGACATTACATGACACCAAAATTCAACAATACATAACAAATGATAATACAACGGCAAAGACATAATATTGACATGCATAACAATAGAGCAATGACACCAAAAGAAATTCAATAGTACATAACAATATGATTTACATACCAAATATGTAAGGATACATAATACATAATGATTTACGTTACATAGTAATAGAATAATGATAATAAAATTCCATAACACATAATAACATGATAATGATACATAATAATACAATAATCAGACAGACATAATACTGTAGTTGGCATTACATAATAATAGGATAATGATCCCAAAAAAATTCAAAAATATATAACAATATGATAATAGAATAATAAAAGACATAATACCTTACATGCATAATATTGGAATAATAATCCCTAAAAAATTCAAAAATATAATCATAGAACAATACAATAGTAAAAGACATAATAATTGATATGCATAATATTAGAGTCATAATTCCCAAAAAATTCAAAAAATATAACCATAGAACAATACAATAGTAAAAGACATAATAATTGATATGCATAATATTAGAGTCATAATTCCCAAAAAATTCAAAAAATATAACCATAGAACAATACAATAGTAAAAGACATAATAATTGATATGCATAATATTAGAATAATAATCCCCAAAAAATTCAAAAAATCCCTAATAACATGATAGTGATACATAATAGTACAATAGACATAATAATAATGTAATAGTCATAACAATGTAAAGCATGTTATCGCCCGGGGAATGTCCCGGGCAGGAAGCACGATAATGCGATAAAGTTCACATCACTGATACGTGTCGCATGATGCTCATGCGATTAGTCTGAGGCCACTGGAAGTGGACATAATTTATGAATGGGCCGACATAGGATACCGTTTGCGGAGCGAACCTCCGCGACGCGCACTATTGAATCCTGACCCGAATAGACATTAGTGACTACCCCGCGTTTCCACTGCAGTGGGGGGGAATTGTCTTCCAAAATAAGGACAAGTTGTCCGGGAGCCAAATTTTCTGACGGGATGCGCCATTTGTTGCATTGTTGCAACTGGTGCAAATAATCCTTCGACCACCTTTTCCATATAGACTGGGTGAATCTTTGGAGCAGCTGCCATCTGCCCAGACGACCAATATTGACTTGGGAATAGTCAGGTTCCGGGAGTGCAGTGAGCGGAGAACCAACCAGGAAGTGCGCTGGAGTTAAAGGTTTGGGGTCCCTGGAGTCATTTGATATGGCAAACAAGGGGCGTGAGTTAAGGCAGGATTCTACTTGAGTTAGGATAGTGTAATACTCCTCAAACGTAAGAATGGTTCTGCCGACAACGCGCCGCAAATGAAACTTGACGCTCTTGACTAAGTTAAAACTAAGGTTAAGTACAAAGTTTAACCAAGTGGTGTCAAGAGCATTAAAAAACTACAAAAAAAGCGCAAGAACTGAACTCAGAGGTTCATTAAGTATTCTAGGAAGCAGGTATCACTTTGTTGGTATTTACATAGTGGTAAAAATAACAAAATACAGTAATCTGAAATCGAACTATTGTAAGACATGGAGGGAAAAGTTGGGAACTGTGCAGAATCCTGCCAAATAAAATGTTTCTCAACAACTTAAAACTGAAGCAGAATAAGTTACAACTTAAATCCAAACCACTGACTTTGATTTCATGGACAGAAAAGAAAAAAAAACTTCATCCAATTCGATCAGTGACTAGAAAAATTTGACTGTTGACGTTGGCTATTCGTCGGGGCCTCAGTAGAGCGTCAGCGTCTTTTGGTGTGATGTAGGAAAAGCCTACAAAAGGTAGGCCTAGGTAGGATTGCTGACTGCCTGGTAGTGTAGGACTTTACCTTACTAAAAACCCCACCTTCATTACCCATTGAAGCCCTCAGACTGGGACCGCTTCCACATTACTTCAGACTGAGGTATACTGTTACTAAGCCTTTCCAACAGCTACCCGATTAACTACGCATGCTTCACTGAGGTTCTCGTCTTACGTAAGACAGCCATCATCTATCTTGCGATACAGGACAGATTCAACTTGCACTGCGACGGCTTTCCAGCTGGCCTCGTCCTTCAGCAGCACACTGACAATATTATCAGAAATCAGTTGTCCGAGCACTGATCTGAGGAAATTACCTTGCCATCCGTTAAAGGTATACCCTGAAGTACCCATCGCCTGTCAGGAACTGAGTTAACCTCTCTGTGATTGGGCTTAACCCACGGATCTTCTATCAACCTCGCCGTCCAGCGTCCGGTCGTGTCATTGTCCTACAGAATCATAGTATGTGCACTGCCCGGGTGATTGCTTGTGCTTTTCCCAACTCATTATTGAATGCACTCACTCCTGAGGAGCAGGTCGACAGAGACCACGCCAGCAACCACCAGCACAGCTAGCTCAGACGCAGTGCTCCCCTCCGCCACGCACATTCGCATAATAACCTAAAATTTATTATAGGTCACTGCGTACTAATAGAAATAGAAATTTCTCACACCTGTAAAGGCATAAAGTGAAAAACAATCACACAGAAGTTTTAAGAACGACTGTGAATTGAAGTAAACGCAATAAACGTCTATAGTACACAAGACCGTAGTACATTTAAACCGTTGTGAATCGTACTATGCACACGTGACTGACGACTAATCAAATTTAATCGATAACGTGAACAACATACCCACGAGTAATCCTAAACTTCACTGCTGCTGAAACGAGTAAATTTTATTTTTACGTACTGTAAACTGAATGTGTACAGACTGGCCATTCTTTTCTGATCATTTTTTTATTAACAATTAATTTATTAACTTAAAATTCATTATAATGACTACAATTAATTAATTAGTTCGTATAATAATAATTGATTATTTGTTCCATTAATTTTATTTTTACTTAAAATGCTGTAAAGTTCTATAACCATTAATAGTTTCTTTAAAAGAAAATCCTTATATAATTGTCTCCAAGACAATGTAGACAAATGCAGAAAATGTTGAGCTCTATTCCCTGGCAGTACTTACTGCCTAGACTGCAAAAAAAATGTATGTTTAAAAACGAAAATTGTCATAATTTAAATGAAAAGAGACGTAGTTTTCAAGAGGACATCACGCACCTGTAAGTAGGTCTACTAAACAAAGCTGCCAGCACGATGCAGTAAGTAGGCTACGTCTGGCATCAAACAGTTGTGTTATGTGCGTAAGTAGCGGTATGAGCTTAGCCAAATACTGTACTAGTGAATGACAGCTATTTCGCCGGCCGCTTACTTACGCCTGTCCAGTGGGCGACGGAGTTATGACGCTAACCGATATCGCTAGTGTTGTAACTACTTAACACGCGTTTCATTCACACCAAGTACAGAATGTTATAGCCCAGGCACTGGAAAACGCTTTCTCACCAATACGTCACGTTCACTTTACACTGATTTTGTCAATGTTCGTAATGGTCCGCGCTTAATGTAGGCTACGTTTACTGAACCTGCAATAATACAGCGTGTTTGAACAAAAACTGCGTGTTTTGTGACAAATTCTTGCGCATTATGGTAGGACCATAATGTAAACATCAACTGTTGTTATTTTGTGATAAAAATGTAACAACGTTTAATACAGAAGTTATTTCTATACGGAATTAAAGTATACCCTGAAAAAAGTAGACCTCTGGCCCTGACGGTTTCCCGACCTTCGAAAAGCATCACATTTTTTTCAAGGCAATAGTCTGTACTATGAAACTTCCTCATACAGTTTCTCATATACTAGTAACGTTACGTGCATTTCACATCCGTTTCATAATGAATTGGCTCGTAAACGGTGTAGTTTCAAATTACTCAGTTCATTTGTACACATTGTAACTCGTATTAAATCTATGGCGTGTTAAATAAATTAACCGTTTACTGTAGAGCACGCATCAGAAATGAAGTAAAGAATCGGCTGAAAACTGTTCTTTCGGAGTGAACACGTACAGATGATACAGTATTAAGCCTAGTTGTTTAAATAAATTCTTTGTTGGATCTCATAACTTAAGCTAAATTATTAAAAACTCTGAATTAATTCTATATCATCCTGTTATTATCGAAACTCATAAAAATAACCCGACATGACAGACACAAATGTTAGCTTAATTAATCAGAGGCTAGCTATGTTAAAAGTTGTACGTTAACTATGCATTTAATTAGTAGTTATTTTGAGAACTAGCGTTAACAAAGCACTGTGAATTTAATTTCTTTACAGCTGTTTGTCCGTATGACAAATAGTATCAGCAGTTCAGTGGAGATTATTTTATGTACATTTTCAAAATCGAATAGAATTTTAATTTTGATCTACTGGAAGATCCAAAACAAATTTTGACTATGGAAGTACATCGTTGACGGAGTCTGTTCAAATTGTTTACTACACGCCAAGAGAAAAATAACTCGTCTTTGAAATAAGAAAACTTGTTCATGAATATATAGTTGTTTCTTTTTTCGTTTTCAAAGCGCGTGAAAAATATTCGTCGTCCAGAAATCCTATTCGAGAGATTCTTTCTTACCCGTTTGCTACAGTGATATCGCAATTAATTACGAGAATTACTTGGAATCAGTTGAAAATCAAAATTTGACTCTATTCGCTTTTTAGGCCATGTTTAGGAAATTCGTTAAAACTATTTAACGTAAAATATTCGTGTCTCCGTTATACGCTAAGTTTATATGATTTAGTACGTTCATTTTCAGTTAACTCTTATTGTAATGATGAGGTTTCAGCCTTGTTCCTTATACGCGTTTCACGTGACTATTGTTTCTGTTATAATTATAATATTATTTTATACTTTTGTATTCTATTGTCCAATTAGCGAACCTGATTTCGCAAATTTTAAATTAAAGTACTAATTTGCACACAGCATTTCAGCAAGAAGCTTTTAAACCAAACATTAAAAAAATATAAAATGTTTGAGTAAAATACATACAGTAATTTTAAAGAAGAAAAAGAAGCCTCAGACATGTTATGTAATTGTTTCATACAATTTATTGAGAAAACTGCTTTCCCACCCCCCAAAGTTTCACCACGTGAAATAAGTTTTTTTTTGTGATTAACTGAAAGCAACAACACAGTTAATCTCTTGCAACAGAAAACTAGACGTCTCAACTAATATTATTACCTCCGTTTCGTATGTTTGACGAAATGACCAGTTACCACGGACGATTTCACGTAACTTAATTCCTTCGACAGTCGGCATTGTTCACGTATTACTACTTACTTGCACATTCATGCATTAACCCTGCCGTTAATATCGGCACGTGAATACTGAAGCGATCCCTAACAAAACGTGTCTTTCCTCTCTGCCCAGAGACACTGTACGAGACTAATTTAAATTGTTATCAACATAAATTACTGTGAATCTAATCGTTTATTCAGATTTACTTTACTTACGAACACGTTGTTTTGCGTTTACTTACGTAGTTTCTGTAAGTGGACATGTCGTTGTAATGTAGGTCATTTGATGAATTTAACGAACTGCCAGAAATTTACCGAGTGGAAACGGCTCAGTGCATCCTCTGCAGTGTCTATAACCATTGGTACTTCACTATAGTCACTAGAGAATTATATCACTACAATATTTGTACGTTATCACAGAAATCGACAACGCGATGCGAAGCTCTCTGCAACAGTCGAGCAGCTGATTTAGCGCCCCGCGCTCCATACCACCCAAGTTAAATTTAAACACTCATCTGGCTGGCCACTTTACAGCGTTTTTCTTTGTACATCGATTTCATTTATGAACAGGCTAATAACCTCGTCTTTTAAAATTTTTGTTTTTAAATTACAGTTTAAAAATGTAATTTCAGACGATTTAATTGAATTATTTTATAACTCATTGTTTACCTACCGGAACTTGAACTATTGCATTATATTAAGATTCTACTCAAATCACTTTAGGCAAGTATTTAAAAAGATCACAGTTGCGCACAGTTTTGTGTATTACATTATTGTATACAAAAGCAGGTAAGCGCGTTTATGTGTGCGTGTGCGTGTGCGTGTGCGTGTGCGTGGAGCGCAATCGGTGCCGTAAAGGATAACGCGTAATGGTTGACTGCATTCATGCAATACTAACCAGTAAAAGTGTTATTACATTATTCCCTGTGAATAACACTTATAAATTCGCTTTATTAGCTTTGACACCGGTAAGTTCGTACACGCAGTAAAACAATCATCCATGCTCACATTCACGACTCGTGTATCAAATATAGCACTAGTGTGATCCACTTTTCGTCGGCGTAATACCAAAACAACGACGTTATATTTTTACAAACACATGTAGAATCCGAGTTTCAAATGTTGCTTTCAAGTATGGATTGTTATGTTTCGTACGCTTCGGGCTCGGAATTCAATAGCTGCGGCTATATTTTAATAGGTGCTACTAACAGAATAAATTACTTAAATTTAAATAATAACAAAATATTATTTATACCATGAGCTGTTACTGAAAAAACATTGTTAGTTTCTCTTATAAATGTTATTATGTATTATATAAATGTTATGATTATATTAATTTCTTTTAAAAAGAGAAGCAAATTCCTAGTTAAAAATTGAATAAATAAATTATAACTGTGACACTTAAGTAATGTAATACATTACATTAGTGCAGTTCTAGCCTTGCGCCCGACATGTCAGTGGTTTTTTGAACAGTCTTCACCATCATTTTCCCTCAAGCATTAGCCCCATGGCATGACCTGTTAAGCCCTCTGTGGTGCACGTCATCGCACCATTAGAGAAAATCAGTTCCCATTTAACCAAGAAAAAAGACGACCTGCTTTGTGTGTTCACATGTAGATGCCGTTTTTACTGACTGAGGTTCGTTTAGATCAGACAAACTGTTGTATTACCCCAACAATAGATAGACGGGGTGTAATTGACTTGACCTTGAGTCGAGCTCACTTCATATCCTGACGAATGCGAAGCAAGCTCTCGTACACCGAGCACTTCGTCGTCCTACTCTAGCCTGTTATTCATTTTACATAAGCCTGTGTCACACTATGCTATTTCACTAAGTAGCCTAGTGTGACAGTAGCAGCTACTAGCACTCGCCGGCAAGTGAAAAATCAGTTGGACGTGTTCAATTTTTGTCGCTACTAAGTAGCCAGTAGCCGATCATGAGACAACGTTGCTCACTAGCCGCTACCAAGTAGCGCCCTAGTCGCCCAGTGTCACAATGCAGTAGCAGTAAAGTAGTGCCTCCCTTGTCACCACGTGCTTGTCTCGGCGTCTGTTTTGGTTTTGTTGTTGTATTGTGCCTTTTGAGTGTTCTAGTTCCACTTTACAATGAGTGACTTAATTAAGTGGTCGGGTGATGAAATAATTACATTCCTTAACATATATAGAAAATATGATTGTGGGTGGGACATTACGTCCGCAGAGTATTTGAAATGCTTTGCGGGAAAACTGCTTTTACTCAGTTGCTAGATGAGCTGGAACTTGCCTGATTACCAGCAAAGGAAGATGCTTTACAAAATAAAATTAAAACACTCCTTGGTGCTTATCGTAATTAACTGAATAAAATTTAAAAATCTAAAAAGAGTAGTGCCGGGACGGAAGATGTATACAAATCAAATTTAGTTTGGTGACACTAAATCTAGCAATCCAGAAACTTTGGTACGGCTAACGTCACGATGTTTTGGTACGATTGGAGTCCTCAATTGCCAGCTCTCTTATTAGTTTTCCTGAACCACCCAGTTTATCCCTTCTACCTATCCATTCCCGAACCCACATGTGTTTCTTTTTGTTCCTTATGTTACTCAGCGACGCCTTACAAAGCTCTCTAACGCCAACCAGCAACAGGTGTCTCAAAGCCTCACGTCGCACACCCACAGACGTCATTTTGCACAGTACTTTTAACATCAAACCAACCTACGCAACCACGTAATTTGCTGTACTAGCCGATACTAAATATCGGCTACCTAAAAACAGTGTGACATTGAAGTAGCCAGAAAATGCAGTAGCAGCTATTTAGTAGCGGCTAGTGAAGTAGCATAGTGTGACACAGGCTTTACGGACGTACAAGACTTATTCATACTGATAAGAGCCGTACTACTTGAATATCACTTTTCGTTAATAAAGTATAAAGTAAAGTTGGAAATAGTACTGTAATGCAACGGACAGAACTCGCGAATTGCGCGACTTCAAACTTTACAGTACCTGTAAAGCTATTAGGGTTTAGCAGATTTCATACTGTTAGAGTTTATTCTTCGTTATGTAATTTTAAAATTTAACTTTACTTACTGTTATCAGATAAAAATATTTGTGAAAACTGTTGGATATAGGCCTACGTAAACATATATAAACTTAAAAGCTAGGACTAAATCATTTACACCATGTGTTAATAAGTTAATACACATTATAGTTACAGATTTAACTTAAAAAAGTATTCGTAGTTTTTAATGTTAATTCTATTCGTGATAATAACAAAGTAACTATGATTGTCTATTTTACAGTTGTTATTGTACTTAAAAAGCGTAATAGGTTAACAGGAGTTTTCGTGATTTTCATTTTCCTTTTTACTTTTTAAAGGAAACTTTTTTAAAGGGGGAACAGTAACACCCCTATAGTGATAATTATGCTAATAATGAGTTGGATTAATTAATTAAATTAGTTATCAAATTTTTAAATACTCATTAGCATAATTGACATGAGACTCACTGATACTTAAGTGTATTCAATCAATACATATAAAATTTATTCAATTAGAATTGTTTAATTAATTTGCATACTACGTTACACTCTAACATTAGGGTTTTCAGTAATAATGAACGCATTATTGAATGTGCTTAAACGCTAATTTATTATGCATTTATATAAATTGTATTCATAACATATATAAATTCATAACATCTGTAAAATACATCCAAAACATAAAAACATATATATATATATATATATATATCATAAAATAAGTTCCATCTTATTCAATAGCTGAAAAGACATACAAACATACATAAAATGTCACGTACAACAAAATCAAATAATAATTAATTTATTTAATGCGTTCATTACACTCCAGATGGTTTAGCTTTACTTAATCATTATATACTTTGAATTTAATCTTTTTAACAAAATTTACTATAATTTCCCAGGGTATAGATCCTTTGAAAGGGCCAGGTCAGTAGTTATAATTACACTAATAGAATCATAAAGTTTTACTTGGAATTTGATTATCCATTATAATCCAGCGGTGCTAAGTCTCCTTGTGGTGGTGAGTTCTGATGACGGCATTCCGTTGGTAATGTTGAAATCACTTTCACTGGTCATTACACTTGTGCACTCGCGTCGTCTACAGAATAGTGTGGGTGTGATATGGTTATTAAAGACAATTTGTACAGTTCAGTTCATTCTCGAATACAACCATTATTAGTTAGTTGTGTGTTCTTTGTGATCGTAAAGTAAATGTTTATTTGTACTAATGTTTGGTTCGTTATATCATATCAAATGTTCAACGTGATTCTTTTATGTGTGCAATACCATGTAATAGTGTACGATTGCATAATAGTTCTTTTAAATTGTTGTGATAATTCATTCAAGATTATTGAAGATTGTTAACACATTATTAAGTCTATTCACGCATATCGTATAGTGGTGTTCGTTTATATCGTTTTCACTATGACTCGAGACAGTTTGTAATTTTTAAAGTTCGATAAAGTTCAGTAGACAAATTTACTAAGTCCGATAAAGTTCTCCATACCGCGCACTGTAATATTGTTTAAACTAGGAGTTCAAAATTTATAATAAGGCTGAGTCCGCACTAAGCAAAATATACGTTCGAAAACTATAAGACTGAGCACAAAAATTATGAGACTGACTACAAAAATTATGAGACCGTCCCGTGGTGGACAATCGGTTTTTATTAACTCCTTCCTACTAAAATTTGGTCTAAAGCCTGTACACGCCTTTGGTTACACATGATAGGCCAAACAACTACCCTCTCTCGAAAATCTTGCCCCACTACTTCGAAGTCCTCTGGTTTCTACCCTCTGATTTGCTCTTCGTCTGGTTACCATGGAAACTTGCCTCTCCATCGGTCTCTCCGTAAGATGCTTCACTCTGATAGGTGGTTAGACATACCCCAGAATCTTATGTCCGGACGTTGATCTCGTTCGAAGAAATGCAGGTCGTAAAGCGCCTGTCAATCAATGTATTGTCTTGAACTTTACGCAAGGCTGTCCTAACACCCTCATCTATCGCCTCGTACATCCTGGAGTATTGTTCTTACTTGCAACCCCTTTTTCTGGCTATTAATAATTTTCTGTCAAGTGTCAGTTGGTGCAGCCACCTCGCTTTCTCGTCGTAAATTTCAGCACGTCACGTAAACGTTACTTCCCGCTGTGCAACATCGTCGATTCTATTCACTGGTCATTTCTCATATTGTTTCTGTAGAGTGCATCACTCTCAACTTTTTTTGTGACTTCTTCTCGTTTTTGCCGTACTCTCGCATCCTGGCTGAACCCCAAGCGGATGTTCGCTTCAGTTCTACGTAATCGTGTGAGTGAACTCTCGTACATTGTCTGGTTTGTTGTGGTGTCATAATTTTCAGTCGAGTTCTCCTGTCAACTCAAACCGTCGTCCCTTTTGTTGCGTCGAGTTGAACATATCTCTATTGTCTAATATTGGCGTTGGGTTGTCGTCTTTCCAATTAAACTTTGTTTATTGCCCTAACTCGGAGTCGTTGACACAGCTGCGTGTAAACAAACTGGTCGAGAAGGAAAATTTAAAATTTTTAAATTTTTCGATCGCTATAGCGTCCCCAATTTGGATTAGATGACGTGACCTCAGGGAACCATGGAATCCAAATTCTGCTCCCTGTGTTTCCCGTGTCCATCTTCGTTTGTGAGGAGTGCATCACTCTCAACTTTTTTTGTGACTTCTTGGTGACCTACTGCTCGTGGTGCGTATTGCATCTGGTATGCCCCCCCTTTGGTTTAGATTAAGTATTTTAATTTTATTGCTATCCATCTGGATTGATTGAACGTATCTAACATTAACGCATGTCTGTGTTAATTACGTAAATGTGTTCTATATCTTATTATAAACAAGTTATAGACATTCAATAAATGTTTTCATCTAATTACTAAACAATTTGTTATTACCTCTTAAAGAATACATATGTAATGTAATAATAAATGAGTTAACATTAAATTCAATTATTTGAATATTACGCTCAACGTATAATGATAAAGAAAATCCTTTACTAAGGAATCTTATATGATCTAAGTGTTCCTTTAATTACATTTGTTACTTAAATACATTTATAATTTGGTTAGTAACCATCATAATTGTTGCGTGATTATCTTTAATTCATACTACTATTGATCCTATTAACTATACATATACACACAGTCTTTGAGTAATCATTAATTTATTTTATCCTAACATCAGTTCAAATCTTTAATCTAGTCACTATACACAATTCTTTCAATACGGTTTAATTTGTAACGTATTGCCACGTTACAAATCCAGGGAACCCATCTTAACTGACACTTGCCAATTACATGGGCTGCCTACGTTGTAACGAACTGTTATTAAACTCAAATTAACTGAACAAATTACTTAAGATAATTATAAGGAAACAAGGGAAGGTATTGCACTGATTTATGCACTCATTTTCATGTGTAACAAGATGACTTCTCTTTATTAACAACTGTTACTCAAAGATCCCATGACATCATTAATTAGATTAAAATATTTAAATGCTTTTCATAAAAACTTAGGGATCAAACTGATTCTGTATTCTTTTACCTCGGATCCGAGTTTACTTTAAGTATATTTATAGCAAAGACTTCTAAGTATTTTGAGTTCATCTAGACGCTTGCAAGACTTCTTTTACCATTTGAAGAATGGTATTATTACTTAAAGTGATTATAAATTACATTTACATTTAAGGCGTTACAACGTATGATATTGAATCTTACAGTAAACTCTTAGCTTGTCTCATTTTAATTTTAAACAAAATTTATAGTCTTTGAAAAGTCTCTTTTTAATGTGAGTTGTGTATCAAATATGATTAACTCTCGATAGGCAAGCTATCGAGTCACCTTTACAATTGGTCGTAGTAACCTCGTCCTGGTGTGTCTCTCTTGGGGATTCTTGAAGTCGGCGTCATCATCTGGGTCGTGTCTTAGGCAAGTACTAGATAGGATGTTCACTGCGGAGATTGAAGTTTCTTTTGTGAAAGTAAGTGTAGATCCATGGAGGTCCTCGTCAGCGCCTTATGCATCGTATACGAGTATTTATGAAGTTTATGCAGATCACATCTTCATGTGTAAGGTTGTACTTGTATTTACCTCTTGAGGGGAGACGTCATCTCGCTTACTACTTGTTAAGTTTTTGTTTTACTTATTAGATTTTTCTTCTTAACACATCTTTATATCATTCACACATTACACAACGCTCACCACGTTTAGCAGTGGTAGCTAACATTTTAAAATTAAATTAAAAAAACAAATGCATTTTCGTGG
Organism: Magicicada septendecula; assembly: GCA_034769895.1. Lineage (NCBI taxonomy): Eukaryota > Metazoa > Arthropoda > Insecta > Hemiptera > Cicadidae > Magicicada > Magicicada septendecula. The sequence continues at coordinate 461,271,342 of CM068367.1, forward strand.
AGCTCTCGCTCATACGTCTGTACGGTGTGACGGCAGCATAGTGACTCTCTACTAGATTCGACTGGCACATAACAACGGAGAGGGGCAAGTACTCCGCGACAATATAGTTCCTATTTTTATTTAAATTGACATTCTTATTACCAAAAACAATACATTAATTATACATTACAAAGATTCTAATTGGGGATTAATTATGCCAACAATAATTAATTAATTAATCTGTGATGCCGAGCCAAATACAAAGATATTAGGAGTTATTTATTATGCTAAGCTAACTGTGATTAATTAATTATGTGATTATACTAATTTGCAAAATGAGATCGTGTAATCACTCAATTAGGTTACTCATATCAACTGATTGAAGCTAAGTGATACGTTAGTTCTTTTATGTTAGCATAATTACTGCATGGAGACTCTAATTATTGTATAAATTAATAAAAACTACTATAAATCATTCAAGTGCTATTACTTTTTTGTTCTGAGGTAACTTTGACAATAATGAACGCATATATTCTGGATAAAATAAACACTTATTTATTAACATCATTAAATAAAGAGACTTCAATATATAAATATGGATGATTCCCTGTAAATACATTCATAAAAAGGACACATGTATATATATCAAATTACAATGCGAATCCAATAAGTTGTTTGCTGGAAAACATACACATACATATATAATACAATCGATATATAGAAAAACACAAATAGTCAAACAGTAAATCTTATACTAATGCGTTCATTGCTTGCCTCAGATGAATAGCGTTAATTATATTTATCATATTTAATTTTAATACTCAAGGGTGTTTCTTGAAAAGAGACAGGACAGTAGAGTTCTTATAATAAGAATAGCATAAAGATTACTTGTAAAGCGATTTATCCGATATTTCCATCGGTGTAACTCCTTCTCGTTGGTGGTCCATATGTGTGAAGTTGCGTAGCTGTGATGTCACTAACACTCAACACACGCGGATCAGATTCACTCGCGCTGTGTGTATTTTCTGTTGATTCGGCTGTTACTGTTAGAGTTTATGAAATCATGTGTCGTGTGGGTAAGTTCATCATTAACTATGGTGTATATATCTGTCTGTCTATTGTTGAACTTCTTGTGTGTACATTAATGTATAGTGTCTTTGATACCGTGGTGTAATTGTTCCAAATTATATTGTATCGCTTCGCCGCACTGTACAACGTTACGATTTCGTTGTCCGGTAAAACATTAACAATAGTTCTTCGCGTCGGTTATTGATGAAACTGCGATTGGTTAGTTCAGTTCTGAATTTAGCGGTAACTGAGAACTCTAGAGTTATTAAGCACTGGCGTATGTCGCATGATTTAGTCGCGGTAGGTACACTATTACCGGATACTCGCCAACATCGAAATGTTTAAGTCACTTAATTATATACCGCGTAGCAGAGTTTCAAAGTCCCACTGCTGTCCGTATGTTAATCGAACTGTATTAAGATTTAGTTCCGTGAAGACTGTTAAAGTATACGATTGAGAAATTTATAAGAAGACTCTCGAACTTTGTACTAAGACTGTTAAAATGTATGAAGACTGTTTAAAAGTACGTGATTGAAAATATATGATGACTGTCGAAAATTATATGAAGACTGTCCCCCCGCGTGCTCTGCAAACAGTTTTTATCAAGCATCGTTTACCACAATGCAATCTTCTGGAAGACACGCCTCAGGTCGAACATGATAGGACAGAAGAACTCCTACCCTTATGCAAGACTATCGTTCTTCACTTCTCATTCGACGTTCCCGTTGCCATGATGACGACGGTCCTTTCCACCTGTTCTCTGGGTAGATGCTGGGTTGTGATTGGGTATCCTGTCTCCCCACAAGTTCGCGTCGAAAGCCTCCGTACTCTTTTCCTGGAACAGGAGCAATTTCTCGGCTGTCGATCAGGTCTTTGTCTAAGCGTACTCCGGACCCTGCTGCCGTTCTCACGCGAACAATGTGTCGTATTTCGTTATTGTTTCACTATCCTTGACCCTTTTCCGTTAGCTATCCTGACGCAGCGTGTCGTCGTTTCCAAAAAGACACTCCTTCTCCCTGTCGTAAATATCAGTTGTTGCCAGTAAGACGTTCCCCCGCTGTGCACAAGTTCGATTCCATTCTTTAGATATCGATGTCAGTTCTCATACAGGGTAAATACCATTGTGTACTTACGCCCTTTTCTTACTACTGGTACACTTCAAATTAACCTTGCAGTGTATCCGTCACAGTTTCTCCGTAAATTGGTACTTGACATAGTTCCTTTTATCTTGCATGTTGCAGGCTGTAAATCTCGGTTGAGTCGAGTCTGTCACGGCCAACCTTATTTCCCATTGTAAAGTTATGTGAAGCGTATTCGTATTGTCCGAAGCAAACGTTCAGTTGACACATCGTAAAACTGTTCTTTATTTATTGCTCGTGGCTCGTGTAGGGGTGTCTTGCTGTATGTAACGTCCTTTCGGTCATAACATTAAAAATTTTAATTCTTGGTTGTTACATAGTCCCCAAATCGGATTGGATGTTGGATCAGCAGAAGACATTCTAATCCGATTTCTGCGCTCTGTGTTTGTTGTGGGATTCCCCTCCGATAAGGTCACGGTCATTGACCCACTTTCCTCTGTTTGGGGTATACGGGTATATGTTCCCTATATTTTGTTGTAAACTAACTCTGGGAATTTATTGCCGTGCATCTGAGGAAGGATGAACGCATTTTCACACATTGTGCATATCTAATTAGATATGGGATTATTTTACAATAATAATAATAACTGTGGATGGCTGTGTCATCCGCTTATAACCTAATACATGAAATAATGGTTTTCGACATGAAATGTAATTATTCATGTATCGTTTAAATATCGTTACGATACTTAATGTCCTTAGTTTATCTTGAACATTTAAAACACAATTTACGAACCTGTAAATACATATTGATACATTCATTATTTGTTATTGAGTATCACTTACAATACGTATTACTAACATTTATACTGATTATATAGATTATAAATTTATATACATTATTTAGGAACAATTAACAATTCATTTGAAATCATTATGATTATAGATAACTTCGCTTTATACCACTCAGATTTGATTAATTAATCTTACATCATCGTGTGTCTATAAAAAACTCGTTATAACGTCTTTAGCAATTTATTGCTGCACATCCGATCGAACTTTTCGCATCATAAGTGTCTTTTCTATTGAAATTTTCATTAACATTGGTTATACACATGTAATTAATGTCATTAGACTGTCACATCGTGACTTAAGAACTCAATGTACAAAACAAATCTTTAAATTATACGCTAATAAGTTATACATCATATCGTTTAGCTAGTTGGACCGGTTTTCGCGGCACATTCACCCTATGCGTTGGCCCGTCCCCTGTAGTCCACTAGTCTAACTGCCGACGTAACTTTCGCTTTCCCGTGAAACTCGTACTTTCGTTTCATACTACTTCCTCAACTTGACGTACATTAAATTTTCCTCTCACTTTGCCACTGCTATCGCACTCAATGAGCTCGTATGTTGCATCACCAAGGATGCGATTAACCTTGTATGGTCCGGTGTACAACTCGAAAAACTTGTCGATCCTTTTCATTGCGGTGTCAGATTGGTGGTAGCTCCTTAACAGCACCTTATCGCCGATAGCAAATTTAGTAATTTCCTTACTATCATTGATGCGCTTAGCATACTTCTCCCTTTTTTCCTTTATTTGTACAAATACGCTGATATTTGAACTGTATTTACTGTTGATGACATCTTTGTCCAGCCACTTCTCCCATGCGCGGGTCGGCTTCTTTCCTAATTGCGCCCCGTGGGGAGTTATTTCTATTGTTTCGTGGTATGTTTCATTGATACATGTCTCAATCAATCCGACGTATCTTGACCACTTACTATGCTGGTCGTGTACCAAGATCCTGAATAGATTTCCAAGTTGGCGGTTAATCATTTCTGCTAAGTTCGCGCGAGGATTCCTTATCGCCGTATATCTCGGTTGTATATCCAGCTCCTCGAGACCTTTAATCCATTTTTCCGCGGTAAATTGCGTGCCGTTATCAGTTAAAATGACTTTCGGTCGTCCAAACTTCGCACAGTAGTCGTTGATTCGTCGTAATGTCGTGGTGGTCATCGCTCTTCTTAATGTGAATAACTTGACAAACTTTGTGAAGGTGTCCACCATGACAAGTAAGTATTTGACGCCTCCTGTACCAGTTGGTAAAGGTCCATAGTAATCGACGCTCACGATGTCACCTCTAGCTGACGGTATCATAGCCTTTGTTCCGCCAAACAGCATCCTGTTGTTCGTGTCCTTGTATGTTTGACATGAGTCACAAGTCTGAATATATGCTTTCAATTTCTTGAACAAGCTGTCAATCGTGAAGTGCTCCTGTAACATTTTTATACACCTTTTCGGGCCTAGGTGTCCGTACATTTGGTGTATCTCTGCAATTAGGTCCTTCGACACGCTGTCAGGAATGTATAGTTTCCATTCGCCACGTTGTCGTCGGTATAACTTATTGTTAACAATTTTATAAAATTTGCTTAATTTATTATCTACATCGTTATTCTTAATCTTATCTATAAGTGTTCCGAGTTTGGCATCTTCATTCTGGTATTTGCCGATATCTCTAATTATTTTACCTATTTGTTGACTCATTTTAATAACTAGGTGATTAATCAAATACTCGTGCGTTTCCTCGTTTGTCTCCTGTTGTTCCGCGTCAGCCGGGTATCTACTCAATATGTCCGCAACTACATTATCCTTTCCAAAGTGACGGGCTAATTTCCGGATCAGCTGCGTATCGGTCAATGCTGGCGACAGTTGCCGGCTTTCCAGTAATATTCTTTCTATATACTGGACGGCTGTGATTGGCCCATTCCACTCATATCTACCGTACTCAAGATTGTCGCGTATATTGTCCTGGCGTTCTTGACCCCAGTACTTCAAGGTGAAGGCTTCTTTAAACTCTTCGTACGTGGAGATTTGATTCCGTATGACACGCCACCATATCCCAGCGTCTATCTCCAAGTGTCTCCCGATCCATTTAATGTCATTGTTGTTGTAGTACTGTTCTTGGATCTCTGACAATTCCTTCAGGAATTCCATCGGGAACCTGTCAGTGCCGTTGTACTTTAATTCTGCATGTGCGTGTCCGTTAATCCTACTGATTATCCCCGACTCACCTTCAATTAGCTGACGCTGTAGTCGTTCTATTTGGGACTTTAATTCGTTGATACGAGTGGTTTTCTCTCTGGTGCTCTCATCCAGTTTTAGTTCCGCCGACTTCTGTCTCCCATCTACCTCATTGATCTTCTGCTGTATCGTGCTGTTTACGTCTCCCTGTTCCTGTTGTAATTGTCTTACTGTTTGGAATAGTTCGACTCTCAATTCCTCCTGCTTCTTATGATTTTCTTTTGCGTGTGTTTCTACTCTGTTGTGGATCTTTTTGATGCTTGTTTGAGTATTTTGGGCAACACTCTTTAGTTCCTGTCGGTCTAATTCTCTAGTTTCTCGTACCTCTTAGAATTTATTGTCGGTGTCGTCCTTTAACTCATTTATGATCTCGTTCTGCTGCTTCTGGACCTCGTCTATCTTCTTGTCACAATTATTTATGTATTAACGCATTTCTGCGCGTATTTGTGTGACTTCCTCCTTCTGCTTGTCTAACTTTTCTTCTAATTTGTCGAACTTTTCATTCTGTTCTCTTCTAATCTCTATAAAATTTTCATTCTGCTTCTCGAACTTTTCGTTCTGTTCTCTTCTAATCTCTATAAAATTTTCATTAATTTCTTCCTTTTGCTTTTCAAACTTTTCATTGGTTTCTTCAAATTTCCTACTCATAAAGTCCATTAATGCGCGCAACGTCACCTCTTCCTGCGGTTGTTGTTGGGACTCCTGTCCCCGCGCTCTGACGTCTGACGTCTCCTCGGTCATTTGTGAATAGGTTGGTGATTCCTCTCGTTCGACATCAGGTACACCCTGTTGGTTATTAATATCGAAATTCACGGAATCGGAACTACTGGTCGTCATTTTTGCAGCCTTGCTCCGCGTTAACATTCAGTCCAACTAGCTTCACACTAATAATATTTGTTCTTACAAGTAACATGAAATATATATATATACGCTTATCCTATCTACTGCCTGCTCTTTGCCGTGCGATGGGCGCCAAATACAAAGATTCTAATTGGGGATTAATTATGCCAACAATAATTAATTAATTAATCTGTGATGCCGAGCCAAATACAAAGATATTAGGAGTTATTTATTATGCTAAGCTAACTGTGATTAATTAATTATGTGATTATACTAATTTGCAAAATGAGATCGTGTAATCACTCAATTAGGTTACTCATATCAACTGATTGAAGCTAAGTGATACGTTAGTTCTTTTATGTTAGCATAATTACTGCATGGAGACTCTAATTATTGTATAAATTAATAAAAACTACTATAAATCATTCAAGTGCTATTACTTTTTTGTTCTGAGGTAACTTTGACAATAATGAACGCATATATTCTGGATAAAATAAACACTTATTTATTAACATCATTAAATAAAGAGACTTCAATATATAAATATGGATGATTCCCTGTAAATACATTCATAAAAAGGACACATGTATATATATCAAATTACAATGCGAATCCAATAAGTTGTTTGCTGGAAAACATACACATACATATATAATACAATCGATATATAGAAAAACACAAATAGTCAAACAGTAAATCTTATACTAATGCGTTCATTGCTTGCCTCAGATGAATAGCGTTAATTATATTTATCATATTTAATTTTAATACTCAAGGGTGTTTCTTGAAAAGAGACAGGACAGTAGAGTTCTTATAATAAGAATAGCATAAAGATTACTTGTAAAGCGATTTATCCGATATTTCCATCGGTGTAACTCCTTCTCGTTGGTGGTCCATATGTGTGAAGTTGCGTAGCTGTGATGTCACTAACACTCAACACACGCGGATCAGATTCACTCGCGCTGTGTGTATTTTCTGTTGATTCGGCTGTTACTGTTAGAGTTTATGAAATCATGTGTCGTGTGGGTAAGTTCATCATTAACTATGGTGTATATATCTGTCTGTCTATTGTTGAACTTCTTGTGTGTACATTAATGTATAGTGTCTTTGATACCGTGGTGTAATTGTTCCAAATTATATTGTATCGCTTCGCCGCACTGTACAACGTTACGATTTCGTTGTCCGGTAAAACATTAACAATAGTTCTTCGCGTCGGTTATTGATGAAACTGCGATTGGTTAGTTCAGTTCTGAATTTAGCGGTAACTGAGAACTCTAGAGTTATTAAGCACTGGCGTATGTCGCATGATTTAGTCGCGGTAGGTACACTATTACCGGATACTCGCCAACATCGAAATGTTTAAGTCACTTAATTATATACCGCGTAGCAGAGTTTCAAAGTCCCACTGCTGTCCGTATGTTAATCGAACTGTATTAAGATTTAGTTCCGTGAAGACTGTTAAAGTATACGATTGAGAAATTTATAAGAAGACTCTCGAACTTTGTACTAAGACTGTTAAAATGTATGAAGACTGTTTAAAAGTACGTGATTGAAAATATATGATGACTGTCGAAAATTATATGAAGACTGTCCCCCCGCGTGCTCTGCAAACAGTTTTTATCAAGCATCGTTTACCACAATGCAATCTTCTGGAAGACACGCCTCAGGTCGAACATGATAGGACAGAAGAACTCCTACCCTTATGCAAGACTATCGTTCTTCACTTCTCATTCGACGTTCCCGTTGCCATGATGACGACGGTCCTTTCCACCTGTTCTCTGGGTAGATGCTGGGTTGTGATTGGGTATCATGTCTCCCCACAAGTTCGCGTCGAAAGCCTCCGTACTCTTTTCCTGGAACAGGAGCAATTTCTCGGCTGTCGATCAGGTCTTTGTCTAAGCGTACTCCGGACCCTGCTGCCGTTCTCACGCGAACAATGTGTCGTATTTCGTTATTGTTTCACTATCCTTGACCCTTTTCCGTTAGCTATCCTGACGCAGCGTGTCGTCGTTTCCAAAAAGGCACTCCTTCTCCCTGTCGTAAATATCAGTTGTTGCCAGTAAGACGTTCCCCCGCTGTGCACAAGTTCGATTCCATTCTTTAGATATCGATGTCAGTTCTCATACAGGGTAAATACCATTGTGTACTTACGCCCTTTTCTTACTACTGGTACACTTCAAATTAACCTTGCAGTGTGTCCGTCACAGTTTCTCCGTAAATTGGTACTTGACATAGTTCCTTTTATCTTGCATGTTGCAGGCTGTAAATCTCGGTTGAGTCGAGTCTGTCACGGCCAACCTTATTTCCCATTGTAAAGTTATGTGAAGCGTATTCGTATTGTCCGAAGCAAACGTTCAGTTGACACATCGTAAAACTGTTCTTTATTTATTGCTCGTGGCTCGTGTAGGGGTGTCTTGCTGTATGTAACGTCCTTTCGGTCATAACATTAAAAATTTTAATTCTTGGTTGTTACAACATATATAATTTAAGTGAATTATTTTAACTACTACTCGTGCCTTCAAATTTCTAATTACAAACATTATGATTTTTATATCTTCCTAAGTTACAGACGACTCGATAAACACGTTGAGTCCGGAACTAACAGGTCACCGCATGATGACTAGCAAAGGGTTAATTGTGATATTAATAACTTTTTTACAATTCTACTTTCTATTAGTGCTTCTGTTGATTTTCATTCAGTTCTCATTCTCATTCTGATTTAGTACAGGGGCTTTAGGTTTAATAGTGCGATTTAAAAATACTTAATCGCTCGCAAATTTAATTTTTATTTATTTAAGATTACAGTTTCAATTAAATCGTCACATACTCCACCGCTTAAATTTCACGTTACGGGTATTTTGTGAGTTTAACGCACAATTGGGGACTTGGAGTATGTTTGGTGTCAGTGTGTGGAATTTCTCTCACATAGTTATTGGTAAGCGTTATATCCACTTGTTTCTTCTCCACAACACAATTTACTTTTATATTTTCTTATAAACTACCTTTTTTTTATTCACACTTAATATCTACATTTTAAAACACAAAACTCTTTCTTATCTCTATCACTTAAATCTACTACCGGTTTTTTTTTGGGTTTTGTTACTCTCTCCGTAGAGTAATTTTCTAAATCTTTTGCTATTTAGAATTCAGTCTAGTTGTCATTGAGTACTCATTTACTTATCTTTCGCAGAACTGGATCTCAGGTTGATCAGGCCTCATTTCCAAACTCTACGATTAACATTTAGCACGGTTTCAGAAGTATAATATACTTCACTACCTAGTATTACCTTTTCTACTTTTGGTTATACTATTCCTTCTCTTCTTCTTATACAATTTTATCTGCGAAATATGTGTTCTCCGCACATATTTTCGAGTCGCAGGTTCGTACAGGGCTACTGTAACTGGAGTTAGGACTTCTGGATTTGGTAAGGGCCACACCATCGGTATGATAGTTTAGAGGTGGTCTTATCAATTGCACTACTAGTCGGGTGAGTCTTATACATTACTAAGTCACCTACTTGGTACCTAATTGAATTGTTATGAATACCTTTCTCGTGGTATTTTCTGGATTTCTCTAAGTTCGCTCTTAAATTAGAGCGGGCTTTATTCCATATTTGCTTTATCTGCTTATCCGTTATTTGCGGAGGTAGCAGGTCGTGTATTTTCCATTTAGTGGACAAGGGGTGGTTTGGTTGGTATTTGTACAGTAACTCAAACGGGGTCGACTTGTGACCTTCGTGATAAGCTGAATTAAAGGCGTATTGAATCCAGGATAGGTTTTGGTCCCACGACGTATGATCGTTCGCATGATAGGCGATTAACGCAGATTTGAGGTTTCGTAGATACCTTTCAGCAATATTGCCTTGCGGTCGATACTCCGTAGTGGTTATATGGTCTATTCCTAACTTGAAACACATATTCTTAAATTCTTTCGCTTTAAACTGTGGTCCATTATCTGATACTATACGTACAGGTGTACCGTAGTCTTTAAATAATCTTTCCTGTAATATTTTTACAGTCGTCGACGCTAATGCTCGTCGCATGGGATACATCCAAACAAATTTGGTGAATGAATCTACACAGATGAGTAACATAGTATTACCTGATTTGGATCGTGGATAAGGACCTGAAAAGTCTAGATAAAGTTTAGAAAAAGGGGTCTTAGGGATTTCCGAAATCAATTGGCTTACCTGATTATTTCTGCCCGGTTTACTGAGAGCACATAATTTACATTTCTTTACGAAACTGGCTATTTCGCTGTTCATATTGTTCCAATGATATTCCTTTCGAACAAGATGTATTGTCTTATTGATTCCCATATGGGCTCCTATGGTAGATGAACGGAAGTACTCCATCAGCATGGGCTTAATCACATCAGGGGCTATTATTCTTAGTTCCTTTCCGCTTCTTATTTTATGGCATAGTACATTTTTACTCAATACGTATTTCTCGGATTTAATACCTTGCGCAAGTTGTTCTATAATAGGCTTCAGTAAGGGGTCTTGTTGTTGATACAGGGCAATGTTTGTAAAGGCAAAGGGGAACTCAGTAATTACGGCGTTAGCAAGTGCTATTTCCGGATTCTCCTTGCTTTCGGGAGTTTTAGTGGGCGACTGGAACATACGGGACAGGGTATCAGCGACTACGTTTTGTGTACCTATAATATGCTGCACTCTAAATTTGTAGCAGTTTAACTTCAATACCCATCTTCCAATACGTCCTAACTGTTTAGGGTGATTCAGTAACCAAGATAATGCTTGATTATCAGTTTCCAAAAGGAATTCTTTATGTTCTATGAAGGGTTTAAACTTCTCGAATGCAAAAACAATGGCTAAACATTCCAATTCATATGCGGAATATTTTCTTTCTTGGTCGCTCAAGGTTCGCGATGCATAACTAATAGGTAGTCTACTGCTTTCTATCTCTGACTGCACCTAACGCTACACTGGAACTGTCGGTCTGCACTAGGAAAGGTTTCGTGAAATCGGCTAGTTGCAAAACTGGGGGAGATATGATACTTTCTTTAAGTTGCTCAAACGCATTTTGATGTAGTGAGCTCCATTCAAACTTCGCTCCCTTCTTTCTTAAGGAATTTAGGGGTGCTGCTATTTCGGCAAGATGGGGAATATATTTGTGGAAATAATTTACCATTCCCAAAAATCGGGCTATACCTTTTGCATCTCGTGGGGGTGAAAATTCTCTAATAGCGCGGGTTCGTTCAGGGTCAATGCTTACCTTTCCATTCGCTTTCACGATGTGACCTAAGAATGAAAACTGTGGGACGGCAAAATTTACCTTCTTTGGGTTAACAGTTAATCCTGCTCTTCGTAACCGAGATAACACTTCGCGTAGGTGTTTAAGATGTTGCTCCATTGATTCGCTATATATAACGATGTCGTCCAAATAGTGATACACATATTTAAATTTAATATCGTGAAATATCCTTTCTAATAATCTACTACATACGGAACTTCCTTGAGATATTCCAAAGGGTACTCTAGTAAATTGGTACAAGTTAAAAGGAACGGCAAACGCGGTTAGACGTTTTGATTCTTCCGAAAGGGGTATTTGGTGAAAAGCTTGATTCAGATCCATTACCGTAAAGACCATAGCTTTCGTGAAGTAATGGAAAGCACTATGGATGTCTGGAAGAGGAATAGATTCAAATTCTATTCTTTTGTTTAATTGCCGGTAGTCCACAACTAGTCTGTGTTTATCGTGACATTTCGGTACTAAAAAGGAGGGTGATGAATATGGGGACGTAGAGGGTTTAATGACTCCTTGCTCCAACAACTTGTTGATATGGTTTCTCATCACTTCCATCTTGGGAGGCGACAACTTGTACGGAGGTAGGCGTATTACTTTCTGATCGCTCAGATTAATTTTATATTCTATTAGTTTAGTGAGTCCTAGTTTAGGTGTAAGAACTGAGAAAAATTCTTTTATTAATTTCAGTATTCTCATTCTATCTCTACTTTCTAGATGAGATAAATCAGACTCTTGGTGTATTACATGTGCAGTAGATGAACAATTTTTTTCCTGTTTCTCATTATTACAATCAAATCTATATTTCCGTGTACGGTCGAATCGAAAATAATATTTTTGCTCATAGATGTCAAGAATCATACCCGTTTTACTAATAAAGTCTGCTCCTAATATTAAGTCGGGTCCTAATTCATTACATACTAACATTGTAAAAATCCAGGTTAGGTTCTTGATTTTAACCTTAACGGTAATGCTCAGTTTTATTATTATATTTCGTTTATTGGCGGTAGCACACTTTATATTCACCGGTTGACTCCGTTTTACTAGATGGTGTTTCGCTAATTTGTCTGCTAACTCTTGACTGATTAAGGTTCTGCTAGATCCCGAATCAATTAATGCGATTGTGGAGGTAACGCCTAAGTCAACTCGTATTAAGGGTAATAGACTTTTAGTCTAGTTACATTTATTTATCGCGTTACATTTTTCAAGAAATTGTCTCACGTAGGGATCTATTTCCTTAGAGCTTCTTTTCCTTCCACTTTGGTTATAAAATTTTTTTTTTTTTATTCGTTTCTTTAGGTTCACCAGATTTCGAGTTGCTGCGGAAGACACAGGATTTCGGGTCTCCCTGCCTTACAGGTTTTTTGGATCTGAGTATTTACGTTCCAATGGCTTGCTCTTGCAGTCTTTTCTTATGTGTCCATATTTGCCGCAATTATAACAGATGGGTTTATTGCGTGGAGGGTACCTTGTTTCCGCTTTAGATGGTGTTACACTTAACTTACCAGATTTGCGCACATTGTGAGGTCTATTGAATACTTGCCTTTCATGCAGGGTTGTTACACCGGGCTCTAGGGCTCGCAATTCATTTCTATTTGTTTCTGCGGATTTCATCGTATGTCTATTTTGATCGGAGTACCATACATTTGACGAATGGATACTGCATCGTTCTAGATTTGCAATTGTGTTTGGTCTATTTATCAAAGCTAAACGAGATTTTTCCTCTGGTGACAATCCTATTAAAATGGTGTCGACCATCTGTGTCTCATTCCAATCTACACGTAGTAGTCGAGATGACTCCCTGATATCGGAGATGTAGTGAGCTAATCTCTCGTGATTTCCTTGTACTCGGAGTACTGTCTTTCTTTTAATTTCTTCATAAATTCCGGTTGGAATAAAGTACTTTATTATCGAGCTATGTAGGTCTTCTACTGGAAGTGTAGAGCTTAATGCTTCTATCACACGATTCTTTAACGGGGGTTTACATTTCGGTAGCAGAACTTGCAAAATTTGCCAATCATTCAGCTGCTGTAGATCTTTTATCTGCAGGAGATAGTTAATGAAATTTAGTAGTTTGGAGACATTTAATCCATCGGTGTAAGGGATTTCAGTTAAGATTCTGTCTACAGGATGAGTAATTTTTCCGTATAGGTCCGCGTTATGGTTCAAGGTTGGCATGCCTTTAGGAGAACGATATGATGCATTCGGGGTGGTCAATTCGTGAGTTCCGGGGCGAATCTGGAAACGATCGGGAGGAGGGGCATTTAAATCTCTATCTATATTTTGCTCTTGGTTAGCTTGCATTTGCGATACGGCGGGTGAGTTCCGATCAGTGTTAGGCGGAGGTAGATCAGTAGTAGGGGATTGTACTGGGGAGATGTGTAATTTCTTTAAGGACTTCTCTATTTCATCCATCCGGAACGAGTCGGATCTTCTTCTTAAGTCATTAATAATAGTGGGTAAGCGACGTAAAGCTTCGTCAGCTAGGTTTTGCACTTCAGGAGGTATTTCCGTAAGATTAGGCCAGATCAACAAATTTTTCATTCGCCGGGTTAAGTGCTCTATTCTCTGGGTAGTCCGCAAAATTATCGCCGGAGATTTCTCGTCTTGGAGGGTTTGAGACAATAAGGTTAGCTCACTATACTTGGCATTACAAATTTCTCTCTCGCTCTCATAATCGAGTTCGCTTAGGTTGCATAATTGCGCGGGTGTATCAAATCCACATTCGCGTATTGATCTACGCAATTCCGCGACTGTTACATTCGCATGGGGTAGTCCACGCAAAAGAGCTTCGTAAGACAGCTCGTCCTTTAATAACAAATCCGGATTAAATTGGGCCATTTTTTTTATCTTATTTCTAACACATTAAAACGTACTTAAAACTGATTCTACAACACTACACACTAATTACATAGATAAGATGAATTCTTGGGTAAATCATTTGCATAATTCAGAAAAGAACAATTTCTCTTCTAAGGGAGAGACAGAAATTCCACACACACATATTTCAAAGTTAAATCGCCGATCAGCTGTTTGCTGGAATGTAGGCCACCCTCTTTTATTTAGTAAACAAAGGCAGGGTAAGTGTGTGCGTGAGAATGCGGGGTTTACGCTCACGTATTGTTCTCTACACAATGCCACAGACGACTAACTTCCTTGACAGGTCTTAACTGGAGAAGCCAGCTCGGACGCGTGGGGTGAATCTCATTCAACAAAGCACGCCTTCAACTTACACGTGTATTACGGTTATAACAGTCTGACTTTATTAATTCTCGTACTTTCCCCAATTAAATTAATTATTTGTATTGGTAACAAATTTAAGTTACGAAATTCTTTCCACGTAATTAACCGGGTCTACTTTACACAGGAGCATTATTATTATTTCTTTTACCGTGACGACAGACATACACTAACATATTCTATGCATGCATATTCAAGAAACAACAGGTCTTGGATTGTCATAATATAAACCTGTTAAAGACTGAGCAGATCACCAAGTACTACAATTCATGTACATACTTGCATTTGGTTTCATACAATGATATTTCATGTTATACTGACTATCATTTGCGTATCTTAAAACAAATTCATTTTATGAAAATTAAAGTTACATCAAATACATTCCCTGAGTGCATAGATCAGATAACTGAGTGCCAAAAGTTATCTATTTTACTACATAACAATTAGTTTAATTAGCAGGGTGACGTATATCTGTTAATGTCACGAGGCTTACAACCTTTTTTACTAATTTAGCAGAGTGGCGCAATTTTGTAACGCATTGCCACGTTACAAATCCAGGGAACCCATCTTAACTGACACTTGCCAATTACATGGGCTGCCTACGTTGTAACGAACTGTTATTAAACTCAAATTAACTGAACAAATTACTTAAGATAATTATAAGGAAACAAGGGAAGGTATTGCACTGATTTATGCACTCATTTTCATGTGTAACAAGATGACTTCTCTTTATTAACAACTGTTACTCAAAGATCCCATGACATCATTAATTAGATTAAAATATTTAAATGATTTTCATAAAAACTTAGGGATCAAACTGATTCTGTATTCTTTTACCTCGGATCCGAGTTTACTTTAAGTATATTTATAGCAAAGACTTCTAAGTATTTTGAGTTCATCTAGACGCTTGCAAGACTTCTTTTACCATTTGAAGAATGGTATTATTACTTAAAGTGATTATAAATTACATTTACATTTAAGGCGTTACAACGTATGATATTGAATCTTACAGTAAACTCTTAGCTTATCTCATTTTAATTTTAAACAAAATTTATAGTCTTTGAAAAGTCTCTTTTTAATGTGAGTTGTGTATCAAATATGATTAACTCTCGATAGGCAAGCTATCGAGTCACCTTTACAATTGGTCGCAGTAACCTCGTCCTGGTGTGTCTCTCTTGGGGATTCTTGAAGTCGGCGTCATCATCTGGGTCGTGTCTTAGGCAAGTACTAGATAGGATGTTCACTGCGGAGATTGAAGTTTCTTTTGTGAAAGTAAGTGTAGATCCACGGAGGTCCTCGTCAGCGCCTTATGCATCGTATACGAGTATTTATGAAGTTTATGCAGATCACATCTTCATGTGTAAGGTTGTACTTGTATTTACCTCTTGAGGGGAGACGTCATCTCGCTTACTACTTGTTAAGTTTTTGTTTTACTTATTACATTTTTCTTCTTAACACATCTTTATATCATTCACACATTACACAACGCTCGCCACGTTTAGCAGTGGTAGCTAACATTTTAAAATTAAATTAAAAAAATAAATGCATTTTCGTGGAGCTCTCGCTCATACGTCTGTACGGTGTGACGGCAGCATAGTGACTCTCTACTAGATTCGACTGGCACATAACAACGGAGAGGGGCCAGTACTCCGCGACAATATAGTTCCTATTTTTATTTAAATTGACATTCTTATTACCAAAAACAATACATTAATTATACATATATAATTTAAGTGAATTATTTTAACTACTACTCGTGCCTTCAAATTTCTAATTACAAACATTATGATTTTTATATCTTCCTAAGTTACAGACGACTCGATAAACACGTTGAATCCGGAACTAACAGGTCACCGCATGATGACTAGCAAAGGGTTAATTGTGATATTAATAACTTTTTTACAATTCACTTTTTATTAGTGCTTCTGTTGATTTTCATTCACTTCTCATTCTCATTCTGATTTAGTACAGGGGCTGCTTTAGGTTTAATAGTGCGATTTAAAAATACTTAATCGCTCGCAAATTTAATTTTTATTTATTTAAGATTACAGTTTTAATTAAATCGTCACAAATTTGCATTAGAATTATTGATTTACACAAATCATTCACTTGTAGGTGTCCTTCTTTTTATTTATTTTATCTGTGACAATTTATTGCCATTCATTTAATTAGAGTTTTTGTAATTAGAATGTTT
This sequence comes from Magicicada septendecula, assembly GCA_034769895.1. Classification (NCBI taxonomy): domain Eukaryota; kingdom Metazoa; phylum Arthropoda; class Insecta; order Hemiptera; family Cicadidae; genus Magicicada; species Magicicada septendecula. Next base: position 461,288,089 of record CM068367.1, read on the forward strand.
TTTCACTCACTGCACTCTCTATAAAGAATGTTAATTAAAGTGTTCACTTACGTGTATCATTTAACGCATCGTTAGTGTTCTATTCATACATATTATAATTAAAGAATTACATAAATCCTTAAGTTGTATTTTACAATACATTACATGTATGTAATGTATGTTGAATGAGATTCACGCGTCAACAGCTCTAACGTATGTGACCCATCTCAGATGGCTAACTTAACAAGGTATCTTTTCTACTTTCTCAGTAGTTTACATTCCATCCTTCCGTTCGTGATATTTCTTAATCTGTCTTACATTAAACTTTCCTCGGACCTTGTTTTCGTCCTCGCAGTCGACGAGCTGGTAAGTAGCGTCCCCAAGGATCCGATGTATTTTATAAGGTCCACTATATAGTTCATAAAATTTGTCAATTCTTTTTTGAATTGCATCAGATTGATAATACGTTCTTATCAAAACTTTCTCCCCAATCTTAAATGTAGTGATTACCTTATTTTCAGTACTCAACTTCGCTTGTTTTTCTTTTCTCCTTTATCCTTACGAATATTTTGCTGTGATCCGTTTCTTCAATTCCAACAATATCTTTGTCCAAGTATTTCTTCCATACTCTGGTTGGTTTTCTGCCGAGGTGCGCTTCATAAGGTGTTACCTCAATGGTTTCATGATATACCTCGTTGATGCAGCTTTCAATTATATTTACATATCGTGACCATTTGGTATGCTGGTCATGCACAAAGATCCTAAATAAATTACCGAGTTGTCTGTTGATTCTCTCAGCTAAATTGACACACGGGTTCCTTATAGCGGTGTATTTCGGTTGAATTTTCAACTCATTCAGCCCATTCACCCATTTCTTTGAAGTAAACTGCGTTCCATTGCCGGTAAGGATCGCTTTTGGTGACCCAAATTCCTCACAGTATTGTCTCACTCTCCTCAATGTTGTAGCGGTCGTCGCCCTTCGAAGTGTAAACAATCTTACATATTTAGTAAAATTGTCGACGATCACAAACAGGTATTTAACTCCGGCCGTTGATGCGGGCAGGGGCCCAAAATAGTCTGCACTAACAAGCTCTCCCCTCCCTAACGGTACAACAGCTCTTGTTCCACCGAATAAAGCTCTGTTACCGGTGTCTTTACACTTTTGACATACATCACATGTTTTTATATGAATTTTCACTTGTTTTAACATCTTGTCAAACGTGAAATGTTCTTGTAACATTTTCATGCATTTTTTTGATCCCAAGTGTCCGTACATTTTGTGTATTTCGGCAATTAATTTTCCGGATACATTATCAGGTATATACAGTTTCCACTCGTTCTTGCGTCGTCTATACAATTTACCGTTAACATATTTATAAAATTCACTTAATTCCTTACCTAAGCTTCCTTCATTTACTTTATTAATGATAGACTTAAGTTTAATATCATCAAGTTGGTACTTTCCGATATCCTTGATGATTCTGCTCACATCCTTGTCCGTTTTAATCATTATATGGTTGATCAAGTATTCGTATACATCATCGTTGACCTCTTCTGGTGTGGTGTCTGCTGGATTCCTACTTAAAATGTCGGCAACAACATTGTCCTTGCCCTTGCAGTGTACAATGTCAAATTTATATTCCTGGATGCTTAAGATCCATCGTGTTATACGTGAATTGTTTAAGTGACATTTGTGTATGAAGGTCAACACCTTGTTGTCAGTAATAAAGGTCAAAGGTTGGCCTAAAATATAGATGCGAAATTTTTCTAAACACCGTACGATACTTAGTAGTTCTTTTTCTGTTGTGTAGTAGTTCTTCTCAGCGCCTTTGAACGTTTTACTCGTAAATGCAATAACGTCGATTTTCCCTTCTTCATCCAATTGGTACAACTGACCACCGTATGCGAAATTACTGGCGTCGCATTGCATATTTTTGTGACGTCTCCCTTGTTAAGATATCACAAATGTCGGGAACCAGTTCAATTTGTTATCTGTTAATAGCTGCCGTTGTTAGTAAACCTTAATCACTAACAAATTATAACACTTTATTATTCAGGAATTAAGCAAGGATTGTATAAATTTATTCACTAGTTGGGTGTTAGCAAAAACATCTCTTTATTAACATATTTATCTCTGATACTTTACTTTACTTTTAAACTCAGATTCTAAAAATGTCTGCATTAAATATTTTGAAAATTTACTTCTTATTCTTTTTTATATCAAAAGCATTCAGCTAGATATTATTTTCAGTACCACGGATCCGGGTTTCAACTTAGTTATGTTTTTATTACAACTTCAACCAAATTATTAGAAGAATAATTTTGGTTGTAAATTTTAGAATTAATTTACATCTAAACATCGTAATGTCATTACTACTTCATTACAGTGATTACAAAAATATATATATATATATTAAACTTTAAATTATCAAAAGTTCTTTACTGTTCTTTTGTTACTGGTCTTGTTGTTTTACAATGAATTTGTGTTACAAATATTATGTTTTGATATCACCTGAATGTAACATGTGTATGCTGTGGGGTCCATGATGGTCATCTTCAGTCCTCTTCTAGGGTGTGATCCACGGTTCCTCTTGATGTTCCATGAGGCTGATTGTTTCTGGTAGTCTCTTCCTAGACGATTAGATTTCGGTACTAGAAGTTCATCCGGTTGCTGTTTGTGTTTTCTTCTTTTGGAGTCGGTTGATTACATTTTACTTTTAGTTACAGTTCTTATTTTGTCAGCAGTAAAATCTGGTAAGTAACATTTCTCACCACTTACAGTTTTCTAAGAGTGTGTCGGCTAAGTTTCCTTTTTTTTTATTATTCTTTACATATTTCTTCACTCACTACATTATAATTTTGTTTTTATTATTATTATTATTATTATACTACATAGGTCAACTCAAACTCATTATAAACTTGATTAAATATTGTTTAACGGTATACACCTATGTGTATGTTCACAACACAGCAGCTACATCCTTACATCTCGGTGTCTATCGGGCGAATGCAAGCAATGTTTAGCGGCCAGGGGTCAGTAGCTGGCGCGGTTTTACGCACTGAGAAAATAGTTCGTTCTTTTAAGTTATATTAATTATTTACTAATTAAGTCGTAATACATTATTCTACCTTTTGGTTACGAATTAGGAATTTCTTTATCTATTTAGTACGTATTTTCTTTAATTAAAGTAATTATTATTATTAGCTACATAACACCGTTCTTAACGTGTTGGTACGGGACAATTTGCACGTTGTTGCATGAATCTAGGCATAGGTAAGGGGTGGATAATACTCTTACTTATATTGAAAGCAATTTTTTATTTGTGCGATTTAAACATTATTTTAAAATCGTCACATTCTCCTGCACTTAACGATGATGTTGGGGTGGTGGGGTAATAATTAAAATCTAATAAACACAATTACATTTGGGCACAGAATTTCATACTGAAATTTCTCTCTCTCAGATTATTTCTATCTATCAATTGATTATCTTACAACTTATACAAAATATTTAACTTCTAATACATCTATTACATATAAAATACACAAAAACATAAATCTACCTTATTTTAAATCTTACATCTACTACCGGTTTTTTTTTTTATTTCTTCACTCGTTTTACGGAGTTATACTCATGAGTATGTTACTAATAATAATACCGTATTGTAATCACAATCGAATTACTTTTAGTTTACTTCTCTAGGAATTAGTTTTCTCTTTCTCGTCATCGTCATCTTCATCGTCAGCTGACTTCTCATTTATTATATCATTCTCGCAGGACTTTAGCTAAGGTTGATCAGGCCTCGCTATTATTCGTACGAGGGTTTTGAGTTTATACTCATTTACGATATATGATGTTGCAAAATCTTATCGTATTCCTGTATAAGTATATACAACATATTTTATTCTCAATACTTAAATAGTATTCTCGGTTTTCTATCTTTCTCGTAGTCGTGCTTCTGTATTTTGACACGAAAAACATTTTTTTATTTGAGACAGATGGCTTCTGCGAACGTAATTTTCTGTATTGGGTTCATACAGAGCTACAGTAACGGGGGTGATGAACTTATGAATTTTATAGGGGCCACACCATCGGTACGATAGTTTGGAAGTGGTCCTATCAACGGCTTTACTCATTGGATGCGTTTTATACATTACTAAATCACCTACCTTATATTCTATTTGCCTACTATTCCGCTTATGGTATTTTCGTGATTTTTGTAAATTCGCTCTCAAATTTGCACGAGCTTCGTTCCATATTTTTCTTACGTTATTCGTATTCATGTCATGGGGCAATAACTCATGGATGTTCCATTTCGTGGTTAAAGGATGGTTGGGTTTATATTTGTACAGTAAATCAAATGGTGTTGATTTATGGCCTTCATGAGACGCTGAGTTGTATGCAAATTGTATCCACGATACATTTTGATCCCAGGTTGTCTGGTCTTTAGCGTGACAAAATATTAGAGCTGATTTTAAATTACGCAAGTATCTTTCTGCTAGATTTCCTTGCGGTCTGTACTCGGTCACTGTAATATGATTTATCCCTAATTTAAAACACATGTCGTTAAATTCTTTTGATTTAAACTGAGGTCCATTGTCAGATATTAGGTTTAAGGGCGTACCATAATCTTTAAATAGTCTTTCTTGTAGAATTTTTATTGTCGTAGATGCTAATGCACGACGCATAGGATACAGCCACACGAATTTAGTGAAGGAGTCTACACAAATTAATAGCATGGTATTTCCGGATTTAGAACGGGGATAAGGTCCAGAATAATCTATGTATATCTTCGAGAAGGGAGTTGTGGGTGTTTCGGAGATTAATTTTCCTACTTGACTGATTCTTGCTGGCTTGCTCAGGGCACAGATTTCGCATTCTTTCACGAACTTTTTTATTTCACTGTTCATGTTTTCCCAATGGTATTCCTTGCGAATACGATGTATAGTTTTCCTAATTCCCATATGAGCTCCAATGGTCGATGAATGGTAGTATTCCATTAGCATAGGTTTGATTATTTCCGGGGCGATTATTCTCAGTAATTTTCCGTTAGCCTTTTTAAAACAAAGTACTCGTTTACTCAAGGTATATTTGTCAGAATAATTTCCTTTTTCTATTTGTTCTATTATTTTGCACAATTTCGGATCCTTTTGTTGGTGGTATGCGATATCCTTAAATGCAAGGGGAAAGTTAGTAATTAGTGTATTAACGGTAGGGGTTTCAACATTTTCTTCGCCTGATCTAGTATTGGGTAGTTGGAACATGCGGGATAGAGTATCGGCTACTACATTTTGAGTACCACGAATATGTTGTACTTTGAACTTGTAGCAATTCAATCTTAACACCCATCTTCCGATACGACCTAACTGTTTTGGGTGGTTCAATAACCATGACAAAGCTTGATTGTCGGTTTCTAGTAGAAATTCCTTATGTTCCAAAAATGGTTTGAATTTGTCAAAGGCAAATACTACGGGTAAACATTCAAGTTCATAAGCTGAGAACTTCCTTTCTTGCTCGGTCAATGTGCGGGATGCATAGCTGATCGGGAGTCTAGTATTATTGATTTCCTGGTATATTACGGCTCCTACTGCTACACTCGAACTATCGGTATGTACAACAAATGGTTTACTGAAATCTGCTAACTGCAGTACAGGTGGGGATATAATGCTTTCTTTAAGTGTTTCAAACGCTTCTTGGTGTTGAGTAGTCCACTCGAATTTCGCTCCTTTCTTTCTTAAAGCATTCAATGGGGCTGCTATATCCGCTAAGTGGGGTATGTACTCATGAAAATAATTAATCATACCTAAAAATCGAGCTATACCTTTGGCGTCTCTCGGCGGTAAGAATTCTCGGATTGCGCGTGTACGTTCGGGATCGATGCTAACCTTACCTTCGGCAGATACTATGTGACCTAAGAAGGAGAATTGTTTTACTGCGAAATTCACTTTACTCGGGTTTACCGTTAGTCCAGCTTTCTTTAACCTGGATAATATTTCACGCAGGTGATCAATATGTTGATCCATTGATTCACTATATACTACTATATCATCAAGATAGTGATATACAAATTTAAATTTAACATCATGAAAATTTTTTTCTAACAGTCTGCTACATACTGAACTTCCTTGTGATATACCGAATGGTACTCTAGTGAATTGATATAGATTAAATGGGACAGCAAAAGCAGTTAAATGTTTTGATTCCTCAGCTAGTGGGATTTGATGGAATGCTTGGTTGAGATCCATTATGGTGAATATTTTCGCTTTCGTAAAATAGTGAAACGCGCTGTGAATGTCGGGAAGTGGTATCGCTTCAAATTCTATACTCTTATTTAGCTGCCTATAATCCACGACTAGTCTATGTTTGTCAGTTCCTTTTGGTACTAGGAATGCAGGTGATGAGTATGGAGAAGTTGACGGTTCAATGACGTGCTGATCAAGGAGTTTGTTAATGTGGTTTCTCATTATTTCCATCTTGGGCGGTGATAATTTGTATGGGTGAAGTCGTATTACCTTGTTGTCACTAAGATTTATTTTATATTCGATTAAATGGGTTAATCCTAACTTGGGAGTGAGTACTGTAGAAAATTCCCTTATTAACTTTTGAATTCTTAGTCTCTCATTTCCTTTTAAATGACTCAGACTAGACTCTTTATGCTCTGATTGAATAGTTGAGGTTTCACAATTAACGTCGTTACTTGACTCGGAGTCGAACTGATATTTTTGAGTACGATCAAATCTGAAGAAATATTGTTTTGCATACATATCAAGGATTAAGCCAGTTTTACTTATGAAATCAGCGCCTAGTATTAAGTTTTGTCCTAACACTTCAGCTACTAGTAGGGGAATATACCAAGTAAAATTCTTTATTTTTAATTTCACCGTAATACTGCGCGATATCTTTATGTTTTGTTTATTTGCGGTGGCACACTTTATGTTCACCTTTTGGCTACGTTTAATCAGATTATGACTATCTAATACGGTGGCTAACTGTTGACTAATTATACTACGGGTAGATCCGGAATCAATTAAACCAAGGGTATTCGTTGCTCCAAGGTCTATCTGTACATAGGGTAGTTGGCAGATACTTGTTTTACATGCACCAATAGAGTTGCACTTCTCAATAAATCTTGTTAGGTAAGGGTCTATGCGTTTATTTCTATTTATTTTTACTCTATGATTATTATGGTTTTTACCTTTCCTTCTGGTGCTGCGGAAGACGTAGGATTTTCGTTCTTCCAGCTTCACATGTTTTTTTGATTGGTCGGTTTTCTGTTGGTAGCACTTTTGTTTACATACCTTGCTAATGTGTCCGGCCTTTCCACAGTTATAACATCTTCTTTCCTCATTTACTTCGCTCGTAGGTTGTCGGGGTTTTGATCTAGAGTATGAAATATGGGGGTAGCTTTGGGTTTTATATGTACTTACGAATCGCCTATCGCGGTAGTTTCGGGTATCTGTTCCAATTGGTAGAGTTTGGAATGAATCTCTGTGTTGAGTCTGGGACATAGAAACGCGTCCCTCTCTCTCTTTATGAGGGTGTGTTGAAAGTATGTCACGCCATCCTTTTTGACAACTTTCCCCACGCACATTACCATTACTTATGTACGAGTTTTTTTTTTTGTCGTCTCTTCCAAACCCTCTTACAAAGCAGTTCCTTGACTGCTTATGGCGCGTTAATTACTTTCGTTTTCCTGTCCTCGTACTCACGTAATAATGTTTTGTTTTCAAGACATCTAAGAAATCTCATCTCCATCGCTTGACATCTTCCTTTCGTTCTCTTTCTCAAAACATTCCTTGTCAAGGGCGAGTACGCATACGGATCTGGTAGGCCTTTCCGCTTCACATCTCCCATTGCTTTCTTAGATTTGTCTTTAGTTCCTTCGCTCGCAGTACTTATTTTACTACTGAACTTCCTTTCCATGCTTTTCACTGATGCAGCTCGACTGACTAGTCGATGTATGCTTGATCCACAAGCTGGATACTTCATTGCCGGTCTCACTGATGTATCATCTATCCTTGTGCTTCTTAGTTTGCGCTTTTTGCGTACTCCAATTGATGATACCATACTTTTACCAACTTTATCCATATCAGAATAATCATCTTCTGACACCGTCAGACGCAAAGAAATATAGTCATCTTTCTTTTTGGTCTGTTTGTTTTGTAGGTTGCTACTGACACATTTGACCCCACAGTTAATAATTTCTTGGTAGTTGACATGTCTGTGAAATCAACAATGTTGTCGGCATCTTCGTGCAGCCCCACCTTAGTTTTGTGGTTCTGTTTGCCTTCTTTATGTGACAGCTTTTTGTTGTTGCTGTTTTCATTCTCTTCAGCTTGTCCCTGGACTTCTTTGTGTATTTCCTTTATCTTCCTCACCCAGGTCTGTTGGTACTCGCGTAATTCCGAACGCATCTGCGCGATTTGCTCAGATACCTGTTGCTTCATTTCTTCTTTGTGTTGGTCGAGCTTCTCGCTAATTAATCTATTATTTTCGCTTTGTTTGTCAAATTTTTCGTTAATTAATTCCATTAATATGTGTAGGCTCACTTCTTGGGGTCTAGGCGTCGGTCCCCGCGCCCTTTCGTCTTGAGTCTCTACAACGCTATTTGGGTCGCTAGGTGCGTTGTCCTCCTCGGTATTAGGTATACCTAGCTGATTATTGATCTCGAACTCCATACTGTCAGAGTTACTAGCCATTTTTGCCCTACTACGTGTGATCATTCAAGCTAGTCTTACACTACTAATTATTTCTATTTTTACTTTAAGCTAATTTATTCTACTGCCTGCTCTTTACCCAAACTTGTACGTAATACTTCTATTGCGTATCAGGCCCCACGTTGGGCGCCATTTTTATGTATAGTGATAATTATGCTAATAATGAGTTGGATTAATTAATTAAATTAGTTATCAAATTTTTAAATACTCATTAGCATAATTGACATGAGACTCACTGGTACTTAAGTGTATTCAATCAATACATATAAAATTTATTCAATTAGAATTGTTTAATTAATTTGCATACTACGTTACACTCTAACATTAGGGTTTTCAGTAATAATGAACGCATTATTGAATGTGCTTAAACGCTAATTTATTATGCATTTATATAAATTGTATTCATAACATATATAAATTCATAACATCTGTAAAATACATCCAAAACATAAAAACATATATATATATATATATCATAAAATAAGTTCCATCTTATTCAATAGCTGAAAAGACATACAAACATACATAAAATGTCACGTACAACAAAATCAAAAATAATAATTAATTTATTTAATGCGTTCATTACACTCCAGATGGTTTAGCTTTACTTAATCATTATATACTTTGAATTTAATCTTTTTAACAAAATTTACTATAATTTCCCAGGGTATAGATCCTTTGAAAGGGCCAGGTCAGTAGTTATAATTACACTAATAGAATCATAAAGTTTTACTTGGAATTTGATTATCCATTATAATCCAGCGGTGCTAAGTCTCCTTGTGGTGGTGAGTTCTGATGACGGCATTCCGTTGGTAATGTTGAAATCACTTTCACTGGTCATTACACTTGTGCACTCGCGTCGTCTACAGAATAGTGTGGGTGTGATATGGTTATTAAAGACAATTTGTACAGTTCAGTTCATTCTCGAATACAACCATTATTAGTTAGTTGTGTGTTCTTTGTGATCGTAAAGTAAATGTTTATTTGTACTAATGTTTGGTTCGTTATATCATATCAAATGTTCAACGTGATTCTTTTATGTGTGCAATACCATGTAATAGTGTACGATTGCATAATAGTTCTTTTAAATTGTTGTGATAATTCATTCAAGATTATTGAAGATTGTTAACACATTATTAAGTCTATTCACGCATATCGTATAGTGGTGTTCGTTTATATCGTTTTCACTATGACTCGAGACAGTTTGTAATTTTTAAAGTTCGATAAAGTTCAGTAGACAAATTTACTAAGTCCGATAAAGTTCTCCATACCGCGCACTGTAATATTGTTTAAACTAGGAGTTCAAAATTTATAATAAGGCTGAGTCCGCACTAAGCAAAATATACGTTCGAAAACTATAAGACTGAGCACAAAAATTATGAGACTGACTACAAAAATTATGAGACCGTCCCGTGGTGGACAATCGGTTTTTATTAACTCCTTCCTACTAAAATTTGGTCTAAAGCCTGTACACGCCTTTGGTTACACATGATAGGCCAAACAACTACCCTCTCTCGAAAATCTTGCCCCACTACTTCGAAGTCCTCTGGTTTCTACCCTCTGATTTGCTCTTCGTCTGGTTACCATGGAAACTTGCCTCTCCATCGGTCTCTCCGTAAGATGCTTCACTCTGATAGGTGGTTGGACATACCCCAGAATCTTATGTCCGGACGTTGATCTCGTTCGAAGAAATGCAGGTCGTAAAGCGCCTGTCAATCAATGTATTGTCTTGAACTTTACGCAAGGCTGTCCTAACACCCTCATCTATCGCCTCGTACATCCTGGAGTATTGTTCTTACTTGCAACCCCTTTTTCTGGCTATTAATAATTTTCTGTCAAGTGTCAGTTGGTGCAGCCACCTCGCTTTCTCATCGTAAATTTCAGCACGTCACGTAAACGTTACTTCCCGCTGTGCAATATCGTCGATTCTATTCACTGGTTATTTCTCATATTGTTTCTGTAGAGTGCATCACTCTCAACTTTTTTTGTAACTTCTTCTCGTTTTTGCCGTACTCTCGCATCCTGGCTGAACCCCAAGCGGATGTTCGCTTCAGTTCTACGTAATCGTGTGAGTGAACTCTCGTACATTGTCTGGTTTGTTGTGGTGTCATAATTTTCAGTCGAGTTTCTCCTGTCAACTCAAACCGTCGTCCCTTTTGTTGCGTCGAGTTGAACATATCTGTATTGTCTAATATTGGCGTTGGGTTGTCGTCTTTCCAATTAAACTTTGTTTATTGCCCTAACTCGGAGTCGTTGACACAGCTGCGTGTGAACAAACTGGTCGAGAAGGAAAATTTAAAATTTTTAAATTTTTCGATCGCTATACCCCCCCCCCCTTAACCGTGCTAATGACGGAGAGAATCTCGGTCGGAAAGTAATGATCACTGGGTAATAAAACTGGCGTGTTCGCGCACCAACGAGAGCTCCAAAGAATTCTGTAGAATTACAGTTATAATCAAGGTGCTTGTCAGAGCTTCCGTCCAGCAGAACCATATGCAGATCAGTGCAAGCGGTCCAAAGAAAAAATGCAAGACAAAATAGAGAAAAGCGGAATTCGCGAAAAATATTCAGATAGTGGCAGATTCATCGAGCTGTCCGTGCTGTGCGAGTTATAAAGGTGAGAACATAAAGATCCCCAGCTTTGAGGATAAGGAGTCAACAAAATATGAGGAGTCGGGATTCGGAGACACGTTAAATTATATGAATTGTGAAAAGCTATAGGAGTCGTAAAAGTAATCATAGAATATCATTTGAACCTCCAATTTTATCTGGTACAGACAACAGGAACCACCAGACAGGCGGGTGTTGCAGTCACGTTTATGGTACGCAAAGAGAGAAGACAGATGTCGAGTCTAGTGTTTTCTTCCACGAGAGTATAGATGAGATCTTGGACCGGACGCCATCAGTCACGTGGTGATTGGTAGGTTAGGCTTCAGCCCCTCTACGTAGAGAGAGGAAACAAATCTGCTTTTGAATAGGATAGTTTCATTCTCCACTAAAGAATGAACTAGCGTTTTGATCGCTGTAGTCAGTCTACAAGTATGCCCAACGACAGTGAAGCATTATGTCCGTAAAACGAACTGAACAGGTCATAGCATTGCCAGCAAAACCTCGATAAAGTGATAACTGGATGCACTGATTTGTCGTGCATGTATACCAAGTACAGAACAGATCTTGTGGAACAGGAACACCGATGACGACAGAACAGATCGTAGAAAACTACTCATATCAGAGCATTGACAAGATGCGCTGCGCTCAGTAAAAACATGTGAACCGAAATATCTTGCCTTCAAAACAATTATTAACAAATCTGTCTGTCAGCAAATAGGGATTTGAGTGAAGATATGCTACTCGTATTGTCTGGTTCTTCTTGTGACTTTATTTCTAGTAGTTTCCCGACTGATTAAAAACTAAAAGAAAAAAATGACAATATACATCTTTTTAAAAGTTTTATGATGTCATCTTTGTCAAAAATAAACAAAAGAAAAATTTATTATTTGCTTCTGGCACAGGAAAGTAAGTGAAAGATCTTCCGGAACTAAAAGCTGAGTACAGAAAAGAGACGTAGCAGAGAAACCGATTCCGAGGCTCTCAGAACTAATACGTAGAAACGACAAAATGGCAATACATTTGCTTGGTTCTAAAGTAATAAACAGGAAATGAACTTGAAAGCCTTTTGCTCAAAACATCATAAAATATAATATTATCCCATTATATAATTAAAATTTTATTATATTTCGTTGTCCATGACGTGTCCGTTGATTAACTAATATAAGTATATCACTATCAACTCGAAAGTGATATACTTATATTTAAAATTTTAATTTTATTATTAAAACAGGTCCACAACACCCACGCGATGTGGATGCTCCGGTGTTAAGGGAGCCCATATAAAATGATGTTAAGCTTCAAACTTTAATAACTGCTATCTACTTCTTTTATGTTTCTTAATTTATTCTGGAAACTTAATATTGGTGACTACACCGTCAATCAAACCGTTAACGTCGGAAATCAAATCAACTATTACCAGTCGTAATCAACTATTACCAGTCGTAATTAATCAACTATTACCAGTCGTAATTAATCAACTATTACCAGTCGTAATTAATTTTTATCTCCATCAGTATCGTTACGTTATTTACATGTTTGTGCATATCATTAAACAACGGTTACACCGACACTAGGATGACGACGACACGAAGGTGATAAGCTGCTAATTATGGCAACATCGAGTCCACGTGATTACCTCGCTTTATTATTGAACGATCTGACTGGTGTACTGAGACAGTGCCACAGTTCAAGAACACATTAAATCTATGGTTTCCGACTGCCATCCTTTTGAGAGGCAGTATTATACTACGTAGTTGAAATTAACTTAGCGAGTGTAACTGCCCTCGCATCACACGGGAATGAATAGTATATTAAATCGTTTTTGTTATGAAGCATACGGTACCACACGAATGTTTTTGTTTGAACAATTAAACTCCAGTCTATCTGTTGTTTCTACAGTCGAACAATAATTGAAGTTAACAATGATGAAGCCTTGAGATGTTCCTATGCAAATGAAAACAGATTTCATCATTTACATTACATCCTTCACAGACCAAGCAAAGGCCGTTTTCTCGTAATTTGGCTAACACTGATTAACACACAAAGAGTCGATTTGAACAATTTACTTTCTTACTAAAATGGAAATGTATACGTATTCGCAGATTTTAACAGAAATATTTAAGTTTAAGTAAAACAAATTTGTTATATTCTTCTAGTTATTCAATAACGTAAATAGTAATTGAATGACGGAAATATCATATAGGAAAACAAAAAAAGTAATAAGATATGCATGCTGCTGATTGGTTTAAGTCATTTTTATTGTTTAGGGATCTACAAGTACCCGTCCGCTAGAGTCCGAGTACTCTCAGCCTTTTTCGAAGGCAGCAGTAGCGTACACAAGGGTTATTAGCCAAGATTTTTCCATGATAGCGGGTTATTGATGATAAGCAGGAGGACACCTGTCGGCTGTAGAAGGGGCTACTGTATATATTATATCACGACGGATACTGCCTGCCTGTAGATATTTACCTGTAAGACCTCAGAGTCAACCCAATCATAGTTCCAACATTGTCGTGTTTGCTTGCTGAACTGCTACTTGTCATGTTCCAGACGAGGCTTTTCAGTGTTTCTACCATTTACGTGGTCGTGGTTTAGGACTTGAAAATGGTAGAAACACTGAAAGGCCTCGTCCGGAACATGACAAGTAGTAGTTCAGCAAGTAAACACGACAAAGCTGGAATTACAAAGACTGCTAATTCAAATAACAAGATGACCAATCATAGTTACCCGATGGTGTGGGGAGGTTTTAAGCGCCAGTAACCTTGTCTTGACTACGTCACTGGAAGGCAGTATCTATTGATGTACCGCCTTTAGGAAGATCTGGTTTTAAGACAGTTGAAAAAAAGGAAAAAAGGGTTACTAAACAGCGCGTAATTAACGTACGCAATCAAACCAAAACTAAATTATTCAAACTCGTTAAATAGTTTCGAAGAATGTGGTGTTTACTGTCAGCCTATTTTCATGGACTTGCTGAGTCGAATTAAAATAAAATACTTGTAGTCTATCAATATTTGTGGCTTTAAAGTCGAAACATGACGATTTCCAGAATATCTGTAGAAGCCTGTATCACATTAGCCTTATTCCGTATTTGGATCTTACACGGTTTCGATACCGTACTAACTTTCACCATAGGTTGCGGACAACGTAGACAGGTGACTCGAGTTATTGATCGCAGTTAAACCCATAGTTTTCAGGTGGAATCAACAAGTTGAAGTGGATTTGACTGAACGAAACATGAGGCAAAGAGGGACTTCCAATAAAGTGTCAGTATTACTAGTAGATGAACTCAATGAACTCGGGTTGTTTTACGAAAACCCTTTGACTTTTCTTTAGCAGCTGCCGTAAAGCAGGTTTGATTACGCGTATCATACTGCTTTAACTTATACTGTAAGCAGGGCCGGGCCCAGCGCTTCTGCCGCCCTGTGCAGTATTTATGAATGCCCCCTCCCTATTTTAACTCTGAACACATTCACGCACACTAGACCTACTCTAAAGATACGGCGATTGCCTTCAAATGACGACTAGGAATGTTTGCATTGTTGTGTTTATCAAATAACTAGAACTTTTTCGCGTTTACGATGCGGCGAACGGCTACGATAAAAATTGTAGAGACAATACAAGGAATCGTGAGAGAATAAAAATGTATGCCTATGTGATGACTTAAAATTAAAATTCTAACTAAAATTCATTATGATTTAAATATAACAAAAGTAATGTATCATATACCTTAGTTAAAAAATACTCGTCTAGCTTTTGCACTGCCAAACTCCTTTATGACTTCGTTGTAATCAAGTGATTCAGCTAATTGATGTTCTGTAGATATAGTCGCCAGACCACTCAGGCGAGTCTCGGACATACTCGATCTGAGATAAGTTTTAATAAGTTTGAGCTTCGAGAAAGTCAGGTTTACGTTCCCTCGTTTACGAGTTTTTGACTCTTCGTTAAAATCCGCTGACTTTATATAACTTATAAAGTAATTCTTACTGATCTTACATATTGTGATGAAATTTAGTGATTAATTTTATTTTTTCCCTCAATTTCAAAACTTAACATCCCGGAATCTGCCGCCCTGGGCGGTGGCACGGTTCGCCCCTGCCTGGAGCCGGGCCTGACTGTAAGCTATCCCAAATGTCTGTACAACTGATAGGCGTACTGTAGTTATCGACAATTATAAGCATACAGTGGACATGTGTTCATACCGTCAGCGGAAACAAATGGACAACGGTGTTCTGTTATAACGGTTTCCTATCAAATGTACGTTGAGAAAATTAGAAATTCAGTAAAACATTACAAAGAAATGTGTACACAATAGTCGAGGGGGAAGGTCAGCAGCAGCAGGATTAGATACGCCAGCACTGTAATAATCCGTAAAGTATTGAAATATAATGAAAATATGTCACAGTCGACGTTTCATAACTTATGCATCTGAAGGTTAGAATTGTTTTTGTATGGAAACAAGTGACAGTACAGACAGGTAGGATGTTACGAAAATAATGTTGGTAAGGTTAATTGACGGCATTATTAACATCACACAATTTGAATACCCTTTTTAACAGAGACATGCAAAAACTGACTGGAGATTCCATGGCGTAAAATCTGTGAGTGGAAGCGGAAGATGAATTAACCTTGAAGGTGTGTATTGCTCAGTGCAAAGCTATATATATATATAAAGAACAAGCATGCCGTGTCTCGTAGTAATGCTGCCTCCGAGGGCGGTGCTGTGTGCAGCAGTAGTACTGGGGATAGGTGCTCCTCTGGTCACCCTTAATCCAAATATCGGCGGCGATATTTACCCTGGCTGGCAGCAGTTTTTCCCCTTTAAAAAGTGAGTACCGTAGTACACTATACATAGATATCTCAACTGTTAAAATGTTACCGTACTTTATCCGCCATTATGATAAGCTGGAACACGAAATTAATATGTGAGTAGAAAATTTTGAATATAGTACATGTAGAATCTACTGGGCTTTTCTTGAATGGTAGTGAACCAGAAGTTTCAATAACAATTTACCGTGCAATGTCCAACTGACAAGTCATGATCGTACATCAGAAGAATTTAAGCTGTCATTGAACACTGAAGGAGAACAATAAAATTTTGTAATTTTGGATATGTAATTGCATGAACATTTTGAAAATATACAGTACAACTTCCCAACAGGTCAGTCAGTTATTGAAATAAATTATGATAATAGTTACACAGTTTAACTGAGATCAAACTGTATCCACTTCACTCTCAAAGTCATTAACATCTACTTCTCACTTTGTTTACATTAACATGTTCTTAAATTGGAAAGAGCACAATTGAAAGAAAAACTAGTACGACAGTTATTAAAGATAGCTATGATAGTTATGAGTATTAAAAACATCTGTGAAATGAAATAGCCAACATTATTTTTAAGGCCACTCATGTAACATTTTTTAACTTAATTTAATACAAACAAAATAAATAAACTTCATAAATTTATTATTTTATAAATTAAAATATAAATATAATATCATAAATATATTACTTTATAGGTTACAAAAAAAATTATGAAGTTTCATAAAAGATAAAGAAGTAATTGTAAGAGATTATAATTTTTTGGATTTTGTTGTCCATGACGACAAAAATGTTGGTTAATGTTGATTAACTAATTAACTTATAAGTATAATACTACTGACTCGGAACACTAAGTTTTTTAATGGCAAAAATGTAAAATTTTTACCTTGTAGCCTGAACCAGTTTTCGCTTATTTTTTAGCCTAAGCCATTAAAAAGTTTAGTGTTCGGAGTCAGTAATATTATACTTATAATTAATTATAAATTTGTTAACTAATCTTCCTTCTACTCTTTGAAAAGTAAGCCTATATAAAATATTCCAGAGAAACCGAAACAATTTCAGAGATTTAATTCTTGCTAGTATTAGTGTCAACACTACTTTCCTTTAGTAGTTATACTATAATGGCCAACAATTATGTTAAAAGTGCAATAACTTGACTGGTGGTATAGCAGGCCCACAGCACTCACGCAATGTGGGAGCTCAGGAATTAAAGGGGATCTATATAAGTTGTAAATTTTAATAACTCACAGCAACTTCTTTTAGAAATATTCACATAACCTGAATTACATATTGATATAGCAATTAACAATAACCTTTATCTGCTTTATTAATTTGGTCTGTAGCAATACATGAAATTGCCAAAATAACTGTTCAGATATAACATCTAACTTATAAAATATTTACAAATACACTTGGGACTATTATTAATTTTTTCTATATAAAGTTTTTGGTGTCTTTACAGCTGTTTAGATGTTGAGAAATGAGGCCTGTTCTAAGTTTTTATAGGAACCCCATCCATAAAAGTGTCTTGAATGTAACAATACCAATATATTTCACTAAGAGATGCTTTGTATTATCTATTATGTCTATCTAATCATGACATCTATGATATTAAGTAATGTACTGTACATAACTGAATGTGCTATATATTGAGAATATAGAGGACTTTCAATTACACTTATATTAACAATTTTAAGTTAATATCTGTAGAAGAATAAAAGGAAGAATTTAAGGAAATTGAAAGAATAGAGACAGAGCAAATGAGAATGTTCTATTACCTAGGCATGACAATAGACAGAAAAGAAAAGCAAGAAACAAAAGTAAAAGAAAAAAGGCCATTGCCTCTAAAACTTGATGGAATCTTCGAGACTCATTTCATGTCAGTCAGCAATATTGAATAGATTTACCTTAATTTTTATGAAACTGAATGATAATGTTCTACACGCTGAGAGATAAAATTTGAAATCAATGACATAAATATTACATAGTATTTCATTATTACTTTAATGCAGTTCATAGCCAATCACTTTTTTTTACTCTATTAAAAATAAGTATCAGGGATACAGCCAGGATTTCCTTCTGTGGAGTTTTGGATGAGTTTAGATTTTTGTGAGCAAAACTACAAAAATTAAAAGTAAAAGTACTGTTTATTTTTTTTTAATCAGAAATATAAGTGCACAAACATAAGCGTTACTTTAAGATAGTTATGTAAAATTTAACAAAGTCATGATATAATAAAGATGGCATCTTATATTACAATACAAATAAAATAAACTATATCAGGGAACTAATAAAATTTTATTCCAGGTAAATATTTAATATTAAAATTTAAATAATTTAATATTGTCAGGCTGACAATATTAAATGTTGGCAAGGAAATTTAAAAAACTTTAGTGAGTATACTTAAAAATAATGACTTAATATCTATAAACATATGGAGTAGACAGAATTAAATTGGTCTACTTATTTTGTTATGAAATCAAAAAAATATTTTCCTAAAATTGAATTGGATCAATTTTAAATGCTCAAAAATAAAAATTTCAATTGTCTCCTTCACAGCCAAATATGTAGCATACTGACAGGCCCATCGGGTGTCACTTTACTATTTCAATTCCACTTTTCCTATCATTTTCATTTGTGTATCTATAAACATTTGATATAAACATTTGAACTCCTGAAAACATACAGTCCCTGCAGTGTCATAAAAAAATCTGTAGCTGACTTGATCCCTCTCCTCTACATGTTGCCACTATAACGAGATTCAATTTATGGTTTATACAGTGTGTGTAGATGGCTTGTGGAAATTCCCTGCTTAAAAGAGCTTGAACACCTGCACAAGAGCCACTCATGACTCCATCATACGTTTGTGCAACACAGTAGTTTAAATCAACTCCACAGTTTGCTAGTTTTTGTTTAATACAAATTAATAAAGAAGCATCCAATTTTTTTGCAGGTTCAAAGCCTAGAAATCTTTCATATATATTCCCATTTAAATAGTAACGAATCACTATTGATAATTGCTCAGTTTTTGAACAATCTTTTGACTCGTCAACCATTAGAGCAAAATACTGAGCTTTTTTTACTTCATCTGTTATATATGTTCTAGCACAATATTGCTCATGGTGCTAAGAATTTCATTTTGAATACCATGATGAGTGTATTTTTCTCTTTTATATTCAAGCTTTTTTTTTAACAGTTGAATCTTTTTTCCCTATAAGTTCCATTAATTCTAAAAAAATTCCCTTGTTTTCACTCTGTTTCGATTCATTTGTTTCGATTCATCATGACCTCTTTGAGCTATTCCTTGTAGGGCTGTGAATCAAAGTACATCAGCAATTGTTTCAATGTATCCTCTATTTTCTTGAACTTCAAGAGCATACATTTCATCTAGCAGAGCAGCAATTGATGCTTCCTCCCCAAACTTACTTTTTAAATTTTTGAAAGACTCCCAAGCAACTAAAGAATGTTTGTGGGATGAGCTGTTCTCATGCTGCTTAAAACCGGAATTAGATTCTGTTGCTCTTTTCCAATTAGTGTAACCTTCATTTAAAAAACTAAGCAATTCACTTTTTCTGCCTTGAGTTTGGGGACGAAAAAATCGACAGGCAAAACAAAATGCAGCATCATTTATAATACTGTATTCAAGCCATGGGTAGATTTTGTACCAACCTGGCTGGAAATTCCTTTTTCTATCTCCAAACTGGCAAAAAGGAAAGTTGTTTTGGTTCATCAGTAGGCTTCGTAGCTACATCACTAATTGAACCAGATGGGTTAGTGCTGCTGGTGCTACTGCTAGGAATAGAAAATAAATCAGTACTGTACCTTTATTTTCACCAAGTTCTTCTTCATTTTCTGACTGTTTTCCTTCTTTCCTTACTTCCATATCATCATCATCGAACACAATTTTTTCAGGTTCAGTTTCGGGATCCTGAAAACTAACCTCAGCATTTACAGGTGTAAACATTGTAGGCGTTGTAATGTCCTCTTCATTTGGTTTAACAATTTTTTGTTGCAGAATGAAGAAGTCCGAAATGCTAGGACGTTTTGCCATTTTTATTGTCACTTTTCCACATTCACTTTCAATAAGACGCACAATATTCTACACAAACGGTCAAACACGAAACACAGATTACTGTCATGAGACCTTTTATTGTTTATATGCAAATTAACCTCAAACGTATTGAAACGTACATAACATAAAAACTGAAAGAAAGAATTGAACATGAGACAAACTGCTGTCCATATGTAAATAAAATTGGCAGTTAAAAACGTTAACTCTGCTTATGCAAACCACAAAACCACAGACACAAAAATAAAATCGTTGACTTAACGAAAATGAAAGTACGACCGCAGACCGAGAAACCAAGACTGACCGACTGACAGTTTGTGTACACTCTGACAGTTGTTTGTTTCATGTTTCCATTCTAAACATGTGGAAAACATATTTCTTGTTGAATTTTATAAAAGATAGTTTGACTTTGACCTCTGAAATTTCTCCGTCTTATCTGGGTGGGCCAAGAAAATTTTAGGTGGGCCCGGGCCCACCCTGGCCCATCCGTAGCGCCACCACTGGTTATACGGTAATAAGACCTAACCTAACCTGATCAAATAAAAATATTAATCTTTTCAAAATGATAATGACAAATAATGTTTTCCTCTTAAATCATAATAGATATCTTATACTGAAGCTGACAGATGACATACAAATCCTTTATGTATAGAAATATGTCATAGTACATAACTATGGTTATTCTGTGTGTGTGTGTGTGTTGTGTGTGTGTGTGTGTGTGTGTGTGTGTGTGTGTGTGTGTGTGTGTGTGTGTGTGTGTGTGTGTGTGTGTGTGTGTGTGTGTGTGTGTGTGTGTGTGTGTGTGTGTGTGTGTGTGTGTGTGTGTGTTTCACTATTTTTACTTGAAAGTAGTATAGTAGTGTAGTAGTGTACTACTAGTGTAGTAGTATCTGCCTAATACTACAGTAGCATGCAAATTATAACAATCATTTTATATGCGTATTGATTGCACAATAAATTAATTATTAAATATATAAAATTATCGATCTCTGACATGTATGTGTATAATTTAATCTTAATGATGATTCTAACTATCTATGCTCATCAACACATACGTGATATCATTTATTTAATTGAACATAAGAAACTCTTAAAATCTATTTGCATTCTTTCAAACTTTAGGTTAATATTTGGGTTGCATTGGTAATAATGAACGCATGTTTCTGGTTAACTAAAATACTAGTTTAATTATCATTTATGACATGTTATAATAGTACATAGGTTACGTCGCTGTACCTGAAATGCATACATATTTTATAATAAACAAAGATATATCTTAATATATGCTGAAACAAAGAAAACATACATACATATATAAATCAAATGATGTTACAATTCAATATTCTACTTATTTAATGCGTTCATTAAATCCCAAATAAGCTTTTGTTTATACGTTCATTAACTACTTTATTCAGATTTACTCATTATTTTTCTTAATAAATTTCTCAGGTGTGAATTCTTTGAAAGAAACCAGGTCAGTAGAAGTTATTAATTAGAAGTAATTATAATAATGGTTACTTGGTTATTGAATATCCATTAGTTGTTGACGAAGTCTCGTTCTGGTGATGGAGATGGCTCGTAGATACATTCCGTCGTAAGTTGTTTTATCACTGCCACTTATCACTTTATTCTTCCAACCACTCGCGTAGGTGTTTGTATATGTGTGAGTAATTGAAGTTTAGTGTTCAATCAGTGTTTCATCTTATTGTGTTTGCTGTGAGTTCGTTTTAAAGTCAATATACATGTCTATTTTCATTAGTCGCTGCTTCAACAAAACGTTCCTATAATTTATTAGTTTGTTTAATGTTTCGTGTTCATTATGTTGTTGATACACAATATTAAGTTCAAATAATTTGTATATCGTTAAGTGATGCTGTCTGTTAGTGTAACGGTCTGATTGTTCACTTGGTGTAAATTTCACTAAGTCCGTTACTGCGCACACCGGTAAAGTTCACTACCGCGATATGAATGTATTCCTAAGTTTTAAGTTCCTTGTTATTTATCTAATTTCCGAATGATTTGAGTAAACAATGGAAAGTTTATGATATACCGTCTCTCGCACTTGAAGTTAAACTACTTGATATTTGAAATGTAAACTGTCTGAAAATTCTAACTGTAAAACTTTAGTATAACTATTCAAAATTTGAGTGTTGACTGTCTAAAAATTGAGTATGACTGCCTCTCCGTCTTCCTGGACAGCTAGTTTTATTAATTCGTCCCTACTCAAAAATTTTGTCTCTGGCGCGCTTCACGCCCACTTCTTTTCGAGATTGGTCAGTTTTTGATTTTCTCGGAAAATACTGTCCCACTATGTCAAAATCCTACGTCATAGTTCTTCCGATAGGTTCTTCGTCTCAGTTGCTATGGAAACATCCCTCACCATCAAATTTCTCGCTGGATGAAGGTCTCTGATAGGTCCTTAGGTCTCCCTGCTCTCTGGCTTGACGATCGTTGACCCGCTTCGAAGAAACTATGGCTATTAACAACTTGTCTATCAGCCTATTGTCTGAGTAAACTCTGCGTTTCTATAGATTCCCATTATCTGTACTTACAGTCTTCCTGGCGTATTGTTCTATGCTCTAACCCCTTTTTTCTGGCTATTACTAATTTCGAACATCTGCTGGTCGTTGAAGTCACCCCAACTTTCCCTTCGTAAATTCTTGTCTGTCAATTAGACGATACCTCCAGCTGTGTAACATGACTTTAGTTTTTGTCAGCCTATCTTCCAGTATTGTTTCTTAAGGTGCAGCGTATCCGTTTCATTGTAGTATGGAGCCCCACTCGTTTTTGTCGCTTATCGTCTACTGACGTAACACGGCCACATCTGCTACAATTCTTGGTACGGGTGTGAATGTCCTTACTTACTTTGTTACAGCTGTGGAGAGCAATAATTCTGGACGAAACTTTCCCTGTCATCTTACGCCACCAAATTCTATAGTTGGATTGAACTTAATGCGTTTCTATTGTCAAGTCAGCAACGCTTCACTGACACCTTCTCATTACTCCTTATTTATTGCTCCACCATAAGTCGTTGACACTTGCCTCGTGTGAACGTACTCTGCCGAGGTGAAATTTAAAAATTTTAAAATTTTCTGCTCGTTACAGTGTCCTCAATTTCGATTTGACGATGTGACCTCTGGGAACAACTCAAATCTAAATTCTGCACCCTGTACGTCGCCTCGCCGTATCCATCTTTTTCAGGGGAAGGTATACACAATAACCTACTTTCAAAAGCTTATATTACCAGTGGTACACCCCCTTTTGGTTTTAATCGGTTCTCTGAATTTATTGCTAGCTATTTGGGATAGCTGAACGCATTTCACATTGTCGAATTTACATATAATTACCTTATCTTTATAATTATAAGATAAATCATAAATTCCATAAGCAATTAAATAATTTCATCAATTGAATAAAATTTTACCTTCTAAAATATCATACTCACAAGATATTATCAACAGTTAAGTGGTTCAATGTAACCTTTACATGATATCAAAGAAAATCTCCTATACATATACACCTTTGTGCATTACTAATGACCTTACCAATAAAATCTTTTAAACTGTTATTTTAAAATTAGATTGTTAATTGACACAATCGCTATGTTAATTGTAATTATCTTAATAATTTACATACACGTATTACATTTAGTTTCAATGATTTACCTACTTCATGATAACATCGTTTATAATCCTAACCTACTAATTACATACACTCGCATTAATAAAGTTCATTCACTATCTAGTTTGTTGAATATTATCACTTATCTGATTTTAAGTGTCCATTTTTTCACTTTGTCCTTTTAACTTATTACTATATAAATAAAATAATAGCAATTAAATGTCCTTTGCATTCACTGCAATATTCTTATAAGATGTCACACTAAATGTTAATTTATCTTATTATCTAACATTTAATTAGTGCTTAATTGACTAAATACATTTTTGATGTTATGTTTCAACAATTAAAGTACATAACTTTCTTGGATAAGCCAGCTTGAATGATATCACCGCGTCAATTACCCTAACGCAGTTGATTCATCAGCATCGGCTAGCTTCTTAAGACATCTTCTTCAATTTCTTCCTCTTCCATCATCTTCAATTCTCTGATTCATAGTATTTTTTCAATTGTCTGGCATTAAATTTTCCACGGAGTTTCTTGTCATCATCGCAATCAACGAGTAGATAAGTAGCTTCTCCGAGAATTTGATGCACTTTATATGGTCCGCAGTACAGTTCGCAAAATTTTTCAATTCTTTTCTGGACCGCGTCCGATTGATGATATGTTCTGATCAACACTTTCTCACCAATGTTGAATCTTGTAATGGTTTTAGTCTCGTTACATAATTTTGCTTGTTTTTCTCTCTTCTCCTTCATTTTGATAAATATTTGGTTATGATCTACCCCTTTAACTAGGAGCATATCCTTGTTGATGTATTTTTCCCACGCTCTGGGAGGTTTTTTTCCGAGCTGAGCTTCGTACGGTGTTACTTCTATCGTCTCGTGGTACGTTTCGTTAATACAACTCTCGACGATTGGTACGTAACGCGACCACTTTGTATGTTGATCACCAACAAAGATCCTAAATAAGTTCCCAAGCTGTCTGTTGATTCTTTCAGCCAGATTCGCACAAGGGTTCCTTATTGCGGTAAATCGTGGTTGGATATTTAGTTCAGTTAATCCATCTAACCATTTTTTAGATGAAAATTGCGTTCCGTTGTCTGTGATAATCACTCTAGGAGACCCTAGTTCTTCACGATATTGGTGTACTCTCCTCAGTGTAGCGGCGGTCGTTGCCCTTCGAAGTGTGAAAAGTCATACGTATTTGGTAAAGTTGTCAACCATAATGAATAGATACCTTACCCCGCCGGACGAAACAGGTAACGATCCGTAATAGTCCGCGCTCACAAGGTCACCCTTGCGTAACGGTATTATGGCTTTTGTTCCTCCGAACAAGTTTCTGTTGCCGGAATCCTTTTTTTTCTGACAAGTGTCGCAAGTCCGTACGTAATTTTTCACCCTCTTTAACATCCCGTCCATGGTAAAGTACTCCTGTAATAATTTGATACATCTCTTCGCACCGGGATGCCCATACATACGGTGTATTTCAGCAATTATTTCGCCAGACACACTGTTCGGTACGTATAGTTTCCACTCTCCTTTGCGTAATCTATACAATTTCTCATCGACGAATCTATAAAATTTATTTAATTTCTTATCTATACAATTTTCCCTAATCTTATCAATAATATACTTAAGCTTATGATCTTGAATTTGGTGCCTTCCAATATCCATTAGGATCTTGCTTACCTTCTTATCCATTTTGATTGTCAGGTGGTTAATTAAATATTCGGAAATATTGTCACTAATTACTTCTGGTGTGGCATCTTCTGGATTTCTGCTCAGAAGATCGGCAATAATATTGTCCTTACCTCTACAATGGACAATGTCAAATTTGTACTCCTGAATACTTAAGATCCAGCGTGTAATACGCGAGTTGTTTAAATGACATTTATTCATAAAAGTCAGTGCTTTATTATCAGTAATGATGGTTAACGGTTGTCCTAGTATGTATATACGGAACCGCTCAAGACATCTTACAATACACAAAAGCTCCTTCTCCGTAGTGTAATAATTTATTTCCGCACCCTTGAATGTCCTGCTGGTAAAAGCTATTACTCCAATTCTTCCTTCTTCGTCCAATTGATATAGTTGTCCGCCATATGCAAAGTTGCTAGCGTCACATTGCATATAATATCTTTGGTTTATTCGGGGAAACTTTAAGATGACTGTTTCTACGAATAACCTTTTAACCTGCTGAAAACATTCATTTAATTCCTGTGTCCAGGTAAATTTCTGTCCTTTCCGTAACAACTCGAGTAATGGCTTAGTAGTTTCAGCGTATTTGTCTGTAAAACGATTATAGAAATTTGTCAAACCCAGGAAACCTTTTAATTGTTTTTGGTTCCGAGGTGCAGGGAACTTCATAATGGCATCTATCTTCTCGTCCGTTGCTCGTATTCCTTGCGTTGTTAGTTGATAACCGAGGTATGCGATTTCTTGTCTGAAGAACTGCGACTTCTCCAAATTGATGGTTAAATTTGCCCTTCTTAAATTAGATAATAATAAGTCTAAATGTAACAAATGCGTTTCTAAATCTTCTGAATAACACAGGCAATCGTCGACATAAATAATGGTATTCTCTTTTACTTCTTCGTCCAGTACTGTGTCCAATCCCCTGGTCAGTGCAGCAGAACTGGTACTCAGGCCGAATGGTGTAACTGTAAAACGATAACACTTGCCGTCGTACATAAAAGCGGTGAAGTTTCGGCATTCCGACTTCAGTGGTACTTGCCAGAAACTGCTAGTTAGATCTACGGTAGATAAGTACTTCATCTCTCCACATCTCGCCAAAATGTCGTTTATTGGAGGAGCACCCTCGTAGTCTGGGATAGTCACACTGTTCACCTTCCTCGCATCCAAACACAATCGTACGCTACCGTCCTTCTTAATTACCGTAACCAGTGGGTTGATATATGCGCTGTTGCATCTCTCAATGACCCCATACCGTAACATTTTCCGAATCTCCTCATCTACCTTCCCTTTATAGGCTAATGGGACAGGCCATCCTCTCTGGAAGTACGGTGTCTGGTCGGTGACACGGAACTCGTGGACATACCCATCGATTCTTCCGGGGCATTCTCTGAATAAACTACAATTCCTTATTAGAATCTCCCTTAATCTTTCCAACGTTTCTTTATCTCCGCATTCTATACTTTCTATCTTCTTGTTAATGTTTCTGATGATCTCTTCTTCTTCTTCTACGTCCACCACTTCTATATGCATCATAGGCACCGTGTACGTCGCTTCGTTATCTTCTCTTCTTATCTCGACGATTCTTCTTCCCATGTCAATGAGGCACCCTGTTTCTTGAAGAAAATTGGTTCCTAATATGCATGGTTTTATCAAACCTGGTATTATTAGGAAAACACATTCATATTTAATTTCTTCAATATAGATATCACATAATATTTGTTTTCTGATTAGCTTTGATTTATTACCAACTGCGCTAACTATTAATGTGTTAGACATCGGTAATATTTCATAAGGTGTAATGTTATGTTTGTTTTGGTGAAACCACGACTCAGATAACCCAGCTATTACAGATCCAGTATCGATTAACGCTTGCACACTAACATTATTATTGAACTTGATATTTATCTCTGGACACCTGATTATTCGTTGAGAAATTTCTTCATCATCATTACACAATAAATCGCTTCGTAAGTCCGGTAGGATAATATTCGTCTGGTAGTCATTTGTTTTGACGGCTATCTTTGTTAATGGGTGGAGGGATTTTTTTTTTCCTCTTCTTGTTGACGATTTCTTTTAGGTTGAGTGCCCGATGCACCGGCTGTCGTGTTTGTAAACTCTATTGTGTTGACAGCGCGCCGGTCCACGTTACGGGGCTGGTTATTTATGGCGGGTCTGTCACCCCATGTTTTCTTCTGTATACCGCCTCCTTTGTTCAAGCCGCTTTCACTTTCCTTATACGCATTTCTTCCCTCGTTTGCCGCTGCATAGTTCGATTCTCTATTAATTCTTGGTTGAATCTGTGAATACTCGATGATCAGAGATTCGAAGTTTGGTATCGTCACAATCCCTCTTGTGACCACCGCAAGCTGGATGTCCCGCCCAAAGTGACGAGATATCTTACGTATCAACTGATAATCAGACAAAGTAGGTGTTAACTGCTTACTTTCCAACAAAATCCGTTCAATATATTGAATAGCAGTAACTGTTCCGCGCCAATCAAATCTGCCAAACTCCAAATGGTCCCGGATACTGTCCTGTCGTTCCTGGCCCCAATATTTCAGAGAGAACGCTTCCTTGAATTCTGCGAAGTTTGATATCTGGTCACGTATCACTCGCCACCAAATTCCTGCGTCTAACTCCAGATGTCTGCCAATCCACTTGATATTGTCAGCGGGATAATATAACTCTTGAACTTCGGACAATTCTTTGAGGAATTCCATAGGAAATCTGTCTGTGCCATTATATTTGAGATCATTGTGGTTAGGTCCGTTAATTCGATTTAACATTCCACAATCACCTTCCATCAATTGTCGCTGCAACCTTTCTTGGTTTTCTCTTACCTTATTTAAATGTCCCTTTAATTCTTCGATCCTAGTTGTCTTTTCTTTCGTAGTCTCGTCCAACTTCTGTTCTGTTGAACGTTGTCTACCGTCTACGTCTTCTAATTTTTGTATAATATTACTATTTGTTCCTTCTTGCTCCTGTTGTCTCTGCAGTATGGTATTGTGCATCTCGGCCTTGAGTTCTTCATGCTTCTTATTGTAATCCTTAACGTGAACATCGAACTTGTGATTAATCTTTTTAACGGTCGTCTGGGTAGTGTGCACCACTGCCATCCATTCTTGTCGATCGTTATCTTGTTTTTCTTGTATTTCTACGTATTCTTGTTGGCTTCTTCTCTCAAGTCCCTCACCATCTCATCTTGCTTTTTCTGTAATTCATCGACCTTTCTTTCCCAGGTCTGCTGGCAGTCACGTATCTCGGACCTTATCTGCGTCAGCTACTCCTCTGACTGTCGTTTCATCTCTTCTTTATGCTGGTCGAGTTTTTCATTTTGTTTTTCTAATTTTTCATTAATTAATTTGTTAATATTCTCTTCCTGTTTCTTAAATCGTTCTTCTTGTTTCTCGTCTTGTTTTTTGCTTCGTTCTTCACTAATTAACTTAATATTCTCCTTTTGTTCTTCGTTCTGTTGACGGATAAACTCCATCAACATTTGTATAGTTCCATCTTCTAGTTTTGAAGTCTGTCCTCGCGCCCTATCTTCTGGACTCTCTACCACACTACTTGGTTCACTAGGTGTAGTATTGTCCTCGGTATTTACTGCACCTAATTGGTTATTAATGTCATATTCTACACTGTCTGAATTGCTCGCTATTTTAGCCCTACTGCGTGTAATCATTCAAACTGACTTACACTAATAACACTTATCTTACTTCTACTTCTATGACACTACTTTTTCTACTACTTCTACTGCCTGTTCTTTACCTAAGTTGTACGTGTTAACAATCTGTGTTAATACGTATCATGCCTTTGCGAATGGGCGCCATTTATAACATGAATGAATGGGTTATTTATTATATATGTAAATTTAATAATTTCTCAAATGTATCTAGCCCTTAAGTTGGACGCCATTTACAAATGAATAATTTTATAAATCTATTATGCCACGCGTTGGGCAGCCATTTATAACAATCATTTTATATGCGTATTGATTGCACAATAAATTAATTATTAAATATATAAAATTATCGATCTCTGACATGTATGTGTATAATTTAATCTTAATGATGATTCTAACTATCTATGCTCATCAACACATACGTGATATCATTTATTTAATTGAACATAAGAAACTCTTAAAATCTATTTGCATTCTTTCAAACTTTAGGTTAATATTTGGGTTGCATTGGTAATAATGAACGCATGTTTCTGGTTAACTAAAATACTAGTTTAATTATCATTTATGACATGTTATAATAGTACATAGGTTACGTCGCTGTACCTGAAATACATACATATTTTATAATAAACAAAGATATATCTTAATATATGCTGAAACAAAGAAAACATACATACATATATAAATCAAATGATGTTACAATTCAATATTCTACTTATTTAATGCGTTCATTAAATCCCAAATAAGCTTTTGTTTATACGTTCATTAACTACTTTATTCAGATTTACTCATTATTTTTCTTAATAAATTTCTCAGGTGTGAATTCTTTGAAAGAAACCAGGTCAGTAGAAGTTATTAATTAGAAGTAATTATAATAATGGTTACTTGGTTATTGAATATCCATTAGTTGTTGACGAAGTCTCGTTCTGGTGATGGAGATGGCTCGTAGATACATTCCGTCGTAAGTTGTTTTATCACTGCCACTTATCACTTTATTCTTCCAACCACTCGCGTAGGTGTTTGTATATGTGTGAGTAATTGAAGTTTAGTGTTCAATCAGTGTTTCATCTTATTGTGTTTGCTGTGAGTTCGTTTTAAAGTCAATATACATGTCTATTTTCATTAGTCGCTGCTTCAACAAAACGTTCCTATAATTTATTAGTTTGTTTAATGTTTCGTGTTCATTATGTTGTTGATACACAATATTAAGTTCAAATAATTTGTATATCGTTAAGTGATGCTGTCTGTTAGTGTAACGGTCTGATTGTTCACTTGGTGTAAATTTCACTAAGTCCGTTACTGCGCACACCGGTAAAGTTCACTACCGCGATATGAATGTATTCCTAAGTTTTAAGTTCCTTGTTATTTATCTAATTTCCGAATGATTTGAGTAAACAATGGAAAGTTTATGATATACCGTCTCTCGCACTTGAAGTTAAACTACTTGATATTTGAAATGTAAACTGTCTGAAAATTCTAACTGTAAAACTTTAGTATAACTATTCAAAATTTGAGTGTTGACTGTCTAAAAATTGAGTATGACTGCCTCTCCGTCTTCCTGGACAGCTAGTTTTATTAATTCGTCCCTACTCAAAAATTTTGTCTCTGGCGCGCTTCACGCCCACTTCTTTTCGAGATTGGTCAGTTTTTGATTTTCTCGGAAAATACTGTCCCACTATGTCAAAATCCTACGTCATAGTTCTTCCGATAGGTTCTTCGTCTCAGTTGCTATGGAAACATCCCTCACCATCAAATTTCTCGCTGGATGAAGGTCTCTGATAGGTCCTTAGGTCTCCCTGCTCTCTGGCTTGACGATCGTTGACCCGCTTCGAAGAAACTATGGCTATTAACAACTTGTCTATCAGCCTATTGTCTGAGTAAACTCTGCGTTTCTATAGATTCCCATTATCTGTACTTACAGTCTTCCTGGCGTATTGTTCTATGCTCTAACCCCTTTTTTCTGGCTATTACTAATTTCGAACATCTGCTGGTCGTTGAAGTCACCCCAACTTTCCCTTCGTAAATTCTTGTCTGTCAATTAGACGATACCTCCAGCTGTGTAACATGACTTTAGTTTTTGTCAGCCTATCTTCCAGTATTGTTTCTTAAGGTGCAGCGTATCCGTTTCATTGTAGTATGGAGCCCCACTCGTTTTTGTCGCTTATCGTCTACTGACGTAACACGGCCACATCTGCTACAATTCTTGGTACGGGTGTGAATGTCCTTACTTACTTTGTTACAGCTGCGGAGAGCAATAATTCTGGACGAAACTTTCCCTGTCATCTTACGCCACCAAATTCTATAGTTGGATTGAACTTAATGCGTTTCTATTGTCAAGTCAGCAACGCTTCACTGACACCTTCTCATTACTCCTTATTTATTGCTCCACCATAAGTCATTGACACTTGCCTCGTGTGAACGTACTCTGCCGAGGTGAAATTTAAAAATTTTAAAATTTTCTGCTCGTTACAAAATTAATCTGAAAACAGGGACATATCTGTTTAACGCAGGAAAATTTCAGTTTATTTGTTCACAGTGGTAACACTGTTTAACCAAAATACAAAATACATTATCTTAGTTGTCTTCATGTTGTTTAGTAGTTTGAGGTTATGTTCTTGGAGTTTTGAGTTTATTGTGTTGTGAATAAAATACTTTGAGTAAGTTTTGTTATTGCTTCTTCTGAAATTAGAATTTTAAAGTTTCTATACTTTGTGTAGTGTAGTGTAAGGCATGGATATAAGTCCAAGAAAACGCTCCTAGATTGTTGCTCTTTCTGAGCACACCAATATGACACAGTGTCAAATAGCTATTGAGTGTGTTGTAGGCCTAGGAACTGTGAATGCTCTTGTAAAGTATTTCAAAGAAACTGGTTCGGTTTCACCATGAAGAAAGGGAAGTTGTGGCTGAAAAAAGAAAACTACTTCATCACAAGATCAGATGTTGGTGAGAAAAAGTAAAATTAACCCTACACTTTCTGCTGTGGATTTGAACCGAGAGTTAGCAGCTAGTGGAACAAATGTTCATGTGACAACAGTTCGACACAGACTGCTTGCAGCTGGATGAAAAGCTCGCCGACCAATTAAGAAACAGCTTTTAACCACCACAATGTGCAAAAAAAGGCTAGCGTGGGCCAAAGCACATGCAAACTGGACAATAGACGACTGGAAAAATGTAATGTTTTCTGATGAGACACATTTTTTTGTTCAGGGACAAGAAGTGCCTTACGTTAGAAAAGCAGCTAATCAAAAAACGTCACCAGCAATCTGTTAAGCACCCAAAAAAAAAAATGTTTTGGGGTAACTTTACTTCTAAAGGCCCTGGATCATTGGTTCCAGTGAATGGTATGTTAAGAAGTGATGAATACATCAACCTTCTGCAAACAAGAGTCATCACACAACTTCAGGACCTGTTCCCAGAAGGCAACGGAGTGATCCAGCAAGATTTAGCACCATGCCATACTGCCAAAAAAGTAAAAGCTTTTTTTCAACAACACAAAATTTCTGTTTTAAACTGGCCTGGCAATTCCCCAGATTTTAATCCAATAGAAAACTTGTGGGCTATCGCAAAGCGGAGAGTGGAAAAAGTGAACTGTACCACAAAAAATGCACTGATTGAAGCTGTTCTAAAGGTATGGAGGAAGAAGAAAAAAAATCTGCAACACACTTGTCAAATCGATGCCAATACGTGTCTCTGACCTCATTAAGAACAAAGGAGGACATATCAGCTACTAGTTATTTTTCTAAATGTACTTGTGTGGTTTTGTTTGTGAATAAAGTAGCTTTTTATGGAAAAACATCTGTGTTCGGATTAATTTGCACGCTACTGTAATTAGATCAGTATCTGTATAATAAAAACATTGTTTGCACATATTTACAGGTTATTTGTATTAAACTATATTTTAACACCTGAATATAAAATAAAAAATGAATGTAAAGATTCTATTTTTTACAGCCATGAATGTACATTCTAAGGTATTACTTGAAGAGCAAGTATAATTTGTCTAGTTTTTTAATACCACATTTTTAGTACTCTCAAAAACAATGAAAAATGGATGCATCCCTTAAACAATTTTTAAGAAAATAATTTGAAGTAATACAAACACTTCATATGTTTACAGCAGGCATAAACATAATTATGTTTAATTGTACCTTACAAAGGTAAATATAGTTATTACGTTAGCCAAACATTATGAATTTAATTCTCAATACAGCAACAAAATAATTTTCAGGAAATATTATGAATGAAAATATACCTAATTATTTGAAACAATAATACGTTAAATGAAGTAAATTTTCAAAGTTTTGTTATGTTGTTCAACCATGTCTGAAAAGTAAACTACTGGTACATTTCTCATACCTTTTTCTTAAATATGTATTACGACAATAGTAATCAAAATCCTTTCACTATTAGATACCAAAAGATTAGCATTCCAAAATGACCGCTCTCTGATTAGCATCTCAGAAATGACTGATTACTCTGTTTGTTATACAACTGTAATTATGTAAATTTCTTGCCTTTGTTGTGTTATACTGGCTGCCAAAAAATGCGATTGCCACATCTGTTTAGTCCATCCACGTTACAATAAGAAGTACACACTAAAATACAACACCAAATAAGTTATAATTCATCTGCCTGGAAGTCAAATGCTTGTATACTGCTTATATAATCTAATGCTTATGCTAAAGTTGATGCTTATGTAATGTAACAGCAACTTTTGTCAAATAACATGCTTTTCTTAGCATACCAAAGATTAGCTTGTTGCCTCTTCTTATGTTGATGATACAATCTCTTTTTTATTTAATCACATTCTTTTCATTGAATTTTGCTTACTAAAGGATCTACAAAGGCAGTACCATTTTTCATTCTCCTCCTATATTTGTTATTTAAATACTTACTTATACCATGGTGCTTTAATCCTTATAGTATCTTGACTTCCTTCAGACACATAGCCACTGTTCTCTACATTGAGTCTTTATGTGCCATCCCAAAACTTCAATTTTTATCAAGTTGTTCTACACCCCTAGCTGGTACAACCCACCTGAAAGGCCAGGTAATTTTTGTTTGCTAGCCTTTAAAGATCCAACTCCATAGAGTAGTTGTGTTAGTATTTGTGGTAGACCACAACTGGTTTCCTCTACCTAGAAATTTTATTTCTTTCATACCATATTTGACATCTGATAAGCATTCCAATCTTGGTTTTTGTTGTCCATGATGTGTTCGTTGATTAACTAATTATAAGTATAATACTACTGACTCAGAACACTAAGTTTTTTATTGGTAAAAATATAAAATTTGTACCTTGTAACCTGAACCAGTTTTTGCTTATTACAAGCTTCGTCAGCCCTCTCTGACGAAGCTTGTACTAAGCGAAAACTGGTTCAGGCTACAAGGTAAAAAATTTACCAATAAAAACTTAGTGTTCTGAGTCAGTAGTATTATATTTATAATTAGCATTCAAATCAGTCACATAGGGAATGACCAACATCAGACCAGCAGCCCTACACAGTATTTACTTTTGGTTTCCTGTCAGGATTTTCCTACCTTTAACCTTTAGGGATCCTCCTTTACCGATATGAAAAATATATTGTACTAACCGTCTGTGACTTCTCGTATGATGTCCTTTCTTATTGCGACATGTTTCGAGACACTTGTCTCATTTTCAAAGCATAAAATATTTAGCACATATCATTCACTGATATACTTGTCAAACGTTAAAACCATAAATAGCACAATTTAACATATAAACTATATACTTTTTTGTAACATGAATCGGGCAAACAGTGTACACTGCACAGCGACCCACCGCGCATTAACCGCAAATGATTCTTGTTATCTTAGTATCTCAACGCGATGTCGTACAATATATTAGATTTCAATAATAACTGGTCGTTCAAGATGTGTGGCTTGGTATTAGTGTCCCTGAACGCTTTGTACACCTCCTTTACCTGCAAGGCAGCAGGAGAGTACTTATTTTCTGCCTGTGCTTATTTGCCAGGACATAAGGGTGTTACATTTATTTATCATAACCACACCACTTTTTAT
This sequence comes from Magicicada septendecula, assembly GCA_034769895.1. NCBI lineage: Eukaryota > Metazoa > Arthropoda > Insecta > Hemiptera > Cicadidae > Magicicada > Magicicada septendecula. Next base: position 461,323,323 of record CM068367.1, read on the forward strand.
AAACCTCCACCTGCATTTTGACAACGTATTAAGTAGCTCTGATTATTTAACAGGTGAATTAAAATTTACAAACATTTTCTTCACTTTCTAGTAACTTATAAAGTTATACATGGTGCATTATAAAAAAAGTAATATATTCACATCCATTTACAGCACAGAGTAAATATTTTATTAAAAATGTTTGAAAAAAATAAAACTACAACTTTTATAATAGCGCAAGAGCACAAGATATAATAAATTAATAAAGAGCACAATACATTTTCATGAAATGTACAATTATACATATAAGAAACAGATATAAAGCTTGTAACTTTGAAATAAACATTTTGGGAGTAAAATTTTATTTATCAATGCCAGCATTATTAACAAATTTATCACACATTTTAAATAATATTGAAATCTATATATTTAGAGAATGTACTGTTCTGTAGCAAATACATGCATGCTATCTTTGGACAAAAAGAAAATTACTATAAATATTACTCCAAACATTGATGTCATATTTCACAACTTTAACACCTGTATTAATATAGAAGTATCAACTGATGACGATGGAAAACGAGTTCTGCTTTATAATATGAACTGTCAGATATATTAAAACTGTTTACAAAAAAACTTTTATTTTAATTTTGTTTTTATTATAAAACAATGTTAATGGAAAGCTGAAATTTATTCCACCTATTAATTTAATGAACATGTGTTTGATGTCAGAATGATATGACATAATGAAAGAATATGATTAAAAAATTCAAATGCACACACACACACGCGCGCACGTGTGTGTGTGTGTGTGTGTGCGTGCATGCGCGCGCGCGTGTGCGTGCATATAGTTTGTAATTAAATTTTCTTAACTGCATAAGCATTGGATTTACACGGCACTAGTAAATAAAATCTATTTCATGGAATAATGTTAACATTTTTCATATTGCTTATCTAAGGTGGGCTTCATATGAAGAACAAATACATGGCAGACCTACAAGAGTCAGATCTGGAAATGGTCGCTACACATTGTTGCCTGTTGGAGCTGAACTCATGTGCGACTTTCCACAGTCACTGGTCATTGTGTCGGTTTGTATTACACTGTTATTATTAAATAATATAAAATAATTTGCTAAAAATAATAATAGTAATTTTTTAAAAATTAGTGTTTATTAACTTGAGTGTTTTAATTAAATGGACACAATTATTAATGCCCAGATTAGATTTCATTAATGGATTAGTTTTACACTAACATGTTACATACCGGTATAGATGGAAATGTAGAAACATGTTGAAAGATATACTACAAACACAATTTTCACAAAATTTGGTTTCTAATCATAGATTTTTCTTCACATAATGCTACATTTTTGTAACACATTACATACTTGTGTGTGTGTGTGTGTGTGTGTGTGTGTGTGTGTGTGTGTGTGTGTGTGTGTGTGTGTGTGTGTGTGTGTGTGTGTGTGTGTGTGTGTGTGTGTGTGTGTGTGTGTGTGTGTGTGTGTGTGTGTGTGTGTGTGTGTGTGTGTGTGTGTGTGTGTGTGTGTGTGTGTGTGTGTGTGTGTGTGTGTGTGTGTGTGTGTGTGTGTGTGTGTGTGTGTGTGTGTTCATTAAATGATGTTAATATATAACCAATAGGGAAAAGGGATAGATTGGGCCACTAAGCAAATTTTGCTGTATAATGTATTTCAATATTGCTAGAATGATTGACTTTATTATTTTTCTTTAACCTACCTATAACACAGTTACTATACTAAAATATTAGAATTTCAGTACATTCTATAAAAAAGTTATATACCATTTTTAAAAAGTGGCCGAAAGTTACCCACCCTGTGAACTGAGGGGTAGTTTCAGCCATTGTTTTTAAAATTATACACAGGTATAAAGATTCAAAATGAATATTTAATTTCACAAAAAGTTATACAAATTTGGCTTAATAAACAAGAAACACCATTTTACTGAACTATTAATCCTGTGAAATTGTAGGAAAACTTGAAATAAGATGATGTTCAAGCAGTTCCTGACTTTGACAGTTGTTGCACTTTTGAAATGATATCAACTTCAACATTTGTTATATCGTCTACTGGAGGATAGTAAAATGTAGCAGAATGACCTTTCCTTCGTAAAAACTTTATTTTGGCAATGTTGGAGTTAAGTTCGAGTATTTGACCAATAAAATGAACCATGGAGTTTTTCACTGGAAACGCACTACCACAAAGTCACTTGCACTTAAATTGAAATCTTTCAGTTCTTCTAAATATTTCAGTTCATCACTTAGATCATCATCTGTATCATGTGTAGATAGATCTGGGTCACTTTCACTGCTTGAGATTTGACTTTTATCCAACTTCCTACTCTTAGCACTTTTCTTAATTGTTGCTGTATTTTCAAATTTCAGTTTTTCATAACTTTCCTTTCTGTGATGTTTCTGCTTTCTTCTGCTTTAGGCCTAATGCCTTCTGTTGTTCAATTTCTTCAAGTCTTGTTTTTTCAGGAGTATCTGTATAAATTCTAGATTTCCCCGGCTCTCGTATTCTTCTCTTTTCTTTCTTCTCTGCTTTAGGATATGGTCTCACTAACTCGAGTGTCACAACCAACTTCCCAAGTTTTTCTTTTGTATGACTGCATGATGGTGTATTCAAATTGTTGTCAGATGGAGTATTTTCTACCCTTGCCAGTGATACTGCACCTGAATTATTGGTACTATTCTCTAGGCCTATCTGGGATTGATTTGTCTTCATGCTACTTTCATTCAAAGGTTGGTCTGTCACATCACTTGGTGCAAAGTCTGTGTCTGAAAATACCAAGCTATTTAAAGGCCATAAACCAGTCTTCAGGAAACTATTTCTTATGTTGTCCTCTGTGAAAGCTCATAGATAAGCTGTCTTCGTTAACAGAGGGATTTGTTTGACAGTTATGGCTTGACCAGGATGGGATGTTAACCAGTCATTGAAGGCAACTTCACAATATCACAATAGGCCCAAAGACTCCGACATGCTGAAGTCAATGGGTTGTATGAGGTGGGAAGCTGACCAAACAAATCCCATTTTCTCTGCAAAATTTCACAGCATTTAAACTGACATGTGACTCATGATTATCTAATAAGATGATAATTTGATTATTAATATTGCAGTTGGTATGACTAGTCACATGCTTCAGAACTTCTAGAATAGTTCTGATGTCATCCAACCTGTTTTATTTCCCAGAGCTAAGCTCTGAGTTGGAGCATCTGTCACCAGATCAGGTAAGTTTCTGACTATGGGGAAAACATACACTGGTGGATATGTCTGGCCTGCAGCATTGATGATTCCAACAAAAGTCACAAGTTCATCTCTTTCAGCTGATGCAATTTGAGAAACTTGTTTTTTGCCACATGTGCTTACAATTTTTGGAGATTTCATAACTGTCGTTACACCACTTTCATCAAGGTTTAGGATTCTTCCAGGTGTAAATTTATGTCTGTTAAGTACAATCTTATAATTCTCAAAAAACTGTTCAACTTTAGGTTTGTTGAAACCAATGCTTCTACTTAAACTGGTGCTTTCAGGTTTTCTGAGAGATAGAGTTCTGTGCCGTTTCATAAACCCAATTCTCCACCCCTTTTTAGCACAACGTGAAACACACCATTCTTCAGGTACGCGTATGTTGTTCTTATTTAAAACTAGAGCATATTCATATGCTAGTTTTTGAATGTCTTGATATGTAAGACCATAATTAATATCTGAACATCTTGTTATGTATTTTTCTAGCTCAGCTTCTTCATCATTTGTAAACACCTGGCGTACAGTGTACTTACTTGAAAATTTTGGGAATCATCTTCACTTTCATTGCCTGAATCATTGCCCCTCTCTACTTTATTTAAATATTCTTCTTTGTTGTTTTTGATAAAATTTTGTTAATTTGGCTTTGAAGTGTAGATCTTTTGATACCGAAAACCTGGGCTGCCCTTCTTTGTGAGTAAGTGTTATTAAGAACACTTGTTATGGCATGTCTAATATTATTTTCACCAAAATGTACTCTGTTTTTAAAACTCGTTTTCGTGGCACCTGAAAACAAAAATTTTTTTAAATCATTAAGAGGGTAACATTCGGCCAGTGGCCGAAACTAACCTACTGACTGGTGGGTGAAAGTTCCCTACACCGTCATTTTTTTTACTGAATTCGCACATGGCAACAACATACATTTTGAAGTTATGTTGCAAATGCACATTTAAAACTACAATCTCAAACGTGTTTGTTGCTACCTTACTTATTAAATTATCACTAAAGCTGTACAATTTAACTAATTAAAGTAATGTAGCATTTATATTTACCTTAGGCACGTCTTTCTGGAAATATCCAATATAAATTCAGGAACTCCACATACAGAAGCCACTTTGTACTATATGATAATTTAATGTTGGCACTACCTGCAATATGAATTTTGAGCGCTTTTTTTGAATAGCATAGAATATTATTAGGGTATTAGGTGGCTGAATGTCCCCCCCCCCTGGCCGAATCTACCCCTCGTTCCCTACATACTATATTTATTGGTTTCTTTATAATAATTATTTAATTGGAATCACTTAAAATAGCCAGGTACTACAAGTGGATACAGTATCAAAACCACTGTATTATAGCTGTAAGCTAGAAAATAAGTTAAACAATATTATACAGTACTGAATCAAAATTAAAATTAAATAATACTCATAAACAAATTCAAATATTTAGTTATTATAGAGCCCAAACCTCAAAGTTTTAAAACTATTAAAAAACTAGTTTGAAAATTATTGTATAATACCCTTGGTATAATTTTTAATAAAATTAAGTCTGAATAATACAAGTAGGCCTACAATAGAAAATTATGTTAGTGTTCTGCATAAAAATAATGTCCTGATTATTCCAAACTGTTTGTAGCTCAAACAGAAAAGTAAATCAATAAAATAAAACACATTGTCTTCAACACAAAAATTATTACTACAATTTACTGATGTTTTACTAATTTTTATTACAAACCTGCTATGTATAAATAAAATTGCCTACCGTTAATAATTCATTATATACTGACATACATTTCCTGACTGAAAAATATAAAATTAACCAAACATGTTCAATTAATGTTTTGAAAAATTTGTAAATTTTAAAATGTAAAAGTAATAATTTATTGTTATTATTATAAAATTAACACACACACAAGTACAAATTAAGGCAAAATATTATAAGTACTCCAAAATTTTAAAATTAATAATATATTCAATAATACAAACCCAAACATATAATACTTATTGAACATTTAATGTAATATCCATAAATGGTATTGTTTTAACATATTAAATCTAAATCATACAAAACACCTAATCAACAAAAATTGACAATAATATACAAGCTTCAAAATTTTTCAGCAATTTATAAAACTCAGATTGTGTAAGACAATAATGGTTGTAAGATATATAGTGTATGTAATCAAAATAAAATAAACATTTGCACTGTTGAAGGCTTATTTTGAATAATAGTTATATACATATGTATAAGTTGTGTGTGTGTGTGTGTGTGTGTGTGCACGCGCTCACACATATACACATTTAATTTTATTTTACACTCAGTATTATCCAGCCTCAGTTATAATATGTCCTCAAATACATAAAGACACAGCTCTTTTGATCTTTTTGAGTATCCACAGTATCATCATAAATTCATAAGTGAAATTCTCAAGATGTCTGTGATTGAAGAAAAGCTAATAATGATTGTATATATGTGTGAATCAGAGTAACTAATAAATAGGCCTAATTAAAGATAATTGGAAAGAATAAAGTTATTATAAGGTTTATAAAAATTACTATTAAATAATAAAAATATTAATATCTCGATATAGGTAGTGGTTAGAAATATATTGATGTACTAAAACCACACCAAACCAAAATTTTCAAACAACCCTTTAAAAATATTTATAAATTGGTGATAAGAATGAATACGATTACAGTTTATGTACTACTGTTCATTTTAGAAACTACGTATATTTTATTCTTGTCACATAAATTGTTCTTGAATCAAAAAGTATTAAAATATATTAGGTGATGATAGATGTTATTAAAAATAAAAAACATTAAAACAAACAAACTTTGTATAATCTAGTATTGATGCATATAATTTTCCAAATTACATCAAATAAAAGAAAGTAAAGCCATTTCTAACAGCTATATTTATTTATTAAGTGAATAAATATACATAGCTACATAGCTGATTTCTAATAAAATCATAGTGTGTTGTTATAAACAGATATTTCTTTCATTGGAAACTATAGTAAATGTAAAAAAACTATTCAAATACTGATAAAAATTATATGTACGTAAGATTCCATTAGCATAAACATATTTCAACAAATTAAATTTCCAATATATTATAATCAGGTTGCAGTTTAAATAGTCCAAATTAGAATACATTTCTTACAAAAATCATACTAAAATACTTAAATTAGTATATACTTCTTGCAGAACATAGTGTGGGAAAGAGCTGATTTAGGCGATCGTTCCAGTTTGAATCAACTTTATCAATTTCATGGTAAGCATAGTAATTTAAAAAAATTTTGGGGCAAGGAAATTTATTCATTACAATAATTGTAAACTCATAAACTCATTAAAACACTCATTTCTAGTAGTTTATCAATGAATAAAACCAATACGTAAATTAAACATCAAGCAATAAAAATAAAATATTCAGTTTTTTGTTCTGTAACAAATCAGTTAATGTCAAAGAGTTATCAATTATGTTTTACTAGTGGAAATTCTTTGGATGTAGTCAATGAAACATAAACATGTATCACACACACACACACATTTTGTGTGAGGTCCAAGGCCTCAACCATCCTTTCATCGTACTTTGTTACTAATAAAAAATGATGTATTTATTTTATTGAAAATATGCATATATTTCAACATGCACTGTGTGACTGAATATATAGAGATATGTTAATAATAATGTTTTGTAATTTGAAGATAATACCATTGAGTTGCAAACAGCTTGAAAAATCCAAGATTCCACTTTAAATAAAAGTAGATGTTTTTATCTACACATTAACTTTACAGCCTATTTATGTTTTTCATAATGTATAAAACACGTAACCTAATTGAATATGAATATGACTGTACCAACATGCCTCATTATAATATGTCATTATCATAGTTTTTAAATTTATGGAGAGACACAGCTAAGCTATATTAACCAGCTATAAAATTTTTAACTAAATATAATTAAATCACTACCGACTCGGAACACAAATATTATGTTGTTCTGAGTTGGTAGTGATTTAATTATATTTAGTTAAATCAATAGACATGTCATAGACAACGAAGTCCAAGAATACAATTTTTTTTTTTGAAGCCTTTTTTATCTATATAGGCCTACATATAGTTTTCCAAAGAATATTCTTTGAACAATAGTGTTCAATATATGGTACTAGGTGATGTTTTAGCTAACAGACAGATAATTTATAATGAAGTTTATAAATGATAGTTTGTAAACAGGTTTTCAACACAATTAATTTATAATGTCATGAGTTTATTTGCATATAACTAATTCTAACAACAGTAACAAGACTGAAGATCAAGTGGCATGGTATGTGAAAGAACAGTTTTAATTAAATTTTTTTTAAAAAGGAATGTATTGTTTAAGTTTTACAAATTATAAATATTTGAATTTAAAATTTTATAAATATATAAAAACATTATATATAATATAATTATAAAAATAAAAATAGCAGAAATTGTTTATAGGAGTACTGGTACAACTTTTAATGTTTAGCTTTTAGCAATGCAATTTTCAGGTCCTGATAAATTTACATAATAAATACATGGAAATAACAATACACAAAATTTTGGCCATGCAGAATAATAATGCTTGGGGATAATGTTGGTTGTCTTTAGATAAACACTATAGCCATACCTTGTTATACTAAGTACTTGTTGTACTTAAAGATATACTATAAAATAGTTTTTTAAATAAGTATATTATTGTAGTTAACAAGTACTATCTATTTACAAAGTGAGATTATTTTGATATTATGAATTCTTCAAAATGTCTGAACAGCCATGTATACATGTTGTTCAGCCTTAGTTACATAGAGTATTCAAATTACTCAGTGTTTCATGAACTTTGGATTAATGAAAGACTGTGTGTTTGTTTTCCCAAATTTTTTAGTGTTGCTCTTAGTTGTGTTTATCATCATCACCATAATCATTTACTTCAAAAGTACCAGTACTACTGGTGTATATGGACACAATAACAACATACCAGTAATTCAAATAAGTAAAATAAATATTGAATATAAAAATATAAATAACAACAATACAGAATATAATATACAAACAATAATACAGTTATACATAACACCCTAAATGCCACTGTGTTTCTCCTACAGTAGCGTGGAAATTAATCTGAACACAGGGACATATCTGTTTAACGCAGGGAAATTTCAGTTTATTTGTTCATGGTGGTAACACTGTTTAACCAAAATACAAAATACATTATCTTACAGTGCTATTAAAACAATCTGCGTCTTCTGACAGTTATCCTTGCGTGTTTACAAGAAGTAGTTGCTATGGTAACTCGGACGAGACTCCGAGGTGAGCCAATCACCTGCAGGCGTGCGCTTTCCCTCCCCCTTTCTCCTCAGTCAACAGTCCCACACTGACCAATCAGCGCTCCCGCAGCTGTGCCGAGCACCACGTGCTTCTTAGCTGTCAGAAGACGCAGATTGTTTTAATAGCACTGTAGTTGTCTTCATGTTATTTAGTAGTTTGAGGTTATGTTCTTGGAGTTTTGAGTTTATTGTGTTGTGAATAAAATACTTTGAGTAAGTTTTGTTATTGCTTCTTCTGAAATTAGAATTTTAAAGTTTCTATACTTTGTGTAGTGTAGTGTAGTGCATTTGTAGTAATGGATATAACTCCGAGAAAACGCTCCAAGATTGTTGCTCTTTCTGAGCACACCAATATGACACAGTGTCAAATAGCTATTGAGTGTGTTGTAGGCTTAGGAACTGTGAATGCTCTTGTAAAGCAGTTCAAAGAAACTGGTTCGGTTTCACCACAAAGAAAGGGAAGTTGTGGCCGAAAAAAGAAAACTACTTCATCACAAGATCGGATGTTGGTGAGAAAAAGTAAAATTAACCCTACACTTTCTGCTGTGGATTTGAACCGAGAGTTAGCAGCTAGTGGAACAAATGTTCATGTGACAACAGTTCGACACAGACTGCTTGCAGCTGGATGAAAAGCTCGCCGACCAATTAAAAAACAGCTTTTAACCACCACAATGTGCAAAAAAAGGCTAGCGTGGGCCAAAGCACATGCAAACTGGACAATAGAAGACTGGAAAAATGTAATGTTTTGCGATGAGACACATTTTTTTGTTCATGGGCAAAAAGTGCTTTATGTTAGAAAAGCAGCTAATGAAAAAACGTCACCAGTGCACCTCCAGCAATCTGTTAAGCACCAAAAAAAAAAAAAAAAAATGTTTTGGGGTAACTTTACTTCTAAAGGCCCTGGATCATTGGTTCCAGTGAATGGTATGCTAAGAATTGATGAATACATCAACCTTCTGCAAACAAGAGTCATCACACAACTTCAGGACCTGTTCCCAGAAGACAACGGAGTGTTCCAGCAAGATTTAGCACCATGCCATACTGCCAAAAAAGTAAAAGCTTTTTTTCAACAACACAAAATTTCTGTTTTAAACTGGCCTGGCAATTCCCCAGATTTGAATCCAATAGAAAACTTGCGGGCTATCGCAAAGCGGAGAGTGGAAAAAATGAACTGTACAAAAGAAATGCACTGATTGAAGCTGTCCTAAAGGTATGGAGGAAGAAGAAAAAAAATCTGCAACACACTTGTCAAATCGATGCCAATACGTGTCTCTGACCTCATTAAGAACAAAGGAGGACATATCAGCTACTAGTTATTTTTCTAAATGTACTTGTGTGGTTTTGTTTGTGAATAAAGTACCTTTTTATGGAAAAACATCTGTGTTCGGATTAATTTGCACACTACTGTACTTCTTTACATCTTATTTCTACAAGGGCCCCCTTCAGTATCTTACCATACCCTTGGCTGTCTCCAATCCAACTCCTCCCTGTTTAAAATAGCCTCTACTGAGCTGTACCACATCTGCATCAGCCTTCCTATTCTATTGTTCCTCATCTGTCAGGCCTGCCATAGATATCTAACTTGTTGCTTCTCTTCCATTCTTAGCAAATGACAAACCATATTAGAAGAAAGGTTTAAAACCACATCAAAAACTCACATGAAAAGAAACATTTTCTCTAACAGGGAAAAAGTCAGTTAATTCTTCACATGGAAAATAGAGAGTCTACTACAAATCTTGTCAATAAGTTAGAAATATCCCAGTCTATATTATCAACAATTAAGTAAAATTAAGAAAAATTACAAAATATTCACAGAAGACAAATTGTGGAGCAAATACTTTAGGACTATAGGACATCCAAATATAAACAATGCTTTTTATCTTGATTTTTTAAGCGCAATCTACAAACTCGCCAAAGAATTGAACAAAAATTAATTTGTATGTTTACAGGATGAATTCAATGATGTCATGATTAGCATAACATTATGCTGACAAAAATTTTGAAAGCAGCATCTAACTGATATTTCTGAGCAGATGTTGAATACAGTTTAGGCAAAATTACATAAAGGTTGTAATGCTAGACATATTTTCATTACAGATGTAGCAGAGTTTTCCAACTTGCCCCCTCTGTTAATAAAGAAATGCAATTTTTAGGCAAAAAATATGTGCCAGGAGAACAAACTAAAGACAGTTACCACTTCAGTAAATGCAAACATAGCAGGAGATGAAAATTTAAAACTGTATGTGATAGGAAAACTCGAAAAACTGTAATATGCTAAGGTGTATTTATCCATGACATATCATTCCAATAAGCAAGAATTATTTTACAACTTTAAAAAAAATTTTGGTTAGACTGAATTTAAGATTTTGCAAAATGTGGAAGAAAATATTATTATTCAAGAATCGAGATCAAAGTTAATCAAATATCAAACTTCTTTCCTGTTGGCCAAAACTACATCAGTTCTTCATCCAGTAGAGCAGGGTGTAATTCCAGTGTAATATAGACCTAATGCAATTGTAGGTTTTGAAAAATATTTGCCCTGAATGTGATATGTAACTCTGAAGCAGAAAAAGACACAAAATTAGTATTTTCCAGACAATTATTATAATTATCTTGTTGTTGCATCCTCTTCGTTCACTTTATTAATTTAATAATATATATAATACTTTCACTCATGAACTTACTGTTTTCACTTCCCAAACGTTTCGAGATGTTGTTTCTCTTCTTCAGTGGGTTTAATACTAACTGTAATACTTCACTGGGTTTGGGAAGTGAAAACAGTAAGTTCATAAGTGAAAGTATTATATATATTATTAAATTATTATAATATCCAAATTTAAAAATGATATGGAATAGTAACCTATAATAAGAACAATTTAAAATTGTTTTTGCCATTAAAGGTAATTTTTCTCAGCAAAATGTAATATCAATAGAAGAATATGTTCAGAAACAAATATTTTGGCTATGTGAGAAGACTGAATTCTTTTGTTATCTACAGAATTTTGAGAGGATTTTGATATTGTAAACAAAATTTAGCAATAATTGCTGAAATAAACCATGAAGAAATGACACCTGAGCTCACACAAAAAATTATATTAAAACAAATGAAGACACTGATAAAGAAGACAAGACAGAGACTTTAAAGTGTCTCCCAACTCTTCCAAACATATCCATGTGTGTGATCTTATTTGGAACTATCATAATATCACATCAACGATACTAAACCTTTCACCATATTAACTAAAAATTTAGAAAATTTAAAATTGAAGATTATTTTTAAGCCAATTAACCTATTGGGCCCAAATTATTTTGTAGTAGCCTAATCCTTAAAAGTAGCCAAATAAAAGTTCACTATAGTGTAAGTAGTTTATAATTTATGGTCTACTGTTTAATAAATCAAAAATATTATCTGAAATTTAATTTAAAAACTAATAAAATTTTAGTATAACATTTGTCATCATAATCATTAATAAATGTTAAGAAGTGCCACTGAAAATGTATAAAGAACAAGGTTTCTACAATATTTGGTATGTTCAGATAATTAAAAAACATGGCTGAAATGTAAAGCATTTTAATTATTATTTGCAGTTTGCTGATAGAAATAAAATTAATTAACTGATTAGAACAAACATTTGCTTAGTTTCATATCTGATGGTTTTTTTTTATTGTTGATAAGAATGTGTGTAGACATGCAGAAGTAATTCAGTGGATGTAGTCATAGGTCTATTAATAATATACACATGTAAGGATCAGTCAGATATAACAATCTGTGGATCTAATGTTTAAAATATTAATCCCATCAATATGGTTTAAGTGATTTCTTCTGAAGTTTTGTTGTGCCATTCAGTAAGAAGTTATTATTCTTATAGTAGGACCTCAACTTTAGTACATTTTGAATTTTTACAATAAATGATCTACATTTCAGAAATACAAGTTAGTTCTAATTTTATACACATGGATTCAGCTTTTCATTCATTAATGACATAGCTTGTTAAAGTGATAACTCAGCAATTTCTGACCACTCTGACCTTTAATCACAGAAGTTAGGATGCTAAATTACTCCCACTGGGACACAAATAGTACCAATGATTATTCCCAAAAAACAACTGATGTTAATTTAGTTGGCAAATTATCAAAAGCAGATGTTTATGCAAAATTAGAGGAATATTTATACAAATTTGAAGAAGATGTGACAGTTTTATCAGGCATGAACTTTCAGAAGTTAGACTGTTTTATTTTTAGTAGAAAATCTGTAAGACATTCTAATAGATGCTAATAACAAATCCTAACAAATGGTAAGTCTAACCCTTTGATAATCTAGTACCAGTACTGGTAACATTAAAACGAAGAACAAAAAATCATTTCTAGGGTTATTTGAAAATTTAATACTTGGGTAAATAGGTCTAAGTAGAGCAGTTCCCAAAATGTGTTTTAGTCCAGCAGTGAAACAGTATTGTAAGACAATACCGTCTTTATTATTTGTGCTGACTGTCCTCCAGAACATCCTCAGTGTTGCAGAAATTTATTTTGAAATTAAATATTCTTTCTGTAATTAAAAGATAACACTTTTCAGCTGATAAATTGGACTGTTACCTACATATTTAAAGAAAACAATACAGCTTTCTTATATTGTTGATTTCCTTATTCTAAAAGTTCACTAATATTTTAATGCTTTTAATAATTTTGGTGAGGCTAGAATTAAATAAAAGGTTTTTAGTTAATTTTTAATTAACCCTTTTACAATTTTCAAGAGGTAATTCTATGTATGACACACAGAACTTAATGAATAACTTAAACTTCTTGTTTCCAAAAACATGCTTGACTTAATTTCTTCCCATTCAGATGTAATGACTGGTAGTAATTGAAATGCAAGAAGGTAATGCAACTGCATGATCTAATAAATAAAAACAAATGGAATATAGTTGCCTTATAAAAACAACAATGTTACAAAAACTGAGAAAAATGTTTGCCTACTTCCAAAGCTTTCGAACAAAAAATAAGAACACACAACAAGCTAATCAAAGTTCCCAGGTCCATAGGCAAAAATGTGTGTGCAAAGAAAAGAGAAAGCCAAGCAGACAACAGAATAAAAATAATCTTATATCATTTTTCTAAAAAAAAGTGCAATCTATAACAGTGCAATTGGCACAAACAGTACTATATTAACTATGAGCTAAGTATACACAGTTATATAGAATATGTAATGATGGTATAGAATATATTGTGTATTCATATCTGTTAATAATTATATATAACAATTATGCATTATATGCATTCAGATAGAATGTATGAGTACAGAATGTCTATGTGATGGGTGGGCAAACTGAAACAGAGAATGAAATATGGAAATACATTAAACAGCATAAGAACTATTCCCTTTTAGGTGATGCTTAAATGTAGCTGAAAATTCAGGAATTTAAAAGACTGGCTGGGCATTGGCTTATGCTCTTCTGCCTGTTACATTCATTGTCATTGATGACAAACACAAGTAATATTGGATTATTCAATGTTACTGGAATGTTCTGAAATGGGGTCAAATAGTCAGATGATATTCAGTGTGTCTTAACACCCAGGTTTATAATCACAGTATTGGTTACATGGTCTTAACACTCCTGATATTGCACAGTTAGGTTTTTGCAGCACAAGATATATCACAGATCCTTGCTGCAAAAACTAGCATGTGAGTCAGATGAGGCTGGACTTGTGATTTTGAAATTGCTTTATAATTCATTAAACATCAAGTTATTCTCAAAGTTACTGATTGGTTCCAGAAAGTTCTATTCATACATTTATGTCCTACTGCTTTATTTTTCTTTTATGAATAGCCACGACACTATCCCATACCTCAGCCTATCCTTAGAAAGCTGAAAATCATCTATACAGTAAAGTTTCGACAATATGCCTAACTGGACACCACTAAGTTCCCATTGATTATCTATTGTATTATTGACCCTCACATCACAGTAAACAGGGATCCTTTTTTCCTTTTAGTCTGTGGAGTCTGAGGGAGCAATGCATAGGTACACTGAGCTATAAAGTCAGACATGGTCTCTTTCCATTAATTCATGTGTCTTACAATGTTCACATTCTGCCCTGGTTATTTTTAGCATTCATATTTCAGCTACTTTTTGTACCATGTGACAAAAAAGCCAAATTCAAAGAATTTAAAACTCTGCTTAAATTTCACAATAGTAGCAATACAACAAGTGTCTCTAATAAGAGTGGAGTCCCAGGAAGATCTAAACATCATACACTTTGGAACTGGAAAATATTTAATTATGCCCACTTTACTAGAATACAAATCTACACTCACTACTAAGACCAGGTGTCCTTCCTTCAGAAATAAAATATACTACTTTGAATTCAGATTCTGTTGTGCATCATGAATTGTAGTTCAGGCTTTGTTTACCTTCAGACTTTGTTCATTACACAGTTACAATGTAGGCCAATAACAAGAGTCTTATCTTATTGGTGAATTTGCACCTGCCAGTATCCACTCTTTGCATACAACGCAATATCCTGTGGAGCACCAGATAGTGTGTTAACTATATTGGTGATGCTGATGTATCAACTTCTTTCCGAATCACTTGCCAATTTCAATCTGAGACTTTTTTTATGTAAAGTTTTAGTATAAGTAGTGAATCAGAAGCATATTTTATGAACATTTTTTTGTCAAGGATTTCCAGGTTTGACAAAAATAAATAGACAGGTTGCTAATTCAATTACTCTTTCTTTAAACATGTCATGTGTCAGCCAAAACATTTTCCTTCTGCTTGCTCATTGAGGGTCTTCAAAAGACTGGTGGGTCAATATATTATCTCCAGAATTGACTCGCGTTCTACCCCAATGGTTGACTCTGACTTGCAAAAGAATTTCAAAATCACAGTAAAGTGTATATTAATAATTGTTATTGTACATTTGTTTGTCTTTAGTACTACCTTAGAAACATTGTTAGAAACAGGGTTCTCTAAGTCCTCTTATAATTTAGAATTGTTTCAAGCATTGACTCTATGACATGTAAGTTAGATTTCCTGTGTGTTTCTGTCTATGTAGTGATTGCTTGATCTGTGTTATTTATTATTTTATCCAGGAACATCCAGGTGATACTGGCCTACATTCCAACAATTATTATGTTTTTTGTACCAATTAACAATGGTGTGAACAGGGGCATAACTACAGAATGGCTAGATTGGCAAATTTCCAGGACCCCAAAAGTAAAGGGAGCCCACCAGCTCACCTTTCTCCTCTTTTATCTTATTTTTTACATATATATATTCATTTATTTTGTAAGAGAGCTGTAACATTTATTTCTGAATAACTTGCAATGGTCATTTGAACTGGTGAGTTGAAGAAGATACTTAATTCATTGAAGGGAAAGCCCACTACTCTAGGTATAGCAAGTATAGAATAAAAGACATTATGCTGTGGATTGCTAATGTACAAGGAACTTTATACACATCCACGGAATATACTATAATAACCCACCAATTTCTGAAATAGTTTACTTTTTCAACTCATTGATTCGATTACAACTGATTCAAGAGTGCTAACGTCAGTGCAAGTAATAGGAAAAATGTTTCGTTTTGTTGGCACAAGGTTGGAGCTTCTTCCCAGCCCCACCTTTGCCTGCTTCCATAGATTCACATAGTTTTATTTTTTATTGAAATAGTCAGAAATTATAAAATATTCAGATAGTTTTATAGTGGTATAGAAATAGTCAGATATTATAAAACATGTAAGGGGATGATAATTTATAGAAATCTAAAGGGGTGCTAACCTTTAAATATTGCAAGTGGCCTCTCAGCTCCTTTGGTGCAAACGTTCAACATTTTCCCTAACATCTGCATTAACTCGTACAGTAACAACATTATCATAATTATGAGATATTGTAGCTACTTGATTTATCAAACAAGTTGATATTTATCAGTGTTTGGGACAGTTGACAAGACTGTCCATCAGTCCCCAGTGTGCCATGGAAGCTGCTGAAAAATCAAGATTTTAATAATCAATTATGGTCAAACAACCCTGGGCATTTTAAACAATAATAAAGTTGCTATTTTTTTATGTATTTGCTATACTCAGCATTATTTACTATTTCTTTGAAGGCAACACAAGTCATATATGGGTTGTTAGTAATCAACCTATCCCAGCACTCTCACAGGGATATATGTGAGTACAGTACATGAATCTGCAGTTAGTAAGGTAGACAAACACCTGACATGTGAAGACTTCTTACTAACTACACTGAGGTGCCCATGACAACTATAATTGTGTTAGTTTTTACATCAAACCACCAAGCTTCTGTCATTCTTCTTAAATGCAGAGATTCTAAGTAATAAAGGAAGACTGCATCTCTAGTTAATTAGGACATGCCCCATTACACCAAGTGTTGCTCGTCCGCTGTTGCAAGATTGATTTTATAATGTACCCATACGCTCTTTGCGGGTACACACCCATACTTTTTGTGCCAAAGTCATATGACTTTGTTCTCATGAAGTTATCTCTTTAGACGTTGGTATCCACAAATTGAAGTGACCTCAGTTTTGTATTTTTCTTCTTCATATTGTGTGCAGATGAAGTCTCTTACTGAATACACATGGCAATTTGTACAGCTGAAGCTAACTAAGCAACTTTGAAATGGAAGACATGCATAGAACAATTCTAGATATGCCAAATCAAGCAGCTGGTTTACGTTAACTTTAGATCCTGAAAGCATTTCCTGGAATACCTGATGCTCTTTCTTGAAATTCACATGATACCTAGACTACATATTCCATTACTACTCTTGATTATAACTTTTTAAAGTTCTTAAATTTAAGAAAAATATATATTTCACATCCTCTGTAACTAAGTTATAAGATCTTACAACCTGTCAGTATGAACAATAGCTAACATATTAAATCCTACAATCCTCATCATATTTAATAATCCACATTAAGTAGAAATAATATTTAGTCAATTATTGGGCTTATGTCTTACAGACGTTTTACAAGCAAGTGTAATGTGAACTATTTTTTGTCACCAGTATTAAAATTTTCTGTTCATACAGGGCTTCCTCATGAGTTTAGTGTTCTCACTAGACCATATGGATCAACTTTACATTTGTTTCAAGTGACTCCACTGGACAGGGGAGTATACAGATGCATGGTTTCTGCGGTTGATCCATCATCATCCTACACAAAACCAATAACATTTTTTCAGGATGTTGAATTTTTTCCAGAAGTTCAATAATCGTATTAAAATTAAAACATAAGTAAAATTTGATTTATGGACTTTAATGACAGCTAATATTTAGCTTATTAATTTTGCATTACTGCAATAATTGTAGAAATTGGTTTTGTAATCAGTTGTACAAGAAATAAAGTTTTTAATTAAGGTTATTTACAGTATTGCTGAAGTGAAAATCAAACAATTCTTAAGATGAGTTAAGAAGCTTTTATAAGTAGTTTTTCATCAATTGTAGATGTCCCAATTACTTTTATTTTAAAGTAATGTATTAACAAAATGAATGGTAAAATATTTTAATGTCAGTTATGTTGGTACTGTATATCTTAAACAAAGACATAAGTTATGTGATGTCAAAATTAAACAGTGTTTAATATTGTTGTCTATTAATTAATCCATGCTGACTTATCACAGAAGTATTAAAATTTTGCGTATTAACTACAGTTTATGAAACAGAGTTGCCTTACTATTAATTTTAGTTAAGGCAATTATTTCATTTGGTTTATATAACCAATTATATAAATGTTGTATGTATATAACATGTATACTACATATAGCTTTATGCGGTATAATATCTAGTAACTAAAACCTATAGCAGTTTTAAATCAACTAAGAACTACATTAAATACTGTAGTTATAAATATATAACTATAATTCATCATTTTCTATATAAGTAACTCGATGTTTCTTGCAGTAATTATATAATTTGTGATGTTGTTCAATTTGTTTCTTCTGCAAGTAGTATATAAAAAAAAATATACGAAATTATGCTACTTGCAGAAGAAACAAATTGAATAACATCACAAAATAACTATATTTGTAGTTATATAAACTACAATTCTAAAACTATATAACACTTACTACCTAGAGATGGAAGTGAGCTATTAGTCTGTATAAAGAGTTATATTATACACCAGGATCTTGAAATAATACAGCAGTTGTCTTGAAATAGCAACTGCAACAAAAAAGAAACACATTCTACTACTTTGGGTCTAGGAAGAAAACTACCTACAAATATACAGTTTCTTAAGTATAGTAAAGATATTCAAAAGAAAAATGTTAAATTAAAAATTTTAAGCATAGTAGGTAAAGTACTGTAGAGAAGGATAAATGAAGTTATAGAAACCAATGTAATTGAATGATTACCTAATATATAAGGACAATATATATTTTAATGTTCATATTAAATAAACAATACACTAGTGTATAAATAAATATAAATATATTAGGAAATGTTAATAAATATGTTAGGAAATGTTTAATATTTAAAATTAGATGTATTTTGTTAATTTGGGTGGGGGGGGGGGGGTTTACCGGAGGAGATAAAAAAGGAAACCAGACTATTATGTATTCTAAATGAATAACATTATTAAAAAGTAAACATTAGGTCTGTTTATTACAGTACAAAGCACACCTCCATTAATTATCACATTGTGTGGTAATAATTAGCGCAATATTTACTAACAGAACTGTCAAAACAAACAAATGTTTTTATCTTGTAGGTAGATGAGTATGTGAAGATCTAGGCAGCCCTAAATGTGATAAATCTCCTTACAGCTACACTCCATAAAGTTCACTGTAGTTTATACCTCTGATTAAAGACTTTTGAATATACAAATTTATATCAGTTCATTCTAAACTAACTGCACATCAAAGTTTAGACATAGTCTGCTCTACCAAAAAAGCATTACTTTTTAGAAATTAATAACAGAATTAAAAGTAAACAGAGTGTGAACAGAAAAAAAAACATTTGTTTATTATTGAAAAAGAACTATTTAGATTCAGCCAGTAGTTTTAAATATTTTTTATATTTTTATTAAACTAGTGTTTCTATCCTTAACTACAATTTCAGGATGTATCCAGTATAGGGGGAGCCCTGAACCTACACAAAAAGAAATTTTGTAAAGAAATTTACAGGGATATTTTGTTGGTAGGTAACAAAATAAAACTGATGTGATTAGAAAGTACTTCTAGGTGGCCATGACCCTTCTACATGTATTAAACAATTTTCCTTATAAAACAAGTTGTTGGTTCACTATCCAGGCCACTCATTTTGTCAAGAGACTGTATTATGCAGTTGATCATACAGTCATAAAATATCTATTTGATTGTGAATTTTAATTTTATCAATTATTTACTATTTTGGTGATTTATGGGGGGGGGGGGGCAGTCAGCGTTCTGACAGTGCCTGGTCCCCTAATTCCTGTAGTTCCATCTTTGTTTCAGTTATATTATTCATTCAGTAGTATGCACCAACTGAATATAATAATAGTAAGTCTCTTTTTATGTTTTTTTTTTTTTAGATATTACCAATAGCAACTAATTATTTTGTTTTACACTCAAAGATTCTTCATGACAGAAAACTAAAATATATGTAGAAATACATTTGGTACATACATTTGGTGTTGATTGGTACTCACACACCATCATATTTACCTTTTATAAAGGAAAAATATCTTTAAATTCCTCGGCTTTTTGTTTTAGTTAGTATACACAGAGACACGCTTATGTGTATGTGATAGATTCAGTTGTATAGGCCTTACTTCTCACTCAGTAAGAGAAAATATAAAAAGAAAGAAAATGAGTAAGTGAGAGAGAGCAAGAGAGAGGGGAGAGAGAGAGAGAGAGAGAGAGAGAGAGAGAGAGAGAGAGAGAGGGGGGGGGGGAGAGAACTAAGGGGTGATTGTTTATTTTCAGTTATTCTAATTTTCTTTTTTTTTCAACTACCGCCTCTTATTTTCTTCTTTTTTTTTAATATAGTCTGCTGAATTTATATTTACTCAGATATCATCAGCAGACCACATCATTATGACTAGAAAGACATTAATCTTTCAATGTGGACTCTTACATAAATTATAGTAGATTGTAGAATTAATCAATGTGACAGTGTAAGACGTGAAACTAGTGATTTCATGTTGTTGGCATGTATTGGCAGAGGAAGATAAACTGTTGAGACTTGATTAAGTTTCAGACAACATCACTGATAGTTATATTAACAACCCACTAGTACTAATGACTCCAGTTCTGAATATGATACAGTTATGACAAAAATTGACCTCCAATCTAATAGTGACAGCAATTACATGAGATGTAAATGGTGAGTATAACTACTATAACTATTTATAACTAGAGTAACATTCATGATTATATTATTAATTTTTATATTATTTTTCCATAAGGCTACAGTTGTGTATATTAACTTTCTCATTTCAAAATTCTGGGATGCCACAGACTAAAAAGTGGGTCAATGTTTTTAAAATTGTAAAAATTCATGTGGGTTATCAAATTAAAACGACACGTTCAGATACCACAGGCTGAATGTGGTGTTCAGATTTTGGAAACCTCAAAATGTTGGGGAAACAGTGATCATAAAATGAATCAAAATTTTTGTGAGGCATCAAGTTAAAGAGAATTTTAATCAAAATCTGAATATAATATACAGTTTTGGAAATTTCAAAATTTTAGGACACTAGTGCCATAAAAAGGGATCCAAAATTTTAAAAATCCAGCCAGGTGTCATATAAAGCGAATTTTAACCCAAGTTGAATGTAGCATTTAGTCTTCAAATTTTTTAACTTTAGTCACAAAGGGACAAAGCCAGATCTCAAATTTTGAAAACATTGTAAAAATCTATGTGGGGGATCAAAATATGAAGCATTTTATTCAAAATATAAACTTGGTGTCTGTAATAATTTGACAGATTTACTCAACCCTCCTTGCAAATTTTCTATCGCTTTCAAAACATAAGTACCGTAAGCTATTTTTACAAAAAGAAAACATTATATTGCTATCAGTTATGCATATTTATGACAAGCGTTAGATATAAGCCTAAACATACATCATCTATGGAAACATACATAAACTGAAAAGATAGGATTACCTTATTTGTCATTTAGTTGTTTTGGTTATAAATATAACTAAAAAAATTCAATAGTTCGGAACTTTTTTATTTATTACAATTGTCTGCTTTTCAGTTGTTATGTCATTAAAAAATAGTAGAGTTGTCGAGATTTCATAATTTTTCTGATAATTTGTAAAATCATCTGGTACTGAAATTTATCTAACTTAATAATAAATCATCATCATCATCATCATCATCATCATTGGCTCAACAGACCTTTGTGGGCCCTGGCCTTCTTCAGAAGATTTTGCCATTCTTCTCTGTTCATAGCCACATTCTTCCAGTTTCTATTCCAAGAGTACTGATGTCCTGACTCACCCTGTCCCTCCATCTCAGTTTTTGCCTTCCAACTTTCCTTTTACCTTCTGGCTTTGCATTAAATACGTTCTTAATAATTCTGCTTTCAGAAGCACATATAATGTGTCCAGACAATTCTATTTTTTTTTTTTTTTTTTAATTTAATAAAGGTGACCACATCAGGTTAATCATACAAATTATAGAGCTCTAAATTATACGTATTTTTTTCCACCAGGCTCCCCCCTCTTCCACTGGACCAAACATTTGCCTGAGAATCCTCCTTTCAAGTATCTTGCCTCTCATCTGATCTAGGTAGCGTCCACGTCTCTGATGCATAAGTCAGTACTGGGCGCATTAGGACCTTGTACATTAATACAAGGTCCTTTGTATTAACTGAGACTTAACTTAATAATAAATGCATTTCGATGAAAACAGTGAGCGAGTTCTGCACATGAGGGAGCTTATTAGTATACCATTACTTCTGAAGTGACAGTTCGCATGGCACAAATAAGGTACTGCCTCGTTGTGCTGTGCAACGTCATGGTCCACTGCTGGCTGGTATCTTGCAGAAGCTTCTGACAGATCGTTATTTACAACAGAAGTTTTAAACGTTTGACAGAGCTGAAATAGGCCTATTTGTTCTCTTTTTAACATCTTTAATTTGTGGTTTGATTAATTTCGTAGTCTAGTAAGCCAGTTAAGCAGTAAGCCATAGTGGACCAGCAAGATTTTAAAAGATTCGTCTCATTTATAGTGTTCAGGGCTTAGTTAATGCAAACTGATTTTAAATAATAACACCGATGAGTAAACAGAGTGTTGAAATAAATAACATTAAAATCAAATATGGAAATTATTTTTCTAACGTTGCATTCAAGTTGACGTTTGATCACTTGGTTTCCTAAATGACCAAACAAGTGACATCACGGGGGTTGGTGCCTACATGTCACGTTCACTTTATAACTTTGTAGACAAAGGTATCAATCACTGACACAATTTGTGATCAACCTGGGGAATCTGCGTTTCACTGAATTACCGGCTCCCGTTTCGTAAAACTTTTACACAAAAATAAATTTAAAATAGTGTACACAAATGTTAACAGATTTTTACTGACCAAACTTAGAACAAGAAAAATTGGCTACTTTTGCTGATGATACAGCTTTGCTTAATACAGGGCAAGATGAGGTTATTTCAACGCGATTATTGCAGAAAGCTAGCAATACCATATAGAATGGACCAAAAAATGGAAAATTAAACTTAACGAAGCCAAATCGGCACACATTATTTTCACCTATAAAAGACTGAATAATCTTCCATCATTGGTCATAAAAATGGAACGGTAGCTCCTTATGAAAACAAAGCCAAATACCTGGGTATGACATTGGATACCAAACTGAGATGGAAAGAGCATGTAAAAAAGAGAAAAGAGGAACTTAACATAAAATTCCGACAATATAAATGGCTCATAGGAAAACATTCCAACCTAAATCTCTGATCTATAATCAGATAATTAAACCCAACTGGCTGTACGGAATTCATCTCTGGGGGTGCGCGATAGATAGTAACATCAGGATAATACAAACATTCCAAAACAAAGTTTTCCGGACCATGGTGAATGCACCCTGTTATGTTACAAACGCCGATATCCACAGAGATCTAGGTATTCCAACAATTAAAGAAGAGATTAAAAGCGTTGGGAAGAAGCATGAAGAAAGGTACCCATCTCCACGAAAATGCAGAAATTGTTAAGCTGCTGGACAATCAACACGTGTTACGAAGACTGAAGAGAACAAAGCCATTTGAACTTGTGTAGTGTTTTGTGTTATAAAAGCAGAGCATTGTGCGCGGGTGAGTATGTTTGGTTAAGAACACCAGAACTAACTAAACGATGTCATTGAACTTAATTTGGCTGATATGTATTTAGTATTAAGAGGTATTAGAGATAAGTTGATGGTTGGTCTTGCAGACCAGTTTTAACATGTTAAATTTAATAAAAAAAAAAGATTTTTACTGAATGTAGTTTCAAATAAATTTATTAATCTAATAGTACGGTAATAACAATTAATTAGTTTGATATTAACAAATAAAAACAAACAACTAAATTGCGAGATACGAACAGAATGCCTAGGCCTAGTAACGCATTGAAAACAAAGAAGCGTTTGTCTTCTGCTGATAAGAAGTGGCAGCATTCATCCCATTGCTATGGGAGGGGCGTAAAAACATCATAGCGTAATAGCTACTGCAAAGAATGCCAAATCCCATCCCAAGTGTCAATTCGGAAGTTATAGGCCTATTAGCCTAAGTAGATCTTTGTCGTGTTGTCACTCTTTATTCACATCGTGCTACTGTGTTTGTGTCTGTTAGTAAGTTCGGTGTTTGTAAATTGTGTGTTGTTCGTATGAACAGTCTGTGTGGTTACAGCGCATGTGTATACAATAACAAGTCAAGTTTAGGAAATATGAGTCCAGACAAAAAAAAAAGAAAGTGGAAAGTGATTTTATAGTTTTTCGTTCAACAAATATTTGTCAAAAAAAAAACATTCTAATCATTTTGGATCTAAAGAATTGTAGTTACTAAGTAAATTGGTCAACTTCCATTTAATTTTGATAGGAATAACTTTTCTTAGAACTTTGAGGCGGTGTTAAATCGAACGTGAGGACTGGGTTGAAGGCTGTTGTTTGGTTTGGCGGGGTGGTGGGATGAGGCAGTGGCGGCTCGTGACTTCGGCGACTAGTGAAGCAGAATCGCTGGCAGGTAAAAAAAAATTATTTGAAAATCTTTCTTCCTGTTTCTGAATCGCAAATAACATACGGAGACGGAATAAAAATGAGTTAATAATATTTACTAATAAAGTAGTAGTTAGTAAGTAGGCCTACTTACAGAGTACCTGTTAGTAAAATTTACCAGAAACTTTTGTTTGTAACCTTTGTCAACTATTGGATGTAAGTCGTAATGTTCTACAGTTATTGTGCAAATAACTGTTTCTAAATTATGATTGTTTGTTAATACCAGTAGGGAGTGAAACATGTTAAAAATAACTTTTAATAATTACGTAGTGAACATCCCCTAATCTGTTTTAGTTATAGGTAATATATTTTACTTTGCTATATGTTGACTACTTAATTAAAATATGTTTGTTTAATTAATTAATGTATCATTACATTTAGTAATTTAAATTATAATACTGTATAAATTAAGTTCTCTCATACTGTAATTTGCTCGTTTTCTTAAAGATAATTTGAAGATGTAAACAAACTATCATAAGTCTTCACATATAAAATGATACATACATACGCACGCACACACTCACATACAGGAACACGTTCACCCAAATATTTAATTGTTCCGTTGGTGACATTTCTTTTGTATTTCATACACAGGTCCTGAAGTGACAATAAATATTGTCGAAACGTCGACGCAAAATAGTTAAAATTTGTGTTATTTTTGACCGATCCTCACTAACCATCCACTAAAAAATTCATTGATTGACGGTCACTAAAAATTTAAGGACCTACTTACAGAGTTGCATTTTATTTCTTTAACCCAAGGTCATTCTTCCCTCTTTCAAATTTGCGAACTTGCCGACGATGTCATCATAAAATGGTTGTACATTAATTAATGTGCTTACTAGTTCCTTTTTAATAGAAATGTTTGATGAGTTAGTGATAAGTCTGTCCTCTGTCACTGTATTACGCAGGATCTTTTTTATTCTTTTTAAAGAAGAAAACTTCGTTTTACGGAAACCCCATTGGATGGAATAGTTACTATTAAACAAAACAGTTTACAAGCTTTTTTGAAGACGTTTGTGATTCCAGCTATAAGTTCCATAAAATTTTGTGTTTCCATTCGTTTGTACTACTTATCCTCATAAATAAGCTGTAAATCATTTTTAAATCTTTCAGACTATGTAAGATCTATAAACAGAATTTTAAGGTTTTTAGGTTTACCGGCGCGGCGTGTGTAAGATTTTGTCTGTAACCAGGTGTAGGCTAATTAGGGTTTTAAGTAAACAGATTAGGGTAACATAAACAGATAGGATAACACATTAAGTTACTTAATGCAATTATGGGAAATTTTTCAGAATACCCTATTATTTTCTAAGTACCCATGCATGTAACTAACTGATGCTTTTCCGTGAAAACGTGTTTGTTATTTGTAGTGAAAGGATTTCTAAAATTTCATAATACAAAATTTTATATTTTTCAGAAACTTGATCTAGTGTAAGTGTGACTCTTTTCTGTCAGTCATGGTATTCAGTTGGAACTATTGTTTCGAAGCAGCTACATCAAAAACTTTCACAAACGGGTCGTTAGTTCTTTTGCTGTTTATGAGTTTTTGCGTATTTCTAATTTGCGAGATACAGAAATTAATGTCAAACGACTGCTTTTGTAGCGCATCGAAGAGAGTATCCGTGGCTCCAAAAATGTAGTTAAAAACGACAACGAAAACCGTAATTTCAAAAGCATTAAATTTACTTAAGAAGTCATCACTCTGCCTAATTGACGCTTGATGGTAATTTGAATCGTTCACAGTTTTAATGAATACTTCTTTTAACGAATCTCACACGTTATATATAGTACTCAAAATTTTGAAATTAGACGTCCACCTCGTAATAACAGGAGTAGGTATCCGTCTTCCAACGACTGTATAGACTGTGAAAGTTCGCTTAGCAGAACTGTGTAAAAAACAGGGTAAACTGTTAACAGTTATATTTGCAAAAAATATCCAGCACTTTGAAATGCTGCTGCAATATTGTTGTAGCAATAAATTCAAACGATGCGCCATGCAATGTACAAATACTGCTTGTGGCGCTATTCTTTGATTTTCGCCTGAAGACCATCTGATTCCCCTGACATAACGCTAGCACCATTAAAACAATGGGCAATAAATTTTGATTTATAGTCAAATTTTTCGCGGGACCTTGACACAACGTTAAACAATGTTTAGGTAGTCCGACTGGAACTAACAACACAAAATCCCAAAAATCTTTCCACCAGCTTTCCTCTGGCAATAATATATCTAATTATGATGCTACATTGAGATTTGTGGAAAACGTCTGTAGAATCATCCACTCGAATAGACATAGTGTACAATCTTCTATTTCCTTTTTTCGTCGTGCCCATCACTATGTTGTGAAATGCAGTTAATTATTTAATTTTGAATGGTCTTAGAATTGCCAGCAAAGACGGGTACGATTTTTCTATAGTAATCTTCAGTACCTGCAGACTTTATCGATATGAAGGTTTCTAACAGCTCTTAAAAAGTTTTCGCGATTTATAGATGATAAATCTTTGTGATGACCGCCAAATGCTATGTATTGTTTACCCAAGTAGGTACAGCTACCGGGCATAGCTGTGCGCCTGAGTTCCATCATTACCCCCTGTATAGACAAGGTACTGTAATGACAAGGTCGCGAAGGTACCGGTTCCGTCCGCTCTCACTGTACTAATCAGCTCGAAAACATCGCTTTGCCTACAGTGACCAGCCCTCGACGCGATGTCTCATCTCACCTGACTTATATTTGTTTTCCTGGTGCACAAATTGAATTGGTTTTATTTAATTGTGCTTATGTTCACAATAACTTAGGCTTCCCAAGTGCGTTCATTACACATTTTTATTATCTTTTTTAAACATTTTAAATGTGTGACTTATTTTGACAAATACTTTTTTAATGTCATAAAATTAAATAAATAGCTTGAACTTGAGTAGTTAATCAAATGATTTATCTGTTTTTTCCGTAGGAAAGATAATAGAATATTCACCATCTGTGAACGCCTCACGCAATTCTTTTTTATGTTAGATTTATGAAAATCTTTGGTTTGACTAATTTTTCTCAATTTTAAAACTAGTAATAACTAATAAATTAATTATGATAATAATAACAAAATGAAAATAATAAGCAAATTAAACACTTTTTTGAACAACCATCAACGGATTATTATTATTTTTTGTCAATCAAACAAGAAAAAAATACACAAAGATAAGTATGAGGAAGCAAAAACATATGTTGCGAAATTCAAGTGTCCCTTGTATAAGATTATTGTGTGTCCAAGCAGCCATGCGCTCTGAAGGATTAAGTGACCCTCGCACCTCCACTCACACACACACACACACACACGTGCAGCCCGGCCTACCTGCCGCTACGGGCCGGGCTGCGCGCGTGTGTGTGAGTGCGCGTGGGGGTGCGAGGGTCCCCTAATCGTTCAGGGCGCATGGCTGCTTGGACACACAATACACTATACTGTGTATACATCTGGTTGACCGATGTGCCCGGGTCTACCTGCGGCCACGGTATAATCCCTTCCCGCCTCGGACTGGGCTGCAGCTCTCTCGGCAATGAGTCACCTATTGGTTATGTTCCTACGAGGCTACACTTTTTTTTACAAAGCATAATTTTATATTTTTTAATAAATATTTGGAACCTACTAAAAAAATAATGAAAAATGATACCAAACTCGACTATGGTATCATAACATTTAATATGATTATGGCAACATGGGGTTTAAGGTTATAAGGCTCCCGCCCTACCATTGTCATTATAACCCAATTGAAATGGTATGGGGACACTTGAAGCGACATGTAACATCACGGAACACGACATTCAAGTTGAAAGACGTACAAAAACTGTTCCTGGAGGCGGTGAACTCGTATCCCCCCGATACGTGGAAAAATGTGTCGATCATGTTCAGAAAGAAATGGACAATGATTGGCTAAGTGAAGGCCTCGATGACAGCAGTGTGCAGGAGCTCATAATAAGTCTGGCCCCAGGGGACTCGGACGAAGATGACAGCAAGTGGGACAGTGAGGAGGAAGACGACTTGGGAGTATCTCAGCTTGAATAAGTAAGTTATTTTAATTTGATAAAACGTATTATTTTAATTCAGCAAAACGTATTAAAAAAGCTAGAAAATTGGTTCACTAACATTTATTGTTATGTTAGTTTGTGTATGCTAAAGTTAAAATCTTTATTTTTTTCTTGCAGAGGGGACACGGATATCATTAGAATGAATCGATCAGAAGTTATTTTGCATCACTGAAGATTTGTTAATTAAGACTCATATAGTATTTTAATTGTATAATTGTTCTTTTGATTGTTACTGTAATTGTTACTTTAAAAATTCTATCTCAGTTTTTATTTTTCAAAGATTGCCTATAGAACGTTTAATTAGTCAACTGTTATTTAAATTTACACTAATGCTTAATAAAACATTGTACAGTCAATGTTTGTGTCTTTTTCCAATAGTTTTCCAAGCATATTCCAAATACTGTATTCATAAACAAACGTAAAATTATGTATGTAATTATTTAAAATGTTTGACAAAGTCAGTGGACAAAAATAGATTTCATAATTAGCCTATTCATTCGTAGTCCTTCAGTCTTTCGACTGGTTTGTACCCTCCCCGCATATACCCGTGGTGCGTGTGGTACTGAGTCTCTCACAGGTATATGGGACCTACAGTTTAACGCCGGATCCGAACGGCATAATTAGCCTATATTAGGGTTAATTTTAAAACATAATATAGTCGAGTTTGGTATCATTTTTCATTATTTTTTTAGTAGGTTCCAAATATTTATTAAAAAAATATAAAATTATGCTTTGTAAAAAAAAAGTGTAGCCTCGTAGGAACATAACCAGTAGGTGACTCATTGCCGAGACAGCTGCAGCCCAGTCCGAGGCGGGAAGGGATTATACCGTGGCCGCAGGTAGACCCGGGCCCATCGGTCAACCAAATGTATACACAGTATAATATATTCAGTCACAGTCACCATCAGAGCTGTTGCTGTCCGTGTCGGGGCTGTCTGAAGAGCTATTGTTATCAAGGTCGATGATGAAGGACTCCACAAAATTGTCTATATTTGGTCCCTGCGACGCATAATACTCTTCCACTTCTTGAACGTGTTTTATTTTAGGTTTCTACTCTTCAGGTCCCACTACAGTAAACTTTTCCTCACACAATCTTCTCACTTCGTTTAGACTGAACGAAATGTTCTGTCTTGCGACAAATCCTTTTACATTAGCCCAAATTAGTTCGATAGGGTTGAGGTCGGGATGATAGGGCAGGAGGCGTAACGCTTCATGCACTTCATTTTACAAAATGCCGTTCAAAACACATATTTTGAATTGCCTCTTATACAATTTAATGAGTTTGTAAAGCTGCGATTTCAGCATGGGTTCTGAACAAGGAATCCCCTTTCCAATCAACCATTGCTTCATCTCATCTTTCTTACTATTTGTTGTGGGTGCTTTTTCTACTTCAATGTTATGATAAAGGGCGTTATCAATCATAAGCACTGATTGAGGTTCTAATTTTGGAAGCAGCTTTTTAGGTATCCACTTCATATTGTCTGCCATATCCACTTCGTATTCCAAGACAATGTAGTTTTCCTTATTCATATTTTTATGATAGTCTCGTGAATAAGACGACGCTTTCCACTTTCCACATAGTTGCTGTACCAGAAATGAAACCTTTTTTCCCTCCAGCATGTATAGTAATCATACGACCTCCTTTAGAAATCAGAGAATGAATGCCTTGGCTGGAATCGTTTGACCATATTTTTCGACTTACATGAGAAGAACGAATGTATGTTTCTTTCATATAAATGATAGGACGGCCAGTGGCGGCGCTAACGAAACGGGGGCCCCCCCGCGAAACTAATTAGGGGGCCCTATAAAAATGGTTAAATTTTGTATACGTAATAGGGGAAAACACTCAAATGAGTTTCTATTTACGTGTGTTTCACAACAATGGTTTGTGAATACTTTCTCGTCTATCACAAAGCGTTTGCAATTTTACAAAGGATGTTTTACACGTACACAAACTCTTAAAATTCATTGTTGCTAAATAGACAAAGTTCTATACAAACTATAAAAAAACCAAAATAAAAAGAATTATTTATTTTTACGTCAAAGATCTAAATTCAGACTATGAAACAGTACCGCACACAGAGTGTTAAAAATTTATTATTTAAAAACGAATATCAAAGTAACATTCTAGCTTTTTTCAAACATTTAAATTAGTTTGTAACTGAATTTGTGAAATTCTACACTTTACAATTTTCACCTTACTCAGAACATCTCAAACGTGTTTCAGGGGAGAGCTCACATTGAACATGTTAATCACTTTAATAAAAAAAAATTAACTAAATGTTTGAAATCTGAATAAAGGGAAATTACAGCTAATACGGACTAATCTCGAATAGAGTTACGTCACTAGATATTCCAACTGTACCGATTTATCCTTTCTGCAGGTTACTCCAATCTAGTGAGGAATTAAATATTTCAAAGCTTAAACAGACTTTTCAGAATTAGAAAAAAATACAAGTAACTTCAAAACTTACGGTTTTTTTAAGGTGCCTGCTTGAACTTGGGCTGCCCGCATTGCAGTACCTGCGGGTCCGTTACGTCACTGATTACGTCATGGCCTGTTTGTATGACGCTATGAACATCTGTGGCTGTACACTTATCAAGAGTGCTTGATAAGGCTCTTATTTCAATCAGGAACCGTGGTGAATCGACATTAGTTTCACATTACTTAATTCGTTCCGAGCGGTTTTAACCGCAACATCTCTATGAAAATATTGCGCTTATCAGACAGTACACATCAGTGGAACATCTCTTCCCGATATATTAAAAATTTCAGTAAAATTCCATAATCACTACACCCAGGCCTGTTTCTAATCCAATTACGTGTGTTGAAATAAGGCTTATAGAAAATTGTAGAAATAACAGAAATTACAATATTTGGTAAATAAAGTATGTATTTTAGCATTAAAAAAAATAATTACGCTTGCGCCAGAAAACGAAGACAGAACCTATTACTCCACCTTTATCTTTTCGTCTAGACCAGTGGTTTTGAACTTAGGGCCACGATTAAATTCAGAAACCTATCGGCGGGCTGCATAATAAGCGACAAATTGTCGACAAATAACCTATAACTAGAAAAGGCAATATTTAATTAAGTAAGTAGGCCTAAGTAAAAAGAGATAATTTACATTTTTGAATATCTTACTACACATATCTTTAACGGTACAAGCTTTAGATTATTATGTCAGTTTAGTAATGATTATGTGAGATAGATATTAAATATTGTATATTTACATAAAATCATCAGCGTGAAAAGTAAGGTTGATCAGTTGCCGCCACTACATCGGGAATCCCCACATCTCAGGAATTGACTTGTTTCTAATCTCAGTATGTGAAGCAGAGAAGAATCTGTGAGACGAATTCTGCTGTGGCTCTTCATTAACTTAAATATAGAGAACACGTTTTCATAGACGTATGTACTTCCAAACATCTACGTCATTTACTGTCTAAAATTTCGCAGATTTGGAAACCGCTCTTCAGGTAGAAGCTGAAAGAAATCCGGTCCGTTTCTTGTTTGGACTGTTAAAGACAATTCTCAGTTAAAATAATATTTTATTATTCACTGACTTATTAAAAATAACTAGAGTAATTATAAAATAGGTTTTCCAAGATAAGGTCGCTGGGCACATAAAAATGTATCGGGGCTCGCATGAGGCCCGCGGCCCGCTATTTGCTCTAGGGTTGTCCCTTTTGTATTTACAGGTTGACTATGACGACTCTTCTAGTCTAATAACTCCATATTTTTTGAACCGTCATTTTTGCACAGGTAAACCAGCAGTCTCTTGACTTTAATTTGGAAAAATTAACAGATTTTATTTTAAATTAACTTTATGGATTTCGTTGTCCATGACGTGTCCGTTACTTAACTAAATATAATTATTTCACTACCGACTCGGAACACAAAGCTTTTTAAGCGTAAAAACGTAAAAGTTTTACCTTATAACATGAACCTCTGAAGAAGCTTTTTAAAAGCGAAAACCGGTTCAGGTTTTAAGGTACCGGCCATATAAGGTGAATGAAACTACTGCATCTGGAAAACGGGTTCCAAAACCGCACAACTATCTTGATTTAAAATAAAAAGTCTTAGAAAAGCGAAACTCAACATAATATAAAGATTTTATTAATCTTATGTACAGACCATATAATAAATGTTGGTATAAATTTAAGTCTGAAACACTTTTATAAGTTTTTAAATCATATTAACAAAAAAATAAATCAACATTTATAGAAATAAAAAATTTAAACATCAGTACCTCCACGAGTACATACCTAAATTGGTCCAATGTAACAGAATATTATTTTGAGCCCACAGAATGATTGAGCCCAGAACGATTTTAGAGCCATTCTAATTACAGTGTTAGAATAGGGGCACTATAAGCATTAAATGTAGTTTAAACATAATGGTATAGCGCCCATGCCAACCAAAATATTAAAGCATGTCAGTTTTGGGAACTGCATAAAATAATCCCTATATAAGAAACACCCGAGACGACAAAAACAAAACAACTACGCATTTCGCATCCTTACATTAATTAGAGTAAGTTTCCTATATAAACGAGAAAAATTAATCACTAGTACAGTAAGTAGGCTATAACAAAGCACTATTTGGAAGATGTCTGAATTTCTAAAATTTATTAAATCAAATTCTTTTGAAATAAATGTTGATGCTGCTGCATCCGACGCTGATATAAAAGAGTGGAAAGCCGAGATGAAAATAAAAAAGCGTGTGAGAGAGAGTGCTCCAAGGGGCTCCAAGCTTCTTATTGTGAGGAGAGGGGTTACACCAACGCAATGTTCCCTGGCAGGGAAACATTTTACTGTCGTCAGCCAGGGATTCCCAACTTCCGCTCTGTTAATTCGCACACTCCGTGTATAAAATAGTTTTTTGTATGTAAATACATTGAACTTCTTCAAGATCCATATTTATTATATTTTACGTAAGGTATCAGTATATGTTTTTGAAAATGTGAAGAATATCTTAGTTAAAATAATTAGGCAACACACACTGCATCAACTACACGTCAGGAAATACAAATACTCTTGTTTATACAGAATTAAGTGATTACTAAGAATACATCTGAACCATTTATAAGACATTGCGTCACCAAACAATTATTGAGAAACCAATACATATCGGTTTGGGGCCCTACGTCCGTTCTGGCGCACTTCCTCTGTACTTTCCAAATGCAACATCCTGATGTTCACTTTTTGTAACAGTCTTGTATATTATTCTGTCTATTATTTTGGTAATATAATATACAGTACAACATTCTACATACGCCCATTTTCCCTCAGAAACACGTTGCCAAGAACTCACATAGTTTGTTAGCAATCCAAAAGTTCTGCTAAATATTTATAATAAATAAAACCATAATTTTTTTAAAACAATTAATTATTACAATTTGCACGCATTTCTGTATATCCAGGGGCGGATTTACCATTTTGCCGCCCGTAGGCAGTATAAATTTGCCGCACTCCCACAAAACTCTGTTGTGGGGGGGGGGGTTACGGGTTTAAACCAATCCTTCATATTTTCAGTTACTCTAAAATTTGTTCTTTATATAATATTTTCTTCTCAATTTTTCTTAATACATTTCTATAGAACAATTTACATAACGTACTAGGAAGAGTACAACACGACATTAAATTACTGTAGACGTGTTTATTCAAAAACATTTTAACTGAAGTTAAAACTTAAAACGTAGCAATTTAATACAATTTTTTTGTGCAAGTTGGTACAAAATTAAAAAGATAAAGGGAGTTGTAATAATAGTCTTTGAAATAATTTTTAAACATTACGTCGTGATTTTTGATGGGCAAAATTATTAATAACATCTGTCAGGACCATCTTCTTTAATAACTCCTACAATGGACAATATAACCAATGAATTCAAACGATCTTCTCCCATGTTCGTGCGTAGATAATTCTTTACTCTTCTGAACCACGAGAACGCTCGCTAAGCTGAGCAGTTTGAGACCGACGGTCAACGCCAAATATTTCAACGGTTGAAAACATAAACATTCGCCCGTATTACTTTTGGGCGAAAAACGATAACTGCGTTATAGTTAAAAATTAAGTGGAGATAATTTTTATATTTGTGTGTGCTTAATTGAACTGGCTTTTATACTTATAAATTTGTTTAAATCTAAAAATATCATTTCTTAACTCAAATTTTGCCGCTCCCCGAAATTTGCCGCCCCAGGCAAGTGCCTAGTCTGCCTGTGCGTAAATCCGCCCCTGTGTATATCATATAATTTGTAAAGTATTATTCTGTAGCAGTAAAAATTGAACATTTATGACCGTCTGAGCCAATATCAAAATCCGAATTATTAAACACTTCATGTGATGTAGTGGCCATGCTCTTACTGCAGTAAACAATGTTTCATAAAACGGGAGACTGAACACGTTTCATGGCCATTCAGTGTATCTTCCCCCTCCTCCATGGCTGCAGTTCATTGCAACAAAAAGCACACCGAACCCCGTGTTCGATATTAACATAATAAACGAAACCAACATTATGAATAATGTTTGTTCACCGAGTAGGCCCTACGTCTGGAGAACTGTAACACTCATTAACCCAGAACCACTTTTTTTCACCGAGCGTCAAACACGAAACAAAAAATCCGCATCTGTAAAAATTCTTGTAACACGATGGATGGTCTTTCACAAAGTATATAGAAATTCAAATTTTAGTAAACAATGACTGTACTAAGTTATGTTGGACATTTGTGTTGAAATTTTACATTTCAACTTTCGACTTTACATTTCAATAATACATTACCTATACATTTCAATAATCTCGACTTTTATCATTTTAATATTTATTGTCTGATATTTAAACATTTATTTAACACAGCCGTATAAGATCCTAATAAAAGCTATGTGAAAACAGCAAACTAATCCTAATATAATCTAATCTCTTTATAGCAATAATCGATGTAGGAAGCTTGTGGTTTATTAATACAAACATCGTTAAAATTTAATTTGCCGCGACGAAAATAAAATATACACCTACTAAATTAATAGATATTTCTGTCAGAATATTTTGCCATCACCAATAAACATTTATAAATGTTGTAACGTTACCAATATATCGCTACTAGTGGACAATTTTCTCTGTCAGCCCAGATTTCCTCAATTTCTGTGCTGATTTTAACCTACGGACCTTGCAATTTTTAAGCCGTACACTTCTTGGTATTATAAGTAACCAGAGATGTATAAATTAAATTCACTTATTGTATTCACATTTATTCGTTTTCGTCCTCTAAGTAAAATTTCAATTTTAATTTAATCAACCATATTTATATGGTCAGACGTATCTCAGGCTGGATTTGAATCTGCTATCCTAAAGTTGAGTTTCTATTGATAAAATCGGCACTGCAGCTTCAACGAAATAAAAATATTATAACATTGTCAGCGACTAATTATTTTAACTGAGATATTCTACAAATTTTCAAAAATATATACTGATGCCTTATGTAAAAAAAGTAAATATGGGTCTTCACGAAGTTCAATGTACAGGTGAAAGAAGTTTTAAGAAACTACGTATGTATTTTATACAGCAGTGTGCAAATTAAGAGGGAATCCCCGATTCGTAAAATTGTTTCCCTGGGGCTAGCGACAGCAATATTTTCCCTACCAGGGAAAGTTGTGTAGATTGGCAATGCGCAAAGTTGCCCCCCCCCCAAAATAAGAAGATGGAGGCAATCTGTTATACACTGTTTATTATTAATGCTTTTCATTTTAATCTTGGCTTTCCACTCTTTTATATCAGCCTTAGATCGTTATTAACGTTTGTTTCAAAATAATTTAATCAGTTTTTGCAACAAGTATCTGTGAACGCAATTATATGCATGAAGTAAATATCAGTTTCTCTACATTCGCATCCTACTTGTCATCCTGTTCGCATCCACATAAAACGCATTCATCACGTACGCTTCATAATAATGTTAATTACCATACAATAAATGTGTAAGGTCTTTCTTATCATAAACTAACAATCACACGCGAAAAACTATATACATAACAACACACATATTAATAACTTTGAATTATTAGGGTAAGTCCGGGATAGATGGACCATCGGTATAGACGGACCAGTCGAATATTTGGCTGGTCTGCCACAGCAGCGCTGCAGTCGGTGTCTGGAGTTGTTCTTCTTGAGTATACGGACCCACGCTTAGTTTTGCTCGTGAGTTTCATGTGTATTTTAGAAGAAAACTTCGTTTATTTCTTTTGGTGAGTTGAAAGATATTTTATACTAGATTTCTTTGTTATGTGGTTAAGTTAGTTTAAATGATTTCGACGTAAGATCAATGCTATAACTTAAGTGTATACTTGGGTACAATCTTAACCTAAAATGGCGTGCCGGTAGCGTTGTTTGTCTGAACGGGGAGCTGGTCCATCTATCCCCGACAATCGGGATAGATGGACCAGTGAAATTTGGGATAGTTGGCCCACTTAAAAAAACCTGGGATAGTCGGACCATGTCTCCTATTAGGGCTTTACTTTCTATATAAATGAAATAATACTTATAAAAAAATTATTTTAAATATAAAGGCGTATCCTGATAAGTTGGGGTTTTTTTCTGTTACAGAAAAATGCCTACTTTTTATAAAAGAAAAGGCACGTGTGGGAGAGGAGAATGGTCTGAAGACAGTTTGAAAAATGCAGTCAAAGCTGTTGAGAATAAGGAAATGGGAGTTAATGCTGCAGCAAAAGCGTTTGGCATACCGAAAACCACTTTAAAAAGGCGCCTTAAGTCACAGAGTTTTAATAAAGGTTCCATGGGGAAAAACTCATTGTTAGGAATTGAAAACGAAAAAAAATCGTTGGACATATTAAAAAATTACAATCAAGGGGGTTTACTCCAACTAGAGATTCAGTACGTTCCATGGCTTATTATTTAGCAGAAAGCCTGCAATTAAAACATAATTTTAATCATGAAACCAAACAAGCAGGCTACGACTTCTTTTTCTTCTTCTTTTCTTGTACGCAATCCTGAACTTTCCATCCGGCAATCTGAAGGGGTATCTATTGCAAGAGCGAAGGGCCTGAATAAAATAGCTGTCAAAGAGTATTTTGACCTCTTAAAAAATGTTTTGGAAGAAAATGGTCTTATAGATAAACCTGGAAACATTTTCAACATGGATGAAACAGGTTTACAACTGAACAACAAACCTGGAAAAGTAGTTGCCTTTAAAAGGTTCTAAGAATGTGACTTCTGTTACTTTGGGAGAAAAGGTTGAAACTATCTCAGTATTGACATGTGTAAATGGAGAGGGTACATTCTTGCCACCTTTTTGCATAATGAAAGGAAAGAATCTAAAGCAGGAGTTTTGTGACGGTTTGCCACCTGGTGCTGAAGTAAAAATGTCTCCAAAGTCTGGCTATGTAAATACTGATTTATTTTTTGATTGGATGAAAACCCATTTTACTCCAAGAAAACCAGCAGGAAAGGTACTCCTCCTTCTAGATGGACACACATCGCATACTAGCTGCGTTGAAATGTTGGAGTTCGCAGAAAATAATGAAATAATTTTGATGAGTATTCCTCCCCACACCAGCCATTGGCTTCAGCCATTAGATCGTGCTTTCTTTAAGTCTTTAAAAATGAACTACTATTCTGCTTGCTCCAACTACATGACCAATAATCCCTCAAGGAAGATTACCCGGCTGCAGTTTGGTACGCTTCTTAGCTTAGCTTGGGGGAAGTCAGCAAACGTAGATTTTGGAATTAGTGGTTTTAGAACCTGTGGAATCATTCCTTTTGAACCCGATGGGATACCAGACTATGCTTTTCTGTCAGAATCCACAGACTCCAGGCCTCTAGACATATCTTTTGTTTCCCAAAATGATATGACCGGTATCGCTGTTGCTGGTTCTAGTAGTTCAAGAAATGATGTCACTGTTGCTGGTCCTAATAGTTCAAGAAGTGATGTCGCTGTTGCTGGTCCTAGTAGCTCAAGAAACGATAGTAATGCTGGTACTTCAAGAAGCTATGAAGATGTTCCTGTGCCTGGATCCTCTGAACAATACGAGGATTATCTGAAAATGTAACCCCCTCGAAGTTATTGGACAAAATACATCCAGTGCCTTGTGTCAATAAAGTTCAGACTCTGAAAAGAAAGGTTCAAACTATATCAACAGTTTTCAGCTCTCCGGAAAACATAATTGCCCTTAAAAAGAAAAAAGATGAAAAAGAGTTAAAGATTAAGATAAAAGATGAAAAAGAGTTAAAGATTAAGATAAAAGAAGAAAAGAAGAAAGAAAGGGAAGAAAAGAAGAAAGACAGGGAGAAAAAGAAGAAAGACAGAGAGGAAAAGAAAAAAGGGAGGGAGAAAAAGAAGTTAGAGGGAGAAAGTGAGAATAAGAAGCAAACAACGATTAATAAAAGGAAGGGAACGCAAAAGAAGAAAGAAATTACGTCATCCTCAGAATCTGAAGATATTGATATTAATACAATTTGCAACGATAATCTTTATTAAAGTG
Organism: Magicicada septendecula; assembly: GCA_034769895.1. Taxonomy (NCBI): domain Eukaryota; kingdom Metazoa; phylum Arthropoda; class Insecta; order Hemiptera; family Cicadidae; genus Magicicada; species Magicicada septendecula. The sequence goes on from CM068367.1 coordinate 461,362,695, forward strand.
ACTGGGATGAAGATTATTGTGTATGGTGTAAAGAGAACTACAGTGAAACAAAACGAGATGAAGATTGGATTAAGTGTGTGTCATGCTCTCGCTGGACACATGAAGGCTGCACAAGATTCGAAAATAAATGCGATTACTGTGGGAAGCGAGATTCTCCGAAAGAAGATGACTGCAGAATGATTAAATGTTCTGAACCATGTGAAAATAAATTAGACTACCTATATTTTCTAAGTATATTGACTATCAAATTTACTTATCCTTTTTCAAAGAGTTTATAACTCTATACTTATCACTTTTCAAGCAGTTTATAACTTTATACTTGAAAATAAACAATGTTTATACCTTTGATAACCTGTATTTCTTGTGTTACACCCTGATTTAGTAACGTATACCAGAGGTCCATCAAACCCTAGGAGGTGGTCCATCTAACCCGAGTACCACCAGGATAGATGGACCACCGAGTAAAAAAAAGAAAAAAATCATAACTTCAAGTGTGATCAGTGTAACAGCTGAAGAGGTGCATACAATTGTTCAAGGTCATATATACATATTATAAAAATATATACCAAATCCTAGACATTGCAAAGTTTTGGAAAAAATGACTTTAAAAAAACATGGTCCAACTATCCCGGACTTACCCTATTTGAATAATTAATATTAACCTGATTTTACGATATTCAGTCTAATAACCTTCCGAAATTTTAAATTACCTTATTAAATATGAAATAAAACCTGTACACTGATAACTACAAAAGTAGATATATTTTAGTATTTTGTAAATGTTTACACGCTCTTAAAAGTTGCAGTTTTCTTTTCCTTAAAGACAAATATAAATATGATCAAAATTCAGGATTACCAAACAAAAGTAAATACAAAGAAACGAACCGTGTGCTGTATTTTGATATCCAAGTCACGTATACAACAATAAAATGCTGTTCCCTTTCCTTATCACACCTCTGCGTATGTAAGTATATTATTCTTTCAAGGTATATACATGTACTTGAACAATTCATAATTTCATGTTTATTTTCATAAATGGTAGCAAATCGGTAAATGTATTTAGGCCTAATAGCAAAAAATAGGAAGAAATGTGCGTTTTACCATATTTAGCTTAATATTTCACTTAAAAAATAACCGTTTTAGAAATATACAACATGTGACTTAAATTAGGGTTCTCAAACTATAAGATACTGGGGATCTATTTTACTTTACAAGCGCTTAAATATACACAAATTTTTCTACTTTGGTTTTAGAATTATGATTCCTCCCATTCATAGGTTCACAAAGCCATCTAACTCAAATGTTGTTAAACAAAAAATGAAATATAAGTATCAAAAAATGTAATATTGAAGTTCCAAAGTGCCGCAAAATGTGCGTTAACATCTTATTTTTAGCAAACTCGGAAACGGCGTCATTAAAAAATTACCATTTTCAGTAGGCCTACCGTGCTTTTTAATCTTTTACAGCAACCACACAATGTTCTTGATAATTCAACAATAATAGACATAAATGTTAAGTGATACTTTTATTTTTAAAGTGTTACGCGGATTTTTAGTAAAATAAGGATCCAGTTTTTAATCTCGTACAAGTTCTATACTTTCATACACAAGTTAATAATAGGCTATGCAAATTAAAAATGTTTGGGTAAACAAATAAACATTTCTTAACAGAAAGGATCTAATCTAAAGTACAATTTTTATATGTATTTCATTTTTAAAACGAGCGAAGCGAGTTCTCAGTTTTAACTCGACCGTTTGTCATTTGTTTGTCTGTCTGTCTATACAACTGTCTATTTGGAGTATGTTTCACGATAACTTTTGAACGCATAAACCGATTTTCGTAAAACTTAGCATGTGTGTCCATACTCTACAGAATCCTATTGTTTTTGAGACTGATCCCCCCAAAAATAGGGCACGAGATGAAAAAATATGAAGGGGTCAAAATTGTGAAAAAACGCAATAGCCAACTTGGGGTATCAAATTAAGGGAGTTTTGATCTGAATATAATGTTAATTTTTGAAAATTTCAAAATTTTTGGACATCAGGCACCAAAAAATTGGTGAAAATTTGAACAGAATCGCAAAATTTCATGTGGGGTATCAAATTAAAGAGAATTTTAACTAACATCTGAACATCTGAATGTAGTACTAAGTTTTGGGAATTTCAAAATTTTGTGACTCCAGGATCCAAAAGAGAGTCTAGAAAGTTAAAAAAAAAAAAAGTAAAAATCCAGCAGGGTGTTAAACTAAAAGGAACTGTAATCCAAATCTGAATGTTTTGAATTTTTAGTGTTTATTATATGATTGTGTGTTCTACAGTTGTTATTACTAAAGAATTAGTAAATAAATCGGAATTTTTGTAATTTTTCCCTAATCGAATAATTATCTAATACTGAAAATTATGTAAAAAGAAATGTACATCGTTCAAAATAGTGAGAGAGCTATGGAGATCAGTGATCATACTAGTTAAATTTGATTTACCATTTTTTTAGTAATACCGTATCAACTACTGAATCGTGTGAGGCTTTATCAGCGCGGGCATGCGGCTCAAAGCAGACCACGGACAGTTTTTTAGTTGCAAAATCGTTTTTAGCTTTCATGTTTTTTTTAAATTAGCAAAAAAGTTATTTTTTACGAAAAACTTCCGATCTTATAATGACGAGATTTATTTTCTTAAAGAAAAGTATTTTGGCCTTATTTACAAAAAAAAAAAAGAAAAATAAATTTTACAATTACTTGGAACATGAGTTACAGTAACCAGCGGAAGTCCAACTCGGGTAAACCTTTCTTTAAACTCTATTTTGCTCTTTTAAAATTATGTTTCCTAGCATATACCACTGTAGAAATATTTTTGAGCTAAAATCTAACGTCTTCCGAACAACACTAATGGGACAATAACAAACGTATACCAATCTGTCGACCAATGTCATTCGTCAATGTGTGCCAACACGGCTTTGGCGTACCGGAAACGTCACCATTCGCGTGACATTTCCATTTACTTTTGAACACAAATGTATCGTTTTTATACAGTAATAATAATACTTCTTACAGTTATTTGAAATTATTTATGCTCTGTACATGGATGCTTAATTTCATTCATCTGCAAAAACTATTATCTAAAAAGGCAAGCAGACATTTTGCGTTAACTACAAACCTGTCTGAGCTGTTACAGTATCTAATTTCTACACACAGTAATTTTTCTGGTAATTATGTATTGAGACAAAAGATAGGTCTACTTAATTTAAAGAAAGTCAGAATATTTTTAACACTGACATTGTTCAAATTTTGATAAAGGCATTTTCAATTGAACAGTAGATTAACTGCATCAATATTCTACGCCATACGTTTGTACAAGCCTGAATCACGTGAATAAAATTCAACAAATATAGCAATTCTAAATGAAACCAATATTTTCGTTTTTCAGACAGACTCTAAACCGCAGAAAATATAAATAACAAAGCATAACTTCCGGCTGAAAAATTTTAACCAAAATATCGCTTGTGTCTACAGGTGTCTCACGAAAGTATCTAACTACTTTCAGTTACAAATAATAGTTTTCTATTTCACTTCTGATCTTCTCTTGCCCTTCATCCTCCCTCTCCCCCCCTCTCTCTCTCTCCAAGAACTATCACTAAAGATTTAAAAAATTGAATTTTTAATTTCTGACGTTGGCAGTGCTCAACGTTCATTACATCTAGTTTAACGGTCTTAAACTTAGGTCAAAAGAAAATAAAAGTGAAATGAAAGAAAGTTAAAGTGAATGTGTCAGGCGAAAAAAGGTAGCCTACATGAAAAACTATTCACTGGCTGAAATATTAAACTGTCTCTTTCTTATTTTCTGTAAAATTTACACAAAATTTAATGTGTTCATACTGCCATTTTCTAGTTACCTTCAACATGACTTAAAAACACAAATTTCATTCTTATGACCTCACTCGACTAAAAAAATGTTTTAGTTGGAAGTACAGAATCACTCGTAAAAGAAATTGTTTTTGTATTTTGCTACTGATTAATTAAACAGTTGTTTTCCTGAAAAAAGAGAGTAAAATATATAAATTTTAGTAATTCGCTGGCTTGGGGATTGCAACACTTGCTCTAATTAGGATTTCCGCTCGTGAATTTTATAAGATAAAGTTACTACAATTATCTGTCCTCAAAACATATTTGAAGTAGCTTATGAATTCCAACAACTTTTAAGTATTGTGATTAATACATGTTCATCGTAAAACATCTAAAACATCTTCATTTAGCCAATTCTACATAAAACCTATCTATTACTTAGCAATCTCACACTCAGTACTCAACAGAAATCGAATTTGAAAATAGATAACTTAAATGTGTAAGTGGTAATTAAAAGGCTGATATGTATGCCTTCGATCACCTCAGAAATCTTAAAGGTCTTTGAAACGTAAATTTAAAACGTTTAAATTTAATCTTGCCCCTGAATATACCCAACTTGTTTATACTTAATACCACTACTCATCCCCAGGCTGTCAAGTCTGAACCACGATATTTAGACTAAATATGGTAGTCTAAGTGCCGTGGTCTGAACAACGTTATACTCTTCAGAATCAGTCGTATTGCATGAGCATTGTCATTCACTTAAATGATGTAACAGTCCCAAGTAGGCCTATAGATGCCATTATTTACTGATGATTTCAATTGTTGTTGTTTTAGTTCAGTGCCTCAATCTCAGCAAAATCAGATAATGTGTTACTTTGTGTTAATGTTTCTGTTTTATCTTATTATAATTATCATTATTGTCTTGTAATGTTAATGTATTTCCGCAGTTAAGTATGTATGTATTGTGTTTCTGTAGTCCACATTAATCACAGTGTCTTATTAAATGACAAAATTGGGTGGTAAAGTAGTGTTGAGACAGAAGTTCTACGCAAGCTATTTATGACCAGAGAAGTTACTTGTGATAGGTTCGCAATAGGTTCAAGCAAATAACAGAGAGAGAGCATATACATCTGTTAGCCCAGTTAAAAATTTTAAAAAGACGTCAGTGGGAGTTGAAATCTGCGAACTTAAATATTTTCGTGTTCTTCAGAAGAAAAATAATTGAATGACAGGTTAAAACGCACTTGGTAGTTTCAGCGGGTTATGGGAACCTGACGGGACCATCATACTACCTGCCTACTTTGAACAACCTTCGAAAGGGTCGCCTATTGTTTACTTTCATTGCACCTAAAAACCCCTACACACTATCGGACCAGACCACCGGACCGTCGGGACAAAAAGCAGTTTGGTCGTGGGTTCGAAGATGTGTAGGCGTGTCCGCGGACAAAATCTGTCGTAACGGACTGTCGGGAGGTTCGATGGGAAAACCATCGGACCACGGACCGTCCCCACCATTTTTCAGTCTGGTCGTGGAATGTGTAGCATTGTCGCGCCAAACTTCCCTAGTCGTTGCCAAACCTTCGCTGTTTGTGCTTCTGTTTCTTGTTGCATTGCTAGCGCGTGTCTTGTAGTTGAACAAAGAAGACCGTATTTCTGTCGTGATATAGCAGCACTGAATTTCATGTCTTCATATGATCTCCCAGTAGCTAAATAACGAAGTGTCACAATTAGCCTCTCTTCTGCACTCAAGGATTCCCTGAAGACCGTATTTCTTCTTTGAATAAATGGTTTCACCAAATCCAGTAAATTGATGAAACATTCCTCATCCATCCGTAAAAAATTACGAAAATCGTTTGAGTCCAGTTCTTTAAGTAAGTTTGCATGGGTGAATGTTTTCCGTTTTTGAAACAACTTCTTTGCGCACATTTTTCTCTTCTTTCGACGCTTGTCATCACTAGTTACTACTAAAGCACTTAAAGCTACACGGATGTTTTGCATTTTTGAAAGATATGGAGCCATAGCGCGACAACCTTTCCTTCACAAGATCAAACATTCGACTAGTCAGAGAAAATAGGTTCCTGTCTGAAGTTGGTCCGGTCCGAAGGTGTGTAGTCTTGACCCGACCACAGACGGTCTGGCTGTTTGGTCGTGTCTGGTGGTTCGGTCCGATAATGTGTAGGGGGCTTAAGCAAGTCGTCTATTCATACACATTTAAGAAAATCCCCAACCAACGTGCCCCCATCTAGTTCCATTTTATTTAGTCGGTGTACAGTGTTCTGTCAACATCGTGTTGTCTTGAAGCGTAGAGCTTTTAAACTACAGTATGTAATCCAGTGCCACTGCGTTTTGTTACATCAAATTTTAAGACGTAAATTGAACAGCGAGATGAATTTCAAGCGTAACTATTCAATAGTATAGATTCATTGAATAATCATGTACTGAAGAGAGGCCTTAAAAACTGTGCTGAAGACTGGAAACTTGTGAAAAAATCAACTTACTGTGTAACGTGTGGAGGAAACATGTACGGTATATTAATTACGGCCAAAATGAAAATTTGATTTACACATGTGGGGCAAAAAACTGTCAAGTGAAAAAAAATGTACGGGACAGTACTATCTTTGGACTTTCAAAGAATTCCTCCAGAGAAATTCTTGTCATGCGGTCTGGCGACTGTTTTAAATTTTAATTTTCTGTCATTACTGATTACTGTTTTCTGTTCTTTTGGATACAAGTTGGCAGTCTCAAAGGATCTAGATCGTCAAAACAAAACATAAATAATAATTTCCAGTTGTTATTTTCAAGAGATCACAACTTTCGAATGTACAGTAAAAACATTTTACACAACTTCCAATTTCAATTAAACTGAATTTAAAAAAAATTATCTGCATTTAGCATTCAGTAGAATGCGGGAACAGTACAGAAACAGAAGTCGTAACGGGCCTGCCCCCTGCCCAGAATAATACAAATCAAGACAGGTAAATCTGAGATCAAAGTTACGATATTTCATTTTTAATGTTAAATGTCACAAAATATAAACTTTTAATGTGATTTCTTTGTTCCATTCACGGATCGAAAATCTATATTGGGCCTACTTCATAATACGTAGAATAAAGTCTTTAGTCCTATATTCATCTGTTATTGCACTATGAAATGTTTAACAGCTGATATTAAACATCTGAATCACAGACTCTGTTTCAGAAGTCTTGAATGGAAGGTATCTGAAAGATACTACACCAAAGTTACTACTTATATTGTATTTGTGTAACACGCCAACAGCGAAATCTACATACGTGCGAAAGCTACAGTACACAGAAAGCAGTGTGTCAGTGACGTTCTGAGAAAGTGACCGAAACGCCGTGGTAGGAAAGTAGGTGGTGGCTACAGGAAAATACCGCAATCACCAGTATGGGAAATCCTTACGCATCGTCAAACCGCAAAATTTACATACCGGTACCGGTATTTGAAAAAATGTTTTTGTGTTTGTAATAAACTATAGGTACTCAATTGTATTATAATTTTTAAAAACATTCGGTATACCAAACATTCATTTTCAATAAATAGATGTATTGACAACCGATCGTTTTTCACATAACTAATTTCATAGTAATTCACTTTTAGGGCAATCACTGTGTTATCAAAGAACAGATGTTAAAGTTTTGAGTTTGAAATTAGTGAATATCTAAGTCAATAGTCGAGTAGGCTATAATACGAAACCAAACATTATGCGAAGGTTTGACAACGTCATTACCAGCATGTGACTATTAATATGTATTAACAGTTATGTACACAGACGACTGGTTCATCATAGTTGCAGTCCTTGTACTTGGAAATCCCATCCATTGAAGTGGTGCCGCAGTAACCAGTGGGTGGGGCGACGTGAGGTCAACCCCCTCTCCTCTCCCTCATCATTTGTTCATCTGTTGGTTTTCCTTCCGTCACATTAAATACGAAAGCAAAAATACGTTTTTGGACCATTGCCTCAAACACTAAAGTTGTTTTTGTGAAAATGAAAACTGATATATAGTGCTGTAGATAACAAGGATCGAGCAGTGGACAATTTCTACGGTGAGTACAGCCTGTCGCTGACGGCAGTCCGCAGTGTTTATTACGAATATCAGCTTACACGCATTAATAATATTATTATTGATTACTACGTATGTTAAGCTTTGTGATGTTTTTGTGCGATAACGTACTTAGTTACTGTTCACAGTATTTAAATTCTGTTGTAGTCGAAGCCAATGCATACGCTTGTTTCTAAGATAGGCTACTAATGTGCGGGTTATATAAGATACTACATGCATGACAGTTATATTCTGGATTATCATCGACTACTGTTGCATTGACTGAAAAACATAACAATTTTTAAATGAACAAAAGTAACACAGCCATTACTGAGAAATGCAGTGTTACATGCGTAACGTTCATTTTACATAACAAATTTAAATATTTTTTTTTAAAAACGTACCTATTGGTAATAACTCTGGTAACTTTCTGTAAAAATACCGTGGTTTCATCAGACCAAGAGTTTCCACAAAGTCGCATCAGAATTAATAAGCTGAAAGTCACAGTATATTTGAGCTATACCTATACCGAATTGTTATTATCAGAATGACGGGCGTGCCGTGAAGACACAAGACTACGTGCTTCCAAGTAGGCTATATAAACAATAGACAGCGTGTACTAAATTGTGTGTCTAATAACATTTAACATTGTTATTCTACTTGGTATTACGACAGATCAGTGTTCAGTATGTTAATAATACAGATGTCACGTGCTTATGACACAATTAATTTGATTAATACCCTTGTTTTGTAATGAATCGATATTTAGTTTTTCGTAATACCTACTACTGTATATTTTTTCTTGGATTTCGTTGTCCATGACGTGTCCGTTACTTAACTAAATATCACTATAGTATTGACGACTCGGAACACTAAGTTTTTTATAAGTAAAAACGTAAAACGTAAGAAACTTGCACACTATAACTAATGATTAACTGTCTGTTACAGTTTGCGAAAATGAAGTGGACTTGGCTATTGTGTCTGGCCGTTGTAGGTGCCGAACAAAGGATAATATTCGAAAACGATAATGTTACAGCCATTAGGAGTTTAGATGATTTGGATGTTCATGCGCGAGAAAGAGCTGACAAACTTCTAGCACGTGCAATAACAAGATTCACCCTTGAAGTGGAATCAGCTGCCGCCTCTGATTCCCCAGGAAGTAACATTGTGTTCTCACCTTTCTGTATAGCATCTATACTTGGTCTTGTCTTGCTTGGCTCAGGAGGTGTTACTTTTGACGAAGTTTCCAAAGTGCTAGGTGTATCCGCAGGCATTGATCTAACAGGAAGGTACGTACTTACAAATTAATACAACGAATTTGGAATATTTTATTTTTATAATTTATTACAAGTAAGTTAAATTTAGTTTAGTTTATGTTTCACTGGCACTTGTGTATACATGTATGATGTCTTCTGCTTCTACCCTTCATGTGATGTTGGTTTCATTAATCGGTCATTGCTCATTTTCAAATTGGACAGATTTTCAAATCACCTTTTTTATTCGTCTATTTTACTATGCACGCAAAACAACTAAAGGTAGTCAACTCTTACCCATTGTCAGTGTTCGCCAATGTGCGTGTGGTACAACCACTTTCTTTTGCGAAGGAATCTCTCCTCAGAAATTTATTTACGATCTTTTATTTTACATGAAAAATATATTTACATATAACTTAAGTATATTGTAATATATTTAATATTTATAATAACTTTACCTCAAGATGTTTTTTCCCTTATTTGGAACATGTTTCGGGAAATTTGTTGTTCCTATCCTCAGCCTTCTTAATTCTGAATCTTGTGGAGTACTTGTGTGTTGGTTGTCTGTTGTTATGGTTTCCTGTTGGTTTTTGGTATTTTAAACTTTTAGTATTGTGTGTGAGTGTGGTGTATATATTAGTATTTTGTGTATTTTCGATGTTGAGTGCTTTGAAAATTGTGTCATGTTTTGTATTGATTTGTAATTGTTCAGGTATTAGTTTTGTGTGTGTATATTCGTAATTTTGAAAAAAGTGATTGACCTATTCTGTGGCTTATTAATTACTGCTTTGCTAAAATGTGTATAGCATTTACAAAAATAAATAAAATGTATAAAATACTTTGAAAATATACAGTTGTCTAAATTTGAAGAAAATCATAAGCCAGTATTCAACACATCGTGAGCATAATGTCATTATCAGCAGACTGGTGAATAAATATTAAAGTGAAGTCTTAATAATTTCTATGTTTTTGTTACCATTATATGGTTGTAGGATGTTCTTTTACAAAATGGAGTTGGAGCAAATACAAATATAAATACTGGTGTATAATTAATTCTAACAGACACTGTGTCATACAAAGAAGGCAGAAATTGTGTGCTTCATTTGAAGCTTCCCCTCCCAAGCCTGAAGTTCAAAGAAGTAACTGTGAACTTGAGTGTAAATTTAAATGTTATCACACCTTAGTAACACATGATATAAACAAATACATCTTACATCTTATTACCAGGTACTTAACCTACCATTAGTGTTCCCAAACCTAACGTTTTGTATAATATCTTACACAAAGCAACAGGTTCAACAAAATTGTTTAATTACCAGATTTATTACAGGCTATTAAGCAATTTATAACATAATGATATAGCATATTTTGCAGGAACTGTCTTTTTCTGGTAAGCGACTCTGGTTTAAAGATCCTTTCTACCCACAAATCTAGAAAGAAATTCATTGTTAAATTAATCTTATAGAATATTAAAAATAAGTCATCCCTAGTGTAAGCTGGATCTGCTGAAGAAAATGGTGTAGCTTCTGATATGTAAATTTATTCCATTCTCTGTTAAAATTATTGATATAGTTCTTGGATGAGGTAGTAGAAGAAATAGAATCTGTTGGCAACAGGAATTTGCCAGTCCTACTTATGCTTGGTTTTCTGTCACTAATAATCTGATCCAAGTGACTAGTACTATACTGCTATTACAGAAGTGTTCCTTCTTGATACAGTAAAATGGAATAAAATATCGGTATGGAGAACCATACATGACTTCCATATTCTAAGATTTATATTTAAAATCATTTTCAGCCAAACAGCCAGGCTGTGTCTTACCTGCCTTTTTATTGCTGTATTAAATGAAAAATATTATATTACATTAAAATGAAAAAATTATAATTTTATTGCCTGGCAACAAAATGATTTTATTTTTAACAATTACCATTGTTTCAAAAAGTTTAAATAAATTTTCAAGTACTTTACTCTTGTTAAAACGTAAAAGGTTGCAGGTAAACTACCCCTTCCCCTTAACCGATCTTCACCAAAATCGAAAGTCATTGAGACCTCTACAATTCAGGGACGTATGGAAAAAAAGTATTTGATTCTGTTTGAATTTGCAGCTGTTATCGTTTGCCATAGAAAATACGCTTGATAAAAAAACGTTGCAGGTAAACTACCCCTTCCCCTTAACCGAGCTTCACCAAAAACAATAGGTCTTGAGTACTCTACAAATCAGGGCTGTATGCAAAACATTATTTGATTCTGTTTGAATTTGCGGCTGTTATCGTTTCCCAAAAAAAAAATTTCCCTTGATAAAAAAAAACCGTTGCAGGTAAACTACCCCTTTCCCTCAACCGAACTTCACCAAAAACAATAGGTCTTGAGAACTCTACAATTTAGGGCTGTATGCAAATAATCTTTTGATTCTGTTTGAATTTGCGGCAATTATCGTTTGCCATAGGAAATACCCTTGTTAAAACATAAAACGTTACAGGTAAACTACCCCTTTCCCTTAACCGATCTTCACCAAAATCAACAGATCTTGAGAACTCTACAATTCAGGGCTGTATGCGAAACATTATTTGATTCTGTTTGAATTTGCGGCTGTTATCGTTTGCCAAACAAACAAAATTACCCTTGCTAAAAAAAAACCGTTGCAGGTAAACTACCCCTTTCCCTCAACCGATCTTCACTAAAAACAATAGGTCGCGAGTACTCTGCAAATCAGGGCTGCATGCAAAAAATTATTTGATTCTGTTTGAATTTGCGGCAGTTATCGTTTGCCATAGAAAAAAATCTACAGACAGACAGACACACAGACAGACAGACACACACACAGACACTTTTCGGAAAACGACTTTTTTTCATGTTTTGAGTGTAGTAGAATCAGAATCTGCAATAATCTCGAACACGATTTTTTTTGCCATCACCATACTTCCATTCCTTAAGGAATATGGAAGTAAAATGTGATATTTCCCTTCTGACAAAAATGTCATACCATAATAAATTTTAGGTGAAATAACAACAACAACAACAACAACAACAACAATAATCATAATAAGAATAATAACAAAGTAATAGAACAGATATTAATAAAATGATTTATGTAATTAACATATCATTATTACATGAATAATGACTGTTGTTACTGAGTATATCAAAGTGGCGGTAATTCTGGAAGAAGTATTCCAAATTCTCATTTTATAGTAATTTCTTTCTTACAGTAATATATTGCACTACTTGTTAATTTTAATACTTAAAATTCTTAGTAATGTATCAAAATAAACAGTAGAATAAAAAAATCTAATTTTTAAAAATATTAAAACTTGTAAGAGAAAAAAAAGTTTAATACCATAAATTCTAAACAAATTAGAAGAATTTTTATACTCTTTGTGTATTCAGTTTCGTAACAAACTGAAACATGCATAAGAAAATCTCAATATGTGCATTAGATATCTCAAAAAGTCTGATAGTGTACAATAATGTGTATCAACACTGATTATATGACCATGCATTTAATATTAAAAAAAATTGTTAAACGTGGCAAGTATGTAAGGCACCATCTAAAAAAATTGATAGGCACCTGTTTTATTTCAGATTCAAATTAGGTTTGACTGTTTAAATTATGAAGTGTATATACATAGAAGCTTATTAGATCAGTGGTTATGGCACTTCATCACAAATATAGAGATCCCATTTCAATTGGACACCACTGTAAAGTCAAGATGGTTTCTGAGATCACAACTTATGGGAGAGGTTTTTCATTTGTATAACAGATTTCTATCTTGGAGTTCACACAATTTATTAATACCTTTCAAAATTAGCCTTCACAAATGCCACTTTTATTGAATGTTAAATAACTTAGTGTGAAAACTTTCATTTTTTTATTTATGATGATGGCTCAAAGTAACTAGTGACTTATTCATACTAGACAAAATATTACTAGAAATAGCTTCACCAAAAGTAAGTTAAAAAGAAACTGTTATGGGTCAAAGTATTGCCAAACTTACATTTAGCATAGTGAAACTCAAATATAAATAATAAAATGTTATAATTTTTAAAAGAAATAAAACTTATAGGTTTAAAAATGTTAAATATTATTTTAGCAGGAAGTTAAGTGTCACATTAATTAGTATGGCACCCCAAAGACACACTACATGTACTAATTGCATACACATATGTATTTTCGATTAAGAGGAACCAAGAAAACTTGTTGTGATATCTGATTATTTTTGAAATAAGAAGATATTTGGCACTATGTTAAACTTGTTGTGATATCTGATTATTTTTGAAATAAGAAGATATTTGGCACTATGTTATCCACTATGTTAAGTGGATAAAATATGAAGCTCATAATTATTAAAATTTTGTTATTAATATTTTTTACTTATTTCTTCTTCTTCTTCTTCTTCTTCTTCTTCTTCTTCTTCTTCTTCTTCTTCTTCTTCTTCTTCTTCTTCTTCTTCTTCTTCTTCTGGAACTCTACAGGCCGGGATGTTTCTATTTAGCACTTGCTTGGGCAGTCTCTCCCGTGGCATTCTCTCCACATGTTCTGGCCAGCTTATCCAGCTTGCCTTTTTGAAGCGCACTATATCTTCCCGCTGTAATATTTCACCAATTTCAGCATTTCAAAGGCACCTCCGTTCTCCTGCTTCCATTATTGGGCCGTAATATTTCTCACTATTTTCCTTTCAAATAATCTCAACAAGTTTATTGATACAGCCATGAGTGGCCATGCTTCAGCTCCGTAAGTCACGACTGGTCTGATCAAGTTTTTGTACATTTTCATTTTTGTTTTACGAGACAGAAGCTTGGACTTGAGAAGATCAAGATTTCCATAATATGCTCTAATTCCAGCCACGATTCTTCTATTTATTTCTTGTGAAATTTTGTTCTCCTTATTGAGTTCTGTTCCAAGATATACAAACCTAAAAGATTTTTACACCACTAAAAGTGTAATTATCTAGTTCTAAGTTATGGGACTTCCTTCTTGCCTGTGCTGCTGTCATTTTCATATATTGCGTTTTTACTTATTTAAATGTTTTCATTAAATTATTTTCTGATAACACTTTTGAATGGCAATAAATTTTAACTTTATTTTACACATGCACAATTACTGAGAAACATTTACTCTATATCCTGTCTTGTCTAAGAGGATGTCTTTGGCATGAAGGTAATTGTTATAAGACTGATGAGTTAAATAATTTAGACAAGTTCACAAAAAATGTATAAGTAATATTATTACTTCCATATTCCTTAAGGAATGGAAGTATGGTGATGGCAAAAAAAATCGTGTTCGAGATTATTGCAGATTCTGATTCTACTACACTCAAAACATGAAAAAAAGTCGTTTTCCGAAAAGTGTCTGTGTGTGTGTCTGTCTGTCTATCTATCTGTAGATTTTTTTTCTATGGCAAACGATAACTGCCACAAATTCAAACAGAATCAAATAATTTTTTGCATACAGCCCTGATTTGTAGAGTACTCGCGACCTATTGTTTTTGGTGAAGATCGGTTGAGGGAAAGGGGTAGTTTACCTGCAACGGTTTTTTTTATCAAGGGAAATTTTTTTTTTTGGCAAACGATAACAGCCGCAAATTCAAACAGAATCAAATACTTTTTCGCATGCAGCCCTGAATTGTAGAGTTCTCAAGACCTATTGTTTTTGGTGAAGATCGGTTAAGGGAAAGGGGTAGTTTACCTGTAACATTTTATGTTTTAACAAGGGTATTTCCTATGGCAAACGATAACAGCCGCAAATTCAAACAGAATCAAAAGATTATTTGCATACAGCCCTAAATTGTAGAGTTCTCAAGACCTATTGTTTTTGGTGAAGATCGGTTAAGGGAAAGGGGTAGTTTACCTACAACGTTTTTTTAACAAGGGTATTTTCTATGGCAAACGATAACAGCCGCAAGTTCAAACAGAATCAAATAATTTTTTGCATACGTCCCTGAATTGTAGAGGTCTCAAGGACTTTCGATTTTGGTGAAGATCGGTTAAGGGGAAGGGGTAGTTTACCTGCAACCTTTTACGTTTTAACAAGAGTAAAGTACTTGAAAATTTATTTAAACTTTTTGAAACAATGGTAATTGTTGAAAATAAAATAATTTTGTTGCCAGGTAACAAAAATAAAGTCATTTTGATTATAAAATATAAATATTTACAAGAAAAGAATTTTCAGTTTTCAAAATTTAAATATATTTTTATAAAACAATGGGTTCTTCATTGAGGTGGGGACTTGACGACAGTGACAGGGCTTTCCACCAAATTCAGCAGAGTGACAGGTAGGCCCAACTCTGATTGGCTCCTCAGATTTCCCCAGCGTTAGTAGGTTCTATGAAAATATTTTATTTTAAAAATGATTTTAAATATAAATCTTAGATATGTTTTATAAATCTCATGTTCTATGTTTTAACATGGGTAATTTTTTATATGACGAACCATAACTGCCGTAAATTCAAACAGAATCAAATAATTTTTTACATATGTGCCTGAGCTATAGAGAACTCAATGTCTGTTGATTTTGGTGAAGATCGGTTACGGGGAAAGGGCAGTTTACTTGAAACATTTTTTGTTGTAACATGAGTAAAGTACTTAATTTTGATAAAGTATCCTGATAAGATCTTAATAATCCACTGTAGAAACGTAGATGAAATATCTATAAATGAAGAGGCTAGTTGAACGGGCTGGGGGTAATTTTCTATAAATCAAAATTATAGTTGAAGGGGGAGGGGATAATTTTTTTTTATATGTGTACTACGTTATTGGCAACAAAGAAGTATTTTTTTGTTAAAATTCCTTCCCTGGCTGTTTGGCTGAAAATGATTTTAAATATAAATCTTAGAATATGGAAGTCATGTATGGTTCTCCATACCGATATTTTTTATAACAGGTGGTTCTATTTTATCACCATTTAATCAGTTATTAATTTTTATTAGGAGAATTTAAAATTTCTTTAATAATTTGAAATTGGTAGTCATAATCATGACTAACATGATTATCAGAGATGTAATCAAAATCTGAAAAAAATGTAACTAAACCCTATGTTACTTGTTTTAATGAACCTGATGTTTGTACTACTTGCCTTTTCTTGAGTGGCACATTATAACTCGAGAGATGGCTATGACTCTGCAGTAAAGTTTTCTGAAATAACAGTTTCATTGGTTCAATAAGTATTAATAGTTCATATGTATTAAGCTATAAGCTTGCAGTCAGATTAATAATCTTACTATTATTTTGTCTGTTAATGGCAGAACAATAATGTGTACAAACAAAGTAATACAATTAATGCAATACTGAAACTAAGAAATTAATTTCAGTAATGAAACTAAAAGACTACAGTAATGCAAGTACGGTATATCAAATATAAATTAAGTCAAACTAAGTGCTTGTTAGTGCCATTGCTTGTTTTTATGATTTGTTTATTAACATGGGCTAGATTGCCTAAAAACATGAGTTATGTGTCCCTAACTAACATAAATATACAGTGTTATGTATGATTTGATAGTTATAAAGTTTGAATAAGACTAAGTATCTTTAATGAACCACATTTAAATACACATTTACATTTTTGTCAGTGAGCACTGCATAAATATTTGTGTGTGTTAATTCTGGAAGCAAAATATAAAGATACGCATGTGTCTTTTTTTGTCATAGAAGTGAATTAGTGCATGAAGAGCTGCAGTCAGTCATTAAAAAACTAGAGAAACAGCAAGAGCTAACAAACAATGGTTCACGTATTTCAATGGCTTCTGCAGTATTTGTTCAAGAAGGATATTCAATCAGAGAAACATATGTTAATGCCTCTAAAGAAATTTATGGAAGTGAGGTATTTACAGTTGACTTCAAATACAATGCTGAATCTGGGAAAGAAAAAATAAACAAGTAAGTGTGTCTCAGACTAAATATTGCAGTAAATAAGACTTATTAATTTGTTTGTAGTTGTGTCAGTTTATCAAATGTATCTGGGTTTTAGTAATATTTTGGATAGTATGTTACAGAACTTGAAATCTTTAGTGCAGTATTAATTCTTAACCAATCACTTAGTCTATGCTGAGAAAATTATGGTCACATATTGTGATGTCTTTGTGCCCAGTTCTGGCTTTATAATTATAAATGCCACTTGTCAAATAACCGTATCTCCAAACATTTGAAATAAAGTACACTATTTGTTAAAGCAAAATATATGTAAGGGTATTTTTCAAAACCTGGCAGTATGTAGTTGTCATTTTATGTTAGAATAAAAGGTGTCTATATTCAACAGTATCAAATTAATGACTATGTAGAACTTCCTCAAGGTGACATTCCTTAGTTGCAGTACTCATATTTTTATAATATTGTAAATTTTCATACAGAGGACTGAAAATATTAATTTGGTTTTATATGAGCAAGGAGTTCATAGTAGTTTTTTGATGATATGAGAAAAATAATACAGAAAATTACAGAAAAATGATCTGCCAGTCTTGTAATGGCTGTTGTTTATAGTATAGAAATGGTGTGTAAGAAATGTTCATAAGTATAGAAGTCCTTTATCTATATATATATATGTCATCACTCAGTAACAAACCTTTGGCTCATTTTGCGAATTATTTGTGAACTGATAACTCAGTACCAGTACTGTTTTAGATTTATCAACAAGAACTATGAATTGAAAAAATGGTAACATATTAGGAATTACTTTTAACTGTATAATCAAATTTTTCTATTTTATAACACTGCCTTAAAGTGTCTAGAGTTCTATCAGGCAAATTTAAAAAGTATTCTTGTCTTGGTAAATTGCCAGTGACACAATAACCACTGTACATATAGCATATGCATCTTCCTGTAGAAACCAACTGGTGTGACGGTCAACTAAACAATTTGTTGGATTTCAGTTTATTATTAACTTACACACAGTAATTAACATGCCCTATAAACTGCAAAATAATTAAAATAGACAGATCTTAAAGACTCTGTATTAATACATTTTAAGGATAATTATATAATACATACATTATATTTTGGATAGTAAACAGTTTTTTACAAATATAGATGTTTAGTGTATATAAATGGAATTGGCAATTAATTATTTAATTGTGTTTGCCGTGCCCCACGATCTTGGAGCGCCATTTATATTTAATGCAATTATGCTAATTATTATGAATTATTAAATCATCCAATTATAAATTAATGAATTGGGTCTAATTAAATTCGTATGCTATTTATGTTTAACTAAATGGGGTTGTAATTGACATTTATAAAGCCCCACTTTCCTTGGGTATCATTTATATTCAACACACATATGGAAAAGTAAATTATATTTGTCGGATTTGACTCAATATAATTATCAAATCAATATGATTTACATGAGCATGTTAATCTGACATTTCAATGGTCGATTTGGGTGTGTCCATTGATAATTAGCATAACTCTGAGACTCTTTATAAGTTACAAGATGAAATCACTTGGAACGTGATAAATTAATTGTCAAGGTTAATCGCAATAATGAACGCAAGATATATGTATATAGGTAATAATTACTTATTTATTATATCATTGATTAAGTAAATTACTGAACCACAAATGAAATTATGTCCTGCAAATACATAACAAAACACATAATAACAAAATCACAATAATATTCGTTCGTTGTTTCCTGAAAAACAAGTCATATAGTACAATCAAATACAACACAATAATATACATATACAAACAATAAGCAATCAAATATATTTTATCCCTAGCTAAATGCATTCATTATGCTCAGATGAATGACTTTAATATTAATATTATTAGATTTATGATTATATAGATTTACAGAAATCTCTCGGGAGTAGCTCTTTGAAAAGAAGAGACAGTGCAGCAGTATGTATCAACTAGCATTTAAGAAACATAAAGACTTATCTTGCAAAAGGCTTATCCACAAATTCCATCGGTGTAAGATGACATCCGCTGGTGCATTCCTTATACATCGTAATCTATGTTGATCAAAGAACACTTCACTTTCACTTCACTGAATTTTCCCACTCTCATTATGTATAGTGTGGTGTTGGACTCTCCGCTGGCGTTAAGTGTTTTATGGCTTCAAGTGTTAAGATGCAATCATCGTCATTGAAGTGGTTTGCTTTTAGAGTTTGCTGTGTGCGTGTTCATGTAGCTAACTATTTCGTCTACCTTGGACGTAATGTATGCAATGTGTGTAATAGTGTTCGTGTTAATTCACTCAGTTCAGATGCCCAAAATTGAGAATCATGGTTGAATAGTGTCTGAAATCGTCACCCACTGTTTTACTCTCGGATTGTTACTCACTCGTATTGCATTATGTTGTGTGTCGGTCGTAGTTTAGAGTCACGTATACACTGGTATTTAACGATAGTTATGTCTATTCGCACTGTTGATTATCAGTAACTCATATAAACTATCGAACATACGTTTTGTAGAATTGCGATTGAATTGAATGTCTAAGTTCACTTAAGACCGCGACTTGGTTACAATTCCACTGATTGATTAACCGAGTTAAAAGTTGAGTAAGTCGCGTAAACTATTTCAATTACTCATATTACTACTCCATTACTACCGTTATTCAATTACTCTTTTACTACTACTGTATTATTTCCGTCTTACTGCTATTATTACTGGGCTCCGCGTCCTCGTAAACAGTTTTTATTAATCATTCTCTACCAGAAGGCAATTTCCTCATCTCTACGCCTTCGGCCGTTGTTGATAGGTTCCTAAATTCCTACCACCTTGTAGATTTTTGTCATCGGTTTCCTGATTCATCATTTAAGTCGTTACTACTCTCTCCACCAGTTCCTTAGGAAGATGCCAAACGCTGGTTGGTCGTCGACATCCCCGGAATATTCCAGCGATGAACATTGTGCTGATTCTCAGAAACTAGAGTAATTCACCGCGTGTCTATCAACATTTGTTTCCACATTGTCGAGGCACTCTGATATAGCTTTTGTTAAGAGTCTGCAGCGTCTTGGTCAATTGTTCATTTACCCTTCGCTCGTTCCGCCAATTATCAACTCTTCGTTGGGTGTCATCCCTGGACGGGTCCCACGCTTTCTAGTTGTAAATCTGGCTGAACGTCAGGGCGTGTTTTCATGCTGGGCTGTGTGTATCTCTAGTATTCATTGAATATCCGTTCTATTGTCTACATATTTGTCAAGATTTCTCTGCACCCTTTGTTACTGGGTGTAGCGTTCATACATGTGCTCGTTACAATTCAACCTACAGCATGTGTTCCATTTCACTTCTGCGTAACCAGGCTACTGGACTATGCCTTTTTTGTCTTGGTTTGTTTGGCGCTTTAAATCGTAGCTAACTTCGTGCTGTCAATGACGTACCCTATTTTCTATTGTAGCGTGTACTCAGGCGTTTTTCTCATTGTCTTCCCACTGGCGTCGGGTCTGACGTGTCCCTAATTCGTTCTTATTTACGACTCGGGCCTGGGTTTGTCAACTCGAGTGTGTGAGCGTGCCACTTGATCAAGAAATTATAAATTTTTTAAAATTTTGATGACTATATTGTCCCCAAATTGGATTGGATGTTGGATTAACAGGAGACATCTGATCCAATTTCTGCGCTCTGTCCCAGTCGTGGACATCTGCCTTGGAATGGACATGGTTGGATGACCTATATCTCTCATATGGTGCAATTAATAGTTATTCCCTATCTTGGGGTCTTACATGATTATATGAATTTATTGCTGCCCATCTGAGTGAAATGAACGCATTTTTTACATTCTATCCGTCTATATGTGGATTATACAATATTATTTCATGTAAATAATTGAACTAAGATATTTACATCTACTCATTAGACAGTTTGTTTCGTTATTGTCTACATTCTTTCATTATACATATATAACATAATAAATTATCTGAAGGTTAGCTAGCAATTAAATCAATTGATCATACATCGATGAATCATATAACAACAAAATACTTTTAATTCACTACTAGTGTCTCATGACTATAGTTGCTAAACAAATAAATACATACATAAGATTAACTTGTGACACATATTATAAATGATTACCTTAATAAATGAAATATGCATAATAAATAAACAATTAAGGATTCATCATACCTCATGATGTATACCTAGACGCTTATTCCTAAAGTTACCAAACGATTGCCTCATATTTAATTTATTAATTGCATAAGCAAATTACTCGATTCACTACATCTTTATCAAGTTATTATTTCACAATTATTTAATGTCCTGTATCATTGTATCATAATGTCCCTTTGATACATGGTACACGTTATCAAATTACTCTATACACATTGATGTTTAGGTACCTAATTAACATTGTAAATAATGAATACATCGTGATCACAAACACAATTGACATTGAAGTTTGAATTAAACACAGTATAGTAAAACTTACATCATTCTTTGGCTAGCTGGACTGGTCTCGCGAGCAAATTACCTGATTTATGTATTCCACTTTGTAGTCATCTAGCAGCCGGAGTCATTATTACTCTCTTGTATAATCTGTACCTCTTTCGCCTGCTCATTCCACGAGCTCGTATGTGGCTTCATTTTAATTTCATTCATTAATCTTCATTCATCAATATTCATATCTATTTATTTTCTTTGGTTTATGTATTCTCACACAACCAATCATATTTAATGTATTTTACTCAATACTATCTAACTTAATCATTAAATTTTCAGACATTCTTAAGATCGTCTTCTTAACACGTTTTCATTTATTCATTCTTAAATTCTATTTGTGGAGACATAGTTGCATGTCCTGTTAATATAGTGCAGTTACTTGCGCACGCATTTTATTTGTAAATAGTAAGGGTATTTGACCTAGATAAAGTCGTTACACACTTACTTTCCAGTCGGTTAGTCGTCTCGATAACGCTGGTACAAAGCGTCCTACACTTCACACTTCCAAGATTTATAACCTTTCTCTGTCTCTTTCTATGAGAGTGAGTAAAAAATGTGTCACACCGTCCCTTCTGACAACCTTCCTCAGGCATATACGCGTTAAACTGCTCCTCTCTCCTTTTGTGAGGGTGTGTTGGAAATATTTCGCACCCTCGCCTTAGACAACTTTTCCCAGCCGTACTACCATTATTTACGTACGCATTGAGTAATTTTTGCCGTTTCTTCCAACTCCTCTTACCACTGCGCCCGTCCACTTTCACTTTTCTATCCGTACGTTTACGTATTATTATTTTGTTTTCTAGATTCCTAAGAAATCTTACCTCGAGCGCTTGGACTCTTCTTTCAGCACTATTACGACCTTTTACAACATTTTTAAGTCGTCTAGTAAAATTCGTTCTTCTCCTTTTCTCATAACATTTCTTGCCCAGGACGAATATGCATACAGATCTGGTAGGTCCTTCCGCTTCACATCATCCATGGCTTGCTTAAATTTGCATTCAGCTTTATAACATGCAGTGTTCATTTCAACTTTGAACTTTCCTTTCATGCTTCTTATTGATGCAGCTCGACTACTTAGTCGATCTATGCCTGTTCCACAAGCTGGATACTTCATCATAGGATTCACTGATGCAGTATCTATCCTCGTGTTAATTAATTTGTACTTTTTACGCATTCTACTTGATGGTAGTAAATTTTTACTATCTCTATCCATGCCTGGATAATCATCTTCCGACATCGTCAGATACAAAGAAACAAAGTCATTTCTCTTCTTAATCCACTTGTTTCTTGGATTGTTCCTGACATTTACGTTAGATTCCACAGTTGCTAATTTCTCAGTAGCTGACACGTCTGTAAAATCAACAGTGTTATCAGTATCTTGTACTTTCTGTACATCTTCGTAATTCTTATTCACATCTTCTTCCTGCTTCTTCTGGACTTCGCTTCTGTCCACGTTCCAGGTACTCTTGTATTCACGTATTTCCGTGCGAAACAGCATAAACTGCTCATTCATATTTTGCGTAATTTCTTCTGTATAACTATCAAAATTTTCGTTAAGTTTGTCGAGTTTTTCTGCAACATTCTCGAATATCTCATTTTGCTTGGCAAACATCTTGTCAAGTTGTCTCTTGTTTTCTTCAAACATCTCACTCATGAAGTACATCAGCGACTGCAATGTGACTTGTTGTTGTTGTTGTTGTTGGGAACTCGGTCCCTGCGCTCTGACCTCTGATGTCTCCTCAGTCATGTTCGGTTTGACCATTGAGTTTTCTTCTCCGTTGTCAGGTACACCTAACTGGTTGTTGATGTCGAAGTTCATGCTATCAGAACTATTGCTAGATATTTTAGCTTTACTCCTTGTTAACATCCAGTCACCAGTCAAGCTAACCTTACACTATAAATATCTTATTGTATTATATTATTTTACTTAATCTAATTACAACTACTGCCTGCTCTCTTTTGCCATGCGATGGGCGCCATTTATATTTAGTGTATATAAATGGAATTGGCAATTAATTATTTAATTGTGTTTGCCGTGCCCCACGATCTTGGAGCGCCATTTATATTTAATGCAATTATGCTAATTATTATGAATTATTAAATCATCCAATTATAAGTTAATGAATTGGGTCTAATTAAATTCGTATGCTATTTATGTTTAACTAAATGGGGTTGTAATTGACATTTATAAAGCCCCACTTTCCTTGGGTATCATTTGTATTTAACACACATATGGAAAAGTAAATTATATTTGTCGGATTTGACTCAATATAATTATCAAATCAATATGATTTACATGAGCATGTTAATCTGACATTTCAATGGTCGATTTGGGTGTGTCCATTGATAATTAGCATAACTCTGAGACTCTTTATAAGTTACAAGATGAAATCACTTGGAACGTGATAAATTAATTGTCAAGGTCAATCGCAATAATGAACGCAAGATATATGTATATAGGTAATAATTACTTATTTATTATATCATTGATTAAGTAAATTACTGAACCACAAATGAAATTATGTCCTGCAAATACATAACAAAACACATAATAACAAAATCACAATAATATTTGTTCGTTGTTTCCTGAAAAACAAGACATATAGTACAATCAAATACAACACAATAATATACATATACAAACAATAAGCAATCAAATATATTTTATCCCTAGCTAAATGCGTTCATTATGCTCAGATGAATGACTTTAATATTAATATTATTAGATTTATGATTATATAGATTTACAGAAATCTCTCGGGAGTAGCTCTTTGAAAAGAAGAGACAGTGCAGCAGTATGTATCAACTAGCATTTAAGAAACATAAAGACTTATCTTGCAAAAGGCTTATCCACAAATTCCATCGGTGTAAGATGACATCCGCTGGTGCATTCCTTATACATCGTAATCTATGTTGATCAAAGAACACTTCACTTTCACTTCACTGAATTTTCCCACTCTCGTTATGTATAGTGTGGTGTTGGACTCTCCGCTGGCGTTAAGTGTTTTATGGCTTCAAGTGTTAAGATGCAATCATCGTCATTGAAGTGGTTTGCTTTTAGAGTTTGCTGTGTGCGTGTTCATGTAGCTAACTATTTCGTCTACCTTGGACGTAATGTATGCAATGTGCGTAATAGTGTTCGTGTTAATTCACTCAGTTCAGATGCCCAAAATTGAGAATCATTATGGTTGAATAGTGTCTGAAATCGTCACCCACTGTTTTACTCTCGGATTGTTACTCACTCGTATTGCATTATGTTGTGTGTCGGTCGTAGTGTAGAGTCACGTATACACTGGTATTTAACGATAGTTATGTCTATTCGCACTGTTGATTATCGGTAACTCATATAAACTATCGAACATACGTTTTGTAGAATTGCGATTGAATTGAATGTCTAAGTTCACTTAAGACCGCGACTTGGTTACAATTCCTCTGATTGATTAACCGAGTTAAAAGTTGAGTAAGTCGCGTAAACTATTTCAATTACTCGTATTACTACTCCATTACTACCATTATTCAATTACTCTTTTACTAGTACTGTATTATTTCCGTCTTACTGCTATTACTACTGGGCTCCGCGTCCTCGTAAACAGTTTTTATCAATCATTCTCTCCCAGAAGGCAATTTCCTCATCTCTACGCCTTCGGCCGTTGTTGATAGGTTCCTAAATTCCTACCACCTTGTAGATTTTTGTCATCGGTTTCCTGATTCGTCATTCAAGTCGTTACTACTCTCTCCACCAGTTTCTTAGGAAGATGCCAAATGCTGGTTGGTCGTCGACATCCCCGGAATATTCCAGCGACGAACGTTGTGCAGATTCTCAGAAACTAGAGTAATTCACCGCGTGTCTATCAACCTTTGTTTCCACATTGTCGAGGCACTCTGATATAGCTTTTGTTAAGAGTCTGCAGCGTCTTGGTCAATTGTTCATTTACCCTTCGCTCATTCCGCCAGTTATCAACTCTTCATTGGGTGTCATCCCTGGACGGGTCCCACGCTTTCTAGTTGTAAATCTGGCTGAACGTCAGGGCGTGTTTTCATGCTGGGCTGTGTGTGTCTCTAGTATTCATTGAATATCCGTTCTATTGTGTACATATTTGTCAAGATTTCTCTGCACCCTTTGTTACTGGGTGTAGCGTTCATACATGTGCTCGTTACAATTCAACCCCACAGCATGTGTTCCATTTCACTTCTGCGTAACCAGGCTACTGGACTATGCCTTTTTTGTCTTGGTTTGTTTGGCGCTGTAAATCGTAGCTAACTTCGTGCTGTCAATGACGTACCCTATTTTCTATTGTAGCGTGTACTCAGGCGTTTTTCTCATTGTCTTCCCACTGGAGTCGGGTCTGACGTTCCCTAATTCGTTCTTATTTACGACTCGGGCCTGGGTTTGTCAACTCGAGTGTGTGAGCGTGCCACTTGATCAAGAAATTATAAATTTTTTAAAATATTGATCACTATAGATGTATGAAATAAAAATTTTAATCAAAATTTGTTTACATATTTTATACAGTAGAATACTCTTGTCAATAACATTGTCATAAATATATACCTATATAAAAACAAGATTTCTAAGAATAGGTAGTTTTTTTGAAACAATAAAATGTGTAAGTTTTACCACAAAATCATTAAATTTAATTCTTTATCACTTTATAAAGATTAATAAACTTGTAAAATGTAAACACTTAGTGTTATTTCTACAGTCAGTAAGAAGTGGATGATGAAAAAAAAATTCAAAGAAATACAGAATAATAACTTTACATCTAACCTATAAATAAAATGTTCTGGTATAGCATGCCACTGAAAAAACCAAGAAACCAGTGACTTGCAAAAACCAAGAATAAATATGTATACATATTAGCATACACACACACAGAGAAGATTATTTGATCCATTGGTCTATATATTTACTGCTAGCGAATTCTTCACTGACATTTTTTGCTTGTTAGTTTAAATCTAAGGGATTTTAGTTTGCAGATTGGACAGGTCTCCTTTCCTGTTCAGCCAATAAGTACAAGGGGAAGTGGTAATCATTTAGAAATACCTTATTTGCTTTTATGCATAAAGTTTGTTTAATATTATTCAGTATTTCTTTACTTGTTGTCTGTAGGCCATGGCTCGGCCCATAGTGCATGCACTAGCCACCATGCCTGCCATGGCCCGGGCCATGTTGCTCTCTATCCAGTGCCTTTGTTTCAGTGGATAATTTGTTTAAGGCCATAATTAACCTTTTTGTTAGCAGTCAACATGTTACCTTCTGTTATAGTAGGATTAGATAATGTACTAGTGTGGATTATATGTTCTAACTCTTGAGTGGATTTTAGGGCTTCTACTATTGTTGCATTCATAATAAGTCAAGAGTCTACAGGCTTTATACTTACACCTTGATACTTAAAACTTTATAATTTATATTCAAAATTGTAAACAAACACATACACACATGCACTTGTGCCCAGGCAACTATAAAGTACAATTTGTGTGTGTAAAGTACATTTGTCTGTATGGAACACATATATTGTGTACTCTCATGCGCGCATGGATAGACATACAGACAGATACACACACATGTGTGCACGGGTGCATGAGAGCACAAATATACTTTACACATTCAGAAAAAGTTGTTGTCTTCTAGGCAGTGATCGAAATAAAAACACTCTTTATCACTGTTGACATCTAGTTTATTTATCGTCGTCACAAATAACCTTTACAATTATAAATATATTTTCACAACTGGAATATACATTATTGACATAATTGTAATTTATATAAACAAAAACACAAATATAATACGGATCCACAAATGTAGTATCAAATGCACACACTGACCCTACATCTCACTGAACTCACAATAAATACTGACTTAATCAAACTAACAATAAATACTGACTGACTTTTCCATCTACTGCCATTTATATATATGTATGCCAGTGATGTCATTCCCAACCTTTGTCACTTACTAGATAAACTGAGAAAATTCTGGGCGCTATTTCTAGAATCACATAGAACAAACTACGTTTACCTATGAATTTGTAGTACAGTTGTTATAGAACATTTTAGTCTATCAATATACATAAGTTGTACAACACACGTGATTTATAATTTAATAGACATGAGTAACATAACCTACATATTATTCTAACCTATGTATTATTCTAATGACAAAATAATTTTAATATTATCAATCAATATTCATAGTATCACATTGAATGTGGGGGTTCCTAATATACAACATACCATAATTTTGTCTCTTTAGCACACATTTAATAGCATGTACAAAAATGAGTGAAATGTATTTTAACAAATTAATGTAATGTTTGTCTAGGTGAAATATTTTGTGATCCTGACCTTATGAATGTAAACCAAATTTCAGTAGATCATGAAGATACATGACTGACTGTACATACACACATACATACATGATACATGTTACTGTATGCAACACAAATTGTACGTATGCTCATGTGCGTGTGTGTGCGCACGCATAGCTCTATGTGTGTGTGCGAGTAGCTCTATAAATCATACTCTTTAAGGTGGTGTTTATGTAAATTGTAATTTAATTGTGCAGGTGGGTTGAAAACCGGACAGAAGGACACATCAGAGACTTACTTTCTTTGGCACCTTCTCAAGACACTAGTGTCATTCTGGTCAGTGCTTTGTACTTCCATGGTGAATGGGAATATCCCTTTTATCCAACAATGACAAAATCGTAAGCATATTGATTATGTGACTTTGTGTTTTCTGTTATCAGTTAAGGAATAAAATATTTTAAATTTGTCTCATTATATAATCTATCATATTAAGCGTCCATTATTGTCTTACACTAGGTTTACTACAATATCATATTTATTTTAAATGGCTAAAACAGAATGTGTGTGATGTTTCTGTACTCAACTTTAAACAGTTTGAAACACATTTAAAACAAATTGCTTATTTTCCCAATTATGTGTTGCAATTTACATTACGTCTTATGTTTTGACTGATAAATATAGTAAATAGAATATAAAACATTATTATACTTATTAAAGATTGAGTAGGCCAGAATGTTCATTATATTGAATTGTATACATTATTGCTTTCAGGAGACCATTTTATGTAAACTACAATAACCATGAAGAAATAGTCCATGTGCCTATGATGGTTAATGGAGCTGAAGTGTTTTACTACCTGGACCCAGTTAGGAAATGTACAGTTTTGGGACTTCCATACAAAGGAGGAGAAGTTACGTTTTTCTTAGTTCTACCTGTCAGTGATATCAGAAATTTTACAGAAAACTTATCAGTATCAGATCTAGAAGATCTTGCCAACTCTTCTGCCTTGACAACTGTCATATTTTTTATGCCTCGTATGAAATTAGTGAGTACTATGAATTTACGACCACCTCTTGAAGAGTTAGGAATAAAAAGCTTGTTTACTTCATCTACGGCAAATTTGACTGGTATTGGTGAAGGACTATACGCTAGTGATGCCATTCATAAAGTGGAAATAGACATTACAGAAACAGGGACCACAGCATCTGCTGCTACAGCAATATCCATAACAAGGGATGGATCAAATCCTGTTGTAAGAGTTGAAAAACCATTTTTGTTTTTTATTCAGCATGCAAAGACTGGAGTCATTCTTTTCTGGGGCACTGTAATAAGACCAACTCCATTGTCACAATCTCGGAAGATGCACTGAGAATAAAATCTGGGACTTCAGTGAAAAGTTTTTCTCTCCCAAATTGTTTTCTATCCAAAAAGTGTTTTCTCATAAAATGTGTATAAAATTTTCTGATATTTTTATTCCTTTTATTAAAGTTACCAGTACCTTCTTCATTGCAAAGAAATATGCTGGGTAAAACATAGGGAAATATACTAAATACATTAATTATAAATAATATAATCAATAAATACAATTACATTGATGTGAATAATAGACTTCTCCTCATATACGGTACAAATAATTTTATCAGATGAACTTCATCTGCATGTTAATATTATAAACTAAAACCTTTTTAATCAAGAAGATTGAATAGATTTCTACAAATTTAAGTCTAAAAAGTCCTGTTTTAAGTTTTTATTATTTAAAGAGTAGGCCTACTCTTTATTTATATTTCTTTTAACAAATTATAGAATGGTTCTATTAAGTAACGTTTTTCATCAGGTCTTAAATAAAGAGTTAAAGTTATCACAATTAATGTAAAAATATGAGAAACACTATACACTGTATTATAACTATGTTAACTATACACACATGATTCACAATTGTCTTTCATTTATTTAGAATTTACTAAATACTTAGGTTATAGTAAATAGTTTCCTAATGAATAGTTTCTATGATAGTGAATTTTCATATAATAATGTAATAACAATGAATATTTCAGTGATAAGTGATATGCAATGAAAATTCAGTAAACACCAACCCAGCAATCCTGTGTATGTAATTAAGCTACATTTTATTCAACTTGTAGCTACATTCAGCTACATTTGATCATAACTTGTAGCTTCTACGGAATTCAATATAACTAGCAGTATCAAGTACATAACATAGCCACACCCCACTAATGGTTCAAAAATTCAGTTCCTATAAAATAATCAAATTTTATTATGACAATGCTAAATATTTTATGAATTTGTATTTTGTAGTTAACGCGTTTGAGAGAAGACGTAGTAAAATATAACTTGTCAGATCCATTGTGTCTTACACATGTGTACAAATAGACATTACATCATATAGGACAACTTACTATACTTTGTCCAACAGTCACATGACACTATGGGTGAGGTAGAGAAGTATATTGTTCTTATGAAGAAACCCCTTGATTATACTAGCTAACTTGAAAATTTTGTAATCAAGAAATTCACTTCAAAATAATCAAGGTAAGCCACAAGTTACAAAGTGTTTACATTATTCAAAGAGATAATAAGCTGGGATGGATTTCAAAAATAATTTTGATGCTTTCTGGACAGATCTCTTGCTTACACACCAGGCAGCTATCACTAATAATGAAAAACTTCCTCTCGGACTGACTTTTTGTTTTCAGTACTGAAAAAACTTGAACTGTCTGTAACAAAATACTTTTAACTTTGCTTTAAATTAATACGTTATTGCAATTTAATGGCACCACATTCTCAAGGATATATCCACCTGCAACCACACAAAAATATGACATTCCTGTACCGGTAATAGTGAGTTAATTTTCTAAACTAATTACATTGCCTGTTTTTTGTTCAGTATAGAATTTTTTATTTATTTATAGTTATATTTGTAATTGTAAATTTTGAAAACTAATCCTGAATACGTAAATAAGATTATTTATAATGTATGACAGTATTTTACAATTATTTTGAAGTTAATTTCTCTATTACAAAATTTCTAAGTTAGCTAGTACAGGTAAGTGGTTTCCTCCATAAGAAGAATGTATTTTCCTGTACTGCCAATAGTCTCATTGACTGTTGGACAAGGTATAGATAAGTAATTTACAAATAAAGACACACATCTTCAAGGCTACTTAGCAAATCATCTTGAAGATCATAAAGTGAAATATGACCCAGTCTAAGTGACGGTAATCAATAAAGACTGAGACCAGTTTGGTGAGAAAAATAAAGTAAAATAATCATTATAAAATTGAAAACCATTAACATATTACAAAAAATTATATAAATTACAAATAATGATTGTACATTTTAAATTGCAATTATGAATTACAATATCGGTATGGAGAACCATACATGACTTCCATGTTCTAAGATTTATATTTAAAATAATTTTTGAAATGAAATATTACCATAGAAACTGCTTCTTTCTACTTACTGCTTCAGCCTTAACCACAGTACTGTGGTCACTAATGTATACCACCTCACGTTATCGCACTCGATTTTCACTGATGATAGAAGTCGATAGCATTGCCGAAACGTCTGGTTTTGTAGAAAACATTGGACTACGGCCAAACATCCCGGGAAGGAATTTTAACAAAAACTACTTCTTTTTTGCCGATAACGTTGTACACATATATATAAAAAATATGCATAAAATTAATGGCTTGTATAAGTTAATGTTTGATCTCCATTAAGTAGTGCTCAAGTTTCCAAAGTTTTAATATTATGATGTCCGTAATTAAAACGTCAGAGCAGGTTTAGTGTATATGAGGGTACACCATGGACAAAAATTTTCAACATTTCCTATTGAGCGTTGCTTAGAGTAAAGTTGCGAATCTACAGTGTACGTTTCACAGAACACACGCGCGGAAAAGAAGGAGCGCTCCGAAGTCGCTCATGGACCCTCAGCATCTTGCAGAGGGTTCATTCCCTAAAGACGAAAAGTCTGTCTATGAATCATTCCTCTGTAAACACGTGTAGTTACACTGCCCAGTGATCCACAGGAAGCAAGTCGCTATCCACGCTGGACACTTTTTCGGCTTGTACGCGTTATGTTGGTGTGGGTTTCGGCACTTTCCATTTAAAAAGCGTGCAAATGTAAGAAAATAAACATGAGTGAGACCAGAAATAATGTGAATTTTGTGTGTGTGTGTGTGTCTTCCCTGCCTTTTTATTGCGGTAGTCATAATAATAAAATGGAAACGTAAACATAACTGAGATATGCTTGCCTGCCACGAACGATATTGATGTTTGTAACAACATTTTCTGTTTGTACATTTTGAGTGTAAATTAATCCGTTATACTATTAACTCATACATGATTTACATTAAAATGAAAAAATTATAATTATATTGCCTGGCAACAAAATTATTTTATTTTTAACAATTACCATTGTTTCAAAAAGTTTAAATGAATTTTCAAGTACTTTACTGTTGTTAAAACGTAAAAGGTTGCAGGTAAACTACCCCTTCCCCTTAACCGATCTTCACCAAAATCGTAAGTCCTTGAGATCTCTACAATTCAGGGACGTATGCAAACAATTATTTGATTCTGTTTGAATTTGCGGCTGTTATCGTTTGCCATAGAAAATTACCCTTGATAAAAAAAGTTGCAGGTAAACTACCCCTTCCCCTTAACCGATCTTCACCAAAAACAACAGTTCTTGAGTACTCTACAAGTCAGGGCGGTATGCAAAAACTTATTTGATTCTGTTTGAATTTGCGGCTGTTATCGTTTGCCATAGAAAATACCCTTGTTAAAAAAATGTTGCAGGTAAACTACCCCTTTCCCTTAACCGCTCTTCACCAAAAACAATAAGTCTATGAATCATTCCTCTGTAAACACGTGTAGTTACACTGCCCAGTGATCCACAGGAAGCAAGTCGCTATCCACGCTGGACACTTTTTCGGCTTGTACGCGTTATGCTGGTGTGGGTTTCGGCACTTTCCATTTAAAAAGCGTGCAAATGTAAGAAAATAAACATGAGTGAGGCCAGAAATAACGCAAATTGTGTGTGTTGTGTGTGTGTGTGTGTGTGTGTGTGTGTGTGTGTGTGTGTGTGTGTGTGTGTGTGTGTGTGTGTGTGTTCCCTGCCTTTTTATTTCAGTAATCATAATAATAAAATGGAAACGTAAACATTACATAATTGAGATATGCTTGCCTGCCACGAACGAATGATATATTTTCTCTCATACATTAAAATGAAAAAATTATAATTTTATTGCCTGGCAACAAAATTATTTTATTTTTAACAATTACCATTGTTTGAAAAAGTTTAAATGAATTTTTAAGTACTTTACTGTTTTTAAACATAAAAGGTTGCAGGTAAACTACCCCTTACCCTTAACCGATCTTCACCAAAATCAAAAGGCCTTGAGATCTTGAGATCTCTACAATTCAGGGATGTATGCAAAAAATTATTTGATTCTGTTTGAATATGCGGCAGTTATAGTTCGTCATAGAAAATATCGGTATGTAGAACCATACATGACTTCCATGTTCTATGATTTATATTTAAAATCATTTACGAAATGAAATGTTTCAATAGAAACTACTTCTTTCCACTTATTGCTTCAGCCTTAACCACAGTACTGTGGTCACTAACGTATACCACCACACGTTATCGCACTCGATTTTCACTGATGATGGCAGTCAACGGCACTGCCGAAACGTCTAGTTTTGCAGAAAACATTGGACTACGGCCAAACAGCCCGGGAAGGAATTTTAACAACAAACTACTACTTTGTTACCGATAACGTAGTACACATATAAAAATTATCCCCTCCCCCTTAACTATAATTTTCATTTATAGAAAATTATTCCCACCGCGTTCATCTAGCCTCTTCATTTATAGATATTTCATCTACGTTTCTACAGTGGATTATTAAGATCTTCTTATCAAGAAACTTTATTTATCAAAAATAAGTAGCCTACTTTACTCTTGTTACAACAAAAAATGTTTCTGGTAAACTGCCCTTTCCCCGTAACCGATATTCTCCAAAATCAATAGACCTTCAGTCCTCTACAATTCAGGGATGCATGCAAAAAAATATTTGATTCTGTTTGAATGTGCGGCAGTTATCGTTCGTCATGGAAACATTTCTCTTGTTACAACTTAAAATGTTGCAGGTAAACTACCCCTTTCCCTTAACCGATCTTCACCAAAATCAACAGACCTTGAGTTCTCTACAATTCAGGAAAGTGTGCCAAAAATTATTTGATTCTCTTTGAATTTTCGGCAGTTATCGTTCGTCATAAAAAAATTACCCTTTTTAAAACATAAAACGTTGCTGATAAACTACCCCTTTCCCTTAACTGATCTTCAAGAAAATCAACAGACCTTGAGTTCTGTATAATTCAAAAAGGTATGCAGAAGAGTAGTTGATTCTGTTTTAATGTACGGCAGTTATCGTTCGTCATAAAAAAAATTACCCTTGTTAAAACATAAAATGTTGCAGGTAAACTACCCTATTCCCTTAACCGATCTTCGCCAAAACCAACACGTCTTGAGAACTACATTTCAGGGCTGCATGCAAAAAATTATTTGATTCTGTTTGAATTTGCGGCTGTTATCGTTTGCCATAGAAAAAAAATCTACAGACAGACTCACACACAGACACTATTCGAAAAACGACTTTTTTTTATGTTTTGAGTGTAGTACAATCAGAATCTGCAATAATCTCGAACACGATTTTTTTTGCCATCACCATACTTTCATTTCCTTAAGGAAGATGGAAGTAAAAATCAATTAGTATGTTAACGGTGCAAAATATTTTGAACTATGTAATTAATTAACAATGATTTGTTGTAGCTTGGATACACTGGTATTCTTCCCTCAGTCCAAGTCATAAATCTTCTTATGAAATAGTTCATATAAAACCAATATTGTAACTAACCCACATCATAATGTTAAGGCAATTAGATTTAAGTCTTGATAGATTGTGTCAGATAAGAGAATTCTAATTTCAGTTTTCTCTCTTTTGTACCTGTGTAGTATATACAAAATACATAGTATTTAAGTATAATTAAGTAAGTTAATTATACATATGCTTATGCAGATTTCAACATCCTATCCATCTTACACAATTTTTTTATTACCGGTATATTTAATTTTTCTTTATTTTTCTCTGTTTGATCAAAAAAATAAGTTTATATGATGTAAAAAGAAGAATTGTATGGAATATTTACATTAAAAAAGAATCAAATTGTATTGAATGCAACTGTTCCTACAACTGAAAAGGTGATCCCAAACAGGTTTTAGATCATCAGTTAAAATGACATTAGAATGCAGGACACCTAAGGAAAAATCTAATGTGACCAGTTTAGTCAGTTTGATTACCAAAGACTTCAACAAGCCAATTATGGTTTAACCACTAAGATGATGATGTTGGTGTTTCAATATAGGACTAGCAAAAAATATTTCTTGTTATATATTACTGAGTAAGGAGGGCTGAAATTTGAAAACTGTAAAGTAATAATTAAAAAGAGTTGAAGTTATATATTCATACTCTCCACACACCGCAGAGTTCAAATGTTTCAATTTAATTTCACTATAAATAACATTAATTCTAGTTAATAAAAAACTCATTTGTTTTCTGTAACTTATTTAAAAATATAGAGCATTATGACAAATGTTTATTCATGACAGACATGGTTTTAAACCATCTAGTCTTCAATAAATTATTGTGTATAGATTAATGTGTATGTATGTTAATAAATATTTTTATTAGATTGTTTTAGTTGATATTTGTATTTAAATTTTGTGTTAATAAATTTGTAAACTTCTACATTTGTATTTTCAAGATATTTCCCGAATCACTACAAAAAAAAAACATACTGACTGTCAAAGCATATTGTATGGTTTTCCAGAAGGTAACGGTTGTAATATAATAAAATATTCAGCAGCTTTATCAACACATGCACAATTTTCAGATATGTAATAAAATATTCATTAGACATGGTACAGTTTCCATGACACTTTAGTGTATTTCATTTGCAACCAACAGTGATAACGAAGTTACAGTGCTATTAAAGTGTCTCAGATATATTAGTAAGCAATTTTCTTATTCAACAAAAGCATACAAATATATTAAGTAAACCATGCTCATACAGAAACATATACAAACTATTAACAGTATTTTTTAAGATGACAATTAGTAGTAAGTAAAACTATATTAAATACAACTATTTCATTAACGACTCGGAACACAAAGTTTTTTATGAGTAAAAACATAACGTTTTACCTTACAACCTGAACCGGTTTTCACTTTTAAAAAGCTTCTTCAGAGGTTACCTTTGAACCTCTGAAGAAGCTTTTTAAAAGTGAAAACTGGTTCAGGTTGTAAGGTAAAACTTTATGTTTTTACTCATAAAAAACTTTGTGTTCCAAGTCGTTAATGAAATAGTTGTATTTAGTTAAGTAACAGACACGTCTTGGACAATGAAATCCAAGAATTTAAAACTATATGTTTAGTAATATTTAAACATTGCAACACTTATTTTTATGATTCTTGTACTTTTATTTATAACAAAAAAGTTTGTATATGTCCTACATAAAAAAGTACATTTTTTGTGAAACATTTAATAACGTAAGAACAAATAAAATGAAATAAATTTAACTTGTGAACTAACTAAGTCTAAATTACATTACAGTTGATAGAACAATTATGGTAGCTTACTTGGTTTTATACTGCAACCTGATTTATTCACAAAACTAAAGTATTTTCTATATTGAACAGGATCATGTGCTTGCCCTTGTGTGTGTGTGTGTGTGTGTGTGTTCCAGGTAGACCCTATTTGTTGTTCAAACAAATTTTCTTTTTGTTTTGTTTTTACTTATCCTTATACAATCAACTAAATATAAGTATATCACTACCGACTCGGAACACAAAGTTTTTTATTGGTAAAAACGTAAAAGTTTTTATATGATTTTAAAAGTTTT
This sequence comes from Magicicada septendecula, assembly GCA_034769895.1. Lineage (NCBI taxonomy): Eukaryota > Metazoa > Arthropoda > Insecta > Hemiptera > Cicadidae > Magicicada > Magicicada septendecula. The sequence continues at coordinate 461,399,522 of CM068367.1, forward strand.
TATACGATATTTTCACCAAAGGGATTTTCAGCAATTTCAAAAGTCTTACCTGTTCTTTCTAGTTGAGTACTGTTTTACTGCAACCCGTACAATCACACACACGATAACTCATGAAAGGTAAAAATAATTTTCGTTATATTTGTGAAAGCAAGTGTGGTTGATTTTGAATATAAGGCTATAAGGTAAAACTTTTACGTTTTTACCAATAAAAAACTTTGTGATCTGAGTCAGTAGTGATATACTTATATTTAGTTAATCAATGGACACGTCATGGACAACGAAATCCAAGAACTCACACAATGATTTCAATAATTTTATATGAGACTTAACATATTTAATGAAGACAAGATTCTGTATATGTTGTGAATATGTAGTTATGTACTATTATTTTGAAATTATTTTGTTAACAATATAGCCAGCCAGCAAGAACAAAAACAAAATGTATTTGAATGAACTAGTGCCTCAATATGAAAGACCATCATTTTTAGTAAAGAGAAGAATATCTAAAACACCAGAGAGTGTATTCAAAATGAAAACAAAGCCTCAGGCTACACTATTCAACCAACTGTTTTCCAAAGTAGTTGACTTTTTTTATCTATTTATGGAAACTTCATCCATTCATGGTCTCATCTACATTACAGCTAAGAACCGCCACATCCTTGAATAGTAAGTAAAATTATATAGTCTACATTTAATTGTAGGCAAGTTTATTTAATTATTATAATTACCACCACTTCAGTCAATTTATAAGTGATACTTACATTTTAGAAGTAGAATGTAAACAGTTATAAATGGAGAAAACTATATTTAATTTGAAAGAAATTTTACGTATTCAGAAAGTAAAGTTTTGTATAATTGCAGATTAACATGAAGCTTACATACTTTGAAGAATTGAAAATCTTAATGTATGTAGAAGACCAAACGTGTGTGTGTGTGTGTGTGTGTGTATTCTTAGTTAACATATATTCTGGCTTAAAATGATATGTGAGGTGGTAGAAAAAATTTCTTGAGTGAGCAATTAGCCTGCAATAAAAGTAAACCCAAGAAGGGTATTTTACAACCTCCTCTATACCTGCCGTGTGTGCTCTACAGTATTTGGTTCTAATATTAAGCTGTTATATGTTAATAGTTACAGTCCATGCTCAATATGCAAATATGTGGTTTAAACCTCTCTCACACACACACATTTATCTCATACTTTCACATGTAATTTGTGTTACCAGTACTGATTTTAATTTCTTTTAGTATTTCATTATGTTAAATTTTTTAATTAGTTAATTAAGGGTTACTTTTGAAATATTAAAGGATTATCTGATGGGTTAAAATTAAATCTGTTAAATACCTTTATTAAGTTTAAAATAATTCTTCAATTGATCTGTGTAAATAAGGTCTCAATCAAGTAAAATGAGGTGCTCAGTAAAGTAGATCTAAAATCTCAACACCAATCCCACCTACTCTTCTCCTCATGTCTCTCTTCTGAGTTCACAAAATTATAACTATAACTGTGATTTACACAGAAGTGGCTGACGTTTGCATATTTTTTTATCTTGTTTTACCCCCACCCCACAAACTGTCAATTACTATTATAGGCCAGAAGCACAAATTCTTTAACAACATTCATGACAGCATCACTGGCCCTCTTCTGTATTACCATCTGGAAGCATTTCTTTGATTCTCTCTCTGCTTCTCCACAACCCACCTTAATCTTGTTATTCTCCCTCTATTATATTTTCACCAAATGCATTTTCATCACAGTCTTACCTGTTTTTTTCTAGTTGACTACTGTTTTACTGCAACTCGCACAATAACTCATGAAAGGTAAAAAATAATTTTTGATATATTTGTGAAAGCAAGTATGGTTGATTTTGAATATCACTGTACCAACTAACTGGAATAAATAAAACCTTATAGGAACTTGAACATGGCTAAAAATTGATTTAGTCCGTACAGACAATTTCTTTCTGCAGGTCCAAATCTGGCAACACAGAACATGTTCCCTTAATTTTCATAAAATGGAAAGTGAAATTAAAATTTTGCAGCCATTCATATTACTAATTTCACCAGTAATAAAATTTTAAGTGTTAGATACATTTATACTATATAAAATAGCATTAATTAATACTGTTCTTAAAGTTGCCATTATTTGTGTTTCATAACAAATCTATATTATTATAGTAGGCCTATCAGTGACGGCCCGTGCTTAGGTTGCACGGTTGCACAACCCCTATTAAATCCCGAATTGTATTTTAAATTATAGAATTATGACTAAGACAATAAGTAATAATAGTGTTTTCAAGCTAAATCGTAATTAATCATTTGCCGATTGAAAAACGCAGAGGAATTACTAAAAACCGTATACGCTCTTGCCGCGGTGTACATGGCAAGTGTGCACCGACTGTGACGCGCTTTGTATATGGTGAAATACAATGGAGTAGTGCTCTGGCTGGCTAGACTCGGTTGTTCCTACTGCAGCGGTATAGGCTGGCTTGGTGTGATTAGGGACTGCAAACCCCGCTTGTACCTCATGGCGCCACCACTCTGTTGGTAAATAACACGTTGTGCGCCGGGTTGGAAGTTCGTTGTTAGTGTCAGTTAAGTGTCAGTACAGTTCATCGTTAAATGTAAATAATAATAATAATATACAGAATTAAGGTGTCATAGTGTAAGATATTTATTATATTTAACTGGTAGGACACAATTAATTCTGTTGTAAACTTAACAAAAACGCTGTTCAGTTTACGTCCTGTTAAAGAAAAAATTGAAATTAAAGATAGCAGGTAGGCCTACACCAGACCTTTCAAATTTTAGTCAAAGTGTAAAACCAGGTAACAGAAAATTTAATCGTAAATTTAAAAAAGATTCATACAATAAATATTCGTGATTACGTAGGTGTGACACTAAAATTGCATTATTTTACTTTCCTTGTGTATTGTTTGGAGGCGAGGAGACTTGGACATTTTCTATTCAGAGGATAAAGCAATTTAATACCATTCAACCCAACTGCAACCCCCAAATTTTTCAACCACCAGCCGCCACTGAGGCCTATACAATAATGCACAATAATAGTGTACATATAAATAATACAGACGTTATACTTGTATTATTGTTATTATAATAATACTCAATAATGAACAGATTCATTCACATGAATGTTGTAGTTTTTAATTAAATTCGTTAGATTATTACTTACAATATAATCTGTTTTAGTGTTAACATTTGACACCTAATATATTGTTTATTCAGTATAGTATTTAAATTTGTTCTTAACAATGTTTCACCAAATAAATAATAGGCATAATTTTAATAAATATAACTCTGCTTGTCAATCAGAATAAAGCTAGACAGGTAAGTGTTTGCACAAGTTTGAACTTTTAAACCAATGTTAACTGGTAAAATCTATTATTTCTGTCAATAAGCATTATGTAGTGAAAAATAAATTTCGAAGAATAATTAGTGTAGCACATACTCATTATCATCATCTCCACTTCATGGATTAGGCTGCACTGCCTGTTCCAGAAACCATCTTGTCCTCAGACACCCCACACTATGATACCCTGTGGGTTTATAATTCAAGGCAAGTTTGGGAAGGCAATCTTGCTGCATTGTCCCAAATGCTTACACCATTTGGCCTTGTAGTCCGTAATTCTGTCACATAATTTAAAAATTTGTAATTCTTGCTTTATCTGTGTATTACCTATTCTGTCTCATAATGTCCACCCTTTTGACCAACCTATGAAATTTCATTTCTGCTGATGTAATCTTCCCTCTGTATCTCTGTGAAAGTACCCATGTCTCACTCCCATACAGCACCACCGGTACAGCCATAGTCTTATAAAACTTAAGCTTAGTGTCTTTCCCAGTTTTGTATTTTAAGGTTCTATGGATTGTCCCACATGTATGTTTAAATTTATTAAGTTTATTTTCAACATCACAGTCAACTGCGGGAGATATTTTGCATCCAAAATAATTAAAACTGGATACCTGCTTCTATTTACCCCTATCTTTGTTCTTACTAGATACTTCCCTCTAAAAGCTCTTTTACTTTTGTTTCATGTGGAGATAGCACCAAGTCATATTCCTCTGCTAAATTCCTCAAGACGAATACTTTCCTCTGTAAGTCATTTTCTGTCTGTTGTATAATAACATCATCTGCTTATAAAATAATACTAAATGTACATTGCGGAGAAAGCTTAATTCCACATTAAAAGTTTCCTTCCATCTTTTAATGATATCATCCAAATAAATATTAAAAAATATCGGGGCGATACAACAACCTTGTCTAACTCCTTTATTTGTCAAGATGTAAAGGCAAACGTCTTCTGATCATAATCTTCCACAAGATATCCCTATTGTTATCAGACTCTTGTTTACTTTCATTTTGTTAACATATTTATTTATAAAAATATTGTATCGGTCAGTACTCACCATATGATTTACTCCATTTCCGGTGTGAGCACATGGCTCCATCACCAACATTAATTTCATCACTAGGGTCCAGGATTCTTTATAAGCGAGATCAGAGACAGTGTAGGGTCTCGAAATAATGAATCTAACAACGATTTTGGTGCCATAAACTTTGTTTAATTAATCTGAATTTGTATTATAAACACTTACGGAAACCAAAGATGGCGCTGTATACAACCAAAAACAAAATGGCGTCTACATATCCTTCCGCCCATACCAATTACTCATTACTTTCAATTACTTCTTTTTTATATTTAATTTTATTACAAAATCATCTTAAAATTGGCTGCAGCTCTTATAAAATTGATCTATTAAGTTTACGATCATTGTATGGCACAAACCAATGCCTCAACTTTTATTATAAATGCCGGCACATTCACGCTTCCATGCTCTCGCCCACACACACGTTAACACAGATACATTTTTAATTTATCATGATTTTGAGCTCAGAAATATTAAAGTATATTAATAATTTTGACTTCCCTGAAGGTGCGAGATTGTAGGGCCGCAGTTGTCATCAGGTTCTCCACATTGGCTGGCAGATGTTCGGCCGAAAGTCCCTCGTCGCTTTTCTCTTTTAACACTGATTCTAATTTACATATTTGAACTGTAATTTACTGGTGGATGTTCAAAATTTCACTATGTTACATTTTGGTTACATTTTATAACTTGATTAAACACTCCTACTGGCGAAACTACGCCAGCTAAAATTTCAGCATGCTGATGCTCTGATGGTATTCTGCAGACTGAGAGCGCCATATTGCATAATTTCCACAGGTGGAAAGGATTACCTCGTCATCACTCTATTGTCTAAAACGGATGACGACATTGTTTTGCATCACAATCGTTACGCTTTTACATTATTCATGACGTTTCAACATTATTTTCGACTGGCTTGTCCAAATATGTGTGTAGAACCTCACGTACGCCATGACCTTGAAGTCGTGCTGTACTGACAAAACTTCGTCGTGTGTAATTCATTTGGGAAAGTTAACCTAACCACTTTAATTATATATGGAAATACAATAAAATTATTTCTTGTACCCATAAATTCCTTAGACGGACTTTTGTACTGTCACAAAACCCCCTCAATGAGAAATTTTATGTCGAAACATAAAAACTCTCATTGACTCATTCACACTTTCTAAAGGGGTCAGCTAAGATATGGCGCCACAACCCCCTGTAGTGTTTACATGAAAAAGAAATACAATAACTTACCCTTGGTCCAATGATGATGACCGTACCTGCATGACCTTACTGGACTTCTCAGGTGAGATCCCAACACCGCAAGGCCATTTAGGCATTCAACGTTCCTGCTCTGGCACGCAGGCCAGCTCAGGACCGCCGTCACAGCATCACCAAACGCTGAAACATTGAGTACAAAATTTAAAATAGTGGCCTTGTATAATCCCATATCCATAACTGATATGTCTCCCCTTAGCTACATTGGTTTGCGCCCAGAGGCATTGGTTTTCTTATCCCTAAGTTCTCAAATGACAAACAAGATTTAAGACAGAATGCCTTCTCCTTTTACATTACTATCTTTACCAAGACTGGACTCCAGTCAACACCACTCTACTCTTTTCACCACAAGAGAAAAAACATATATATTCTTATACTAAGATCATAACACATAAAACAATTTCTTAAATTTTCAAAACATCAACAACTATCTATCTCTGTCATATAAAATGCAAAACATAACTTTTATCATGGCAAACCAATTAGCTTTTAAAATGTTATCTATCAGCTTTCCTGATTTCAATATTTTTTTACCACAGAATCAGAACTATTTTTTGTGTTCAATACCATTATTAACATCATTTACTTAATATTTAACATTTGTTAACGCTGCTACTAATCATTCCTATTACATACCTGGTTTACATAAAAATGCACATAATACACAACATATTGTAATACAAAAATACATTTAACATTAACACACAAAAATATATACAATCCAGCTTATTATTTTATCATTGACTATTAATCAGTTCATAAACAATCCATTTTAAAAACAGTCCACATCTATAAATGTTCATAAACACAATAAAATACTTATCCACCATCATCAAATAATAATTTTATCTTAGGTCTACATACATTATTTATAATTGAATACATTATGTTAGTATCATAAATGTACAGACTATTCAATTTTTTATAATTTTCCACAATCTCATATAATTTGTCATGATCGGGTATGGTCCTGTCACCTTTAGTATTGTCTGTCACACTCCAGTAATTCATATTATCATCTTTTATAACATCATCTACTGCTACTTCAATTTCAATGCAAGGTAAAATTTCAATATAATCATACACCATCTCTACACCTAACTTTTCCACAAATTCTCTATAATTCTTATTCACCTTAAAAATCTCTATCTCTCTCTTTCTCTCTCTCACTCATAATTACTGCACCACCTATGAAGTGCACAAAAAATCCAGTGAACTCTATTTGCAGACCTTTTGTCTTCCAAATACTCACGTGAAGCCATTTCTTCACCCTCAACTACAACATTACGGGAAAAATTCACCCCCTGCAACCCCTCTACCTGTATATTCTTTCTCCACTTTCTCTCTAACTCATCAACACATACTAACATTCCAACATTATATTGTACTCTCTCTAAAATTTCATTATCACTATCAATATTCACCACTTTATTCTCTAATACCATATTTTTACTTCTATTATCATAATTCTCACCCTTACTTACCTTGTCTTTATTTTCATTTAATTTATTTGACTCTCTACTATTTTCTACCCCCATTTTACTCTCGTGATTCTCGTCTACTTTATTCTTTTGTTTATCAAACTTCTCATTTCGTTTCTTGATTTCATTTTTTATTTCATCCAATTTTACGTTAAAATTATTTTGGATTTCTCTAATTTCACTTTTCTGTTCGTTAAATTTTTCATCAAATTGGTTAAATTTTTCATCAAATTTAGCATTCTGTATATTAAAAAATGTTTGCATCATTTTCACTATTTCATTCTCTTCAGCCCTTTTAGTCGGGACTGGCGTTGAGTGAACAATTCCTTCACTCATAATTTGTGATTCGGTTACGCTTGTTTGACTTTCATTTACAGTGAGGCTGATATTCTCATTGTCTATTGCCACTTTAAATAGAGAGAAAAGAAAATTCTATTTCTTTTACTGTGCTTTTATATCTCCTTAATCTAATAACAACATAACCTAACAATCGTAATATTATGTTTACGTGTTATGTTATATCCTTTCGACCCCCACTCCATCTCTGATTCTGGCTTATTTTATATAAAGTACCTGTTCAGTTCGCCATTTGTTATCATACTCTTATTTACTTTCAATGAAGCCCTGTTCGGACGCCATTTGTTATCAGACTTGTTTACTTTCATTTTGTTAACATATTTATTTATAAAAATATTGTATCGGTCAGTACTAACCATATGATTTACTCCATTTCCGGTGTGAGCACATGGCTCCATCACCAACATTAATTTCATCACTAGGGTCCAGGATTCTTTATAAGCGAGATCAGAGACAGTGTAGGGTCTCGAAATAATGAATCTAACAACGATTTTGGTGCCATAAACTTTGTTTAATTAATCTGAATTTGTATTATAAACACTTACGGAAACCAAAGATGGCGCCGTATACAACCAAAAACAAAATGGCGTCTACATATCCTTCCGCCCATACCAATTACTCATTACTTTCAATTACTTCTTTTTTATATTTAATTTTATTACAAAATCATCTTAAAATTGGCTGCAGCTCTTATAAAATTGATCTATTAAGTTTACGATCATTGTATGGCACAAACCAATGCCTCAACTTTTATTATAAATGCCGGCACATTCACGCTTCCATGCTCTCGCCCACACACACGTTAACACAGATACATTTTTAATTTATCATGATTTTGAGCTCAGAAATATTAAAGTATATTAATAATTTTGACTTCCCTGAAGGTGTGAGATTGTAGGGCCGCAGTTGTCATCAGGTTCTCCACATTGGCTGGCAGATGTTCGGCCGAAAGTCCCTCGTCGCTTTTCTCTTTTAACACTGATTCTAATTTACATATTTGAACTGTAATTTACTGGTGGATGTTCAAAATTTCACTATGTTACATTTTGGTTACATTTTATAACTTGATTAAACACTCCTACTGGCGAAACTACGCCAACTAAAATTTCAGCATGCTGATGCTCTGATGGTATTCTGCAGACTGAGAGCGCCATATTTGCATAATTTCCACAGGTGGAAGGGATTACCTCGTCATCACTCTATTGTCTAAAACGGATGACGGCATTGTTTTGCATCACAGTCGTTACGCTTTTACATTATTCATGACGTTTCAACATTATTTTCGACTGGCTTGTCCAAATATGTGTGTAGAACCTCACGTACGCCATGACCTTGTAATCATGCTGTACTGACAAAACTTCGTCGTGTGTAATTCATTTGGGAAAGTTAACCTAACCACTTTAACTATATATGGAAATACAATAAAATTATTTCTTGTACCCATAAATTCCTTAGACGGACTTTTGTACCGTCACACTATCCAGACTATCAAATGCCTTTTGAAAGTCGATAAAGGCCATATGAATTTCTAAATTAAATTCCTGTTTCAACTCAATCACCTTCTTCAATACAAAAATGGCATCGATTGTAGAGCGACCCTTCCTAAAGGCGATCTGTTTTTCACCAATAATGTTCTCTGTTATAACCCTGAGTCTATTATTGATTATCCAAGAATATATTTTATGTGCACTATCTAACAGGCTAACACCCCTGTAATTCTCACAGTTACATCTTTCACCCTTCTTAAAAAGTGTGATGCCTTTTGGTTTTAACCAGTTTTCAGGGATTTTCCTTATTTCCAAAACATATTAAACAATTTCTGAGTCTAAGATGCAAAATACTTCTTCCATATTTCCACCATTCTGCATTAATTCCTTCCATCCCAGTTACTTTTCTATTCCTCAAGGCCTCAACTGCATCTACAGCCTCTTCAAAAGAGAGATGAATCCAATTCTCGGGGATCAACTGTAAACCTTTCCCTTCTGAGGTCTTATCCTCATACCACAAATTTTTGTAGTATGTTCTTTAGGCCTCATCATCAATCACATTTAACCTACACATATCCCTTTGATCTCAACATAATGCCTTCAGTGCCTTATAAAAGAAGGACTATCGACCATGGACATCATCTTTAATATTAGCAATACATATATATCCCATGAGTCCTGATGACTCCTCTTCACCAGGTTCTTTGCTACACTTCTTTGAATCCCATATATTTTCTTATTATCTTCAACTGGACGATTTAACCATCTTCTGTATGCTACATTCTTGTCTTCCATAGCCTGTCCAATTTCTTCTGTCCAGATTCTCAACAATTTCCTTCTTCTGTACCTTCTCTTCCTTCCAAGAACTTCACAGGATACTTTGTGCACAGCACTCTCAATACAACTCCACTCCTCCTCTATATCAATTTATGCCTCTCTGTATTGAAATTTCTGATATAACCACTGTTGAAGTAGAAGCTCTATACTCTTCTCTCATAACAGGTAGGCTTTATAAACATCTTCCCCCTTCATACCTTGATTTTCCCTTAATCGTTTCCATCTGGCAAACATCTCAATCTTGGAACGAATCAGGTAGTGGTATGTGCCTATATACACCCTGACAACAACAACCTGGCCAGCTATTTTCCTATTTATGATTATATAATCAATTACTGATCTAAATCCTCTTGCAGCCCATGCATACTTATGAATATCTCATTTCTTAAAAAAAAAATTTTAATTTCTGTATCTTAAGTTCATTGAAGCTTACAAGATCTCTTAACATCTGTCCATTCCTGTTTGCAGTATCCTCTCCAAACATGCCTATGCATTGGGAAATAGGTCTATTCCCTACTCTTGCATTAAAGTCTCTACTAATCTTCAACAACCCTTTTGCAATGCTTTATACAATTTTTCCGATTCCTCCATGTTACCTTCTTCTGCTGCATAAACACAGATTAGAGTAAGATTTCCTCTTACATGTTTCAAACATATAAACATAATGCTATTTGAAATATACTCATAACTCTTAATCTTCTTTACTAAGCTCTTCTTAATGAAAACTGATACATCCTTGTCAGCTCTTTGTTGCTGCGAAATACACTATAAAACATCACGTAATCTGCCATGTACTTGCTACCCTGAAGCTTCTTTTTTGTTTCCAAGAGTTTTTGTTACATCAACTTTTGTATTTACTCCCACTGAGGAAGAGGAACATCACCTCGGAACGTATGGGGAAGTGATAAAGAAAGTAAGTTCATATTGTGAAAGTTTATATATATAATAATATTTTATAAAGTGAACGAAGAGGATGAATCAACAAGATAATTATCAACTTTTGCTGTTTTCAATAACCTGGCCAATTCATTCTCCTTACCAGCTATTGATCTAACATTCCAAGTTCCAAGAACTAATTTTTCAGCTATCCAACTCTTAATTTTTTTACAGTCCAGTCCATTATCACTAAATCCTGTCCTAACTCTGAAGCTATTCTGGTTTCTGCCATTGATAAAATCTCCCCTGGAATTTTACAGGCGCTGCACAGGGACAGCAGTGGTGGGACTGCCACCTTAATGCCTCTGGGCTTGCATGATTATCATTCAGGGTTTTCTGCCTTAGGCTCTTCTGCTTTCTCCTCTGTTTATATAACTCTCTTCGACCTTTAAAACCGTTGGCTGGCTTTCACCTGTAACCCCTGGCAGGGGCCCTTACTGGGTCACATACTCTTAGACTGAAGTGGACTTTGTTCTCATGTGGATGCACATAAACAATTCACATACTTTTAGACTGAATTGTTCATGTTCATCCAAATGAGAAAAAAGTCCTTTGCATTTTCTAATTTATATGTTAATAAAAACTATAGTACACGTACTCAAGACAAATCAGCGGAGCACTTTTACAAAATATCCAAGAATTCTAAATTATGAATATGTGTAGCAAAGCAATGTATGAAAAAGTGTGGCACGTATCACAAACCAGTAAATAAGCAAATGCACCACAATCTAAATACAAGTTTTCCTTTACCAACTACATTATGGGTGAGGTAGTACCTCTACTGAGAGAGTAGTAGAGGTGAATGTAAAGATGGTAGAGGGAACATCAGAGAGGAAGAGAGACTGACTGACAGAAGTGGGAATTTTATGTGTATCTACATTTCTGCATGTGTAGATAACAGTGTGTGTGTGTGTGTGTGTGTGTGTGATCTGAACAGTGACTATATTCAGACTTACCAGCTCAGTATGCAAGGATCTAGATTTTTTTTGCAAAAATTTATATCGTAGAAACAATACTTCCAAGTAGAGTAGAGGCTGTAAAATATCCCTTAAGACCTTTTCAGGGGTCAGTTTTTATAGCCGGCCTACTGTTCACTCAAGGAACACTTTCTGCCCACACACACACATATCACTTGTGGCCTATATTTTAATTTATATAATATATGCTTATTTTTTATTTGTTATATGCCAATCTGTGTATTAGAATGCTTTTACATTTACAGTCTTCTGTGGTTGACTGCAGTTGTGGTAGCTATCTGTGGAGCTATTAGCATAAGCCTAACAACTTGGAGTCGTTATCAAGAAAATCCAACTGTGGTATCGATGGAAAGGAATTACAAAGAATGGAATACATCTTTTCCTGCTGTAACTGTTTGTCCTTCAGCAAAAATTGGCGATATTAATATAAAAGCCTTGTTTCAAAAAGAGTATGTAAACGTTGTTATACATATCTTTACACATTTTCTGAGATCTTTTTAGTACTTAATACCTAATTGAAGTTGGAATTGTATATAATACAAAAACATAATGGAAACAAGTATAATACCTTATATACAAATATATATACATATATATGGTGGATGTTTGCAAGGGGAGAATGTAAAATAATTGAACACTAAAATGGCTTATACAATTTTAGAGTATTATACCAGGCATTATACAAGATTTAACTTGTAAATAATGATTAGTCTGATTATATGGTTTTAAGACAATTATTTATACAGGTGTTAAAGAAACTGGTTGATACTTTATTGCTTTAAACCATCTTCTTTCACTTTACCACATTTTTACTGCTTGTTTTACGAAGTTGTAAGTGAACTCATGGTAAATAAAGTGTACCTTGGGAATTCAGTATGTTATTATTAAATTTCACAAACAAAATATAACATGTATATATAATAAATAGAAGATATTAAGAAATTACTGGATGTAGTAAGTGGTATTTTTTATGTTTATTTATAACATATATTCAATTCAAACACAAAACATTGTTGCAGCCAGCAACACCACCGACCACCCCTTATTGAGCAACCCTCATAAAATATTTCAGAATATTGTAATGCATGAACTGAGAAATCACATTTTTGAAAATAATTGAAGACTTGTTACATTGATTTTTATTTTATACATATTTTTTATATACAAATGTAACGACCTTTTCTTAGTTTTTCTAATAATTCTAAATGTGTTGAACAGTGCTAACAAGGACATAACAAGCCAATATAATCATATTTGCCAATAATGCTATCTTGTATTATCAAACATTCTATAACAATAAAAATTTGGTTTAGATACTAGAGGTGATACTAGATACTAGATATTAGAGGTGAAGAAGAGCACAAGGTTGGAAAACATATTTTCATTGATATTATTAAATAAATGTCTTGTTCTGCTGCCTTTCTGAATGTGAGTCAGACTTTTGACAGTCTTACATGACATTTTGATTAACCCTGTCACTCCTACTCAAGCCAAACAAACTAGAACAGTGTTGCCAAATTGTCTGATTCACTGACTCAGCTCTACTTAATAATAAGATATAGCCATTGGGATTATAAAAAAATTCATTAGAGTGACTTTGATTGTATAACTCCGCCCATGTGGCAGTGGTACTTAGTAGCCTGTACCATGGCTTGTCCCAAGCTAGGATCAAGGAGGAGGGATAGGGGAGTAAAACTCCTCTAAAAAACTGGGCCGGCTGATAGCACCCTGTAAGGGCTCCTGACCTAGGGTTACAAAGTAGGGTGGACATGACTCAATAGCCGTGGTGAAGGCAACATGTCTAGGAGTAGGGTGCCCCGAAATCACTGCCCCTGGTCCTCTAGGTTGGGGGTTGGAGCAGAAATTCACATATCCCATCTGTCAAATTCTTTTATGTTCAGAAACTTACCAGTTTCTCAGCCAGTCAGTTATAAACATATGAATGTGATGGCTAATAATTTATTCCTTGCAGGGGTCCGCTCGGAGTCCTCACAACTTCATGTTACTGCCAAACAAAGAACTCGCAGAAATCACCAGGCTAATTTTAACATTGGACTGAGGAATACACTCAGCTTATACCGACCCAGAGCGCTCTTAGACCAACTTGACGCTTTTGCAATAGACATAGCTGTGATACAGGAAATCCAGTGGACAGGCCAGGGAATTCTTGAAAAGTAGAGCCACACTGTCTATTACAGCTGTCATGATAGGCTGCATCAATATGGAACAGGATTAATCATCCACAAGCGTTTCAGACAAAGGGTAATCAACTTTAAATTTGTCAGTCCATGAATCTGTTTCTTAAGAATAAAGGGAGAATTCAAGAATTTTTCCCTTATTAGTGTTCATGCACTGACTGAAGCATCCCTGGATATGGAGAAAGAAGAGTTTTATGAACTCCTTGATGAGACTTTTGATCAATGCCCTAGTTATGACATCAAAGTGATTTGCTAGAGACATGAATGCAAAAGTGGGTAGAGAAACAATCTACTCTCCAACAAATGGAAGGCATAGCCTGCACAAATCAACCAATAATAATGGGCAGAAGCTGATTAATTTTGCCACATCAAGGGACCTGGTCATTAGTCGTACACTCTACCCTCACAAAGATATCCATAAGGGAACATTGACTTCACCCAATGGCATCACCATCAACCAAATAGACCACTTCCTAATTAGCTCACAAAATAGATCTAATCTACTGGAGGTGAGGACACAAAGGAGAGCTCAGATCATTACCTAGTGGTTGCATGACTGAGAGACCACATGTCAATGATTAAGACACAATGTGCTCCAAGAAGGAAACAGTATAACATCTCCAAACTAAAGGAGGAGTACAAACGCTCGAGATTCACAGCACTAGTCGGAAATAAAATCAATGAAACGTCTACAGGAAGTCAAAGTATAGACATCGTTTTGGGAAGAAATCTCCTCAGCAGTTGCCAGTGCTGCAGAGGAAACTTTTGGCCTCAAAGAAAGTCAGCCTTCAAACCCTTGGTTCGATGAAGAATGCAGAGCAGCCACAGACCTTAAAAACGAAGCCTATACAACAATGATCCAGAGGCACACAAGAAGAAGTGCAGAGGAGTACAAGAAGTGGAGGAAAGTGGAGAAGCGGGTGCATCGACAGGAGAAGTGCCAGTGGAAAGATCAACAGCTGGTAGAAATCCAAGATCTTAAGGATACCAATGATACAAAGAACACCAGAAAATTTTACAATAACGTAAACCAAGGTAGGAAACCCACAGGCCCAGGGAACAGCTTGTCGTGACACTGATGGCACCCTACAATACATGTTCAATATCATCCTGTTCAATAGTAATAGATACATGTTCTTAAATCTGGTGTTTTCTGCAAAGCATTTACAGATTATTGAAAAAGATTTCACTTTTTTTTAAACATAGACTATACATAAGTATATATATAGTATTGGTATTTAGAGGCAGAAACAAGAAGGCTTACTGCAAGTGTCCTGAGTTAAGATGTTAAGTAGGAGTCTTCTGAAAGTGTCTTCTACTAAAAAAAGATATTTTAAATTAAATTGAAAAGGCTGAGCAAGATGTATAGGATGTTTCAAAGTCCTAGATTTTTATATGGATGTAAAACCTGGGCTCATATATAGAGAGAATAGGAGGTGCAAAAGTAAGAATTCTGAAATCCCTGACAGGCTATTTCTCATAAGCATAGGAATAGAATAGTTGTATATTTTTAAATATTCAACTGCAGATATTCAAAAATTATGGACATATAGTATTCAGTGACTGGTATATGTAACCAAATGTGAAGGTTACCTCTAATCATGTCTGAAACGTCTTATCATTTATAGACCATCACTAGGAAAATAAAATATGGACTATTCATGACAATAATGAAACATATATATTAATTCTGCATTAATTGTGAGCAATAAGGCGTGTTAAACAAAGTAGATTTGTAGGACACATTACTTTTTAATACATTTATTATATTCAGAGCCATACAGGCACATAGACACAAACATAAACTTCAAATTTGGTGATGATTCAACAAAATTATTAAGTCAATGATAATTTTTTGTGCAGATCAAACAGAACAGACAAAAAGTTGGCTAATAACTTTTTGAATCACCTAGCAAATGCAACTTACGAAACTTTTGGATCGATACCCAAATATGAACAGTTAAGAGCATCTGAATATTTATCAGGTGTTTACCATTCACGCTATGATTTCAAATATAATGTAAGCAACAGCAATTTAGAAATATACAATGTGGTTACAATGCCAGTAACAATGACTGAAATGGGAATATGCTATGCATATAATTCTGCAGTTGCTTCCTACAATGATCCCAGGTAAGTAAAAAAAGCTTTTGCAAATGAGTTATTTAGGAAATTTTATTACTTAATCCTGTAGTGCCCAGTAGCTTATAACCAACATTACTTTTTTTCTCTATTACTGTAGTAAGATTATTTGTTTTTCCTCAAATCCCATTGTGTCTATAGTTTCAGTTTCAACTCCTAGATGGCAGACTATAACAAAGGCATCATGATGTAGGAGAGCTGTAGTATGCAGCTCATAGCTAGTGGCCACTGCCCGAAAAACCTATATAATATAAACCTCTGTGTAACCATTAATTGATACAGTTTTTGTATGTTACATTTTTCTCTAGTTACTATCATTTTTAACTTTTATTTTTATATTGACGGTTATTTCTGTGATTACGAAAATTTTATATTAACACAAATTAATTTGCTGCTTATAAGCAATAACAAGTTCTTAAGGATGGATTATGTTAAACTGTTAAATTGTACAGTTGTTTTCTTTAGCTGCAGTTGAGGTTATGACTGAAACTAGGTGTCTTCCAAGGAGAAATAGCTGTTTAGCAGAGTTTCATACTGATGACACTACTAAAAAGTCGCCAAGAGATTGTCATAATAGGAATAAATTGTACAAAGTTTGCCTTTTGCTCAATCTACAATCTCTACCCCTGAAAAATCTCATTCTATTGACGAGCAGATTGTATCATTTAAAGATAGATATGCTCTGAAACAATATATTTGAAACAAACCTCACAAGTGATTTACAAGGTACAACCTCAAGCTATTTACAGGAGTAAGCTCTTAGGAGTTATCTACAACTTTCAAATCTGTGTAGGGTAAAAAATAAGAAATAATCATAAATATGGCCTGCTAGTGGACTTGACTTCTCAGGAGACATAGTATTAGCTTTTTGTATAAATATAAAAATTTACCAGAAAATACAAAATTCAAATTCTTTTGTGTTAATAGGTTCCTGTCCCTCCCATTAGTGATTGTCCTGAAGGAGAAAGGGATAATATATGAATATGAGTCACATTCAAAAAAATTTCTTTTGTACTTATGATTCAGTTTTATGTAAAAATATTAGAATAATTCAAAGTATAAGGTTTATTATTAATACTTTGGATATGTTGCCTGCGCTTTCAGTGGGCATGTCTATTTGTGTCTGTAGAAATTTAATTACAGTACAACCTGTCATATCCAGACTAATATGGCGACCGGCCGATCTGGATATGGAAAAATCCGGATATCACAAGGTCATTTATAAATAGCTAGAGGGCCAGAAATAATGAACGCGTTTGTTGTTGAATGTTTTTTTAGACGTTTCTATTGGTTTAGCATTTGTATTTGTACACTGTACTCTTTAAAATACAAAAAGTAAAATTGGTTAAAAAGTTTTACTTACAGTACGCCTACATCAGTTTTTGAAAAAGTTTGTGATTTTCGGCTGCTTCACACACTGCACACGTTTTTTGGAAGCCATGTCTCTCAACCTTCTTAAAAGCATCACTTCAGTTTCACTTGTTTCGTCTTGATGTTGAACATAACTGATCAGATTCGATGGTCTTGAATGCCTCAGAGTGACTCATTACAGGCTTGTTGTCATCCTCTTCGGGTTCAGAGATTTTCTCATCGCTATTTGCACACCATTTCTGTAATGTCACTGTCTGTAATTTCGTTGACTTCATCTTCACTTAACCACTTCTTGACTTCATCGTCATTGATTTCTTCACATCCAGGCAGGTTTTTTACAAGCTCTGCAGTCTGACTCTCTTCTTCATTGCAAACAGTTTCATTGATTTCTTCTGGTTTCTCCACAGTCCATTTTTCAGTTGCTTCGTGATCTAACAGCTTCCTCCATGACCTAACCAGTGTAAACGGTTTTATTTCATCCCATGCTTGGGATACCCACATCACCACATCTAACATGTCCACCTTTTTTAAGGATTCTGTAACACTTTTACCCTCGTCCATTCCAGCAATCCACACAGTCAGTAACTTACGGCGATAGGTACGTTTCAGTGATTCAAGCACACCTTGGTCCATAGGTTGACAAAGGGATGTCACATTTGGGGGTAAAAACACACATTTTATGTCACCATTTTTCAGTTCATCTTCACTTGGGTGTGAGGGTGTATTGTCTAGTAGGAGCACTGCTTTTCTTGGCAAATTATTTTTCGCTAAATGTTTTTCAACTTGTGGCACAAACTGCTTGTGAAACCAATCACTAAATATTTCACAGTTCATCCATGCGCTGCGTTGGTTTCTGTAGCAAACTGGCAGGGAAGACAAATCTTTAAAGTTCTTGAAAGCCCTCGGATTTTTGGATTTTCCAATAAATCCCAGTGGAAGTTTGTGAACTCCTGTAGCATTGCTACAAGCTAAAATGGTCACTCTCTCCTTTTTCTTTTTATACCCTGGTGCACTATCTTCTTGTTTTGAAGTCAAAGTGTAGGTCGGCAGCATTTTATAGTTGAGCCCAGTCTCGTCACAATTGTAGAGCTGTTCTCCTGAAATCCCATGTTCGTCTACAAAGCTGTGTAAAAACGTTTTGAAGTCGTCGACATCATCTTGGTTAGCAGAAAGTTTTTCACCGCTGATCTGCAGTTTCCGCACACCATAACGATTTTTCCAACATTCTAACCATCCCTCACTTGCTTTAAACTGTCCATCGGCTCCGATTTCTTTATTGAAGTGCAAAGCTTTTTCTTTTAGCAAAGGACCTGAGATAGGCAATCCTTGCTCTCTTCTTTGGGTAAACCAAAGGTATAAAGCCTCATTAACTTGGTTGTAAGTGGCTTTCTTCATCATTTTCAGTTTTTTTACCCCACTTGTTGAAGCTTGCGATGAGCACCACTTCTCAATCTCACTCCTCATTTTTTCCAGTCACTCACAGTGCTCGTTCCTACTCCCATGTCAGCAGCAATCTTCTTAGCTGTTTCACCAGCATCCAACCTCTTCAGAGCATGAAACTTTTCATCCATTGTCACAACAGTTTTCTTCCTTTTCTCTGCCATTTTAGCAAAAAACAACGATAAAGAATAACAACAATAAAAAATAACAACGATAAAATACAGTAACAACGGTTAACAATAACGATAACAACTGCAATCACTTCTGATATACAGTTTAGAAACTCACTTGCAAAACAAACTGTCACTTTAAAACGCAAACACAGACTGCGGGTAGCAAGTGGCAGGCAGACGGCAGCCGAGATTGAGAATAAAGGAATGGGTTTCCCGGAAAGAGCCATTGACCGAGTCAAGGCCACAGCCCCACTCGGAATAGACTAGGCGCGCAAACAACATTCCAGCTGCAACTTTCACTTTTCCATCCCTAACCATTTCGCTAACCAAAATTGAAAAAATAGTTTGGAGATACGTCCGGATATGGGAGGATCCGGATATCACAGGTCCGGATGTGACAGGTTGTACTGTACATAAAACCTAAGCTATATGAACTGAAACATAATCTTTACATATTTAGTTCACAAATTTTGCATTTTACATTTCTTTTTTTGCAAATAGTAATCATATGTTTTCACGGCCTTTCTGTGGCAAATTATCGTTAAATTTTTCTGCAGAAAAATTGTGAAGTTATTATTAATAAATAATAATTTGATACACACACGTTTCAAATCCAGAAACGGTATTTCAAGATGATTCAGGTGCACATTTAAGATACATTGAAAGGGAAACATTTCATTTCTTAGCAGAAGATTGAAGACAAATTTCTGATTATACAGTCTTTAAATTCTGAAATTCTTCTGGATGTCTTTAGTTCAAATGTAATTTTAATTAAGTTAAAAAGTCCTAATGAACTTGCAACTGATATTTTGAAAATATTACCTGTGTGAATGAGTAACTGACTGAATGTTATGACCAAGTTAATGGTAGAAAAGACAGAATTAATAAAGGAGTGAAATCAGGATATCTTAACACTTATGGGTGTATCAGTATTATATATATATATATATATATATATATATATATATATATATATATATATAGTAACGTTACATAATCCGGTCCCAATAAATTAAATCATGATAACATAAAAGTCAGAAATGGGTAACATATAACTAGCTCTAAATTAAAGTATATCACTAAACATGATAAACAATTCGAGTGATATATGGTGCAAAGTGAGTTATAGTGTACCCATTGAGGTAAAAAATAAAAGTGAAGGTAACTTATTACAGAACTGTGCTTTAGGTTTGGAAATTATAAAACTATGAGAGTAGGCTATAATACTACTAACTGATTTTGTATTTTATTTGTGTCTTGTAATATTTATATTGTATGAACAACCATTTGTTATACCTAAGTTCATGTTATATTTTTTTCAAATATTTGTGTTATAATATAAGATAACCCAGGGTTAGTTTTAAAAAACATAAAAATTTAAATATCAAAGGATAATAAAAAATTAAAATAATACTATGAGGGAAATGGCAGCAGGAAGTAGTGCAGTGTAGGAATACTATGAGAGACTAATAAATAATATATATAAATTTATTTAAAGATAATAAAATTATCAAATACTTATATACAAGGTCATAAGAAAATGAACAAAAACTTATTATGTAAACCAAATTGATAAAGAAACCGGAATGGAAAAGAATTATTTTTCGGTAAATAAAATATAAATTTATAATAATTACAAACTGCCTGTATAATAAAAATACTATGGGTTACTAAGAGTGACGAGAATAACAAGTATTGTTAATAATAAATTTTTGAAATAAAACCATAGAGTTGAAGAAATGATGCTACTACAATTATAATAAAAATAACCTTTTTTTGGAACTTTGGAGGAGTGAAAATTAATACAAAATTAACAAGCAACATGACCACTATATAATCATCCATGATTTATCAAAATTAAATGGTTATACTCCTTAATAAACAGTGAAAGAAAACCTTCTGATGATTCAACCTGGTTTCGCCATAGTTCTAGTTAACTATCGAAAATGCGCCAGACGGTAAGGAAATTATAACGCAAGACGGACCTCACCAGAGAAAAAGCTTCATTCCAGTAAGAACCATACGGAGCGAGGTAATATAAACATTTCGTTTAATAGTTCAAGAAGAAAACGCATTCCGAACGTTGATATAGAACACAAAATAGTCATTTAATCACATGTTTTTTTAAAGTAAACAAAGGCACACTGCTCTCTTACGGACATTCCTGGAACTACATACTACACGAAAAAATAAACAAATTTATTTAATATTTTTTCGGTATTTGTAAAGCTTAGTAATTATCCATTTCTGACACTCTCGTAACAAAAAGAACTTACCCTGAACCCTGGGGAATTATTAAGAATTATATATTAATTGATGTTTTTTTTTAAAATAGTGTAAAATTTGGTAAACAAAACCATATATGTTTTTCTCTTTAGACAATTCCATGTTTACTCTGTGAAGTCGAGATTATGTTTTATTTAAGGAAAGATCAATTGTGATACTTGTATTTTGGTGGCAGGAAACAAAAACCAATAATATAAATAAATAATATTATTGAAAAATAATCTTGAATAATAAAGTGTGTTATAATTTTTGTAGTGGGTAGTTGCAATAGATTTCAGCACAAAAAACAGAAGAAATCAACACATCGGATCAAATTTTGCTACAGAGTAGGCTGGTTGAACTAAGCGTAGAAACTTATCTCACAATCAGCTGATTTAAATCACAGCGAACAATTTGAAGAAAAATCCGAAATTGTCTAAACCGAGTGTAAATAATTGGTCTTCATAAGGCTGAACAACTTCCCTCCTTGACCCCAAATCACACACTCTCGATTTCTATTTAGATTGAGTAACACATTAAAAAATCCTTTATTTATTTTTTTTTTTAAAACGTCAGTTATTATAATTCATAAGTGGCGACTGCGGAGAGGCGGAAACTTTAATATCTCAAACCGAGATGTTACAAGATTGGCGCATAACAATATTGGGAGCTTAATTAAATAAGACGAACACCCAATAAGCCACATACAAAGTTTTCGCTATTACCTCTACGAAAACCGCTACGTTACAGAATTGGCGCTCAACGTAAAAGGGCGGTAATTAGAAAAGAATTTTGATAGTTAATAAAAATATATACCAAAAAATCTAATTATCGTTGGCAGTTATGAGAAAACAAGAAATGCATAATACCCGAGGCAAATCGAAGAAGAGGGCAGAAGAAAAGGAGATTGAAGAAGGTGGACAGGAACAAGAAATAGAATTAGTCACGGACAGTGAAATGGAACAACTGACAAGTGATAAAGAAGAAACCGAAGTAGTTATGGACCCGGAAACGGGAATAATTGAAGAAGATGCCCAAGGGGACCAACCAGACAAAGCGGTAGCCAGAGAAGAACCTAATTGGCAAGACATGATGAAATTTATGGCAGAACAATTTAAGGAACAGAATAAACAAACTAAAGAACAATTTAGAAAACAGGAGGAAAAATTTGATAAAATAGATGAGAACTCAAGGAAACAAAATGAAACCTTGAGCGAGAAATTTGACAAAATAGATGAGAATTTTAAGAAACAGGAAGAGAACTCAAGGAAACAGAATGAAACTTTGAGGGATAGTTTAAAACAAATGGAGAAAATAAACGAAGAAAATTTAAAACAATTTGAGGGTAAAATGGAGAGTTTCAACAAGGAATTAAGAGGAAATCTAGAAGGTAAAATTGAACTGGTCAGTAATACGTTAAGCCAAAGAGTAGGAGAATATAAGGAAGAGGCAGAGAAGAAATTAATAGAAACTAACCAAAGATTAGATAAAACTGAAGAGAAGATGGAACTAATTAAAACTGGAGTCGAGGCACGAATGGAAAAAGAAGAACAAGATAATCAAGTTCGTGTAATGGCCATACGACAAGAAAACAATGACCAGTTAGATAGTATCAAAAGCAGTCTAAACTGTAAATTTTCAGAGTTTCATAAAACAGTAGAGAATGTAAAAAATCAGTGTGATAGCCAAGCAGAGAAATTAGATAGTTTGCAACAAATACAAACCAATTTTCAATGTGATGTAGATAGAATAAGTGCTAGATCTGCATGCAGCAGTCATCATGTTTATCCAGATAGTAAGGAAAGTGTAAACTTTCGGGATTATAGCAGAAACCCACTTGAATTTTTAGGGCGAGTAGACGAAATTTTGAACAGATCAAAGGAGAATCGATGGAATATGATAAAAGGTCTATTAGACGAATCGTTCAAAAATATCAATGATAACTGGTGGACAGCAATTAGGAACGAGGTGTGTGATTATGGGGGTTTCAAAACTATGTTCAAACTTAAGTACTGGTCAGAATCAGTACAAAACATTATTAGGGACGATATCTGTCATGGTAGGTATGACCGTACAGTGGGACAAACACCTACTGCTTACTTTTTAGGGAAGGTGTGTATCGCAAAGTATTTAGACCCTAAGATACCTGAAGAGTGTCTAGTGACCAAAAATGGCGTATCATTTCGAAGAGAAGATCATTAGTGCACGCTTAAGTGGATAAATAAAAACTATTGGAGGCATGGAAACGCTACTAGAAAATTATGAACAGGAATCTTATTATAGGAGAAGTAGATGGAGGTCAGGGAATACCGAGGAGCGGAAGAATGAACCACCTAGAGATAATCGACCTAGAGTCAATTATGTACATGCTAATAACAATTATTACAGTAATAGTTACCAAGGAAGACGTCCGTATTTTAACCAGAGACAAAATTATGATCGAAGAGATGAGAGAAACAACTACAACAGACAACAATGGAATGATCATGACGAATATAGGAGGTCCAGAAGTGGAGATAGAAATAGGGACATACCTTCGGGAGATCCACCAAATGACAATCAGGGAACTAATCAAGCCCAAGTAAATTATCTAATGGCTGATGAGAGGGATTCGAGGAGGAGGAACAACTTCCCTCCTTGACCCCAAATCACACACTCTCGATTTCTATTTAGATTGAGTAACACATTAAAAAATCCTTTATTTATTTTTTTTTAAAAACGTCAGTTATTATAATTTATAAGTGGCGACTGTGGAGAGGCGGAAACTTTAATATCTCAAACCGAGACGTTACAAGATTGGCGCATAACAATATTGGGAGCTTAATTAAATAAGACGAACACCCAATAAGCCACATACAAAGTTTTCGCTATTACCTCTACGAAAACCGCTACGTTACAATATATATATATATATATATATATATATATATATATATATATATATATATTATAATAAATCCAAAGTCGTACCCGTTAAAGCCTAGTTGCTGGTGTCAATTTATTATCTTACTGAAGTTGTATATTTTTATTTCCCGATTTAAGGCGCCAAATTGTTTTATTTCAAAAACAATTAAAATTCTTCTTCTTATCTATTTATGCTTTTCCCTTATTTTAATTTAGTTCACTCACCTTTGTCTTGTAGCCTAATTTGAATTTCGTTCCTAAAACATAGGGGTTACCAACCTCTATTTTCTGATAAAAAATTTCCACAAGGAATAAAATGTCATTAACATTAAAATAAATCAAATATACTATAGAAATTAGTCAATACTGCATTATTTCTTTAGTGTTTTTATTTCTATCTTTACCAAACAAATGAAATATTTGTATAATATAATGTTTGCTCCAGCTCTTGTTTTTTACTTCCTCAGCGGTTGGCAATAGTGACCAGGGCCTTACGAAATAAAATAATCTGTTTTATTTTGGTTATTTTAAATGAGTTGGGTTCTTGTGATTACAGAAAAATTAACAAAAGATCTTTAGAAAGTACAAAACTTCACATAAAACATAATTAAATAATATACAGTTTCTTAATAAATGAATTCTTAGGTTATATGGTATGTGTTGGACCAAAGTTGGTGAATTTAGGTTAACAGTTCGTTTTAAGAGAAGATTACAATGTCTAATAAGTTGATCACGATAAATTAACAAGTGAATAAAGATATAAACTGATTGTCACTAGTTTATTCATTAATTAAGTTTTTAAATAAAGTTTATTAGCGAGTGAAAAAGTGTCAAAATGTAGACTAGTCCTTTTCTTATTTAATTTTTAATTCAATTTTATACTTAGCACATTCCTTCACATCTGAGGTTTCACTTCATGTTCATTTTCTTTTAGAATTTGTAAGGCAGATTTATTCTTTCAATTTTAAGTGGTTTGGTTTTAATTATTTCTTCTTGTCATATTATTACCATACATAATATCATTTTAATTCATTACTATCCCATTTCTATTATTATTTATTTCTTTTATATTATTATATTGAGCTGCATGGATTTTTTAATATGCTCTTCTCTGAATCTAATAATGGACTAACGAATGTTTCTGTTAATGTTTGGTTGTCAAGGCAGCAAGCCTAATACTACTATTGGTTGAAAAATTGTTTACATTGTTAGACATTGCTCCTGATTTTTTACAAAATTAACATGTATTTTTAAATTAGTATAATCTTCTTATACTACTATGAATTCTCAAGATAATAACACTATAGCATTGCATTTCTTTTATAAATTAATTAGAAACCAAACATGAATAGTTTCTGTTCAGTATTTACCTAGTTACTAATTTAACAATTTTGTTTTTATATTAATCTATATATATAAAAGGGAAATACCACTGACTCACTCACTGACTCATCACGAAATCTCCGAAACTATAACACCTAGAAACTTGAAATTTGGCATGTAGGTTCCTTATGTGATGTAGGTATCCGCTAAGAAGGGATTTTTGGAAATTCGACCTTTAAAGGGGGAAAAAGGGGGGAAGTTTGCCTGATTGACTGACATAGAATCAACGTAGAGCAAAACTACCGAATGGATATCAATGAAACTTTGAACATAGCTTCATCATAGGTCTCACTAAGAAATGGTTTTAAAAACTTTCACTCCTAAGGGGCAAACCCCCCCCCCACATTGTATCTATGTATGTATGTTCCACATCTCCTCCTAAACCACTGGACCGATTTCAACCAAACTTGGCACAAATATTTTACGCGACGGGAGAACCAACATAGGATAGGTGTTTTTTTCGATGGGGTCCTTTGGGGAGTTCTTTGGGGTTTTTCACATCTCCTCCTAAACCACTGGACCGATTTCAACCAAACTTGGGACAAATATTTTACGCAGCGGGAGAATCAACATAGGCTATGTGTTTTCTTCGATGGGGTCCTTTGGGGGTTCTTTGGGGTCTTCCACATCTCCTCCTAAACCACTGGACCGACTTCAACCAAACTTGGCACAAATATTTTATGCAACTGAAGATCCAAAATAAGATAGGTGTTTTTTCGATACGATCCTTCGGGGGGTCCTTTGGGGTCTTCCACATCTCCTCCTAAACCACTGGACCTATTTCAACCAAACTTGGCACAAATATTTTACGCAATGGGAGAACCAACATAGAACAAGTGTTTTTTTGATACGATCCTTTGGGGGGGTCCTTTGGGGTCTTCCACATCTCCTCCTAAACCAGTGGACCGATTTCAACCAAACTTGGCACAAATATTTTACGCAATGGGAGAACCAACATAGGACAGGTGTTTTTTTTTCGATACGATCCTCTGGGGGGGGGGTCCTTTGGGTCTTAAACAACTATTAGATCTGGTTACTATGGCAACCCAATAGAATAGATTCTTGTTACCATAGCATCGGTGGAAGTCTCCCGCGTAGGAAATAGCGCGGGAGTCGTCCGACGGGCCTTCCCCGGAGTTCATCCACGGAACCCGGGGAGTCTTAGGTCGGATCCCGCGAAAGACGGCGGGGCCAGAGTCCACGGTTCTTATAAATAAAGATATAGGTTATGATATCAAAGGTGGTGTATGCATCTTAAGAAACGTCTTAATAGTGTGTGAATTCAGAGTTGTTTCAGTTTGAATTTAAAAGTGTTAAAAAGTGTGTAAAGTGTTTAAGAGTTAAGATCGAAGTAAGTTATAAGCGAGTACAAAAAACAAAGTTTTGATAGCGAATGTATTCAGACCATAGAGCTCAGACAATACAAATGCACTTGCTTCAGTTTGAATTTAAAAATTGATAAGCTGAAATCTATAGAGGTATTGTATTGTTAGAATAAGTTTAGGAGACACTAATTTAACAAATGCCTTATTTCAACATTAACACAATGAATTATAAAACGACAGTTAAATACGCAGCGCGTGCAAGTACTGTAGACATTTATTGAAAACTAATTTAGCTGTTCGCCCTCTCCCAGAGTTAGAAATCGAGCAGGAGCATCACGCGCAACAGAATTCTTCTCCAGATATAAGAATACAGTTTATGACATGTTCTTAAACAGGTGCGCTACAGAGTATTCCTCCAGTGAGAATGCGAACGTAACAATATAAGGAAGATTATACAGTATACAAGTAATATAACATTAGAACAAGAATAGGTGCCTATGAGCCTATGAATAAATTATGAACCCGAGCAACGCTGGGTAAATCGGCTAGATATAGATATCTATATAAGCCAAATACCACTGACTGACTCACTGATCACGATATCTCTGAAACCAATGAATGGATAAAATGAAACTTTGAACGTAGCTTCATCATAGGTCTTAGGTGCTCACTAAGAAACGGTTTTAAAAACTTTCACTCCTAAGGGGCAAAAACCAAATAATGAAATTTATCATGGAAATTGCATACTTTGTAAATGAAGTGGTTGACATCTCAGTTTATTGGAAACCCCGAGTACATTTAGTTCTGAGTTTTTAATCATTGTTTTAAATTGAAAAACTTCGTTGTTTGCAGGTTCTTATAGTCAAGAAAATTTCGAAGTTCAATTAATTAATAAATGTATGTACTTTTATTTCTCGGAAATGCCTCTAACGATTTTCTCGAAATAAATAATAAATAGCTGTTGCTATGAATGTAAATAAACAAACTAAGAGTTGAGAATTTATACAATCTATCTAATCCTATACTATTAAGCGAGCAATAATTGTACAATTACGTACAACGTGAAACTCCGTAGCGAAGCACGGGTATTTTGCTAGTTAATTTATAACTGATTCTTTTGGTATACATTTTGTGTCGTGAAAGTTATATACTTAAACCTATTAGTATTACCTACATTTTGCCCTTAATTATTACTGTTATGATATCAAATTTTACAAATTACTGTTTTTTACCATAGACTCCTTATGCCTATTCCAACTGATTTTCTTTAGACAGTTATTAGAACAAATTCCTTTGTTTTTATGAAACTGAACTATTTTCAACACAACTACAATAAACTAACATATAACATTTGATTATTCATAATCATTTTTAAAACATAATATTATTCTTTTTAACATGCTATTCTTTAATACATTACATACTTACCTACTCCCATTGACTATCATTCATTAAACATGCTTTTTTACCCTTATATACTCTTTTTAACACAAACACATAACTATAACTATTATTTCTTTTTTTTTTTTTTAAACATGAACATTAATTCTACCTATTTCACTTGTACAGGCTTATTATGCCTTAGTTTTTTAACAGTATACATTCCTCATTTATTCATCAAGCATTATTTATTATTCACTTTACACTTTATTATTATTACTACCGATTTTCAGTTAGTATAATTTTCTTGGTTCTTTTATGCACTTTAGGATTATATTATTCACTATTTTTCTTTCTCTTATTAACTTTGAATTAACCACACAATTAGTTCTATTTATTTACTATACAATAGTTTTATTCCCTTTATATTTTAATAACAGTATTACTTATCATTACTCAATCTACATTTATGTATTGATAGTTTTACATGGAATTACTTAGACTTCTATTTATAGCTTTGTACTTCCATTATTACCTCTACTATATTATTATTATAGGAAAAGGGAGAAAGTAATTGTGGTCAGAAAGTTATTCATTTTTATCTTTCCCTTTGCCAATCACTTGGGTTTTGTCATCATCTTAGTCCTTGTCTAGTTTCTATGTCAGTATTGTTACATTCTAATACTTCTATTCATTAAGTCTTTGATATTTTGTTTTTCTTTATTCCTTCAGTGTTGTAACTTATTTTTCTTTTAAATGGTAAATTCTTCTTTATATATGGGCTACCTTATGTAATGTTATATATATATATATATACATATTTTACAACGCTCCCTTTCGTCTAACACAATTATCTAATATTTGTGATGTTAGATAAAAAGTTACTTACCCGTGATTTTACTTTACCTGGGCGCCAGAACAAATCCAGATACAAATGACACGGTTTCAGCTTAGCTCAGTGCATGGAGACACTCTTTCTCAGGATTCATTCAGTGATTGTGGTTTTCAAGGGGAATCGTTACAAATAACTCTTTAAGATTTGCTTGATTATTATTTTTAATGTTTTAATAAATGATTTTGAAACTTTAAATTGTTAATGGTAGTGGCTTAATTCTACCCTATCCGTATAATTATTGAGTGAGTGTGGAAAGTAATGATTAAGATGCTCAAACGACCTATAGCTCTTATCTAGTCTGATTAAGAAATTTCTATCTCCCAAACCAGTGCTAAAGAACAGGTCTACAATAATTTGCACGTCCAATACTACACACTATTTCCCATTCAACACTCTTATACTAAATTAAAGCTAATCTTACAGTTAAAATACAATGTGTGCTTTTCTTAGTGTCTTTTTTAAAATTGTTTATTGTTTTATTAATTGTTTAGCGCTTATATCATTGATCAATGAATTTATTTCTTACTGTTTTGATGCGTTGACCGAAGATAGGAATCTGTAGAGATCCTCCTTTCGATGGTGTTGCACAGAAGAATGGGTTGATCAATGTTGTGGAAGATGCCCTGGCAATTACAGATGCTGTAGCCTTCTGTAGCACAGGTCCTTCACGGCTGATGGATTAATTAATTAATTAATTAACGGTGATATTACGCAGCTAGTATTATGGAATGTTGTAAATTCATCTACACTGCGGACTACTTCTCGATTTATAACTGAATTTGCACTGTTGTGTAATTTAAAATTTTCTGTAGGCGAATTGTACACGTCTAGTGTGTTTCAGTACCGAACGAAGAGTGATGCTACCCCTCGCTTGGAGCTGGCGTCTGTTTTAAATACGGGCTGCTGATTGGTTGAACAAATAAATCATGCGTTTTTCCAGTTGTGACAATCTCGAACAGGTCGGTCTAACACTCCGTGACAGGTTCCAAACGGCAGAGAAATTCTTGTCAAAATTGTATTTCCTGTATTTGCAAATCGATTGATTACAGGTATTTGCAAATGTGTTTCCGAAGATCTGACCACAGAATATTGTTGCTTAGGTCTTTATCTGTGTGTGTGTGAAAACCCCTTATTCCTACGTAGCATAATTCTCTCGTTATTCCTGTTGGTGTGCGTCATCCGTATAACTTCTTTATTTGTTAATTATATTAACTGAGCTTGCGGCTACTTATAAAGCTTTTCTTGCTGAATACAATGCTGTTTTCAGAATTGCCGTATATTTACAACTTTTGAAGTTATTGCTGGTTGAACTGATAATTCGCTTTGAGTAAAATTACCTGTTTGAACTTGATTCTACTGTAGCGGTGACTTGGTTAGAGTGAGATAGCTGCTATTATGTGCTCTCTCTCTTCCTTACTGCGTTACGCTCTTACTGTCTATAGCTTTCATATAACGCTCAGATAGGACGCTATTATGAATCGTCATATATACCCCCAGTAGGTATAAAAAAAATTGATTATGTAAATCATTAATTTTTTTTCGAATGTACAGTTTTACATTGAATAAAATTTTGCACATTTACTTTAGCACTTTTACCCGCACAAAACTTACACTTATACAGTGTTACTTACATCTATCTTACAACTAAAGATTACAATGTTTCTTAACCTAACATGGTATATTGGAAATTTATATGATCAATTTTAATCATCATTTTGGATTAATTAATGTCAAAATTTAAATAATAACACTAACATTTATTTAAATAAAATTTATTATTATTAATATTGATTCAAAACAATTATTTATTTATTTTATTTGACCAGGTTTGATTTATATACCTTACTGCTCAAATTATTATTTCTTTATGGGTCAATATTTTTGATTATTCTTCCACCTATGGGAACATAGCTTATATAGCTTACCTCCATACATAGAAAATCCTGGTTTGGAGTTGGTAACTGCTACTAAAGGGTTTATATAGGGACTACTTTCTCTCTCTATAACTCCATTCGCTAACATTTGTTGGATCTCTTTCTCCACTTCATCTCTATAATGCCGAGGGATTGGATAAGTCCTTTGTACAAATGATGCATTTTCAGTTAGTGTCAACTGATGTTCATAGAACCTAGCTCTTCCAGGCTCTGTTCTGAACACATCACTATACTCACCAATGAGTTGCTGAATTTTGTTCTGTTGTTCATTGTTCAACTCAGTCCCAATATTGATTTCTGGAGTATTATCAATACAGTGCTGGTCACTCCTAATGTCAACTACAGGTTTTTCTATATACCCTTTTCCGGCACTTACCGAGTTCCAATGCTTAAACTCTTTAATACCTACATTTATTTTATTAGCATTTATTTCCATAGTAATGGTATTTCTTTTAAAATTTATTTTTGCTTTCCATTCAAGCAACGTATCTATCCCAATAATACAATCATGAATGAGTTTAGGGACTATTAGAGCTACTATTTGGGTTTGGTTACCATTTATACTGACAGGTAAATATATTTGTTCAGTTATCTTTTGCATTTTGGCTCCAGTGGCTCCCTGTACATTACAATGTTTTACGGGTAGCCTGGGACAATTTTGCAACTGACAATTATCTACATACTTTGAGCTGACACAGGTAACTTCATTGCCAGTGTCAATAAGTGCTCGTACCAGTAGATTACTGATCTTACAAATTATTTCCGGGCATTCGGGATAATGGTTTCTACCCACTTCTTGCTCCTCTTTTAACAAGAACTCCCTATCGCTCACTTGTTTTATATTATTAGCTACGTTCTTCTTACCTTTTTTCTTTGGTGATTTCACTGCAGGTAATGGTAGGTTTAGTTTTGTTTCTTTTCTACCTGCAGTGGCTTCCCGTTTCCCGTATTCATTTTACTAGACGACGGTTGCTGCTCGGTAGAGGTTACAGTTGTTTTACACACTTTATACCCTTTATTAGGTTTATTTTCTACACTTCGACTCCTACCTTTATCCTCCACTTCCTGTCGATTTTGTGGTTTATTACCCGGATATGGGATAAACCTTTTTTCTTTCATACGTTCATTATCTCTTCTCTTATTTGAGTAGAACGTTGGTTCTTGCTGATCGCCTCTAGAGTAGTTACTCAGCTGATTACTTACCCGCTGTAGGTCCCTCTCTAAATCTAGACACTCATCTACGACCATAATGAATTTTTCTAGAATATCCACTCCTCTAGTTGTGGTTGCTACTCTAGTGCGTTCTGAGAAATGACGCGCTAGCTTATATACTAGGTCTCTCTCTTCTATTGGTGGTGTTAGATGTTTAACTTGCGCCATTACATTAAGCACATAATTGGTAGTTGTCATATTCATTGACGGGTGATACTTACCAAATTCTAAATGATCACGTACCCTTCTTTGTATTTGAACATTCCAGTACTGAGCTAGAAATTTTTCTCTGAAGTCTGAGTAGGTTTGGACTCTGTCTGAGATGACTTTCCACCACGTACCTGCCCAATTCTTGAGAAATCGGCCTAACATGTCCTTCTTGTCCTCGTCGTCCATCAGTGGATTTACACGAGCTACATAAGCCTCAAACAGCTTTAGATATTCCACAGGATTCTCATGTGGGTTTCCTGAAAATGCAAGGTTTTCTGGTTCTTCCTTATAGCCGCCACACCTCACTACTTCGGTTTGCTGTGACTTCATTGCTTTAGTCAGATCTTCCCGCATTACCTTCAACTGCTGTTCCATCTTTTGATGTACTTCGTCACTGTTAGCCTTACTCTCTACCTGTTTCTTAACTTCATTAATATTTACACCCAGTTGGGTACACTCTTCCCTAGTATTTTGGATTTCTTCTTTATTTAGAAGTGTTTGTGTTTTTAATTCAGCTGTTACTTCGCTGAATTGTTGATTAATGAGGGTTACTTTGAGTTCTAACCTTTCATGTAATTCATTTCTAAATTTATTTAGCTTTTCGTCTTGATGGTGAAAATTAGTGTTTACTTGTTTTCTAAATTCATCTAGCATAGTTTTAACCTCTTCGGTATGCTTATCGAATCTACTATTACTCTCGTCTATTTTATTATTAGTACTATCTAATTTACTAGCGAGATTAGATATTTCTTCATCTATTTTAAATGTAGCCTCTTTACTACTTTGTTCTATTTGGCTAGACAAATTTTCAGTTATTATTTCATTTCACTGGACAAATATTTATTAGTTTGCTCAATTTTATTATTAACATCTGTTATTAATTTTTGATTACTTTCTTCTAGACTTTTATTATTTTCTTCAATTTTATTTTCAAGTTTACTATTATTTTCATCCATTTTAGTGGTCAACTGTTTAAACATTTGCTCAATTGCTGCCATATCTACTGATGATGATTTAGCCATGTTTATTACTTATTATTAACAAATAAATTTAACAATTATTAATAGTTATTTGTAACCTTGAATTCCACTTTCTTTACAAATTTAATAATACTACAATTTAACTATCACTTGGGTAAAAGCAACGCCAAATTATATAACTTTATTTATATAATTTTGTGTTTAATCGGGCCCATTAGTTGCGGCGACAAATATATATGTAACTTATTTTTTACATATAAATTTGGTGATTTAATCATGCCTAATCGAGCTTAATCGAGCCCCTTAGTTGGCCGCGCCAAATACATACAACGCTCCCTTTCGTCTAACACAATTATCTAATATTTGTGATGTTAGATAAAAAGTTACTTACCCGTGATTTTACTTTACCTGGGTGCCAGAACAAATCCCAGATACAAATGACACGGTTTCAGCTTAGCTCAGCGCATGGAGACACTCTTTCTCAGGATTCGTTCAGTGATTGTGGTTTTCAAGGGGAATCGTTACAAATAACTCTTTAAGATTTGCTTGATTATTATTTTTAATGTTTTAATAAATGATTTTGAAACTTTAAATTGTTAATGGTAGTGGCTTAATTCTACCCTATCCGTATAATTATTGAGTGAGTGTGGAAAGTAATGATTAAGACGCTCAAACGACCTATAGCTCTTATCTGGTCTGATTAAGAAATTTCTATCTCCCAAACCAGTGCTAAAGAACAGGTCTACAATAATTTGCACGTCCAATACTACACACTATTTCCCATTTAACACTCTTATACTAAATTAAAGCTAATCTTACAGTTAAAATACAATGTGTTCTTTTCTTAGTGTCTTTTTTAAAATTGTTTATTGTTTTATTAATTGTTTAGCGCTTATATCATTGATCATTGATTTTATTTCTTACTGTTTTGATGCGTTGACCGAAGATAGGAATCTGTAGAGATCCTCCTTTCGATGGTGTTGCACAGAAGAATGGGTTGATCAATGTTGTGGAAGATGCCCTGGCAATTACAGATGCTGTAGCCTTCTGTAGCACAGGTCCTTCACAGCTGATGGATTAATTAATTAATTAATTAACGGTGATATTACGCAGCTAGTATTATGGAATGTTGTAAATTCATCTACACTGCGGACTACTTCTCGATTTATAACTGAATTTGCACTGTTGTGTAATTTAAAATTTTCTGTAGGCAAATTGTACACGTCTAGTGTGTTTCAGTACCGAACGAAGAGTGATGCTACCCCTCGCTAGGAGCTGGCGTCTGTTTTAAATACGGGCTGCTGATTGGTTGAACAAATAAATCATGCGTTTTTCCAGTTGTGACAATCTCGAACAGGTCGGTCTAACACTCCGTGACAAGTTCCAAACGGCAGAGAAATTCTTGTCAAAATCGTATTTCCTGTATTTGCAAATCGATTGACTACAGGTATTGCAAATGTGTTTCCGAAGATCTGACCACAGAATATTGTTGCTTAGGTCTTTATCTGTGTGTGTGTGAAAACCCCTTATTCCTACGTAGCATAATTCTCTCGTTATTCCTGTTGGCGTGCGTCATCCGTATAACTTCTTTATTTGTTAATTAATTAACTGAGCTTGCGGCTACTTATAAAGCTTTTCTTGCTGAATACAATGCTGTTTTCAGAATTGCCGTATATTTACAACTTTTGAAGTTATCGCAGGTTGAACTGATAATTCGCTTTGAGTAAAATTACCTGTTTGAACTTGATTCTACTGTAGTGGTGACTTGGTTAGAGTGAGATAGCTGCTATTATGCACTCTCTCTCTTCCTTACTGCGTTACGCTCTTACTGTCTATAGCTTTCATATAACGCTCAGATAGGACGCTATTATGAATCGTCATAATATATATTGTAACGTGACCTACGATAGCACAAAGTTTACAAGTATAACTAATGGATGAAAAGCTGTATACTAAAGGAAAATAAAAATTATTAAATGAGAAATGATAGAACAACACCACTAACTGATTTTGATTTAGACAAAGACAATGACGATGACGAGACCCAATAGATTGGATAAGGTGAGTCAGAGAAAATAGTACAAGCCACAATATAACAACACCCCCAGTGTTAAAAAGAATTATATATAAATAAAAGTACAAAATTAGATAGGAAAATAAATAATATGTAATCTGTAGGAAAGATAAAAAGAAAATGAAATGTAAGTACAAAAATACTGATAAATATAGAAAGAATGTTAATAAGTAAACTATCAAAAGACACTAATATAAAATAAACTTGAATAACAATAATTCATTAGGAAAGTGGTGATAAGTAATAAACATATAGAAGAACCCGGTAAAAAATAAAACGAACAACATTATAAATTGGCGCACCAACTAGTAGGGCTAGAATTAGACAATAAATTCTATAATTAAATTCATAAGATTCTAGCGGCAACTACAGAAAAGAGAAACCGAAAATGCACAAAAGATCTGCATCAAAGAAATGCGCGGCGGAGGCCGAAAAGGAAATCGATATGTTAGAGACGGAGGCCGAGAACAAGTCAAAATGGAAGAAAAGGAAGTAACATCGGTGGAAGAAATCGAAACAGTATTAACCCCGGCCGAACCAAGTAGGAATACAGAAGAAATGAGATGGGAGGGCATAATGGAATTCCTAAAAAGGAATGAGGAGCGTTTAAAACAAATAAATGAAAAAATTGTCAGTACAAACGAAAGTACTAAAGAAGACTTAAGGCAGACAATTAACGAAAATAATGAGACATTGAAGCAGCAGATAGACCAGAAAATGGAGGAACAGAGTGATGCATTAAGGAAGAACCATGAAACCTTACAACAGTGATTGACGGAGGACATTCAAAAAAGAAATGAAGAGTTGAAGGAACAATTCCATCAAATAAGAGAAGATAACCATAGACACACGGAAGAATTATGCCAGAAAATAGGTGAGAATATGAAAGAAATAATAAATGATCGTAGACTGTTAATGGAAGGATTAAATAAGGACAGAAACCAGTAAATCAGAAATTAGAAGGTAGTAAGGAAATAGAAAATAAAGAAAACAAAGGTGTATTGTTATCTGAAAATAAATATAACAGAAACAAAGAAAGTATTAAGCACATAGAATTCAACACCAAGAATGTAAAGAACCAAACAATTATGGAGACAAAGAAAATGAGACAAATGCATCAAAGGAAACTAATAAATACACGGGAAGAATTGGAGATGATCAAGAATGGACTAGTTAATGTACTTAATCTACCCATTACCAACTATAAAGGAATAATTAATCTTAAAAATAACAGAAGGAACTTAATAGAACTTTTCAAAGGAACTCACAACCAAACAGTGGGTGCAGACTTAAAAAAGTCTATGTTCAAATTCAAGACACCCGAAGGAGAAATGCATAACCGAAAATCAGTGATAGCATTAATGATGGATATACCATTATTAACATACCTGTTCAATAAACTAAACGGTAAAGCGATTGATGGTCATTGATAATAATGAACATGTGGTATTAGAAGAATATACAATGCTATACAAGGTAGCAGAGACCTATATCACAAGGACGGAAATAGTTCTGCACACCAGAGTAATCCGAGCAAAAAGGGTAACTGATATATTTGATCACGGGTAAACCAAATGTGAACATTATTGCGAAAAGGGACTAATTTTAGAGATAACTGGCAACGCATGAATAAGGTGAAGAATAACAATAATAATAATAATTATTATTATAATAAAAGAAATCAAAAAATAGTCCATTCCAATGTAGAAGAAAAGAATAGAAGGCTATAAAAGAATTGAAAAGTTAAGGAAGAAAGAAGAAAAAGATTAAACTAATAATTAATAAAGACAAACTGATATGGAAATATTAGTATGGAATTTTGAAAATAAAAAATTACAAAATTCAAAACAAAGTAAGAACAGCTTACACAAAATATTTGAAACCACTTAATGTTGAAAAGAAAAAAAAATTACAAAAATTCAAAAACAAAGTAAGAACAGCTTACACAAAATATTTGAAACCACTTAATGTTGAAAAAAAATTACAAAATTCAAAACCAAAGTAAGAACAGCTTACGCAAAATATTTGAAACCACTTAATGTTGAAAAGAACAAAAATACCAAAATTCAAAAAAGAGGTAAGAACGACTTAATACCAAATGTTTAAAGTACAATAATTTTGAAAAAAAAACAAAGTAAGAACAATGTACACCACACAGTTCAGAACCAAGTAATTTTAAAAGAGAACTATAATAAATAATTATAAAAAACTGAGATAAAATACTAAAAAATTAAAGGAAATGAGGACAGATTACACAAAATATCTATATAACCTAATTTTGAAGGGAATAACGGAAAAATAACATTTTTTAGAAGAACAAACAAGACAATTAACAATAAATTAATAAGACAAGACGATCAAATAAGAAGGACAATTAACCACTAATAGACTATCATTATAAGGAGAAGAATTGAATTAATAACCATTGATACAGCTACAAGTTAGATTTTAATTGTAAATGATAAAGGAAGTAAGGACATGGAAAACAACTATCGTAAGAAGTAAGATAGAGAAATACTACAGAATATATGTTAAGACCATTGCCACAAGTATAGATAAAGAATCTGAATAAATCAATAAGAAGAAACAATCATTTGATCTGAATAACAACAGAGTAATTAATCCCTAGAGTGTTTTTAGTTATATTTTATATTATATTAGTCGCAAATAGACTATTTATTATTATTATTAAATCGTGATTGTATGTTGAGATAAGTTCCAGCAATCAATTTTTATTTAGCAGGTGGCATGACCTCTGAACTCAGAATATGTATAAAACGGACAGCAGAGTAATAGAGCCATATGTGCCCTCTGACTAGGACCAATTTATATGAATAGTAGGAGAATATTTAGGGAAGTAAAATGTTCAAGGGATATAACACTCATTAGAGAAGAAAAGAATATCATATCAAGAATCATGAAATATGGAATAAATAAATGTAAACCAGAAGACAATCTAATTGATGAGTTCAACGATAATAACAACATTCTATAAGAAGATATAAGGTAGAAGAAAATTTAATTGATGATTGCAGTAAAAACAACCACGTTATTTTTAGAAATAATCAATTTTGGCGGCGGAGCATTATGTAACGTGACCTACGATAGCACAAAGTTTACAAGTATAACTAATGGAAGAAAAGCTGTATACTAAAGGAAAATAAAAATTATTAAATGAGAAATGATAGAACAACACCACTAACTGATTTTGATTTAGACAAAGACAATGACAATGACGAGACCCAATAGATTGGATAAGGTGAGCCAGAGAAAATAGTACAAGCCACAATATAACAACACCCCTAGTGTTAAAAAGAATTATATATAAATAAAAGTACAAAATTAGATAGGAAAATAAATAATATGTAATCTGTAAGAAAGATAAAAAGAAAATGAAATGTAAGAACAAAAATACTGATAAAAATAGAAAGAATGTTAATAAGTAAACTATCAAAAGACACTAATAGAAAATAAACTTGAGTAACAATAATTCATTAGGAAAGTGGTGATAAGTAATAAACATATAGAAGAACCCGGTAAAAAATAAAACGAACAACGTTACAATATGTATATATATATATATATAGTAACGTAATCTGCAAGGTGGAACGTCCGTCTTATTCAAGCCCCACGATGGAAGCCATTTTGTAACGTCCGCGTATATTAGGTATAGATTCATATTATATGCCCCATTATTGTTAAATGGTGATTGTATGTTGAGATAAGTTCCAGCAATCAATTTTTATTTAGCAGATGGCATGACCTCTGAACTCAGAATATGTATAAAACGGACAGCAGAGTAATAGAGCCATATGTGCCCTCTGACTAGGACCAATTTATATGAATAGTAGGAGAATATTTAGGGAAGTAAAACCTTCAAGGGTTATAACACTCATTAGAGAAGAAAAGAATATCATATCAAGAATCATGAAAAATGGAATAAATAAATGTAAACCAGAAGACAATCTGATTGATGAGTTCAACGATAATAACAACATTCTATAAGAAGATATAAGGTAGAAGAAAATTTAATTGATGATTGCAGTAAAAACAACCACGTTATTTTTAGAAATAATCAATTTTGGCGGCGGAGCATTATGTAACGTGACCTACGATAGCACAAAGTTTACAAGTATAACTAATGGAAGAAAAGCTGTATACTAAAGGAAAATAAAAATTATTAAATGAGAAATGATAGAACAACACCACTAACTGATTTTGATTTAGACAAAGACAATGACGATGACGAGACCCAATAGATTGGATAAGGTGAGCCAGAGAAAATAGTACAAGCCACAATATAACAACACCCCCAGTGTTAAAAAGAATTATATATAAATAAAAGTACAAAATTAGATAGGAAAATAAATAATATGTAATCTGTAAGAAAGATAAAAAGAAAATGAAATGTAAGAACAAAAATACTGATAAAAATAGAAAGAATGTTAATAAGTAAACTATCAAAAGACACTAATAGAAAATAAACTTGAGTAACAATAATTCATTAGGAAAGTGGTGATAAGTAATAAACGTATAGAAGAACCCGGTAAAAAATAAAACGAACAACGTTACAATATATATATATATATATATATATATATAGTAACGTAATCTGCAAGGTAGAACGTCCGTCTTATTCAAGCCCCGCGATGGAAGCCATTTTGTAACGTCCGCGTATATTAGGTATAGATTTATATTATATGCCCCACGTTGTATGCGTCATTCTGTAACGTCTCGCGGGTATTAGCGAAAGTCAGAGTACCTTTTGCGATCGTCACTTATGATTACTTATTGTTTATATTTTCTAATGTTCAAAGCAGTTGAATTTGCTGTTTACAAAAAAACTGAAATCGAGTGTGTGTGATTTGGGAGAGATTAATGAAGTTGTTTAATCTGAGTTAGAAGAGAGAGTAAGAGCAAAGATATTACCCCGGAGTATACAATTACTTTTTTTAAATATTCGCTGTTCATAAGACCAGCTGATTTTGACAGCTGCCTCAAAACGTTAGGTTAAACAAACACCACTGTTCGGTGATACTCCCCGGCAGTTCGTCCTCTTCTTGGCTTCCTGTAAAACTGTAACAACTACCCTCTACAATAAAGAATACATGTTTTATTATTTATAATAAAATATTCAGAGTATTTATTATGTAATACACTGATTTTCTCTTCTCCCAGTACACAAGTATTGTAATCGATTTTTTCTGTCAACAATACATTGGATCGATTTAATTAGTTAAACATTGGAATTGTAACAAAATATATATTTTTTTCTTATCCTTGATTAGACATTAAACAATAAATAATTCATTTTTATTAATTTCCCCAGGTTTAAGGGTAAGTTCTTTGTGTTATGAGACGGGCAGAAATTAATAATTATATACTACGCTTTACAAGAGAAAAATAATGAATTTCGAATTTTTTTGTTTTTTCGTAGAATGTAGTTCCGGATTTGTCCACTAGAGTACAGATTATGTCTTTATTATACACATGAAATCATTTACGAAATATTGGAACTGCACCAGGATTCGACATGAGGATTTCTTGGTTAACAATTATTAATAAAGTTTATTTTACCTCTTTTCTCGAAGTGTTTACTGGGATGATGCTGTTTCTAGTGTTGGAGTTATAGTTGTTTTGTAATTTCGTTGAATGTCCATAAGATACAATCTCACCAAAATCTCGAAGTGCTGTTCAACTAGGCCGGATCTGGTAATTGGTTATTTCAATTTTTCATCGAGTAAAGGACGTCGAAGTTGATATCTGAAGGAGTTCTAACATAAGGTTGAAACTACTATTTAATTTTTATTCAATTTGGCACTGTTTCCGAAAGTTTTTATAGGGTTTTATTAAATTTTTGATGGCATCCACTTTTTCAAACGAACAGTTTCCAATCGTTTTTAACAATCAAATCATATCTTGTTATATGGTTACTCTTAGTAACCAATAATTTTTATATCATTTTTTATTGGTGCATCTATATACTTTTGAGTATATAGGCTGTTTTTAATTATTATAAATTTATTTCTTATTTATAGAAAAATAATCCTTTTTAAATTTGGTTTATTATCCAATTTGATTTATTTGAGTTTTTTCCTTTTATTTCCTCTTAATTTTATATATAGGTCTTTAATATTTTTATTTCCTTTAATTGTATTTATATATTATTTATTAATTTCTTATAGTATCCTTACACTGAACTATTTTCTTCTGCCATTTTACTCATACAGTATAATTTTATTTTTTATTATTATTTTATATTTAACCCTGGGTTATCTTATATTCAAACATAATTATTCTATTAAATATAAAATTACCCCTAGGTACAAAATCTTAGTTGCCTACACAATACAAATTATACAATATTTCAACAAAACACATAATTGGTTAGTAGCAATATATTCTACTATTATAATCAATTGTTTCTACATCTACAGCATAAGTCTAAGAGATGCTCCTTTTAAAATCACTTATTTACTCACTGGGTACACTATAACTCACTGTGTACACTTTATATCAATTAAATATAGTTTATAATGTTTTGTGATATAAAGTAATTTAAAGCTAGGTACCCATTTCTGACCTTTATAGTGGGGTGATTATGTTATCATTTTTGGGACTGGGTTATGTAACGTTACATAAAGCCCCCCCCCCCCACTAGAAACAAATTTATTTTCGTTTTACTTGTTCCAAAATAAATTGTTGATTTCTTCAATTTTCATATCTGGTTTTATTCTTCGTGATATCGTTTCATTTCAGACTGGTTATATACCTGTTATTCGGTTAAATGGTAATTGCTGTTTTCCTACTCAACTCTCTATCTCTTGGAGGCAAATTCATCAATGATTTATATTCTCTGGGTAGTGGTACTTCCACATTTTACTTGATAAGGACTGGTCACACTAATCATAAAAACTTGTTT
The DNA here is from genome assembly GCA_034769895.1 of Magicicada septendecula. NCBI lineage: Eukaryota > Metazoa > Arthropoda > Insecta > Hemiptera > Cicadidae > Magicicada > Magicicada septendecula. The sequence goes on from CM068367.1 coordinate 461,442,111, forward strand.
TAACACTTATTTTCTTATTTACTTCTATAAATTCGCTTTCTCAATTAAGCTTCTGTCTGCTATCTTCCTTCTATTTTCTTCATCTATACTTCTGGAATCTAATATCACTCTTTTCATCTATTTTATAATTATTATCCCTTAAATATTCAATTTCCCTAACATTTTTCCCTATCCTGTGCAGTGGTACCAGTCGGGTGGCCACTTTTGGGTCCATAACTCCGCTGTCCATTCTTACACCTTCTGAGACCAGGGGAACATCATACCTGCTCAGGAAAATTATTGCCGGAACAGTTCTACGGTCAATTCATTATAATAAAAAGATTATAAGTAGTCGATTAGCGACTAATACTAAACACTTTTGGGATTCTTCATACTGTTGCTGTTTGCATTTAATTATATATTTCCTTTTCTTCTTGATTCCTTCTTCTTTTGCATTAACTAATAGCATTTAACATTATTGATAGGCATTATTTTAAAATCCTTTTGACTTTCCTTCTTGTGACATATTTTCTCCGTATCATTTCTTCTTATATTATCTTCAATTTCGAGAAATTCTAAATTATTGTTGTATTAATTATTATCCTCCTTCAGCTTCATTGTAGTCATTAAATTATTCTTTATTCTTCTTATCTGAGCACATTACCATCAATTGTTTTTATTTATTCTTCTGTTTGTTACCATAAAAATATTATTTTTTCTATCATTCCATTTTAAATCAGTTCTTTATAAATATTATTTAATCATCTGTTCTCTTTTCTTGGTCGTTTGTTGTTTGTTAAATCAAATTATATTGTTTCAAAATATTTAAAGTAAGTGGTACTTACATACTTTTTATTAAATCATATTGTTCCTGAATAAATATTTAATAAGTTGTCCTTACATGCTTTTTTGAATTTTGGAGTTTTATTTCCAATGGGTTGCTTGGTCGGTTTTCAAAAATTCAGTCCTCTTTTTCTGGTTTGTTATTATTTAGGCTAACCATGGTCCATTAACTCAGGTACTCCATGTTATCGGATTACTGGGGTGTTCGTAACTAATTCTCTCCTTGATAATCTTCTTACCATCCTGCTCTCCCACTTTTCTGCTGTGAAACCTTCATTTAAGTACGGGTCTTCCGTCATTGTTAGTTCCTCTCTAACTAACAGGTATTGTACCTCCTCTGACATAACATATTCCCTCATTTTTAATAGCATTCCATGCCCTCTTTCCTCTGTATTATTTACCCAACGTTTTGCTGATATATTTCGTATTAAAAATATAGCTGATGTTGTCAGATACTCATCGACCGTGGCTATATTTAAGTAATATTTAAATCTATTTAAGTTTTTCTTTATTATTTTATGGTGGTTTACCTTGGCCATTTTTATAAAGTTTTTCCTATAATTCATAGTTTTACTTAACTCCCTTCGCTCATTAATGGTGATGTTAAATGCACTAATTAATCCACCCTTCCTCATCTCCAATTCTTCTTTCGTATTCAATATTTTCTTTCTACCTATTTTTCTTATTTTCTTGATATTCTCTTCCATGGTTTGAATATCCTTTTTGTTGTGGTTATTTTTATTTTCAGAGAATATTACATCTTGGTATTCTCTAATTTCTATTTCCTTCCTGCTTTCTTCCTTATTCGGATTTACTTTAAGACCTTCGGAAGTGCTGTCTAATGTTTCATCCAAATTCTTGAAACCACTGTTCATTTGCTTATTTGTCTCCCCCTTGTATGTATCTGCTTTTTGGCTAAGTGTGTTACTGATCATGTCAATCTTCTCATGAATTTGTTTTATATTTTTATTACTTTCTTCAAATTTTGCGTGCATATATTCTCTTTGTCCGACAATAGTTTCTTTCAATTCATTGTATTGTTCATTCATGGTTTGTCTACTATTTCCATGAATGGTCTCTATTTTTTCGTTTAGTTGTTTGACTAAACTTTCCTGAATGCTATCTATTTTCTCATTGGGTTGTCTGTTTTGTTCCTCCTGTTTCCTAAAATTCTCCTTATTTTCCTCATTGGTTTGCTTCAAGTTTTCCTCCTGTTTCTTAAAATTTTCCTTATTTTCCTCATTGGTTTGCTTTGAGTTTCCTCCAGTTTCTTAAAATTTTCATCTATTTTATCAAATTTCTCGGCTATCAATCTCATCATGTCTTGCCAATTTGGTTCTCTCCTGCCTTCAGCTTTGTCTGGTTGGTCCCATTGGGCATCCTCTTCAACTATTTCCTTTTCCGTGTTCATAATTGCTTCAGTTTCTTCTTTATCACCCATCGGTTGTTCCGTTTCACTGTCTGTAAATATTTCTATCTCTCGTTCCTGTCCACCTTCTTCCTTCTCCTTTTCTTCTGCCCTCTTCTTCGATCTGCCTCTGGTATTATGCATTTCTTGTTTTCTCATAACTGCCGACGATAATTAGGTTTTTTGTTATATTATTTTGTTAAATATCTCAAAATTCTTTTCTAATTACAGCCATAATTACGTTGAGCGCCATTTTGTAACGTAATCTGCAAGGTGGAATGTCCGTCTTATTCAAGCCCCGCGATGGAAGCCATTTTGTAACGTCCGCGTATATTAGGTATAGATTTATATTATATGCCCCACGTTGTATGCGTCATTCTGTAACGTCTCGCGGGTATTAGTGAAAGTCAGAGTACCTTTTGCGATCGTCACTTATGATTACTTATTGTTTATATTTTCTAATGTTCAAAGCAGTTGAATTTGCTGTTTACAACAAAACTGAAATCGAGTGTGTGTGATTTGGGAGAGATTAATGAAGTTGTTTAATCTGAGTTAGAAGAGAGAGTAAGAGCAAAGATATTACCCCGGAGTATACAATTACTTTTTTTAAATATTCGCTGTTCATAAGACCAGCTGATTTTGACAGCTGCCTCAAAACGTTAGGTTAAACAAACACCACTGTTCGGTGATACTCCCCGGCAGTTCGTCCTCTTCTTGGCTTCCTGTAAATCTGTAACAACTACCCTCTACAATAAAGAATACATGTTTTATTATTTATAATAAAATATTCAGAGTATTTATTTATGTAATACACTGATTTTCTCTTCTCCCACTACACAAGTATTATAATCGATTTTTTCTGTCAACAATACATTGGATCGATTTAATTAGTTAAACATTGGAATTGTAACAAAATATATATTTTTTTTCTTATCCTTGATTAGACATTAAACAATAAATAATTCATTTTTATTAATTTCCCCAGGTTTAAGGGTAAGTTCTTTGTGTTATGAGACGGTCAGAAATGAATAATTATATACTACGCTTTACAAGAGAAAAATAATGAATTTCGAATTTTTTTGTTTTTTCATAGTATGTAGATCCGGATGTGTCCACTAGAGTACAGACTATGTCTTTATTATACACATGAAATCATTTACAAAATATTGGAACTGCACCAGGATTCGACATGAGGATTTCTTGGTTAACAATTATTAATAAAGTTTATTTTACCTCTTTTCTCAAAGTGTTTACTGGGATGATGCTGTTTCTAGTGTTGGAGTTATAGTTGTTTTGTAATTTCGTTGAATGTCCATAAGATACAATCTCACCAAAATCTCGAAGTGCTGTTCAACTAGGCTGGATCTGGTAATTGGTTATTTCAATTTTTCATCGAGTAAAGGACGTCGAAGTTGATATCTGAAGGAGTTCTAACATAAGGTGGAAACTACTATTTAATTTTTATTCAATTTGGCACTGTTTCCGAAAGTTTTTATAGGGTTTTATTAAATTTTTGATGGCATCCACTTTTTCAAACGAACGGTTTCCAATCATTTTTAACAATCAAATCATATCTTGTTATATGGTTACTCTTAGTAACCAATAATTTTTATATCATTTTTTATTGGTGCATCTATATACTTTTGAGTATATAGGCTGTTTTTAATTATTATAAATTTATTTCTTATTTATAGAAAAATAATCCTTTTTAAATTTGTTTTATTATCCAATTTGATTTATTTGAGTTTTTTCCTTTTATTTCCTCTTAATTTTATATGTAGGTCTTTAATATTTTTATTTCCTTTAATTGTATTTATATATTAGTTATTAATTTCTTAAGGGACCCCTACACGGTCAATCATGAATGACAGTCTGACTGAACAATCAGACTGTCAATCCTGACTTCAATCTTGAAGCCCCTACACATATCATTCAAACTGACAGTCTGATTGAAGTAATTTTAGCTCAGTTGACATTAAAACACCAAACAGTGCGGATTTAAATAATGTCTCTAAGTAAAATTAGTAAAGATAAGGCTTGTTTGGCCATTATCCTTGCATTGGGCACCAGAAAAACAGTGAAACGCAGAGTGTGGATGAAGGAATGGTTAAAAAAACGTAACCAGTACAGCCATTTAACATTGCTACGTGAGATATCAGCAAGCAATGCTGACGATTATAAAAATTACTACCGTATGGATGAAAATCTTTTTAACATGTTGATCTCCATGTTGACACCACATTTATCCCGGATGAATACAGTTATGAGAGATCCAATAACAGTTCGTGAGAGATTAGCGGTTACTTTAAGATTTCTTGCGACTGGGAGAAACTTCGAAGATTTGAAATATTCTGTCATCATGTCTCCTTCAGCTATATCTCAAGCAATTTTTGAAACATGCGAGACTCTTATCTATGTACTTCAGGATTACATCAAGGTGAGTAAATAATAATCACGTTATTTTATAATAATTGTGTATTTACATAGTATACAATTAATCATGTTTAAGTATTAAAATAGGATTTTAAAAATTAAGTAGTACTTAAATATTAGTATAACTGGAGAAGTAGTCAGAAGCATTATTAAAAACATTAGATTCGTCGGACATCACTGATAATGGGCTAATTACGTTCGACGAGGAGGATGATGGGCCAGGTAGGGACATCCCGGGGCTACTACTGGCAATGTTGATTTTTACAGAGTCCCTATGAAGGGTTTGCATTTCTGCCTCAAAAAGGACGTCGTTAATTGCTTTTTCTGCCAATTTCTTTTGTACTGGCTCAAGGGTTTTTAGTTTGTTTGCCCATACCTTTGCCAAAGTTAAATGTTCATCTTCTTCTGAGGCACTGTTAGACAGATAATTGCAAGCCAATTTAAGCAGCTCATTCTGCTTTGCTGTGGCTCCCTGAACTCTTTGTTTTTTTATTGGTGGCCGTGGATAAGGTGTGATCGAAGAGTACGAAGTTATTCCTAGTGAAGAATTAACTAAACTTTCCCCTTGGTCTTGGGATTCCTGTAAAAAAAAAAAAAATCATTAGTTTTATTTATTTATTTTTTTTATTTATTATTATTATTTTTTTAATACGTGCAATTATTTGTTTCAGATGCCTACCATCCCTGAGGAGTGGCAATCGGTGTCCCAAGAGTTTGAAAGTAAATTTAAAATTAGGAAGTGTGTTGGGGCCATAGACGGAAAGCATGTGGCTATAGTAAAACCTACAAATTCTGGGTCAACATACTACAACTACAAAAATTTTTTCAGTATAGTTTTATTAGCGGTGGTCAGCGCTAGAAAAAAATTCATAATGGTAGACGTTGGCACTAATGGCCGAATATCAGACGGAGGAGTGATGTTTCACTCAAAGTTTGGTGAACTGTTTCAAACTGGGAAATTAAATCTTCCACCTCCTTCACCACTGTCAAATAGTCTTCAAAATTTTCCATATGTCTTCGTAGCGGACGAAGCTTTCGCGCTGCTTAGAAATTTAATGAAACCGTATGCTAAAAAAGATTTGGATGAAGAAAAACATGTTGTATTCAACAAGATATTGTCGTCTGCTCGTTCAGTTGTGGAAAATGCCTTCGGCATACTGACTGCACGATTTCGAGTTCTGTTAAGTACTATGTACCTCGATCCAAAGAAAGCGTCTATTGTAACTTTAGCATGCTGCTATCTACATAACTTTCTTATAGAAGAGAATGGGACCAATTATTTGCCTGGCAATGGGGAAACACTAGATACATCTACTTTGGTACAGTTGCAAAGAACAAAACGTAAAAATAATCCCACAGCAGCCAAAGCTGTTAGAGACAGTTTTGCTGACTACTACTATAGTCAAGAAAGGGTTCAACGCTATGAAGAATCCGAAGAAATATAACTTTTCTATAGTTTTATTAGCTACTTTTCATTTTTTATTTCTATTAATTTTTCTCATGTACATTGAAATAAATCATTCAAAACCCAGCAGTAGTCGTATTTATTTTGGTTACCTACTTATTTTTATTTTTTAGACAGAAAGACTTGTTATCATCAAAGTTATATTGGTATTTTATTTCGGTAATTGATTCCATGGAATGAAATTGTTGATGGGTCGATTCTTGAGCCCAATTCGAACGAGGCATTGAAAAACGTTAAAAACTTAACCGCACTGGAAATTAATAACTCTTTCTTTTGAAATCGGCAGAAAGACTAATACAAAAATGGTCGCAGGAGGACCCTGATCTCATCCACAGATTTCTGAGTAAAATCAAAGGGGGGTAGGAGTTCGTTTCGGTAAAAAGCTTGGAACACGTCAATACTCAGAAAACGTGGGGATCACTTATTAACTTATAATTCTGAAAAGTATTGAAATAAAGGCTGTTTGCACAAGCGATAACGAATTCCAGGAACAAAACTGTCGTTCTAAACTATCGATAGGCTATCGATAGTCTCGACTATCGATAGTATCGATAGTGCTATCGATAGTTTCCCAACCCTAGTTTTGAGCATTAATGTATTGACTTAGATATTATCCAAATATAAGTTTTAGTTAAATTTAAAAAATTAAAGTTAAATTAAAAAACAAAATTACTAAAAATACTAATTATTTTATTACTTACCTCTGTTTCCTCAATTTGAGTGTTTAAACTAGAAGGGCTCTCTGTGTCTTCCAAGAATTTTAATGCATAAAACACCCATGAAGTGGGCTTGTATATTTCATCGGTTCCTGCTCCACTTCTCGATGAACTTTTGATTTTGTTACGCTCACGTCTAAAATTTGAACGTAGAGTGTTCAATTTTTTGGTAATGTCCTGACTGTGGCGTTTGGCTTTATTTCTTTGTATATTGTAAGAAGTTTTTCTAATGCTATTTTTTTTTGTATTTGTTCATGTAACTAGGAAGTGCTTTATTCCACAGTTCCAGAAAAGATTCATAAACTGCTATAAATCGTTGCAGGCAATCGCGATCACCAAAATTGCTGGTAACTCGTCAAAAACATCGGCACCAACATCGGTAACATTTTCAAAACACTCGTCCTCCATGACTGCATTAACAAGACTGAAGAAAAGAATGATTGAATCACTACACCACCATTCAGACTGTCAGTCTCCCCTCCACTTAACGTGATTGAAGCTCAGTCCATTCATCATTCCATCAGTCTTAACCTTACACCTTCAATCGGAATGTCAATCTTCGCTCTGAATGTCATTCTGAATGATCGTGTAAAGGGCACTTTAATAGTATCCTTACACTGAACTATTTTCTTCTGCCATTTTACTCATACAGTATTATTTTATTTTTTATTATTATTTTATATTTAACCCTTTTATATTTAACCCTGGGTTATCTTATATTCAAACATAATTATTCTATTAAATATAAAATTAAAACTAGGTACAAAATCTTAGTTGCCTACACAATACAAATTATACAATATTTCAACAAAACACATAATTGGATAGTAGCAATATATTCTACTATTATAATCAATTGTTTCTACATCTACAGCATAAGTCTGTGAGATGCTCCTTTTAAAATCACTTATTTACTCACTGGGTACACTATAACTCACTGTGTACACTTTATATCAATTAAATATAGTTTATAATGTTTTGTGATATAAAGTAATTTAGAGCTAGGTACCCATTTCTGACCTTTATAGTGGGAAGATTATGTTATCATTTTTGGGACTGGGTTATGTAACGTTACATAAAGCCCCTCCACTAGAACAAATTTATTTTCGTTTTACTTGTTTCCAAAATAAATTGTTGATTTCTTCAATTTTCATATCTGGTTTTATTCTTCGTGATATCGTTTCATTTCAGACTGGTTATATACCTGTTATTCGGTTAAATGGTAATTGCTGTTTTCCTACTCAACTCTCTATCTCTTGGAGGCAAATTCATCAATGATTTATATTCTCTGGGTAGTGGTACTTCCACATTTTACTTGATAAGGACTGGTCACACTAATCATAAAAACTTGTTTTAACACTTATTTTCTTATTTACTTCTATAAATTCGCTTTCTCAATTAAGCTTCTGTCTGCTATCTTCCTTCTATTTTCTTCATCTATACTTCTGGAATCTAATATCACTCTTTTCAGCTATTTTATAATTATTATCCCTTAAATATTCAATTTCCCTAACATTTTTCCCTATCCTGTGCAGTGGTACCAGTCGGGTGGCCACTTTTGGGTCCATAACTCCGCTGTCCATTCTTACACCTTCTGAGACCAGGGGAACATCATACCTGCTCAGGAAAATTATTGCCGGAACAGTTCTACGGTCAATTCGTTATAATAAAAAGATTATAAGTAGTCGATTAGCGACTAATACTAAACACTTTTGGGATTCTTCATACTGTTGCTGTTTGCATTTAATTATATATTTCCTTTTCTTCTTGATTCCTTCTTCTTTTGCATTAACTAATAGCATTTAACATTATTGATAGGCATTATTTTAAAATCCTTTTGACTTTCCTTCTTGTGACATATTTTCTCCGTATCATTTCTTCTTATATTATCTTCAATTTCGAGAAATTCTAAATTATTGTTGTATTAATTATTATCCTCCTTCAGCTTCATTGTAGTCATTAAATTATTCTTTATTATTCTTATCTGAGCACATTACCATCAATTGTTTTTATTTATTCTTCTGTTTGTTACCATAAAAATATTATTTTTTCTATCATTCCATTTTAAATCAGTTCTTTATAAATATTATTTAATCATCTGTTCTCTTTTCTTGGTGGTTTGTTGTTTGTTAAATCAAATTATATTGTTTCAAAATATTTAAAGTAAGTGGTACTTACATACTTTTTATTAAATCATATTGTTCCTGAATAAATATTTAATAAGTTGTCCATACATGCTTTTTTGAATTTTGGAGTTTTATTTCCAATGGGTTGCTTGGTCGGTTTTCAAAAATTCAGTCCTCTTTTTCTGGTTTGTTATTATTTAGGCTAACCATGGTCCATTAACTCAGGTACTCCATGTTCTCGGATTACTGGGGTGTTCGTAATTAATTCTCTCCTTGATAATCTTCTTACCATCCTGCTCTCCCACTTTTCTGCTGTGAAACCTTCATTTAAGTACGGGTCTTCCGTCATTGTTAGTTCCTCTCTAACTAACAGGTATTGTACCTCCTCTGACATAACATATTCCCTCATTTTTAATAGCATTCCATGCCCTCTTTCCTCTGTATTATTTACCCAACGTTTTGCTGATATATTTCGTATTAAAAATATAGCTGATGTTGTCAGATACTCTTCGACCGTGGCTATATTTAAGTAATATTTAAATCTATTTAAGTTTTTCTTTATTATTTTATGGTGGTTTACCTTGGCCATTTTTATAAAGTTTTTCCTATAATTCATTCTTTTACTTAACTCCCTTCGCTCATTAATGGTGATGTTAAATGCACTAATTAATCCACCCTTCCTCATCTCCAATTCTTCTTTCGTATTCAATATTTTCTTTCTACCTATTTTTCTTATTTTCTTGATATTCTCTTCCATGGTTTGAATATCCTTTTTGTTGTGGTTATTTTTATTTTCAGAGAATATTACATCTTGGTATTCTCTAATTTCTATTTCCTTCCTGCTTTCTTCCTTATTCGGATTTACTTTAAGACCTTCGGAAGTGCTGTCTAATGTTTCATCCAAATTCTTGAAACCACTGTTCATTTGCTTATTTGTCTCCCCCTTGTATGTATCTGCTTTTTGGCTAAGTGTGTTACTGATCATGTCAATCTTCTCATGAATTTGTTTTATATTTTTATTACTTTCTTCAAATTTTGCGTTCATATATTCTCTTTGTCCGACAATAGTTTCTTTCAATTCATTGTATTGTTCATTCATGGTTTGTCTACTATTTCCATGAATGGTCTCTATTTTTTCGTTTAGTTGTTTGACTAAACTTTCCTGAATGCTATCTATTTTCTCATTGGGTTGTCTGTTTTGTTCCTCCTGTTTCCTAAAATTCTCCTTATTTTCCTCATTGGTTTGCTTCAAGTTTTCCTCCTGTTTCTTAAAATTTTCCTTATTTTCCTCATTGGTTTGCTTCGAGTTTTCCTCCTGTTTCTTAAAATTTTCATCTATTTTATCAAATTTCTCGGCTATAAATCTCATCATGTCTTGCCAATTTGGTTCTCTCCTGGCTTCTGCTTTGTCTGGTTGGTCCCATTGGGCATCCTCTTCAACTATTTCCTTTTCCGTGTTCATAATTGCTTCAGTTTCTTCTTTATCACCCATCTGTTGTTCCGTTTCACTGTCTGTAAATACTTCTATCTCTCGTTCCTGTCCACCTTCTTCCTTCTCCTTTTCTTCTGCCCTCTTCTTCGATCTGCCTCTGGAATTATGCATTTCTTGTTTTCTAATAACTGCCGACGATAATTAGGTTTTTTGTTAATTATCTCAAACTTCTTTTCTAATTACAGCCCTTTTACGTTGAGCGCCATTTTGTAACGTAATCTGCAAGGTGGAATGTCTGTCTTATTCAAGCCCCGCGATGGAAGCCATTTTGTAACGTCAGCGTATAGTAGGTATAGATTTATATTATATGCCCCACGTTGTATGCGTCATTCTGTAACGTCTCGCGGGTATTAGCGAAAGTCAGAGTACCTTTTGTGATCGTCACTTATGATTAATTATTGTTTATATTTTCTAATGTTCAAAGCAGTTGAATTTGCTGTTTACAAAAAAACTGAAATCGAGTGTGTGTGATTTGGGAGAGATTAATGAAGTTGTTTAATCTGAGTTAGAAGAGAGAGTAAGAGCAAAGATATTACCCCGGAGTATACAATTACTTTTTTTAAATATTCGCTGTTCATAAGACCAGCTGATTTTGACAGCTGCCTCAAAACATTAGGTTAAACAAACACCACTGTTCGGTGATACTCCCCGGCAGTTCGTCCTCTTCTTGGCTTCCTGTAAATCTGTAACAACTACACTCTACAATAAAGAATACATGTTTTATTATTTATAATAAAATATTCAGAGTATTTATTTATGTAATACACTGATTTTCTCTTCTCCCAGTACACAAGTATTATAATCGATTTTTTCTGTCAACAATACATTGGATCGATTTAATTAGTTAAACATTGGAATTGTAACAAAATATATATTTTTTTTCTTATCCTTGATTAGACATTAAACAATAAATAATTCATTTTTATTAATTTCCCCAGGGTTAAGGGTAAGTTCTTTGTGTTATGAGACGGTCAGAAATGAATAATTATATACTACGCTTTACAAGAGAAAAATAATGAGTTTCGAATTTTTTTGTTTTTTCATAGTATGTAGATCCGGATTTGTCCACTAGAGTACAGATTATGTCTTTATTATACACATGAAATCATTTACAAAATATTGGAACTGCACCACGATTCGACATGATGATTTCTTGGTTAACAATTATTAATAAAGTTTATTTTACCTCTTTTCTCGAAGTGTTTACTGGGATGATGCTGTTTCTAGTGTTGGAGTTATAGTTGTTTTGTAATTTCGTTGAATGTCCATAAGATACAATCTCACCAAAATCTCGAAGTGCTGTTCAACTAGGCCGGATCTGGTAATTGGTTATTTCAATTTTTCATCGAGTAAAGGACGTCGAAGTTGATATCTGAAGGAGTTCTAACATAAGGTGGAAACTACTATTTAATTTTTATTCAATTTGGCACTGTTTCCGAAAGTTTTTATAGGGTTTTATTAAATTTTTGATGGCATCCACTTTTTCAAACGAACGGTTTCCAATCGTTTTTAACAATCAAATCATATCTTTTTATATGGTTACTCTTAGTAACCAATAATTTTTATATCATTTTTTATTGGTGCATCTATATACTTTTGAGTATATAGGCTGTTTTTAATTATTATAAATTTATTTCTTATTTATAGAAAAATAATCCATTTTAAATTTGTTTTATTATTCAATTTGATTTATTTGAGGTTTTTCCTTTTATTTCCTCTTAATTTTATATATACTGTAGGTCTTTAATATTTTTATTTCCTTTAATTGTATTTATATATTATTTATTAATTTCTTATAGTATTCTTACACTGAACTATTTTCTTCTGCCATTTTACTCATACAGTATTATTTTATTTTTTATTATTATTTTATATTTAACCCTTTTATATTTAACCCTGGGTTATCTTATATTCAAACATAATTATTCTATTAAATATAAAATTAAACCTAGGTACAAAATCTTAGTTGCCTACACAATACAAATTATACAATATTTCAACAAAACACATAATTGGTTAGTAGCAATATATTCTACTATTATAATCAATTGTTTCTACACTTACAGCATAAGTCTGTGAGATGCTCCTTTTAAAATCACTTATTTACTCACTGGGTACAGTATAACTCACTGTGTACACTTTATATCAATTAAATATAGTTTATAATGTTTTGTGATATAAAGTAATTTAGAGCTAGGTACCCATTTCTGACCTTTATAGTGGGGTGATTACGTTATCATTTTTGGGACTGGGTTATGTAACGTTACATAAAGCCCCCCCACTAGAACAAATTTATTTTCGTTTTACTTGTTTCCAAAATAAATTGTTGATTTCTTCAATTTTCATATCTGGTTTTATTCTTCGTGATATCGTTTCATTTCAGACTGGTTATATACCTGTTATTCGGTTAAATGGTAATTGCTGTTTTCCTACTCAACTCTCTATCTCTTGGAGGCAAATTCATCAATGATTTATATTCTCTGGGTAGTGGTACTTCCACATTTTACTTGATAAGGACTGGTCACACTAATCATAAAAACTTGTTTTAACACTTATTTTCTTATTTACTTCTATAAATTCGCTTTCTCAATTAAGCTTCTGTCTGCTATCTTCCTTCTATTTTCTTCATCTATACTTCTGGAATCTAATATCACTCTTTTCAGCTATTTTATAATTATTATCCCTTAAATATTCAATTTCCCTAACATTTTTCCCTATCCTGTGCAGTGGTACCAGTCGGGTGGCCACTTTTGGGTCCATAACTCCGCTGTCCATCCTTACACCTTCTGAGACCAGGGGAACATCATCCCTGCTCAGGAAAATTATTGCCGGAACAGTTCTACGGTCAATTCGTTATAATAAAAAGATTATAAGTAGCCGATTAGCGACTAATACTAAACACTTTTGGGATTCTTCATACTGTTGCTGTTTGCATTTAATTATATATTTCCTTTTCTTCTTGATTCCTTCTTCATTTGCATTAACTAATAGCATTTAACATTATTGATAGGCATTATTTTAAAATCCTTTTGACTTTCCTTCTTGTGACATATTTTCTCCGTATCATTTCTTCTTATATTATCTTCAATTCCGAGAAATTCTAAATTATTGTTGTATTAATTATTATCCTCCTTCAGCTTCATTGTAGTCATTAAATTATTCTTTATTTTTCTTATCTGAGCACATTACCATCAATTGTTTTTATTTATTCTTCTGTTTGTTACCATAAAAATATTATTTTTTCTATCATTCCATTTTAAATCAGTTCTTTATAAATATTATTTAATCATCTGTTCTCTTTTCTTGGTGGTTTGTTGTTTGTTAAATCAAATTATATTGTTTCAAAATATTTAAAGTAAGTGGTACTTACATACTTTTTATTAAATCATATTGTTCCTGAATAAATATTTAATAAGTTGTCCTTACATGCTTTTTTGAATTTTGGGGTTTTATTTCCAATGGGTTGCTTGGTCGGTTTTCAAAAATTCAGTCCCCTTTTTCTGGTTTGTTATTATTTAGGCTAACCATGGTCCATTAACTCAGGTACTCCATGTTCTCGGATTACTGGGGTGTTCGTAATTAATTCTCTCCTTGATAATCTTCTTACCATCCTGCTCTCCCACTTTTCTGCTGTGAAACCTTCATTTAAGTACGGGTCTTCCGTCATTGTTAGTTCCTCTCTAACTAACAGGTATTGTACCTCCTCTGACATAACATATTCCCTCATTTTTAATAGCATTCCATGCCCTCTTTCCTCTGTATTATTTACCCAACGTTTTGCTGATATATTTCGTATTAAAAATATAGCTGATGTTGTCAGATACTCTTCGACCGTGGCTATATTTAAGTAATATTTAAATCTATTTAAGTTTTTCTTTATTATTTTATGGTGGTTTACCTTGGCCATTTTTATAAAGTTTTTCCTATAATTCATACTTTTACTTAACTCCCTTCGCTCATTAATGGTGATGTTAAATGCACTAATTAATCCACCCTTCCTCATCTCCAATTCTTCTTTCGTATTCAATATTTTCTTTCTACCTATTTTTCTTATTTTCTTGATATTCTCTTCCATGGTTTGAATATCCTTTTTGTTGTGGTTATTTTTATTTTCAGAGAATATTACATCTTGGTATTCTCTAATTTCTATTTCCTTCCTGCTTTCTTCCTTATTCGGATTTACTTTAAGACCTTCGGAAGTGCTGTCTAATGTTTCATCCAAATTCTTGAAACCACTGTTCATTTGCTTATTTGTCTCCCCCTTGTATGTATCTGCTTTTTGGCTAAGTGTGTTACTGATCATGTCAATCTTCTCATGAATTTGTTTTATATTTTTATTACTTTCTTCAAATTTTGCGTTCATATATTCTCTTTGTCCGACAATAGTTTCTTTCAATTCATTGTATTGTTCATTCATGGTTTGTCTACTATTTCCATTAATGGTCTCTATTTTTTCGTTTAGTTGTTTGACTAAACTTTCCTGAATGCTATCTATTTTCTCATTGGGTTGTCTGTTTTGTTCCTCCTGTTTCCTAAAATTCTCCTTATTTTCGTCATTGGTTTGCTTCAAGTTTTCTTCCTGTTTCTTAAAATTTTCCTTATTTTCCTCATTGGTTTGCTTCGAGTTTTCCTCCTGTTTCTTAAAATTTTCATCTATTTTATCAAATTTCTCGGCTATAAATCTCATCATGTCTTGCCAATTTTGTTCTCTCCTGGCTTCCGCTTTGTCTGGTTGGTCCCATTGGGCATCCTCTTCAACTATTTCCTTTTCCGTGTTCATAATTGCTTCAGTTTCTTCTTTATCACCCATCGGTTGTTCCGTTTCACTGTCTGTAAATACTTCTATCTCTCGTTCCTGTCCACCTTCTTCCTTCTCCTTTTCTTCTGCCCTCTTCTTCGATCTGCCTCTGGTATTATGCATTTCTTGTTTTCTCATAACTGCCGACGATAATTAGGTTTTTTGTTATATTATTTTGTTAAATATCTCAAACTTCTTTTCTAATTACAGCCCTTTTACGTTGAGCGCCATTTTGTAACGTAATCTGCAAGGTGGAATGTCCGTCTTATTCAAGCCCCGTGATGGAAGCCATTTTGTAACGTCCGCGTATATTAGGTATAGATTTATATTATATGCCCCACGTTGTATGCATCATTCTGTAACGTCTCGCGGGTATTAGCGAAAGTCAGAGTACCTTTTGTGATCGTCACTTATGATTACTTATTGTTTATATTTTCTAATGTTCAAAGCAGTTGAATTTGCTGTTTACAAAAAAACTGAAATCGAGTGTGTGTGATTTGGGAGAGATTAATGAAGTTGTTTAATCTGAGTTAGAAGAGAGAGTAAGAGCAAAGATATTACCCCGGAGTATACAATTACTTGTTTTAAATATTCGCTGTTCATAAGACCAGCTGATTTTGACAGCTGCCTCAAAACATTAGGTTAAACAAACACCACTGTTCGGTGATACTCCCCGGCAGTTCGTCCTCTTCTTGGCTTCCTGTAAATCTGTAACAACTACACTCTACAATAAAGAATACATGTTTTATTATTTATAATAAAATATTCAGAGTATTTATTTATGTAATACACTGATTTTCTCTTCTCCCAGTACGCAAGTATTATAATCGATTTTTTCTGTCAACAATACATTGGATCGATTTAATTAGTTAAACATTGGAATTGTAACAAAATATATATTTTTTTTCTTATCCTTGATTAGACATTAAACAATAAATAATTCATTTTTATTAATTTCCCCAGGGTTAAGGGTAAGTTCTTTGTGTTATGAGACGGTCAGAAATGAATAATTATATACTACGCTTTACAAGAAAAAAATAATGAGTTTCGAATTTTTTTGTTTTTTCATAGTATGTAGATCCGGATTTGTCCACTAGAGTACAGATTATGTCTTTATTATACACATGAAATCATTTACAAAATATTGGAACTGCACCACGATTCGACATGAGGATTTCTTGGTTAACAATTATTAATAAAGTTTATTTTACCTCTTTTCTCGAAGTGTTTACTGGGATGATGCTGTTTCTAGTGTTGGAGTTATAGTTGTTTTGTAATTTCGTTGAATGTCCATAAGATACAATCTCACCAAAATCTCGAAGTGCTGTTCAACTAGGCTGGATCTGGTAATTGGTTATTTCAATTTTTCATCGAGTAAAGGACGTCGAAGTTGATATCTGAAGGAGTTCTAACATAAGGTGGAAACTACTATTTAATTTTTATTCAATTTGGCACTGTTTCCGAAAGTTTTTATAGGGTTTTATTAAATTTTTGATGGCATCCACTTTTTCAAACGAACGGTTTCCAATCGTTTTTAACAATCAAATCATATCTTTTTATATGGTTACTCTTAGTAACCAATAATTTTTATATCATTTTTTATTGGTGCATCTATATACTTTTGAGTATATAGGCTGTTTTTAATTATTATAAATTTATTTCTTATTTATAGAAAAATAATCCTTTTTAAATTTGTTTTATTATTCAATTTGATTTATTTGAGGTTTTTCCTTTTATTTCCTCTTAATTTTATATATACTGTAGGTCTTTAATATTTTTATTTCCTTTAATTGTATTTATATATTATTTATTAATTTCTTATAGTATTCTTACACTGAACTATTTTCTTCTGCCATTTTACTCATACAGTATTATTTTATTTTTGATTATTATTTTATATTTAACCCTTTTATATTTAACCCTGGGTTATCTTATATTCAAACATAATTATTCTATTAAATATAAAATTAAACCTAGGTACAAAATCTTAGTTGCCTACACAATACAAATTATACAATATTTCAACAAAACACATAATTGGTTAGTAGCAATATATTCTACTATTATAATCAATTGTTTCTACACCTACAGCATAAGTCTGTGAGATGCTCCTTTTAAAATCACTTATTTACTCACTGGGTACACTATAACTCACTGTGTACACTTTATATCAATTAAATATAGTTTATAATGTTTTGTGATATAAAGTAATTTAGAGCTAGGTACCCATTTCTGACCTTTATAGTGGGGTGATTACGTTATCATTTTTGGGACTGGGTTATGTAACGTTACATAAAGCCCCCCCACTAGAACAAATTTATTTTCGTTTTACTTGTTTCCAAAATAAATTGTTGATTTCTTCAATTTTCATATCTGGTTTTATTCTTCGTGATATCGTTTCATTTCAGACTGGTTATATACCTGTTATTCGGTTAAATGGTAATTGCTGTTTTCCTACTCAACTCTCTATCTCTTGGAGGCAAATTCATCAATGATTTATATTCTCTGGGTAGTGGTACTTCCACATTTTACTTGATAAGGACTGGTCACACTAATCATAAAAACTTGTTTTAACACTTATTTTCTTATTTACTTCTATAAATTCGCTTTCTCAATTAAGCTTCTGTCTGCTATCTTCCTTCTATTTTCTTCATCTATACTTCTGGAATCTAATATCACTCTTTTCAGCTATTTTATAATTATTATCCCTTAAATATTCAATTTCCCTAACATTTTTCCCTATCCTGTGCAGTGGTACCAGTCGGGTGGCCACTTTTGGGTCCATAACTCCGCTGTCCATCCTTACACCTTCTGAGACCAGGGGAACATCATCCCTGCTCAGGAAAATTATTGCCGGAACAGTTCTACGGTCAATTCGTTATAATAAAAAGATTATAAGTAGTCGATTAGCGACTAATACTAAACACTTTTGGGATTCTTCATACTGTTGCTGTTTGCATTTAATTATATATTTCCTTTTCTTCTTGATTCCTTCTTCATTTGCATTAACTAATAGCATTTAACATTATTGATAGGCATTATTTTAAAATCCTTTTGACTTTCCTTCTTGTGACATATTTTCTCCGTATCATTTCTTCTTATATTATCTTCAATTCCGAGAAATTCTAAATTATTGTTGTATTAATTATTATCCTCCTTCAGCTTCATTGTAGTCATTAAATTATTCTTTATTTTTCTTATCTGAGCACATTACCATCAATTGTTTTTATTTATTCTTCTGTTTGTTACCATAAAAATATTATTTTTTCTATCATTCCATTTTAAATCAGTTCTTTATAAATATTATTTAATCATCTGTTCTCTTTTCTTGGTGGTTTGTTGTTTGTTAAATCAAATTATATTGTTTCAAAATATTTAAAGTAAGTGGTACTTACATACTTTTTATTAAATCATATTGTTCCTGAATAAATATTTAATAAGTTGTCCTTACATGCTTTTTTGAATTTTGGGGTTTTATTTCCAATGGGTTGCTTGGTCGGTTTTCAAAAATTCAGTCCCCTTTTTCTGGTTTGTTATTATTTAGGCTAACCATGGTCCATTAACTCAGGTACTCCATGTTCTCGGATTACTGGGGTGTTCGTAATTAATTCTCTCCTTGATAATCTTCTTACCATCCTGCTCTCCCACTTTTCTGCTGTGAAACCTTCATTTAAGTACGGGTCTTCCGTCATTGTTAGTTCCTCTCTAACTAACAGGTATTGTACCTCCTCTGACATAACATATTCCCTCATTTTTAATAGCATTCCATGCCCTCTTTCCTCTGTATTATTTACCCAACGTTTTGCTGATATATTTCGTATTAAAAATATAGCTGATGTTGTCAGATACTCTTCGACCGTGGCTATATTTAAGTAATATTTAAATCTATTTAAGTTTTTCTTTATTATTTTATGGTGGTTTACCTTGGCCATTTTTATAAAGTTTTTCCTATAATTCATACTTTTACTTAACTCCCTTCGCTCATTAATGGTGATGTTAAATGCACTAATTAATCCACCCTTCCTCATCTCCAATTCTTCTTTCGTATTCAATATATTCTTTCTACCTATTTTTCTTATTTTCTTGATATTCTCTTCCATGGTTTGAATATCCTTTTTGTTGTGGTTATTTTTATTTTCAAAAAATATTACATCTTGGTATTCTCTAATTTCTATTTCCTTCCTGCTTTCTTCCTTATTCGGATTTACTTTAAGACCTTCGGAAGTGCTGTCTAATGTTTCATCCAAATTCTTGAAACCACTGTTCATTTGCTTATTTGTCTCCCCCTTGTATGTATCTGCTTTTTGGCTAAGTGTGTTACTGATCATGTCAATCTTCTCATGAATTTGTTTTATATTTTTATTACTTTCTTCAAATTTTGCGTTCATATATTCACTTTGTCCGACAATAGTTTCTTTCAATTCATTGTATTGTTCATTCATGGTTTGTCTACTATTTCCATTAATGGTCTCTATTTTTTCGTTTAGTTGTTTGACTAAACTTTCCTGAATGCTATCTATTTTCTCATTGGGTTGTCTGTTTTGTTCCTCCTGTTTCCTAAAATTCTCCTTATTTTCCTCATTGGTTTGCTTCAAGTTTTCTTCCTGTTTCTTAAAATTTTCCTTATTTTCCTCATTGGTTTGCTTCGAGTTTTCCTCCTGTTTCTTAAAATTTTCATCTATTTTATCAAATTTCTCGGCTATAAATCTCATCATGTCTTGCCAATTTTGTTCTCTCCTGGCTTCCGCTTTGTCTGGTTGGTCCCATTGGGCATCCTCTTCAACTATTTCCTTTTCCGTGTTCATAATTGCTTCAGTTTCTTCTTTATCACCCATCGGTTGTTCCGTTTCACTGTCTGTAAATACTTCTATCTCTCGTTCCTGTCCACCTTCTTCCTTCTCCTTTTCTTCTGCCCTCTTCTTCGATCTGCCTCTGGTATTATGCATTTCTTGTTTTCTCATAACTGCCGACGATAATTAGGTTTTTTGTTATATTATTTTGTTAAATATCTCAAACTTCTTTTCTAATTACAGCCCTTTTACGTTGAGCGCCATTTTGTAACGTAATCTGCAAGGTGGAATGTCCGTCTTATTCAAGCCCCGTGATGGAAGCCATTTTGTAACGTCCGCGTATATTAGGTATAGATTTATATTATATGCCCCACGTTGTATGCATCATTCTGTAACGTCTCGCGGGTATTAGCGAAAGTCAGAGTACCTTTTGTGATCGTCACTTATGATTACTTATTGTTTATATTTTCTAATGTTCAAAGCAGTTGAATTTGCTGTTTACAAAAAAACTGAAATCGAGTGTGTGTGATTTGGGAGAGATTAATGAAGTTGTTTAATCTGAGTTAGAAGAGAGAGTAAGAGCAAAGATATTACCCCGGAGTATACAATTACTTGTTTTAAATATTCGCTGTTCATAAGACCAGCTGATTTTGACAGCTGCCTCAAAACATTAGGTTAAACAAACACCACTGTTCGGTGATACTCCCCGGCAGTTCGTCCTCTTCTTGGCTTCCTGTAAATCTGTAACAACTACACTCTACAATAAAGAATACATGTTTTATTATTTATAATAAAATATTCAGAGTATTTATTTATGTAATACACTGATTTTCTCTTCTCCCAGTACGCAAGTATTATAATGGATTTTTTCTGTCAACAATACATTGGATCGATTTAATTAGTTAAACATTGGAATTGTAACAAAATATATATTTTTTTTCTTATCCTTGATTAGACATTAAACAATAAATAATTCATTTTTATTAATTTCCCCAGGGTTAAGGGTAAGTTCTTTGTGTTATGAGACGGTCAGAAATGAATAATTATATACTACGCTTTACAAGAGAAAAATAATGAGTTTCGAATTTTTTTGTTTTTTCATAGTATGTAGATCCGGATTTGTCCACTAGAGTACAGATTATGTCTTTATTATACACATGAAATCATTTACAAAATATTGGAACTGCACCACGATTCGACATGAGGATTTCTTGGTTAACAATTATTAATAAAGTTTATTTTACCTCTTTTCTCGAAGTGTTTACTGGGATGATGCTGTTTCTAGTGTTGGAGTTATAGTTGTTTTGTAATTTCGTTGAATGTCCATAAGATACAATCTCACCAAAATCTCGAAGTGCTGTTCAACTAGGCTGGATCTGGTAATTGGTTATTTCAATTTTTCATCGAGTAAAGGACGTCGAAGTTGATATCTGAAGGAGTTCTAACATAAGGTGGAAACTACTATTTAATTTTTATTCAATTTGGCACTGTTTCCGAAAGTTTTTATAGGGTTTTATTAAATTTTTGATGGCATCCACTTTTTCAAACGAACGGTTTCCAATCGTTTTTAACAATCAAATCATATCTTTTTATATGGTTACTCTTAGTAACCAATAATTTTTATATCATTTTTTATTGGTGCATCTATATACTTTTGAGTATATAGGCTGTTTTTAATTATTATAAATTTATTTCTTATTTATAGAAAAATAATCCTTTTTAAATTTGTTTTATTATTCAATTTGATTTATTTGAGGTTTTTCCTTTTATTTCCTCTTAATTTTATATATACTGTAGGTCTTTAATATTTTTATTTCCTTTAATTGTATTTATATATTATTTATTAATTTCTTATAGTATTCTTACACTGAACTATTTTCTTCTGCCATTTTACTCATACAGTATTATTTTATTTTTGATTATTATTTTATATTTAACCCTTTTATATTTAACCCTGGGTTATCTTATATTCAAACATAATTATTCTATTAAATATAAAATTAAACCTAGGTACAAAATCTTAGTTGCCTACACAATACAAATTATACAATATTTCAACAAAACACATAATTGGTTAGTAGCAATATATTCTACTATTATAATCAATTGTTTCTACACCTACAGCATAAGTCTGTGAGATGCTCCTTTTAAAATCACTTATTTACTCACTGGGTACACTATAACTCACTGTGTACACTTTATATCAATTAAATATAGTTTATAATGTTTTGTGATATAAAGTAATTTAGAGCTAGGTACCCATTTCTGACCTTTATAGTGGGGTGATTACGTTATCATTTTTGGGACTGGGTTATGTAACGTTACATAAAGCCCCCCCACTAGAACAAATTTATTTTCGTTTTACTTGTTTCCAAAATAAATTGTTGATTTCTTCAATTTTCATATCTGGTTTTATTCTTCGTGATATCGTTTCATTTCAGACTGGTTATATACCTGTTATTCGGTTAAATGGTAATTGCTGTTTTCCTACTCAACTCTCTATCTCTTGGAGGCAAATTCATCAATGATTTATATTCTCTGGGTAGTGGTACTTCCACATTTTACTTGATAAGGACTGGTCACACTAATCATAAAAACTTGTTTTAACACTTATTTTCTTATTTACTTCTATAAATTCGCTTTCTCAATTAAGCTTCTGTCTGCTATCTTCCTTCTATTTTCTTCATCTATACTTCTGGAATCTAATATCACTCTTTTCAGCTATTTTATAATTATTATCCCTTAAATATTCAATTTCCCTAACATTTTTCCCTATCCTGTGCAGTGGTACCAGTCGGGTGGCCACTTTTGGGTCCATAACTCCGCTGTCCATCCTTACACCTTCTGAGACCAGGGGAACATCATCCCTGCTCAGGAAAATTATTGCCGGAACAGTTCTACGGTCAATTCGTTATAATAAAAAGATTATAAGTAGCCGATTAGCGACTAATACTAAACACTTTTGGGATTCTTCATACTGTTGCTGTTTGCATTTAATTATATATTTCCTTTTCTTCTTGATTCCTTCTTCTTTTGCATTAACTAATAGCATTTAACATTATTGATAGGCATTATTTTAAAATCCTTTTGACTTTCCTTCTTGTGACATATTTTCTCCGTATCATTTCTTCTTATATTATCTTCAATTCCGAGAAATTCTAAATTATTGTTGTATTAATTATTATCCTCCTTCAGCTTCATTGTAGTCATTAAATTATTCTTTATTCTTCTTATCTGAGCACATTACCATCAATTGTTTTTATTTATTCTTCTGTTTGTTACCATAAAAATATTATTTTTTCTATCATTCCATTTTAAATCAGTTCTTTATAAATATTATTTAATCATCTGTTCTCTTTTCTTGGTGGTTTGTTGTTTGTTAAATCAAATTATATTGTTTCAAAATATTTAAAGTAAGTGGTACTTACATACTTTTTATTAAATCATATTGTTCCTGAATAAATATTTAATAAGTTGTCCTTACATGCTTTTTTGAATTTTGGGGTTTTATTTCCAATGGGTTGCTTGGTCGGTTTTCAAAAATTCAGTCCCCTTTTTCTGGTTTGTTATTATTTAGGCTAACCATGGTCCATTAACTCAGGTACTCCATGTTCTCGGATTACTGGGGTGTTCGTAATTAATTCTCTCCTTGATAATCTTCTTACCATCCTGCTCTCCCACTTTTCTGCTGTGAAACCTTCATTTAAGTACGGGTCTTCCGTCATTGTTAGTTCCTCTCTAACTAACAGGTATTGTACCTCCTCTGACATAACATATTCCCTCATTTTTAATAGCATTCCATGCCCTCTTTCCTCTGTATTATTTACCCAACGTTTTGCTGATATATTTCGTATTAAAAATATAGCTGATGTTGTCAGATACTCTTCGACCGTGGCTATATTTAAGTAATATTTAAATCTATTTAAGTTTTTCTTTATTATTTTATGGTGGTTTACCTTGGCCATTTTTATAAAGTTTTTCCTATAATTCATACTTTTACTTAACTCCCTTCGCTCATTAATGGTGATGTTAAATGCACTAATTAATCCACCCTTCCTCATCTCCAATTCTTCTTTCGTATTCAATATTTTCTTTCTACCTATTTTTCTTATTTTCTTGATATTCTCTTCCATGGTTTGAATATCCTTTTTGTTGTGGTTATTTTTATTTTCAAAAAATATTACATCTTGGTATTCTCTAATTTCTATTTCCTTCCTGCTTTCTTCCTTATTCGGATTTACTTTAAGACCTTCGGAAGTGCTGTCTAATGTTTCATCCAAATTCTTGAAACCACTGTTCATTTGCTTATTTGTCTCCCCCTTGTATGTATCTGCTTTTTGGCTAAGTGTGTTACTGATCATGTCAATCTTCTCATGAATTTGTTTTATATTTTTATTACTTTCTTCAAATTTTGCGTTCATATATTCTCTTTGTCCGACAATAGTTTCTTTCAATTCATTGTATTGTTCATTCATGGTTTGTCTACTATTTCCATGAATGGTCTCTATTTTTTCGTTTAGTTGTTTGACTAAACTTTCCTGAATGCTATCTATTTTCTCATTGGGTTGTCTGTTTTGTTCCTCCTGTTTCCTAAAATTTTCCTTATTTTCCTCATTGGTTTGCTTCGAGTTTTCCTCCTGTTTCTTAAAATTTTCATCTATTTTATCAAATTTCTCGGCTATAAATCTCATCATGTCTTGCCAATTTGGTTCTCTCCTGGCTTCCACTTTGTCTGGTTGGTCCCATTGGGCATCCTCTTCAACTATTTCCTTTTCCGTGTTCATAATTGCTTCAGTTTCTTCTTTATCACCCATCGGTTGTTCCGTTTCACTGTCTGTAAATACTTCTATCTCTCGTTCCTGTCCACCTTCTTCCTTCTCCTTTTCTTCTGCCCTCTTCTTCGATCTGCCTCTGGTATTATGCATTTCTTGTTTTCTCATAACTGCCGACGATAATTAGGTTTTTTGTTATATTATTTTGTTAAATATCTCAAACTTCTTTTCTAATTACAGCCCTTTTACGTTGAGCGCCATTTTGTAACGTAATCTGCAAGGTGGAATGTCCGTCTTATTCAAGCCCCGTGATGGAAGCCATTTTGTAACGTCCGCGTATATTAGGTATAGATTTATATTATATGCCCCACGTTGTATGCGTCATTCTGTAACGTCTCGCGGGTATTAGCGAAAGTCAGAGTACCTTTTGTGATCGTCACTTATGATTACTTATTGTTTATATTTTTTAATGTTCAAAGCAGTTGAATTTGCTGTTTACAAAAAAAACTGAAATCGAGTGTGTGTGATTTGGGAGAGATTAATGAAGTTGTTTAATCTGAGTTAGAAGAGAGAGTAAGAGCAAAGATAATACCCCGGAGTATACAATTACTTTTTTAAAATATTTGCTGTTCATAAGACCAGCTGATTTTGACAGCTGCCTCAAAACGTTAGGTTAAACAAACACCACTGTTCGGTGATACTCCCCGGCAGTTCGTCCTCTTGGCTTCCTGTAAATCTGTAACAACTACCCTCTACAATAAAGAATACATGTTTTATTATTTATAATAAAATATTCAGAGTATTTATTTATGTAATACACTGATTTTCTCTTCTCCCAGTACACAAGTATTATAATCGATTTTTTCTGTCAACAATACATTGGATCGATTTAATTAGTTAAACATTGGAATTGTAACAAAATATATATTTTTTTTTCTTATCCTTGATTAGACATTAAACAATAAATAATTCATTTTTATTAATTTCCCCAGGGTTAAGGGTAAGTTCTTTGTGTTATGAGACGGTCAGAAATGAATAATTATATACTACGCTTTACAAGAGAAAAATAATGAATTTCGAATTTTTTTGTTTTTTCGTAGTATGTAGTTCCGGATTTGTCCACTAGAGTACAGATTATGTCTTTATTATACACATGAAATCATTTACAAAATATTGGAACTGCACCACGATTCGACATGAGGATTTCTTGGTTAACAATTATTAATAAAGTTTATTTTACCTCTGTTCTCGAAGTGTTTACTGGGATGATGCTGTTTCTAGTGTTGGAGTTATAGTTGTTTTGTAATTTCTTTGAATGTCCATAAGATACAATCTCACCAAAATCTCGAAGTGCTGTTCAACTAGGCCGGATCTGGTAATTGGTTATTTCAATTTTTCATCGAGTAAAGGACGTCAAAGTTGATATCTGAAGGAGTTCTAACATAAGGTGGAAACTACTATTTAATTTTTATTCAATTTGGCACTGTTTCCGAAAGTTTTTATAGGGTTTTATTAAATTTTTAATGGCATCCACTTTTTCAAACGAACGGTTTCCAATCGTTTTTAACAATCAAATCATATCTTTTTATATGGTTACTCTTAGTAACCAATAATTTTTATATCATTTTTTATTGGTGCATCTATATACTTTTGAGTATATAGGCTGTTTTTAATTATTATAAATTTATTTCTTATTTATAGAAAAATAATCCTTTTTAAATTTGTTTTATTATTCAATTTGATTTATTTGAGGTTTTTCCTTTTATTTCCTCTTAATTTTATATATACTGTAGGTCTTTAATATTTTTATTTCCTTTAATTGTATTTATATATTATTTATTAATTTCTTATAGTATTCTTACACTGAACTATTTTCTTCTGCCATTTTACTCATACAGTATTATTTTATTTTTTATTATTATTTTATATTTAACCCTTTTATATTTAACCCTGGGTTATCTTATATTCAAACATAATTATTCTATTAAATATAAAATTAAACCTAGGTACAAAATCTTAGTTGCCTACACAATACAAATTATACAATATTTCAACAAAACACATAATTGGTTAGTAGCAATATATTCTACTATTATAATCAATTGTTTCTACACCTACAGCATAAGTCTGTGAGATGCTCCTTTTAAAATCACTTATTTACTCACTGGGTACACTATAACTCACTGTGTACACTTTATATCAATTAAATATAGTTTATAATGTTTTGTGATATAAAGTAATTTAGAGCTAGGGATATTATACCCATTTCTGACCTTTATAGTGGGGTGATTACGTTATCATTTTTGGGACTGGGTTATGTAACGTTATAATATATATATATAAAACGATTCATATTAGCGTCCTAACTGAGCGTTATATGAAGTGTCTGATGGAGGGAGTATAGCAGTGTAAGCAAGAGAGAGAGCATACAATCGCAGCCATCTCACTCTAACCACGTCACAGCGACATCAGATACTGGTACAAACATGAAATTTTACTCAATACAAATTATCAGTTCAACCTGTGATAACTTAAAAACTAATAAATATACGGCAATTCTGAAAACAGCATTGTATTCAGCAAGTGAAGCTTTATAAGTAGCCGCAATCTCAGTTAATATAATTAACAATTGATCAAGTTATACGGAAGACGTATGCCAAAAGGAATAACAAGAGAATTATGCTACGTAGGAATTAGGTGTTTTCACACACACACAGATAAAGACCTAAGCAACAATATTCTGTGGTCAGATCTTGGAAAACACGTTTGCAAATACCTGTAATCAATCGATTTGCAAACACAGGAAGTACGATTTTAACTAGAAATTCTCTGCAGTTTGAAACCTGTCATGGGGTGTTTTGTCGACCTGTTCGAGATTGTCGAAACTGGAAAAACGCATGATTTATTTGAACAACCAATCAGCATCCAGTATTTAAAACTGACGCCAACTCAAAGCGAGGTGTAGCATCACTCTTCGTTCGGATCTTAAACGCGCTAGTTGTGTATAAATAACGTACAGAAATTTTTCAATCACGCAAAAGCGTAATTAAGTTAAATTCGAGAAGTAGTCCGCAGTGTAGATGAACTAATATCGTTCAATAACTCTCGCTGCGTAAAAGAAAGTTAATTAATTAAATTATTAATTAATTAATCATCAGCCGTGAAGGACCTGTGCGACAGAAGGCTACAGCATCTGTAATTGCCAGGGCATCTTCTACAGCATTGATCAACATCAATTCTTCTGTGCAAAACCATCAAAAGGAGGACCTCTACGGATTCCTATCTTCGGTCAACGCATCAAACAGTAAGAAATAGATTCATTGATCAATGAAATAAGCACTAAACAAATAATAAAAGCAATAAACAATTTTTAAAAGACACTAAGAATATCACACTTTGTATTTTAATTATAAGATTAGCTCTAACATAGTATAGGAGTGTTGAATGAAAAGTGAGGTGTAGTATTGGACGTGCAAATTATTGCAGACCTGTTCTTTAGCACTGGTTTGGGAGATAGCAATCTCTTAATTAAACAAGATAAGAGCCATAGGTCGTTTGAACGTCTTAATCATTACCTTTCACACTCACTCAGTAATTATAAGTGTTAGGGTAGAATTAAGTCCTACCATTAACATTTTCAAGATTAAAAATAATTGATTAAAACGTTAAATATAATAATCAAGCAAATATTATAGTGTTATTTGTAACGATTCCCCTTAAAAACCACAATCACTGAACAATCCTGAGAAAGAGTGTCTCGATGCGCTTACCTAAGCTGAAACCGTGTCATTTGTATCTGGGATTTGTTCTGGCGCCCACGTAAAGTAATATCACGGGTAAGTAACATTTTATCTAACATTACAAATATTAGATAATTGGGTTAGATGAAATAAGGCGTCGTATAGATTTGTCGCCGCAACTAAGGGGCAAGATTAAAGCACTAAATTTATAGATAGAAATAAGTTATGTATAAATTTGGCGCGGCCAACTAAGAAGCTTGTTTAAGCTCAATTTATATAAAAGAAAGTTACATAATTTGGCGTTGCTATTACCCAAGTGATTAGTTAAATTGTAATATTAATATCAAAATTACAAATAACTGTTAAATAATTGTTAAATTAATTTGTTAAAAATAAATTTTAAAAAATGGCTAAATCATCAGCAGTAGATATGGCAGCAATTGAGCAAATGTTTAAGCAGTTGACCACTAAAATTGAAAGTAAAATTGATGATACAAATAATAAAATCGAAAGTACAAAGGGTCAATTGTCTAGTGAAATAAAAGATACTAATAATAAAATCGAAATTACTAATAGTCAATTAAATAGTAAAATTGATGAAAATAATAAAAGTTTAGAAGAAAGTAATCAAAAATTGATAACAGATGTTAATAATAAAATTGAGCAAACTAATAAATATTTGTCCAGTGAAATGAAACAAATAAACGAAAATTTATCTAGCCAAATAGAACAAAGTAGTAAAGAGGCTATATTTAAAATAGATGAGGAAATATCTAATCTAGCTAGTAAATTAGATAGTACTAATAATAAAATAGATGAGAGTAATGTTAGGTTTTATAAGCATACCGAAGAGGTTAAAACTACGTTAGAAGAGTTTAGAAAACAAGTAAACACTAATTTTCGCCGTCAAGACGAAAAACTAAATAAGTTTAGAAACGAATTTCATGAAAGGTTAGAACAAAAAGTAACCCTCATTAATCAACAATTCAGTGAAGTAACAGCTGAATTAAAAACACCATCGCTTCTAAATAAAGAAGAAATCCAGAATACTAGGGAAGAGTGTACACAACTGGGTGAGAATATTAAAGAAGTTAAGAAACAGGTAGAGAGTAAGGCTAACAGTGACGAAGTACATCAAAAGGTGGAACAGCAATTGAAGGTAATGCGGGAGGACCTGACTAAAGCAATGAAGTCATAGCAAACCAAAGTAGTGAGGTGTGGCGGCTATAAGGAAGAACCAGAAAACCTTGCATTTTCAGGAAACCCACATGAGAATCCTGTGGAATATCTAAAGCTGTTTGAGGCTTATGTAGCTCGTGTAAATCCACTGATGGACGACGAGGACAAGAAGGACATGTTAGGCCGATTTCTCAAGAATTGGGCAGGTACGTGGTGGAAAGTCATCTCGGACAGAGTCCAAACCTACTCAGGCTTCAGAGAAAAATTCCTTGCTCAGTACTGGAACGTTCAGATGAAAAGAAGGGTACGCGATCTTTTAGAATTTGGTAAGTATCACCCGTCAATGAATATGACAACCACCAATTATGTGCTTAATGTAATGGCGCAAGTTAAACATCTAACACCACCAATAGAAGAGAGAGACCTAGTATATAAGCTAGCGCGTCATTTCTCAGAACGCACTAGAGTAGCAACCATTACTAGAGGAGTGGATACTCTAGAAAAGTTCATAATGGTTGTAGATGAGTGTCAAGATTTAGAGAGGGACCTACAGCGTGTAAGTAATCAGCTGAGTAACTACTCTAGAGGCGATCATCAAGAACCAATGTTCAACTCAACAAAGAAGAGAGACAATGAACGCCTGAAAGAAAAAAGGTTTACCCCATATCCGGGTAACAAACCACAAAATAGGCCGGAATTGGAGGAGAAGGGTAGAAGTAGGAGTGTAGAAAACAAACCAAATAAAGGGTATAAAGTGTGTAAAACAACTATAGCCTCTATCGAGCAGCAACCGTCGACTAGTAAAATGAATACGGGAAACGGGAAGCCACTGCAGGTAGAAAAGAAACAAAACTAAACCTACCATTACCTGCAGTGAAACAACCAAAGAAAACAGGTAAAAAGAACGTAACTAATAATATAAAACAAGTGAGCGATAGGGAGTCCTTGTTAAAAGAAGAGCAAGAAGTGGGTAGAAACCATTATCCTGAATGTCCGGAAATAATTTGTAAGATCAGTAATCTACTAGTAAGAGCGCTTATAGACACTGGCAGTGAAGTTACCTGTGTCAGCTCAAAGTTTGTAGATAATTGTCAGTTGTGAAATTGTCCCAGACTACCCGTAAAACATTGTAATGTACAGGGAGCCACTGGAGCCAAAATGCAAAAGATAACTGAACAAATATATTTACCTGTCAGTTTAAATGGCAACCAAACCCAAATTGTAGCTCTAATAGTCCCGAAACTCATTCATGATTGTATTATTGGAGTAGATACATTACTCGAATGGAAAGCAGAAATAAATTTTAAAAGAAATACCATTACGATGGAAATAAATACAAATAAAATAAATGTAAACATTAAAGAGTTTAAGCATTGGAAGTCGGTAGTGTAATAAAGAACTGCAAACAGCTAAAGTCATTTCTAGGTTTAGCTAACTACTATCAGAAGTTTACAAGTAAATACGCGGAAAGTACTGTTCCATTGTTAAAGTTGTTAAACAAAGGGATTAAATGGAAGTGGACAAAGGACCACGATGAAGCGCTGCAACAAGTGAAAAGTCTTTTTTTAAATACTGTTGTATTAAATCATCCAAGGATAGGAGAAAGATTTTACTTGCAAACAGACGCCAGCAATATTGCTATTGGAGCACACTTGTATCAGATCAATGAGAAGGGCCAAAAAGCGGTATTAGGATTTGTAAGTCGCACACTTAAAGGGGCAGAATTAACCTATTTTACGACAGAAAAAGAGCTATTAGCGATAGTGCATAGCCTGTCAAAGTTTAGAAGTTATATTCTGGGTGCTAAACTTACTATAATCACCGACAATAAGGCGTTAGTATTTTTATTAAAGTGTAAATTGCTAGGTGCTCGTCTGACTCGTTGGATCTTGGCTATACAAGAGTATCAATTTGAAATACAATATTGTAAAGCGAAAGACAACTTGGTAGCAGATGTACTCAGTAGAAATCCACCATCAGAAAGAACATGGAAACAGATAACATTAAATGTAGTAGCAATGATATTGGTATTTACGCGGTAAAGCATATAACGAAACCTGAAGTAGTTAGACGACTTAAGGAAATAGGGACTCATCAACAACAAGACCCTAGGATTAGTGTAGCTTGGAGGAGTGCAGTTACCAACTCCAAACCAGGAGTTTCTAAATATGGAGGTAAGCTATATAAGCTATGTTCCCATAGGAGGAAGAATAAACAAAGTATTGACCCATAAAGAAATAATAGTTTGAGCCAATAAGGTATGTGAGTCAAACATGGTCAAATAAAATAAATATATAATTGTTTTGAATCAAGGTCAATGATAATAATAATAAATTTTATTTAAATAAATGTTAGTATTGTTATTTAAATTATTGACAACATTAATTAAGCCAAAATGATGATTAAAATATTAATGGTCATATAAATTTCCAATATACCATGTTAGGTTAAGTAACATTGTAATCTTTAGTTATAAGATAGATGTAAGGAAAATGGTATAAGTGCAAGTTTTGTGCGGGAAAAAGTGCGAAAGAATGTGTGCAAATTTTTCAACAGTGTAAAACTGTACATTAGAAAAAAAAATTAATGATTTATAAAATAATCAATTTTTTTTTATACCGAGTGGAGGTATATATAATGATTCATATTAGCGTCCTAACTGAGCGTTATATGAAGTGTCTGATGGAGGGAGTATAGCAGCGTAAGCAAGAGAGAGAGCGTACAATCACACCCATCTCACTCTAACCACGTCACAGCGACATCAGATACTGGTACAAACATGAAATTTTACTCAATACAAATTATCAGTTCAACCTGTGATAACTTAAAAACTAATAAATATACGGCAATTCTGAAAACAGCATTGTATTCAGCAAGTGAAGCTTTATAAGTAGCCGCAATCTCAGTTAATATAATTAACAATTGATCAAGTTATACGGAAGACGTATGCCAAAAGGAATAACAAGAGAATTATGCTACGTAGGAATTAGGTGTTTTCACACACACACAGATAAAGACCTAAGCAACAATATTCTGTGGTCAGATCTTGGAAAACACGTTTGCAAATACCTGTAATCAATCGATTTGCAAACACAGGAAGTACGATTTTAACTAGAAATTCTCTGCAGTTTGAAACCTGTCATGGGGTGTTTTGTCGACCTGTTCGAGATTGTCGAAACTGGAAAAACGCATGATTTATTTGAACAACCAATCAGCATCCAGTATTTAAAACTGACGCCAACTCAAAGCGAGGGGTAGCATCACTCTTCGTTCGGATCTTAAACGCGCTAGTTGTGTATAAATAACGTACAGAAATTTTTCAATCACACAAAAGCGTAATTAAGTTTCAAATTCGAGAAGTAGTCCGCAGTGTAGATGAACTAATATCGTTCAATAACTCTCGCTGCGTAAAAGAAAGTTAATTAATTAAATTATTAATTAATTAATCATCAGCCGTGAAGGACCTGTGCGACAGAAGGCTACAGCATCTGTAATTGCCAGGGCGTCTTCTACAGCATTGATCAACATCAATTCTTCTGTGCAAAACCATCAAAAGGAGGACCTCTACGGATTCCTATCTTCGGTCAACACATCAAACAGTAAGAAATAGATTCATTGATCAATGAAATAAGCACTAAACAAATAATAAAAGCAATAAACAATTTTTAAAAGACACTAAGAATATCACACTTTGTATTTTAATTATAAGATTAGCTCTAACATAGTATAGGAGTGTTGAATGAAAAGTGAGGTGTAGTATTGGACGTGCAAATTATTGCAGACCTGTTCTTTAGCACTGGTTTGGGAGATAGCAATCTCTTAATTAAACCAGATAAGAGCCATAGGTCGTATGAACGTCTTAATCGTTACTTTTCACACTCACTCAGTAATTATAAGTGTTAGGGTAGAATTAAGTCCTACCATTAACATTTTCAAGATTAAAAATAATTGATTAAAACGTTAAATATAATAATCAAGCAAATATTAAAGTGTTATTTGTAACGATTCCTCTTGAAAACCACAATCACTGAACGAATCCTGAGAAAGAGTGTCTCCATGCGCTGAGCTAAGCTGAAACCGTGTCATTTGTATCTGGGATTTGTTCTGGCACCCAGGTAAAGTAATATCACGGGTAAGTAACATTTTATCTAACATTACAAATATTAGATAATTGGGTTAGATGAAATAAGGCATCGTAATATGTATATTAGATATGGGTATTAACATCAGTGGGTATTTGTAGGCACTTTTGCTGTGACTTAATATTATAATATTGTTTGTATTTGACAGATAAATTTTAAGCAGTAAATATCATTTTCATAAAATGATATACTAAATGTGTATGCACATAAAGTTTATGTATTTAACAAAATTATTTTGGAGTTTTAAAATTAATCCAATTTACTTCTCTGTTATAATTTTATAAAGATGTTTTCCTTAATTTGTGTTATTAAGTTTTTTAGTTGTATTTAAAAATATTTATTACTTTAAATTACATTATTAATTTTAAATAAATTGTTTAATTATTTTTTAAATAAATGAATCTTATATAAGTGGTAAGTAATTTATAACTTTATATTCCAAATTACCATATACTGCTTACAGAAAACATATATAGTAAGTTCTCAGCTACTGAAATAAAACATTTACAATAAGTTCTCATTAAGTTTAGCAGTGGAAGTGTTGCCTGAATTTTGAGACTCTCTGAATACACAGTGAGCATTTCTGAAATCATGTCTGCCTGTGCTTGTTATCATAACTACAAACAGCTTCTGATACAACCTGTGATTTAACACCAATCTGTAAATGACAATTATTAAATTTCATTTGATTTAGAAATGAATTGGCCATGCAGAAGTAGTATTTTACTTACATAGGTTTTTCAATTTTATTTTTTATTAAAACAAAATTGCTATATTTATTTCAATGATAATGTTTTTTAATTTATCCATGCATCAATAAATAGACCAAATTTGCAGATGTTTTATAAAAATCCTTAAATTATAGAAAATCTTTAATAAAAAAACTGCAGTAAAATGAATTTTAAATTCTTGGATTTCGTTGTCCATGACGTGTCCATTACTTTGTTGCATGCTTGCTTGCTTGCTTGGCCCCAAAAGCGCAACACACAGAATACAGCAAAAATAACATAATATACCACAAAATCGACCAAAAAACTTATTACTATTTATGTCTCTCTACACATTATAACATACTTTAATCAAACATCCTTAAAGTTTAACATAATTCCCAAAAGGGGGGTAGGTGTCAGTAAAAAAATTTTGAAACACCAGTTAGTGAGCAGAGTTGAACTCGACCCGTTTATTTCAAAACAATATGAGCCTCAAAACTTTATGTAATCATAAGTCAGTCAGCAAAAGTTAATTACTGAGTTAATCCAACTCAGAAATAAGCTAAATATTGAAAAGATTAAATACTGAATAAATGGTTTGCTAAAATTCAATAATTGTATAATTTACATACTGTACTGGATAAACTGATTGCTGGATATGGAACGATCGCATAAATCAATACTAGTTTACAGTTAATAGTGTTTAGCGTACAAGCTGTGATCAGTTCATGAAAATTCTAACACTGTTCTGCATCACAAAATATTCGTAAAAGGTTTTGGTTCATGTCACATAAGGTGAGGAAACTGGTTTATCTCTCTTTTCATTAGTAATTGTACTGTAACTTCTACTGAGTTGTTAACGGTTGAGTGTTACTTGGCAATCCGGAGAGGTTCGCTCATAGCCTGCTGCAGCTGGTCGCAACGGGTGCATGTTCCTCAGCTCATGCCATGGACTGCTGCTGTATTCATGCTGGAAGAACATGTGAAGAAAGCTACGTTGAGTCCATATACTTGTATTCTCACTCCTGTACGTCGAACCAAGGTTTGAACTGAAAATTTCACATCTTTTAGTATACTTTATGCACCCTCACAGCTTAATTAGTATGCCCACATTCATTCGTATAGTGCGTAGTCCCAAATTTACAAAATCACAAAATTACATTATAAAATTACAACTTCAAATTATATATACAACAAATACTGACAATGAACTTTACATATCTTTGTTTTTTTTTTAATTGACTGACTGAACAGTAGCGTACCAACACCTTTGGGGGCCCGGGGCGGGAGTTCCTGGCCGTGGCCCCCCCCCCATTATTAAGCACTCCCCATGCCTCTACTATCGGCACCACAAAACTGAGTCATAATCTTATATCCATAAAAACTATTGGAAAAAAAGTATGTGGAAAGAACTAACTATGTAAGTATTAATAGAACTTAAAGGAAAACTAAAATAAAAACACAGATTTTGCATTTTTTTATTACTTTTTCAAATATGTAGTTTTTATTTCAATTAAAATTAATGACAACATGTAAAAAAATGCTTAATTTCAACTTAAATCCTTACTACGTACATGTTCTGATGTATTATAAAACTAGGCAAAATATTTAATTAACTTCAGTACTGAATCCGTATATTGTGAGCATTATTTGCTGAAAAACATTTTCAACCATTGTTAGTTGTAAATGAAAGTGTTGTACTGATAATTATGTGCTACAAAATATGTATTATAAGACAGTAAAAACTTACACAAAATAAAATACTCTCAATGATTTATAGAAACTGCTTTTTACGAGCTTTTGATTCTTCAAATATTTTGATACATTCGTCAAAATTTATTGTTTTGGCTACTTTACTTTCTATAGAAAGTATGGCTAAACTATTCAGTCTTGATTGACTCATTGTTGAGTGAAGATAACTTTTTATTAGATTTAACTTTGAAAAACTTCTTTCACAAGAAGCAATGGATACACATATCGTTAAAAATATCCTAAGTGCTACACAAAGGTTGGGAACTGATTCTTGTAAGTCCATTTCGATAATAAAATCCAACATTTTCAATGATGACCATTGTTTTGCCACTTCTTTTTTGATGTCTGCAGCTTGAACGTGACGTCGTAGCCGCTGTATTTCGGGTAACATTTCTTCCTTTTGGAGTTCATCAAATGTCTGGGTTAGGTTTGAAATGAGCTGAGGGAATTCTTCAACATCTGTCTCCATAAGATGAGCAGACTGTCCAGCAGCGAATCGTTCATTCATAGTTTCCATTGAAGCCGATCTCATTGTCAGTTCTTGATAAAATTTATCTATACATTCAAACATGCATCTTCTCAAATTTTGTTGTAGAGAGAGGCCTTCGTCTCTTGCGTTTTCTCCCGGCATCATTTTCTTGAATCTTCTACGTCCACTTTTTTCAACTGGTATGTCCAAGTCTTTACAAGTGTTTGTTGCAAAATCAAGCGCACTTCCAACCATCTCTTCTCGGTTTTCTTGTAAAAAAAGTTTCAAAGTTTTCAACTTTTGTACACTTTTGTCAAGTGTTATCCTCTTTATCTGAAGATATTTTTGAGCATGGTTGACTTCTTCAAGAACGTGACACCACAAATGAAGGTAGGCAAGAAACATGAAGTTGCAGATGTTCTTCCATAAAATTTCTGCTGAACCTCTTGTGTCAACATTTTCAGTTGGTTCGCACAACTTTTCTACAGCCTTTACCAACTTTTCATAGTATTTCATCACAGGTTTTACAGCCTCATGATGTGCACTCCATCTAGTTTGTGACAACTTTTTTACTGTTTCTCCTAATGTTTCAACTAGTACATCCCATCTGTGAGTTGAACACGAAAAGAAGTTGTAAATGCTTTCTAGTGTACCAAAAAATGTAATACAAGAAGGGACACTTCCAAAAGCGTGAACTCCGCACAAATTGAGCGAATGATTGGCACATGGGACAAACATTGCTTCTGAATTCAACTGGCGAATCCTTGTTTGAACACCGGAGTGGACACCTGCCATAGTGGAAAGCGTTATCATAGCCTTGACTTCGGCATAGATTCAGGTCCAGTCCGTCACTGTTAAGTGCATTCAATATTTCTTCTGTAACATCAAGAGCCTTCTTACCAGCAAGAGGGAAAAATCCTAAGAACGACTCTCTCACCTCAACTTTTCCGCCTTCAATATGCACATACCTGATTACTTCGCTCATCTGATCTTGGTGAGATACATCAGGTGTACTGTCAAAAAGTATTCCATAGTACATCGCCTTATTTACGTCTTCAATGATTTTCTCTTTGACAATATTCCCCAAAAGTGAAATAAACTCATTTTGAATTTTAGGGGATAAATATGACGTTAAAACTTCCCCTTTTGGCACAGTCTGTTGCTGGATTCTCACCAAATGTTCTTTTAGCACAGGATCATAATGTGAAAGGAGTTCGATAATTCTAAGAAGTTTCCCCTGTTTTCAGAAAGTTGATGATGCTCCCTATGTCCTCGGAAAGGCAAGTTTTGTTTTGCTAAAAACACAGTGATATCAAGTAGTCTATGTAACATATTGTTCCACTTTTTTTTCTCCTTCTAGAACTTCCTGTTGTACACAGTCGATAGTTTTATAGTGCAATAGCCTTGATCCTAAAGTTTTCCATTTTTCGAGATTGGACAAATGTTGGTCCAAGTTTTCATGCAGAGACACCTTAGGATTTAGTTTCCACCAGTTTTGAAATCCTGTAATGAATTTTGATGTGTCAGCTGTTTTTTCATCTGTATTAAAAATAGTTTACAACAAAAGCAAAACAGACTGGCGCAATTCATTTTACAAATTTTAATGCTTAAACAAAGCATCATTATTTTATTCTTTAATATGCATGTTGTACTTGTACTAAGCTATATTGGTGGTCACCGGTTATACTGCGGTTTCTCGATGACAAAACAAACCCGCGTCAAAAGACCGACTGCTGCATAAACGGAGAGCACCGGTTGACCCATATGATTTAAAACAGCCTATAAAACAAAACACCAAGCATTGTGTTTTTAGACCATATTAAAAGTTGAATTCAGATGCATTTGAATGCTGTTCAGATTGTACATATACTGTAGCAGGGAACCAGTCAATAAGTTGCGCAAACAAAATTATCGTACGTACTGCTTTCTCTCCTTCCCTCTCTCATTAACAGACCGTGCAATGAGAGAACTGTTCTCTTTCATTACCACTCAAAATTATCGTATGATCAAGACAAATTAAAAATTAACCAAAACATTTTGATGAACACTAAATTACTGTATACATACCGATATGACACATGTTTCGTTCTTGTCGTCTTAGATAAATAAGTAATTAAGAAAAACTGTAAAAAGAAAGGGAGAAAAGACAAAACCACGTCCTACCCGAATCCGCGGTGGCGGTATAACCGGCGACCACTGTAGTTGTTTTAATACACTTCTATTTTGCACTTACTTTGTCAGATCAGATGACGGTAAGCCAATAAATTTATAAATGAAGGAAGGACTGTAGAAAAAAGGCAATGAACTACAGTAAATTACTTACAAAAATAACTTTGGCACATTTATCATAAGTAAGGAAAATAGCACACCTAGTCAACAAGACGAAGTCAACTGTGGACTGACCCAACTGTTTTCGTGTTTGTAAACCATGCAGCGCCTGGCCACCGCAACCTTCTTCAAGGTCATGTCCAGCCACGACTCTTGGCAGTGATGCCAATCCATGCGTAATTTTTTTATGTTGTCTTTTATTTCAATGAAACATAAGAGTCCGCGGTGGTAGAGGTGGGCTAAACTTATTTTAAAATACTAGGTATGAAAATACCGTTCCAAAAAAATAACAGGTACAATTACCCGTTATTATATACTATATATACATAACCTATATTATCCTTTGTAAGTAACTCGTTTTGAGTTTCCTGCAGGTCTCCTATGTAATATCTTCAAATAAATACACTGCAAGTAGGTTTATTTTCACCTAGATAAACCTATTAATATATTAATAAACTTACTTGCTGTGTATTTATTTGAAGATATTATATAACCTATACTATATAATTTGTTATAAGAAATAAATTGAAACTAAAAGTATTAACAGTGTTACTTTACACTGTGACTTTATTAAACTATTACTGTTTAAATGAAAATAAGAAACAAGAGAATTTATAGGCCTATCTCCCTTTGGGAATACCAATTTAAGTTTTCGCTAGTAGTAAACAAACTAACATTGGTTAGACAAATCAGTTGCGAAACTCAGGCAATTAAATAATTTAGAGTAGGCCTACACGTAATACCACAAAAAATAATGTGAAAAAACATTATAAACGTATAATAAAAACATAACAGTAAGCCACAAGAGTGAATGAGAATAAACAAAATTTTACAAATAAAAATAAAAAAACAAATGTAATAAAATAAATATAAATACATAAATAAAAACTTATAAATAATAAGCAACAACAAAAGTAAATTAAATGCATTACAGATATTTAAGGAACAGGACTAGATAAAGTGCATAAATGTCGATTACAACAATCTCATCATTTACGTGAGATGTGTAGTGAAGTTAAAATCACATTAATAAATATCGGTATGGAGAACCATACATGACTTCCATATTCTAATATTTATATTTAAAATCATTTTCGAAATGAAATATTACCATAGAAACTACTTCTTTCTACTTATTGCTTCAGCCTTAACCACAGTACTGTGGTCACTAACGTATACCACCTCACGTTATCGCACTCGATTTTCACTGATGATGGAAGTCGATGGCATTGCCGAAATGTCTGGTTTTGTAGAAAACATTGGACTACGGCCAAATATCCCGGGAAGGAATTTTAACAAAAACTACTTCTTTGTTGCCGATAATGTTGTACACATATATATCAGTGGCGAAGTTACATGGAGGCAATTGAGGCAATGCCTACCCTAAAAAATTCTGTAGAATAAAAATTATAAATACGTATGAACTACATAACGTAAAGATTATACATTGTTACTGCGACTGTCAAATTTATTAAACCGAAACGTGCTTTATTGAGCGACCGCTAGATGGTGACAGGTGAGATTCGGCATAGTTCGTTTAAAGCGAATGAGGCAACCTGAACTTGCCTCAGCATTTTTTGTATACATCGTATGTAAGCAATGTAGTGGTGTGATAGGGAAGTGTAGGGAGGGGGGATTGTCCCGCGCTGTACACATAGAGCGTTGAGGCATGCCTCACTTCTGTGGTCCAAACAGTTAAGTTAAAGCGCCTGTGTTGTTTCTGAGTGTTTATTTTATGCGGTTATTAAAAGTGTCACTGTTATTCCGCTGAACTAACAGATGATCAAGATTGTTATTTGAATTATTTGTAACATTAAACATATATATAGAAACTAATCAAGTTTAAAAATTTGAAGTTCAATCAGTTGTATTATTGTGTATGACTAATACAAGGATTGTTCAATAGAAACACGTATAGAGCCGTAAAGCATTTTTTATTCAACGATTTTAAAAGAAGTCTCCAATAACATTAAGACATGAGTTCCACTGTTGCGCTAACCTGTAGATTCCCTGCTAGTAAAATTCTTACGGCTGTTTGTGGAACCATTCGGTTACAGCAAACTCTACCTCAGCGTCCGATTTGAACCACCGTCCTTTTAGTGATTCCTTACAAAAATTTAAGATAAGATTTTTGCCTACCCATTCATTAACTACTAGCTTCGCCAGTAAGCAAATTGATGTCCATTTTTTCGGCTTGCACGCGTTATGTTGGTGTGGGTTTCGGCACTTTCCATTTAAAAAGCGTGCAAATGTAAGAAAATAAACATGAGTGAGGCCAGAAATAACGTGAATTGTGTGTGTGTGTGTGTGTGTGTGTGTGTGTCTTACCTGCCTTTTTATTGCTGTATTAAATGAAAAATATTATATTACATTAAAATGAAAAAATTATAATTTTATTGCCTGGCAACAAAATTATTTTATTTTTAACAATTACCATTGTTTCAAAAAGTTTAAATAAATTTTCAAGTACTTTACTCTTGTTAAAACGTAAAAGGTTGCAGGTAAACTACCCCTTCCCCTTAACCGATCTTCACCAAAATCGAAAGTCCTTGAGACCTCTACAATTCAGGGACGTATGCAAAAAAATATTTGATTCTGTTTGAATTTGCGGCTGTTATCGTTTGCCATAGAAAATACGCTTGATAAAAAACCGTTGCAGGTAAACTACCCCTTTCCCTCAACTGATCTTCACCAAAAACCATAGGTCTTGAGACCTCTACAATTTAGGGCTGTATGCAAATAATCTTTTGAGTCTGTTTGAATTTGCGGCTGTTATCGTTTGCCATAGGAAATACCCTTGTTAAAACATAAAACATTACAGGTAAACTACCCCTTTCCCTTAACCGATCTTCACCAAAAACAATAGGTCTTGAGAACTCTACAATTCAGGGCTATATACGAAACATTACTTAATTCTGTTTGAATTTGCGGCTGTTATCGTTTGCCAAAAAAAAAAATTTCCCTTGATAAAAAAAAAAACCGTTCAGGTAAACTACCCCTTTCCCTCAACCGATCTTCACCAAAAACAATAGGTCATGAGTACTCTACAAATCAGGGCTGTATGCAAAAAATTATTTGATTCTGTTTGAATTTGCGGCAGTTATCGTTTGCCATAGAAAAAAAATCTATAGACACACAGACACATAGACAGACAGACACACACACAGACACTTTTCGGAAAACGACTTTTTTTCATGTTTTGAGTGTAGTACAATCAGAATCTGCAAT
This sequence comes from Magicicada septendecula, assembly GCA_034769895.1. NCBI lineage: Eukaryota > Metazoa > Arthropoda > Insecta > Hemiptera > Cicadidae > Magicicada > Magicicada septendecula. The sequence goes on from CM068367.1 coordinate 461,484,481, forward strand.
AATCTCGAACACGATTTTTTTTGCCATCACCATACTTCCATTCCTTAAGGAATATGGAAGTAAAAAGTATAATATAGCTTATCAACATCAGCCACTCTATAGGTTATAACTCAATATAATTAAATACAACTATTTCACTAACGACTCGGACACAAAGTTTTTTTGAGTAAAAACATAAAGTTTAAGTTTTACCAACCGATTTTAGTTACAAGTTGGTGACTAGTATAATATATAATTTATTAGCATATAATCTGTATTATATATCTGCATATCACACGAGAATAAATGTAACAGCAGGATGAATTATTTCCTTTATTACTTCGTCTCTTTGCGCAGAATGAAGTATACAGGACGAAAAAGTGGCTCATACTATTATAGTTCCTACTCGAAATATGCTTGATACTACCTGTTCCTAAAATACTAGGTGTTCCTAAAATACTACTGTTCCTCTGATATGCTTAGTATTTGTAATACGCGTTGTTCCTTGTGTAACGGTGATACCACTAGTATTTGAAATACCTAGTATTTTAAATATGCGTTACTGGCTGTTCCTTGCGTTCCAGCGATATTTTTGTATGGCTAGTATTTGGCCTTGGCGTATTCGTTTACGTGATACTTGCATACTTTGTGTGTGTGTGTGTGTGTGTGTCTGTGTAGGTGCGTAGGGGGTGTGCCTCGACTCGGAACAGCGAGGGCGGCGTGTCTCGACTCGGAACAGCGTCGCCATGAATAACAGGTATTTCAACTTTTCAGTCACTGTTACATCCATTCCACAAAAATATCGTTCCAAAATACCTGTTACAGGTATATCGGCCCACCTCTACGAGGTGGCTTAGTGGATAGAACGATAGGTCTTCTCATTCGGAGGACCGAGGTTCGAATCCCGGCCCGGCACCTCTGGCTTTTTTTTCGAAAGAAACAATGCTATGTGCTGTATGACAATAACCACTGTACTCAAGTGGTTCGGATTCCACTATAAGCATTAGGACCCGTCATTATGGGGAGTTATGACCCATAATGACGAGTAGGATTAGGGTTTTAATTGTAAATGGGTATATCCCGTAAAAATGTTAAATAAATAAATAAATAAAATAATAATATTCCTTATAGTTAGAAACGTAAACTAGGTTATATGATTTATTTCTTATGTCATAAAAATATATATATTCGAAGGCCTCTTAGAATTTAGAATTACCCGCAATAATCTATGAATAGAATGGGTTGTAAAAAATGTGATTTAAGTTTTTTATGAGACACATTTAAAATTTTAAATACAAATTCGTCTCATCGTGGGGCCCCTCCCAGGTGGGGGCCTGGGGCGGTACGCCCCCCCCGCTTCCCCCCTTGGTACGCTACTGTGACTGAAAATTGGTTTTAGTCGAGGCTGACTGTTACAAACAAGATACGTCTCGGTTGGTTATGAATAACAATCTTTTTACAGAAATTACAAGTTTTCTTTTATTTTACAAACGTAATAGACGAAAATTACTCGTCCCCAGCATTGATTTATGATAACCAAAAATCATAGTTACCTTGGTAATCGAGGCTTCTTATTTAATGCGCTGAAAGGACGGCTCTGCTCACAAGGATGGTCTGGTGTTCGACTGGCGAGATTTAACCGAACAAACGGCTCCATTAGTAAAGGGAACAGCGTGACGTCAAGACGTCGGTCAAAGTACAATTCGCTGATCATTGCATTCGGCCGTAGCCGAATAATTGCAACAACTTAACTAAATATAATTATTTCATTACGACTCGGAACACAAAACTTTTTATGGGTAAAAACGTAAAAGTTTTACCTTATAAGCTGAACCGGTTTTCACTTTTAAAAAGCTTCTTCAGAGGTTGAAGGTTGAATTTTAAATATTAATTTTCTTTACAATAATTATTATAAAGACAAGTTTAGTATTAATTTATCAGAATTGTTATGTAATAATTTAGACCGGATTTAAATAGATTAACACAGAAGAGAATTTTGGTACTTTTTATTAGAAATGACATAAGCAAATTAAAGCTATTGTTTTTAAAAAATATATTAACACTTGGTACATTTCACAGTTTTTATTTAACTCTGACAGCTGTTTCAGTTTCTCAAGCTATTGTCAAAGAGATCAGTGAACAACTAAAACAGTGGATGTTAGGGTGGTGAACCATGTATCCTGACAGCATGGGATGTGAAGATGGTGGGGGGGGGGAGCTAAGGGAAGGTATAAAAATAATCTGAACTTAAAATATAAAAATTAACTAAACTAAATAACAGTTTTTAGTTGTTAACTGATCTCTTTGACAATAGCTTGAGAAGCTGAAACAGTTGTCAGAGTTGAATAAAAACTGTGAAACATACCAAGTGTTTATATATTTTTAAAAACCTTTGTATTAATATGTTTCACCAAGTATCCAACGAGTCATCAATTAATATCGTAAAGTAATTGTAGTAATTTTAATACATGTTAGTTCAAAGTTTAACTTCTGCTTTATAAAAATAGTATAAACATTTGTGTGCTAGGTCTTTCTCAACTGATGTTTTATAATATTTTTTAAATATAAAAAAATTTGTTCATCATTTTACAGTACAATTATAATTTTTAAAAATATGACAATTGCTCCAAATATGGTATTAATCCCATGCAAATAGTATTTCTTTTTAGAAAACATTATTATAAAGTGTACAGCAATCCAAATACTTAAAATATACTTTTGGAGGAATAAAGACCTCGCCTATTGAAATAGGTAATTACAAACAAACAGAGAAAGATACAGAAAAAGTATTTTTATTTATGAATAACATACACTATGCCATTTTACATTAATGTTTTTTAAAAATTATGTCCATTAAATGGCGGCCTCCATTATTGACACACTGACGAAGCCATTCCCGAAAGTTTTCCATAGCTCTTCGTGTCATTTCTGGCGGAATGTTAGCAACTTCCTGGGTGATTACCTCCTTAAGTGCTTCCATGGTCCTAGGGCGATGTTTGTACACTTGTGCCTTTAAATATCCCCAAAGGAAATAATCACAAGGCATCAAATCTGGCGACCTTGGGGGCAAGGCAATGTCACCGTGCAAGGAGAGCAGACGCCCAGGAAACAATTCTCTCAGAATTTCTAGAGAACGCCTACAACAGTTGTAGGGGGAATGTTCTGAAGAATGTCTTCACACAAAGCTCTGTGAGTTTCAAAATCTCTTATGCTTAGTTCTTGTGTAACCATCATTTTGTAGGGATACATGTTGCGATTGCTGTGCAGGATTCTTCTTACACTCCGATCAGACAGGCCCAGGGAAGCTGCGTGTTTCACTGCTGAACGCTTTGGAGATTGCAGGACAGAAGCTCTCACACGTGCCACATTGTCCGGCGTTGTTACGGTCTGAGGTCGGCCAGGAGATTTTCTTTTTAATGCTGAACCTGTTGCTCTAAAGTTCGATACCCAAACATGAATTGATTTTCTATCCGGAACAGACTCATGTCGGCCAAGTGCGAACCGAATACGAAATGCACGCTGTGTAGTAATCACAGAACCACCATTACGAATAAATTCCTCCACAACAAAATCACGATGCACACCAAGCCAAGCCATTGCGCTCACTGAAAACGGCACGTACACCACTATCGATCGATACCCCCTCCACAGACGTACCCCCACCACCGCTCGTCCAGTGGCCTCTCCAAATGGGGGAGGTCTTTATGCCGGACCCTGTGTAATAAAATGTTTGTTTTTATTTACAGATGAACCAGTAGTGTATGATATTTTCTTTTGGTACATAAGAACAAAAAATAGTGATTGCTACATTCATATTTATGAGATATAATAACAATGACTGTGGTATATGTACTCAACAACATTTTCGGTCTCTGTATAATTGGAAGTGTTCTAACTTTAAAAAAAATATAAGCACAACTAGCTGAGAAATCATTATTTACAGATATATTAAAAAGTAGATTGAATAAATTCCTGGCAGTTAAGTAAACATTAATATATGATATCTTTAGTATAAAAAAATTTATTTTTGTTTTAAATTCATATAAAAATAAAACAAATGAAATAATGTATACAGTATTATAGTGATAGAAAAGCAAATGGTGTGTTTACACATACATGTCCAGATATATGTAATACAAGTATGTTTAAACTTATAAGGAGCACTGGAAATTATTATAAAATGTATACTTTTTACACTTCATGAAAGAACTGGGAGATAGTTTCACTTAATCTGATTTAATTGTTCACAACAACGAAGAATTCCTTTTTTAATTAGTGATTTGAATCAGTGGCAGTCCACAACTACAGAAGGATAATAGTATTAATTTTGGAAGAGAACAACTTAAATATATGATTTCTTATAATTATTTACTCTTGATAAATGAAGCGACAATTTTAAGAGCATTTCTTCTTATAAAATACTTATTTATTACTTTTTTAGTCCAAAAATGCACCTACCTTTCAGTGTAGAGCTGACCTTTTTCATGTTCACACAAGTTTTGATTATCTTTTCTTGTCCTTCACTAGCTTATTCACATCTGATATTGTTTTTTGTCTCTTTAATATTATTTTTTGTGTCTGCCTCATTTCCTTAGATCTTTTATGACCTCTCTTCTTTGCATTCTAGCTTCCTTGTGTTCTTCACTGGTATGTTATATTTCATCATTTTCAAGAATCCCAACCAATTAGCAATTTTAATCTATTTATTTATTGAACATTAAATAATTTTAGTGCTGAGTTCCTCTTAATGGCTAAGTTTCTTGGGCCCCTCATGGCCTCATCCCTCATTTACTCTTAATAGTATTTCAGTTCACTTACTTGTATTTTACTCTTCATCCATCTTGATTATGTCCAAGATTAAATGCTACTTATAAGTAACAGTCTGTGTGGTCTAGTACATCCTGTTTTCTGTGGTATTTCCCTCATACTTATAATTTATATAATTACGTATTACAGTTTGAAGAGTACAGTAGTTGCTGGCTTATGTAGAGCTCATGCTTGGTTTTGTGCCCCATAGAAAAATAAGAAATAGTAATATTACAAGCTATCAAAATATATAATGAGTGTGATCACTGCTTAATAAGTACACACAACACATTTACACTTACAAGCAAATAATTATATCATTAATTATATAATTTACATATACAATTATATTGGTGTACATTTTAAAATATTTTCCAACTTAAGATTTATAAAATTGTTCAATATATGACAATAAAAATAAAAAAACAAATAAAATTACTTTGTAAACACACACAACATAATGTGTGTAAACTGTAAATAAATGAAATATGACCATCATATTATTAAAATAGAAATGGCAAAATTCAAGGTAAATATAAATATAGGAGGTCCTCCTCTACTTTCGGACAGTCGACTTTCGCACATTTTGCTCTTTCAGACATTCAAAACTGATACCCTTTAATCAAGTATCACACTACTGCTTCGCACTTTCAAACACTGATGGGGAAGTGAGGAAGTCAATAAGCGTTATGACAAGTGCACATAATTGTTATTATACCTGCTATTGTGGTTTTTCATAATTAATTAAGAATTATATTTCTATTAATATAAGAATGTACCGGTGAAGTGTTAAAGTGATTAATTTTTTTATATAAGAAGACTGTGTTCTAGACTGTTTCACAAACACTTCTTAGAAACTTTACTAATGTATGAAAATGATTAATTTAGCATGTTACTATATTACGTATTTTTTGTAGTAAGAGTGGTCATATGATGTAAATTTAAGCAAGAATAATGTCCGATTTCATTACAGTACAGTGTATTATAGTTCACAGAACTGATTCTACTAACTTACATTCACTGTATGCCTACAGTAAATACAGCCTACTGTGTGTACTGTACAGCATTCGACTTTCAGACAATTCAAGTTCTGAACACATTTATGGGAATACAGTATGTTTGAAAGTTAAGGACCTCCTGTATTGTATTAGTTTAGAAAAATGAGTACAGTACAGATTAAGTTACCATTAAATATTACAAAACAATTTAATCAATACTTAGCAAGATTAATTTTAATGAAGTTCACATGCATTATTTCAGTTACTGGAGTACAGGTGGTTTGACTGTCAAGAAACATACTTCTATTTTAACTGGCAGTCCTTTAGATGGTGATATATTTGCACAGATAATGAATATGAACAGTGGCTATGTGGTAAGCTGATATTTACTATGTAAATTTCTGTGTAACGTTTATTGTCAGGAAGTAAACAGTATATAAAATAGAAAAGGAAACCACAAAATATTTTTACTTGTGGACAGCAGTTCTCTTTTCCAACTCAAATTTAAAATGTAATTCAAGATAATTCATTTTGTCATTTTGATGCTTATAGCATTTGGTGTTTTGTGAAACTCTATTTCCACATAAGATTAATAAGTCACAAGTTATTTATTCCACCCATTAATCACACAATAAAATCTGTACAATTAACCAATTACATTATTCAATAATTCACATTATTCTTGTTTATTATGAATATTGAATAACAAATAATATTTGTTTTACTATAATATATTTTATACTTACTTATATCTTATGACAGTGTTTCAACAGTTTTCTTTTTAACTATACAGTAACTATGTATTTTTAAAACTGTTGTCTTCAGATATGCAAAACATAGTGAAAATACCTATTTATTTATTATATTTGAACTCTTATGATTAATTTGTCAGTCTATACAAAGAAAGTATATACTGCTGTCACTTTATAATGCTTTAAAATATTACAGTAATCACAAAGTATCTCATCATCTGTTTTGAACTATTTGTTCTCAATGTTACTTTTTTCTTCATATCTGTTTGTCATCTTCTAGGTCAGCAATTGAAATAAAACATTCATATCACTCTCAACACTAGTGCTGGACTTAAGCATAGGCTATAGGCTCCAGCCTAGGGGCCTGCACCACAAACATAAAGAACAAAAGAACAGTCAACTTACATACAAATTATTTGGTTTGTGTTTGAGAGAACAGTATAAGTTATTAGAGGAAAAGATAGTATTATGAGCCATGTATAGGATAGAGTGGGGGAAGAGTGCACACTTAAATTTTAAATTCATCTCAAACTGCACTCTTTGCACTGAGACTCTTTATATTTTGACAGAAATATCATGAATCCCTTAAGTTTGATTAAGACCCCTTTTTATTGTTTCTACTACTGCAACACATGTAAATAAATATATTTTCAAAACATGTCAAATGCAAACTTTGCCCCCATAGGTGAGGCAAAAATCCACAAATGATGGGGCAGAAGTTTGAATTTAAATTAATTTGAATAAATTAACTTTATTTAACTTTAAACATCTGTACTAACTTTAATAATGATGTTTTTACTTTATTAACAAATTTGACTAATTTTGTAATTTATTAACTTTATTAACAAATTATAATTAAATATCGGTATGGAGAACCATACATGACTTCCATATTCTAATATTTATATTTAAAATCATTTTCGAAATGAAATATTACCATAGAAACTACTTCTTTCTACTTATTGCTTCAGCCTTAACCACAGTACTGTGGTCACTAACGTATACCACCTCACGTTATCGCACTCGATTTTCACTGATGATGGAAGTCGATGGCATTGCCGAAATGTCTGGTTTTGTAGAAAACATTGGACTACGGCCAAATATCCCGGGAAGGAATTTTAACAAAAACTACTTCTTTGTTGCCGATAACGTTGTACACATATATATCAGTGGCGAAGTTACATGGAGGCAATTGAGGCAATGCCTACCCTAAAAAATTCTGTAGAATAAAAATTATAAATACGTATGAACTACATAACGTAAAGATTATACATTGTTACTGCGACTGTCAAATTTATTAAACCGAAACGTGCTTTATTGAGCGACCGCTAGATGGTGACAGGTGAGATTCGGCATAGTTCGTTTAAAGCGAATGAGGCAACCTGAACTTGCCTCAGCATTTTTTGTATACATCGTATGTAAGCAATGTAGTGGTGTGATAGGGAAGTGTAGGGAGGGGGGATTGTCCCGCACTGTACACATAGAGCGTTGAGGCATGCCTCACTTCTGTGGTCCAAACAGTTAAGTTAAAGCGCCTGTGTTGTTTCTGAGTGTTTATTTTATGCGGTTATTAAAAGTGTCACTGTTATTCCGCTGAACTAACAGATGATCAAGATTGTTATTTGAATTATTTGTAACATTAAACATATATATAGAAACTAATCAAGTTTAAAAATTTGAAGTTCAATCAGTTGTATTATTGTGTATGACTAATACAAGGATTGTTCAATAGAAACACGTATAGAGCCGTAAAGCATTTTTTATTCAACGATTTTAAAAGAAGTCTCCAATAACATTAAGACATGAGTTCCACTGTTGCGCTAACCTGTAGATTCCCTGCTAGTAAAATTCTTACGGCTGTTTGTGGAACCATTCGGTTACAGCAAACTCTACCTCAGCGTCCGATTTGAACCACCGTCCTTTTAGTGATTCCTTTAAAAAAATTTAAGATAAGATTTTTGCCTACCCATTCATTAACTACTAGCTTCGCCAGTAAGCAAATTGATGTCCATTTTTTCGGCTTGCACGCGTTATGTTGGTGTGGGTTTCGGCACTTTCCATTTAAAAAGCGTGCAAATGTAAGAAAATAAACATGAGTGAGGCCAGAAATAACGTGAATTGTGTGTGTGTGTGTGTGTGTGTGTGTGTGTGTCTTACCTGCCTTTTTATTGCTGTATTAAATGAAAAATATTATATTACATTAAAATGAAAAAATTATAATTTTATTGCCTGGCAACAAAATTATTTTATTTTTAACAATTACCATTGTTTGAAAAAGTTTAAATAAATTTTCAAGTACTTTACTCTTGTTAAAACGTAAAAGGTTGCAGGTAAACTACCCCTTCCCCTTAACCGATCTTCACCAAAAACAATAGGTCTTGAGTACTCTACAAATTAGGGCTGTATGCAAAACATTATTTGATTCTGTTTGAATTTGCGGCTGTTATCGTTTGCCATAGAAAATACCCTTGTTAAAAAAACGTTGCAGGTAAACTACCCCTTCCCCTCAACCGATCTTCACCAAAAACAATAGGTCTTGAGACCTCTACAATTTAGGGCTGTATGCAAAAAATTATTTGATTCTGTTTGAATTTGCGGCAGTTATCGTTTGCCATAGAAAAAAATCTACAGACACACAGACACACACACAGACACTTTTCGGAAAACGACTTTTTTTCATGTTTTGAGTGTAGTACAATCAGAATCTGCAATAATCTCGAACACGATTTTTTTTGCCATCACCATACTTCCATTCCTTTAAGGAATATGGAAGTAAAAAGATGAAAGAATTATAGTCATTTTGACACAATTTAAAAGTATTACAATGTTGCAATGACATATTACAGTTGGACGAATGTATTACAGTAGAAACTAACAAAGCTCACTTCAAATAGTACTGGGGTATGATTTATAATGCAAACTTTTGCCCCACAGGCTACTTTTTTGCTATTTGATCAGTGCTGTTATCTATTAGTATAGCTGAATAGTATAACTCCTTAAAAAGATGAATTTAAACTGTTTAAAATGACCTGTAACTTAAAGAGTTTACTCAATAATTTATAGGCATTTTAAAGTTTCCCGAATATCAAAATAATACATCAAAACTAGTGAATTCAGTATTTAATGCATTGTAAGTGAATGAAAGGTCATGGAACAACAAAGCTTTGCTCACAAGACACTAACTGAATCAGCTACAGAAATATTTAGTACTGTCAACAATTAGACTCCCGACACTGAAATTTCCGCAATGCAAACTGTAACCTGCCCTGCACTCTTGCCCCACTCTACCCTATAATATGAGCCCCATCAATATATCTTGAAATAGCAGACACAACCTGGCCATTGAAATGAAAACTATTACAAACTACCTTTCATCGACAATTTGTGAAGAAGTTGTGGAACTAATTGGCATACGAGTTTTCAATGAAATAATATTTCACATCAAAAAGTCTAAGTAATATTCTGTATCACTGGACTCAACTCCAGATGTAGGACACATCAACCAGCTTACTTTGATTTTTAGGTATTTAGAGGATTACACTCAGGTTGAGAGATTTGTAACATTCATGCTTAACCAGGGCCACAAAGCTAAGGAAATGTTCAACAGTTTGATTAAGTTTATGAAAGAGAATGACATAGACATCAAAGACTGCCATGGTCAGTCTTACAACAACACTTCTTCAATGACCCTCCAAGCATTGATACTGGCAGAAAATAATTTAGTTGTATAGGTACCTTGCACTGGACATTCACTTAATCTAGTGGGACAGACTGCTGCTGAGTGTTGCGTGACTGCTGTAAGGTTTTTTTTTGATTTTTTGGAAGAGCTTTTTGTCTATTTCACGGGTTCAACAAATAGATACCAAGTACTAACTGAAAGTTTGAAAAAGGCTGATCATGGTAAACTCATTCTTCTACCGAAGTCCACTACAACACGCTGGTCATGTCGTGCTGATGGCACTAAAACTTTAATACGAGGGTATAAGGAGATAAAGGGTGTACTATTTTAAATCTCAGACTCAGAGAACAATGAAGATTCAGTAAACTCCTATTGCACTCCTCTAAGTTTGGATAAAAAAATGTCCTAGTTGGAGCGAAGGTTCTACGCATCTTGGGATAATATCTTGGAACATGTTAACAAAACTAATATAACTCTGCAGAACTCCAGACTAGAAGTAAATACAGCCATTTCAGTACTCGCATAATTGAAAACCTTTATAGAAACTAAACAGGATAGCTTTGAAGAGCATGAGATGAAAGGGGCAGAATTATCTGATTGTACTGAATATGCAACAAAGATACAGTTCAAATGCAAAATAAACATGCATTTGGAACCTCTTGACACTAGCCATGCAACAGAAACTGAACTGATACACCCAGAAACGTTTTGAAGCCAGAGTTCCATTCCTGTTATAGACCAATTTGTGTTGTCATTGAGGAAGAGGCTAGAAGCATTCAGATTAGTTGATACTCATCCTGGGTTTCTTAGAAAATTAGACAGTGTTACGGTCAATGAAGAGATTATGACAGCAGCTCAAAGTTTTGTAGAAGCATATGGCAATGATTTGGACAACAACCTGAGAAATGAACTACCATAATTTATTTAAAGTCTTTTTGCAATGAGTATATCAAAGAGGAGAAAACTGTCATCAGCCACAAGCGGTAGATGTACTAACTCCTTCTAGAAAAGAACATCAAGGAATGTTTTCCTAACTTGAAAGTGGCACTTTGAATGTATTTGTCAATGATAGATACCAACATTAGAGGTGAAAAATCATTTTTGAAGTTGTAATTTATTAAAATAGTCTCCGGACAACCATGTCAGATGATAGGCTGAACTTTTTATCTCGTATGAACCTAGAGAGTGATATTTTGAAACAGTTATCTTACGAAGATATCATAAGTAAATTTGTTAATATTAAGTGTAGGCGAGTGCCAATAAATAAAACCAAATCCTAATGAAAGTATTATACTACAATTTTTTTATGATGCAGAAAAATTATGATTTACTTAGAGATTTGTACAACGTAAATATACCCTAATACTTTTATGTTCTTTTTAAAAATATGCTAATTTGTTATAATTACAATGGCATTGTTTTACTTTCTTTTGGAAATCAGTTCTTTTTATTTTTTCTACATTTTATTCTGTTTAGGGTCTTAATACAAAAACAAATGCAATCTTTTATTATTATTTTTATAGTTTCCAGAAAGCCACTGTACATTGAGATACTTTGAAACCATTAAATTGTTTAACACAGTATTGAAAATTTATTAAAAAACAGTGTACCAGAATTTAATTTGTACACTTACAATGATTTTATTTGAAGTTCTGGAAAATAATTTTTCACAAATAAAAATATAACACAGACTCATTATCGACTCCATCTACTGCTGATGACATATAATTTGTAATTACATCATTCATAAACATGCATTACTTACTAGTAGTCGAGATCATTCCAGGCACTTCAACTAGAACATTGTAGAACAAACTACATTAACTATAAATGTGTAGTACATTGATACAGAACATTCTAGTGTATTCTATAAATAGTGTCTCTATTAAGAGTGTGCATCAGTATACATAAGTTATACATCAATTGTGGATAGTATAAATTCACGTGAGTAATGTGATGTACATAGTTAACCTATGTATTATTCCAATAGTGGTAATAATATGACAGATAATTTTAAGAATACTTATCACAGTATCACTTAATGTACCAGTATTAACTTATACAATAATATTATTTTGAATGTGGGTTGGGGGTTCTCTAGTATACAACAATGATCTCCCCTTAAAATCACAAGCACATTCATATCAAAATCTCCATAGTTCACAAACATTAAAAATTTACAAATCTATTTAGTATTAATACAATTTTGTCTTCTTGGCCAAAGGTTCTCAAGGTCACCACTGGATTTCTTATTATGCAATAATATTACTTTGAATGTGGATTAGGGGTTCTCTAGTATACAACATGTTTTTATTGGCGCTTTTGTTCTGAGTACCAGAAGTTCTGGTATAAGTAAGTCCATATTATGATAGTAACAAATAAAAGTAGTGTATTGTGTACCGTGATATTTCACGGGACATACTCATGCACATACAAATTTTGTCATTTTTGTATGCCATCATAAGATAGTCTAAAGCTTATATCTACTGCTTTAGAATTTCTATTTCCTGTGAACTAATTTACAATATGGTGTGATAAACAGATCAATAAATTCTGAAGCTGGAACAATATGATGTATCAGTATTATGATACTGTTACTATAGAATACAACTAATCAATAATTCTGAAGCCACCAATAAAATAATAATTTATTATATTAAAAATGGAACTTCAGTGTGTGTGTTAATAATAAATAATATCTTTCTTACAAGAATATATCTTCATTTATTTGTATTATTACATTGTTTTGATAGTTTTTATGTACTGTTGTTTTCAGTATTGTATGTCATAACATATGTATATAATTTTCTAAAGTGGTAGTATGTAGAAACCTAGAAACTGTCAAAACAGTGTAAAAATACAAATAAATAAAAACATATTATTGTGAGAAAAATATTGTTTATTATTAATGTTAATTAATAACAAGAATTGTAACTGTGAATATAAAAACACACACACACACACACACACACACACACAAACAATAATTATTAATAGAGTATTGATTATTACATATAGAGTATAGATCAGTAAATCAGTTATGCATAATATGATGTGGTGACTTGTATGAAATGAGGTACATCAGTATTCATAATCCCTAGAACTTTCTGATGCTTACTTCTGTTTCTCTTCTATTTCTGACTAGCACTTATTTCCTGTCATCTATATTGCATCGCTTATATTTTCCCATTCTTATAGCATACTGTAGCTGGTTTTAGATCTATTTATCTTTCTAATCAGCACTGACATAAACAACAAATGCTCTCTTATAAGAAATGGATTTCTTATAAATAGTCTTTGGATACCCTATTATTTAAGCTTCTTATCTTTTCCCATCTGTTTTTTTGTTTATGGCACCCACAGGCATATGCTTGGTATGCATTATAGTGTTAAAACCATTCCTTCTTTCTTTCAATAATTCTAACATAAACAACAACATAGGTAAACACCAAAATTTGTATCAAAAATCAATTCTGATGACAGTGAGAAAGAAAGAAACACTTCCAGAATGTCTAAAAACCATAAATAAAATGCTGTTTATTTATGGTCCATTCAGATACATAATTCAGGCAAACCCATATCAGGGTCTTTACTATGTGAGAGACCACTTGATAAGAACAAAAATTAGGAAGTCCCTGTGATTATAAAGTTAAATGTGTGCTATATGGTGGATGCATTAGAAAAGCATGTAAAATGTAAAATGCGATTAAAAATTTTTTTTAAATTACTATTTACATTCCTTTTTCATTTGGAATTACCTAAAATACCAATTATGTACTTGACGTATGTGTAGCAAAGAAAATTACTTACAATATTTACATCATCTGAGTATACTTTAAACACTGTGTGCAGCTCATTTCATATGATCATATTACCATTTTTGTGTGTGTTTAAATATCAAAATTTTTGTATATTAGACTATTTCGGCCATAATAATTTTGGATAACTGATAATCTATTGTATTAGAAAATGGTTCAATATAACAAAATGATTGAAACATGCTCAGTTAAATAGATGATTTGACTAGTTAGAGTCCTTTGCATGTGGACACAGGTATATTATGTATTCACGAATACACTATTCAAATATACAAAAAATTATAATATTTCAATATCCAGGCACCAAGTAAAAGCACATAAGATTAACTGCTATAGTTTCTCTTCTTCATCAGTGGTACATCAGCTGCATGTAACTTCATTATTGTCATTCATCAATGAAGCAAAGCTTTCATACCATCAATCTTGGCATTGAGACATTGATATCAATCTTGACATTCTTTTAATCATGGCTTTGTCTGTGCTATTTTTCTCATCTCTTGTGTATTTCTTTTCCTCTGCCATCAGATTGGTGGGCTTGTACCTACAGTTGCCAATGTATGCATGTGAAACAGTCTGATATGTGCTTCTAACATCAAATGCACAATTATGATGGATAAAATCATTGGTTTGTATATTGGGGGAAGAGGTTCAGCGATTCTAGCCATACCTCTGCTCCTTAAAACATGGTTGACAGTAGTATAGCCATCAGTTAATACTCTTCTTGAACTTTACTCCCACATCAAGATTAACATGTTGAGAAAATGATGAGGGGACACTCGCTGGTTTATTCCCAGTAGGGCAGGCATTCCTTGCTGATTGTCACTCCTATGAATCTAGCAGCCTGTTTTGTATGTATTTGATTGTTTGAAACAACTGTCTGTATTATTACTGCTAGTGCTACTACCACCACAAACCCTCCTACTTCTACTGCTACTACTATTTGTTTTGTTTTTAAGTGATGGCTTCCACATCTTCCCTTATAGTCATCTCAACCTCCTTAAAGAATTCTGTTTAACAGGGAAGAAGAATGACTGTATTCTGACATGAAGGGAGTAGTATATAGTATATAGTATGAATACCTTAGTGTATGCAATGTACCTGGGATTTCAATATCCCAGGTATGTTAATGTACCTGGGAGAATGTCAATATATGAGGGCGGTATGATAAATACCCATATTAGGAAAGAAAACACAAATTTTTTTATTTATTTCTCAACATAGTCTCCTTTCAGCTCAATACACTTAGTGCAGCGATATTCCAACTTTTTTAAGTGTTCCAAAAATATGATTTGTTGAAGTCTGCAAAATAGACCTCTGTTTCGGTGATGACCTCTTCGTTTTGATGTGAACTGCTTTCCACCAAGCCATTTTTTCATGTTTGGAAACAAAAAGAAATCACAGGGGACCAAGTCTGGAGAATACAGTGAATGAGGCAACAATTCATACTGTAATTCAACCAGTTTTGCTGTGGTGATTGCGGGCGAGTGAGCTGGTGCATTGTCATGGTGGAAGAGCACTTTTTTCTTCGCTAAATGGGGCCGTTATCTCTTCAGTTCAGCTTCAAATCGGCCCAATAAATCAGCATAGTACTGTCCTGTGATTGTCCTCCTCTTCTTCAAATAATCAATGAAGATTATGCCTTGCGAATCCCAAAAAATGACGGCCATGACCTTTCCGGCTGATGGAATCGTCCTCGCCTTCTTTGGTGCATTTTCACCGGGAAAAGCCATTCTGCTGACTGAACTTTCTTTTCTGGTGTGAAGTGATGAAGCCATGTCTCATCAATGGTCACATAATGCTGCAGAAACTCGCTTGGATTATGATTAAAAATGGCTAAACATTGCTTCGAAGTTGTCACATGATTCCGTTTTTGGCCAACCGTCAGCAAACGCAGCATCCATCTTGCCGATAGCTTTCTCATGACAATTTTTTGTGAAGGATATTTTCTATGTATTCAGTTGAGATGTTTACATTAGCATCAACCTCTCTGTTCTTCACCCGGTGGTCTGCTAACACGATATCATGAATTTTGTTGACCATATCCTCTGTAGTCACTTCAGTTGGATAGCCTGGGCGCTCTTCAGCAAAGACAGATGTTCGGCCATGCTTGAATTCATTGAACCAATATCTGATTGTAGTCATCAAAGGTACATGATCATTATAAATTGCATTCAACTTATCTTTGATTTCCTCACATGTTTTCCCATCCAAAAAAAGAAATCGAATCACTGACCAATATTGTTCTTTTTCCATGGCTGCAAAAATGCACAAACGTGCCCAATTTCAACAGCTTTAAAACAAAACTATTCAATGAATCTGTGTGCAATTTTAAAATGTGTCGTTTGCATTGTTGTACTAACAAATGGTAATGCAGATTTGAGTCACTGGCACCCTCAGTCGTCTAACACAGGTACTTATCATACCGCCCTCGTACTATAGAAGAAGTAGAGATATACTATGCAAATATGAAATAGACAACAAGTAACATGAATACATATACACATACACACGTAAAACACATACACATTTATTGCAGATAAGAATATCAGTATGGAGAACCATACATGACTTCCATATTCTAAGATTTATATTTAAAATCATTTTCGAAATGAAATATTACCATAGAAACTACTTCTTTCTACTTACTGCTTCAGCCTTAACCACAGTACTGTGGTCACTAACATATACCACCTCACGTTATCGCACTCGATTTTCACTGATGATGGAAGTCAATGGCATTGCCGAAACGTCTGGTTTTGTAGAAAACATTGGACTACAGCCAAATATCCTGGGAAGGAATTTTAACAAAAACTACTTCTTTGTTGCTGATAACGTTGTACACATATATATAAAATATATGCATAAAATTAATGGCTTGTATAAGTTAATGATTGATCTCCATTAAGTAGTGCTCAAGTTTCCAAAGTTTTAATATTATGATGTCCGTAATTAAAACATCAGAGCAGGTTTAGTGTGAATGAGGGTACACTGTGGACAAAAATTTTCAACATTTACTATTGAGCGTTGCTTAGAGTAAAGCTGCGAATCTACAGTGTATGTTTCACAGAACAAACACGCGAAAAAGAAGGAGCGCTCCGAAGTCACTCATGGACCCTCAGCATCTTGCAGAGGGTTCATTCCCTAAAGACGAAAAGTCTGTCTATGAATCGTTCCTCTGTAAACACGTGCAGTTACATTGCCCAGCGATCCACAGGAAGCAAATTGATGTCCATTTTTTCGGCTTGCACGCGTTATGTTGGTATGGGTTTCGGCACTTTCCATTTAAAAAGCGTGCAAATGTAAGAAAATAAACATGAGTGAGGCCAGAAATAACGTGAATTGTGTGTGTGTGTGTGTGTGTGTGTCTTACCTGCCTTTTTATTGCTGTAGGCATAATAATAAAATGGAAACGTAAACATTACATAACTGAGATATGCTTACCTGCCACGAACGATATATTATTTTATACATGGAGGAGTTCAGTGACATACACACGTACAGAAGTCATCTTCAAAAATACTAGAAGTCGTCCACGCTTTTATGTTGGCAGTGTAACTTACAGGAAGTTTTTTGATGTTTTTAAAACATCTAGGATGCAAACTTTTCCCGATAACTAAAAGTTTCCTTTTTTCGGTTCCCGTCATGTTCGCACAAACAAAAACTGTAACTCTTTGTTTAGAGAGCTTCCCACCAACGCACTTTTCATTTTTAAATTTGAAAGTCTTATCTGGAGTTAATTTATAAAAAATTCCGGCTTCATGTCCATTAAAGATGTCTTCATCTTTATATGATCGTCTAATTTCTGGCCAAGTGTTACGCACCCAATCACCTGTAACGTTCAGATCTACGCATTTTGCCTCACCACAAATTTTTGCAAAGGAAATCGAGTGTCGGGCCTTAAATCGATCTAGCCATCCGTTGGAGCACGTAAAATGGCTGGCGCCGGCAGTCCTGTTACAGTGCTTATCGCTTGCATACAATGTATGTCTGTAGCCATGGGCTAGCGCGCGCGCGCACATATATACGTTTATATGAAATTTAGAGTAAAATATCTGAGAAATATTTGACGCTATAGCAGAGTAGTACAATATTTAGTGACATTAAAACCGGGAATTTTTATAATGTTAAAGATATCAGTTTGACCGGACTTATGACAAAATAACGCTACACCCGAGTTGACATAACAGCCGAGGCCGTAATAACCAAGTTCCACTGTATATATAAAGATATTAACTCAAACATAATTTACATTAAAATGAAAAAATTTTAATTTTATTGCCTGGCAACAAAATTATTTTATTTTTAACAATTACCATTGTTTCAAAAAGTTTAAATAAATTTTCAAGTACTTTACTCTTGTTAAAACGTAAAAGGTTGCAGGTAAACTACCCCTTCCCCTTAACCGATCTTCACCAAAAACAATAGGTCTTGAGTACTCTACAAATCAGGGCTGTATGCAGAAAATTATTTGATTCTGTTTTAGTTTGCGGCTGTTATCGTTTGCCATAGAAAATACCCTTGTTAAAAAAACGTTGCAGGTAAACTACCCCTTTCCCTCAACCGATCTTCACCAAAAACAATAGGTCTTGAGAACTCTACAATTTAGGGCTGTGTGCAAATAATCTTTTGATTCTGTTTGAATTTGCGGCTGTTATCGTTTGCCATAGGAAATACCCTTGTTAAAACAAAACGTTGCAGGTAAACTACCCCTTTCCCTTAACCGATCTTCACCAAAAACAATAGGTCTTGAAAACTCTACAATTCAGGGCTGTATACGAAACATTATTTAATTCTGTTTGAATTTGCGGCTGTTATCGTTTGCCAAAAAAAAAAAATATCGGTATGGAGAACTATACATGACTTCCATATTCTAAGATTTATATTTAAAATCATTTTCAGCCAAACAGCCAGGCTGTGTCTTGCCTGCCTTTTTATTGCTGTATTAAATGAAAAATATTATATTACATTAAAATGAAAAAATTATAATTTTATTGCCTGGCAACAAAATTATTTTATTTTTAACAGTTACCATTGTTTGAAAAAGTTTAAATAAATTTTCAAGTACTTTACTCTTGTTAAAACGTAAAAGGTTGCAGGTAAACTACCCCTTCCCCTTAACCGATCTTCACCAAAATCGAAAATCATTGAGACCTCTACAATTCAGGGACGTATGCAAAAAATTATTTGATTCTGTTTGAATTTGCGGCTGTTATCGTTTGCCATAGAAAATACGCTTGATAAAAAAACGTTGCAGGTAAACTACCCCTTCCCCTCAACCGAACTTCACCAAAAACAATAGGTCTTGAGTACTCTACAAATCAGGGCTGTATGCAGATAATTATTTGATTCTGTTTGAATTTGCGGCTGTTATCGTT
The DNA here is from genome assembly GCA_034769895.1 of Magicicada septendecula. Taxonomy (NCBI): domain Eukaryota; kingdom Metazoa; phylum Arthropoda; class Insecta; order Hemiptera; family Cicadidae; genus Magicicada; species Magicicada septendecula. Next base: position 461,503,888 of record CM068367.1, read on the forward strand.
TGCCATAGAAAATACCCTTGTTAAAAAACGTTGTAGGTAAACTACCCCTTTCCCTTAACCGATCTTCACCAAAAACAATAGGTCTTGAGAAATCTACAATTTAGGGCTGTATGCAAATAATCTTTTGATTCTGTTTGAATTTGGGGCTGTTATCGTTTGCCATAGAAAATACCCTTGTTAAAAAACGTTGTTGGTAAACTACCCCTTTCCCTTAACCGATCTTCACCAAAAACAATAGGTCTTGAGAAATCTACAATTTAGGGCTGTATGCAAATAATCTTTTGATTCTGTTTGAATTTGCGGCTGTTATCGTTTGCCATAGGAAATACCCTTGTTAAAACAAAACGTTGCAGGTAAACTACCCCTTTCCCTTAACCGATCTTCACCAAAATCGAAAGTCCTTGAGACCTCTACAATTCAGGGCTGTATGCAAAAAATTATTTGATTCTGTTTGAATTTGCGGCAGTTATCGTTTGCCATAGAAAAAAATCTACAGATAGACACACAGACACACACACAGACACTTTTCGGAAAACGACTTTTTTTCATGTTTTGAGTGTAGTAGAATCAGAATCTGCAATAATCTCGAACACGATTTTTTTTGCCATCACCATACTTCCATTCCTTAAGGAATATGGAAGTAAAAAACCCCTTTTTGGACTGCCTCAATCTTCTGATCATTGTTATACCTTGTATATCCCCAAATCATGGAACAGTACTCCAGAACTGGTCTAAAAATGATTTGGTGTAGCCACAGAATGATTTGGTATTAGCTGACTGGCAGCCCTAACTTCCTCCTTCCTTTGAAGTTATTATAACTACATGGCTAGTGAAAAGTAATTTGGTGTCAAAGTTTACACCCAAATCACAAACAAAATTGACTTAGCTTATTCTCCCACCAGCATTATGATAGTCATATTTCACTAACTTTGTCTTCTGGGGAAAAGTCGTGACCTCTATTATGTCCAGGTTCAGCAGCATGTGATTTGCAACTGACCACTTCTAGTCTTTTCAGCATAAATTTTAAGGTCAACCAAAGTCCTCATAATTGTTCATCTTTGCACACAGCTTCAAATATCAGCAACCATTAAGATCATTAAATGAATACATTTTACAATATCATTAATAAACAAGACAAACAACAGTGATTCCAAATTCAAGTCCTGTGGAACATGTGAGGTAGCTTCACACTGTTTAGAAATCTCCCTAGCTACCTTAACATGAAATGGCCTATTGGTGAGGTAAAACTACGTCCATGTTAACATGAATCCCATAGTACTACAGAAGAGAGTTTCCTTAGCAGAATATCATTAAGCGCCATACTAAGGTCTTGTTTAGATTTCCAGTAATCTAAAATCTGCTTCTCATTGGTAGAAGTGATTACTGCAACCACAGTGATCCACAAAACATGGAGGTCATGAAAAATATCTCGGAGAACAAGGCTGTCAGTTTCCCTTTTGACAGCCAACATATCAACATTTGATAAAACCAAATACAAAATAGACATCCTACCTGGAGAGCTACAGTAATTGTATTGATAGTTAACTACTTTTTTAATAAGTACTTGTATTGATAAATAAGTAACTACTACTACTACTACTACTACTACTACTACTACGAATAATAATAATAATAATGATGATAATAATAATAATAGCAATAATAACAATAGTAATAATAATAATTATTATTAATAATAGCAAAACAACGTTAATATTAATAATGACAATTGTGTTATTTCATGTTGTCTACAGATGTATGTTCACAGCCCAACAGAAACTCCAGATGCTGCATTTAGAATGTGGAAATCACCAAACAATTCTTATAAAACTTTGGACGTTAGTGCTCTGAGCATTTACAGCACTCAAGAGACATACTCGTTATCTGTTGGACAAAGAAAATGCAGATTTCTGACAGAATCCAATCTCAAAATAAGTCCTGTTTATTCTTATAATTTGTGTCGAATGGAGTGTCGAATGAAACTGTCTTTCAGTCTTTGTAAATGTGTACCATACTTCTACAGACCTTTAGGTAAAATTTTGTTTACATTTACTACATTAAAAGAAAGATTTATTTAAAAGTATGAGGATTATACTCACACAATATTTCAACTAGATAAACCTCATGACAGTTGAAACAATATGTTCTAATACATTAGCCTCAGGAGGGAAAATTAAATGCAGGCTAACATAGTCCTAGTCGCATGTTCTACTTACATACCAGGTGACTAAAGTATTGTAGCCTGGGTTGTACTAACCCTTAACTCTGTCAAGGGAATAAAGAAGTAACTTCATCTTCAATATTTAAAAATTATTATCTGTAAATAGTTTACAATCTGATATATTTAAGTCTCTAATGAAAAACGTTATATAAAAAATATTTTCTATAAATACACAAGTAACATGACATTAATAAAATATGAAACAATAAAAATGTGTACAAACTCCTGAAAGTGAAGTATAAATAATACCTACTTGTCTTGTATAAACAATTTAGAGCTTGACAGAAATATAATGTCTAATCAATGTCAACTTATTAAATTATTAAAGATACAGTTTTGCATAAAATTCTTCATAATTTGATACTCCACATAGACTTTTATATTGTTTTTAAAATTTTAAGTTCCACTTGGCCTATGAGCCCCTAAAATTAAAAAAAATGTATAGTAATCACTACATTTGGATTAGGTTAAAATTTCCTTTAGCTGACACTCAGCTGGTTTTTTACAATTTTTTCTATATGTTATGGCTCTTTTCTGGCCTTTTTTGCCCTGGCATTGTAAAATTTTGAAATTTCCAAAACTCTACACTATATTCAGATTTTAATCAAAATCGTTTTTAATTGATACCCCCTGGATTTTACAAAGTTCATCCTCCTTTTTGGGCTATGGTATCTAAAAAATTTTGAAATTTAAAAAATGAACACTACATTCAGATTTTGCTTAATATTCCATTTAATAAACCCCACATAGATTTTTATCATTTTTTCACAGTTTTGAATCCCTTACATTTTTTACCCTTGTCACCTGTTTTTTGTAGGATCAGCCACAAAAACAATATGGGGGGGGGATAGGGTAAAAGTATGGATAAGCATGCCAAGTTTTATAAAAATTGGCTGATGCTTTCAAAGTTATTATGAAACATAACCCATCAGGCAAATAGACAAACAGGAAATGCTAAACAGTCGAGTTAAAACTTGACAGTACACTACAATAAACTTGCTTCACTCGTTCGTTCAGTTACTGAGATTACTGCATCTTGAGAAACATATTACACATAAGTCAAAATTATCAAACCTGTGGTACACATTTAAATATGTCTACAACTTCAACTACAATGGTCAGGAGTGTTAACAAATTCAAAAATTAAATAAGTTACAATATAATGGCTCTGAAAATTTATCAGACATACTCGTGATCTACAACTTTTAAGGAATTGTGTGTCAACATTAACTTTGTTAAGATGAAACAAATCTTAATATTTATGGAACTATAAAATATGGTGTAAGGTAGTAACAGCAATGAAGAGGAAAGCTATTACTGTTAGTTCTCATAACTGTCACAATTACTCTTACTATTACTAATCGTATGGTGTATACTATATACACTCTTATATTATTTTGTCTACAGATGGGGATTTATTCACATAGGCTTGACTTTTTGATATCTAGAAATGCTTCAAACTAAAGATACAATGCTCTAAATTTAATTTCATATATCCTTTCACAAGATAATAATGTGCTAGAAAAACAAAGTTATATGCAGCCAATATGTCACGAACTATGTAAATATTACTGCAGACAAGTATGCATTTGGAAATATAATATTCAGAAGCATAAGTTGATTTCTTCCTTGCAATAAATAAAAGGAAATGCATAATGCATAATTTCATGGATGAAATTCATAACAGGAGAGTGAAAGTGTGAGGCTAATGTCTCACAAGAAACAAAACAAAAATAAACATTCACAGCTACTGTGCAATCACCTACACAGTTACTTTTTTAAATGACACAAAAAATAAAAAGAAATTTTTATTAATTTTCTTAATTTAACTTAGAATTTAACTAAGAATTATTCAGAACTGAGGTAATAAAATAATAATTTATGCCCAAAAAAGTAGACAAGAAAAACTGATTTCTTTATTGAGGGTTACAAACAGTTGTCACATGGCTTAAAGAACTAAAGTTGTAATACAGACAGTACATGTATTTGTGTGTGTGTGTGCATGAGGTGAGAGGGGGAGGGAGAGAGAGAGAATTTACAGAAAGAGTGTGTATGGTATTGAGTTACTACTTAGTTTATAACATTATATGATTAAATATCACTATTACTTTAACGACTCGGAAAAACTAGGTTTTTTATAAGTAAAAGCAAAAAGTTTTACCTTACAGCCTTAACCGGTTTTCTCTTTTAAAAGGCTTCTTCAGAGGCTGCCGCAGGTAGCGCTATCTGTCTTGTGGGTGACGAAATCGAATTTTGAAAGATCGATGCTGTGTGTGTGGGTGAGATATGTTCGAATAATGCGTGCGATTTGAATTGTGTCTGTTCGTTTAGGATGTCGTTTTTATTTGTTTTTGTGTGTTTGTATATTTCCAATTGTTCTAGAGTGTCTAGTTTTTGGCCTTTTGTGTGTACGTGTAGAATGTTCATGTTATTGTCGATGTTTTTATATGTGTGGTTTGCTTCAATGAGGTGGTTTGCAAAGGTTGTTTCTGTAGTGGAGTGGTGTGCCTTTGTGTGTAAGGCTGTAAGGTAAAACTTTTTGCTTTTACTTATAAAAAACCTAGTGTTCCGAGTCGTTAAAGTAATAGTGATATTTAGTTAAGTAACAGACACGTCATGGACAACAAAATCCAAGAATTATATGATTATTACTGCTCATTTCAGTTTAATACAATGATTTATTTTAATTTTTTTTTCAGCTAATTATAAAGTATGTAATGTTGAAGGAATGGATTGTCTAGCAAAATATAATGGTAAGTTGAGTGTTATGTATAATTACATATTGTTCAGTGACATTTAAAATCTGTGCCCCAGAGGCATAAGACACCATCTCCATTTTTTTATAAAATAGAGCTTTTAATATGGTGTTAATGTACAGACTGCCCTCTTTCCAGTAGTATATGGCACTATTTCCTAGTGATTTGTATGCAGCCAATACGCATGTTTAAAATAACACTATCTCATATCACTTCTTGACGCCAACAAAATGTTTTTTAGCTGTCCTGTAAAGTACGGTGTATGTGGACATGGTGTCTTATGTGACTCTGGTGCACAGAAATTAATTTTCATGTTTTAGAAGACTGTGACTTAAAATTACTGTTGTATTTGTAGTTTTGGACTACAGCTCGTCTTGCTGAGTGAAATTCTTGGATTTCGTTGTCCATGATGTGTCCGTTTCTTAACTAAATATAATTATTTCACTATGACTCGGAATACGACTTTGTGTTCCGAGTCGTAGTGAAATAATTATATTTAGTTAAGAAACGGACGCATCATGGACAACGAAATCCAAGAATTACTGTTGTGTCTATTATTGTCTTACTTTATCAAAACCAAGAAGCTTTCATAATTTTATTTAGTTGTTTGTTGTGCTTCAAATGGGTATTTTCTCCTCTTGTGTTTAAAGCCTTGTTTTAAAAGTGTTTGCAAAACTGTGATCTTGTCTTATCAAACAGAAAACTTATATAGACGCCCTTCCTTCTACTTGATAAATTTCTTTCTCACTATTCTCTACTAGCATCTACTTAATTCACTAGCTTTTGTTATTTATAATACTCCCTTGTATCCAAATGATTTCTGTTTTGTTATTTTTTTTTTCCTAACAATCATTGTTTCTGTGCATTAAAATGTTAAATTTTGCTTTTAAATTCAAATTACACTACTGACTTCAAAAAAAAAGTTGTACAGTCCATTATTGATTAGACTTTTTCTTAAATGTTTGACTGCTCACATATGGATATGTTGATAATATAGTAATATATCATTATGTATGTATTGTTCCTTATATTGATTCTTGGCATTATTTATACTTAAGTTGGTCAATTTGTTTACCAAATAAAACTATTTGTACAAGAAAAACTATTAGCTTTCTGATCTCGTGATTTGTATTCATGTTCATTAATACTCATGTCAACCGACTGTGTACAAACTCAGTTCAGTACACTCTGTGTCAATATGATATAGCTGAATAAAAATATAACTACTTCTGATAAAAGACTTAATAAAAATCTAAAATATTGGTTGTCCCTTAATTTAATTTAAAGTAAGGCTACTTTACTTATAAGTAATATGTAAGTAAGATTAGCTTGCAAAATATGAAATATGATTGAAATGTTGGAAATTGACTTGATTTATATTTTAGATCATGTTCAAGTTATATTATAGATATATAATTAGAATATTAAATTGTTTTGTACTTACTGTTGAAAATATATTATTAATGTACTATAATATAATTATCTTGTTGATTCATCCTCTTCGTTCACTTTATAAATATTATTATATTCAGTATTTAATCCCACTGAGGAAGAGGAACATCACCTCGAAACGTTTGGGAAAGATAAATGAAAGTAAGTTCATTGTGAAAGTTTATATATATAATAATACTATAATATATAATACATGCATACATTAATGTATATTAGTGTCTCCAGACATACATTTGAGAATTACAAATATTATGCTTATTTCAAAAACTGTTATCAGAAAATATAGGATGGAAATCTAAGCTGTATATTAATCAAAGCATGATAAAATAGAATAATTATTAATCAGTAGTTAAAACATTACTACAAACAATGCAAATCTGTTTGAGATAAAAATTACATTTTTTTTAGATATACTTGTGAAGCTGCGATATGATGATTCAAAAAAGGTGAACTGTCCTTGCCTACCTCCTTGCGATGATGTAAATTATGTCACAGAAAGTGATAACACTATGGACTGGTAAAATAAATTTTATTTAGTAAGGAATTTTTTTTATAAAACACCACAATGAACAATGTGTATAGTAAGTTCAGCAATATCCTGTTGCTGTAGCAGAGAAACATCTTGACAATAATGTTGCCTTGTATAACAAGGCTAAGTACATTGGCTAAGTAAATTTAAAATTGTAGATTACTGAAACAGCATTATTTATCAATAAAATATCGGTATGGAGAACCATACATGACTTCCATGTTCTAAGATTTATATTTAAAATCATTTACTTGATTTCAGTTCGATAATTTCGAAAAAATATCCCCCATTCTCAAACTATTTTCACTATGTATAGATAGTTTTGTTATTATGGGGTAGTCGTTTAATATAATGTTATTTTTGAGTCACTTTATCTATAACAATTAGATACTTTATTCTTATAAAGAAACTGAACTACGAAGATAATCATCCCTCCTACTCAACCGATCCCCACCATTAATGATATTTACACTTTCAAAGAATAATAGTTTTATCATATGTAATTGCTAAGGTATCTTATCCTTCAAAATTAAATACTTGTACTTTACTTGGTATCAGGAAAGTAATTTTCAAAAAAATAACCCTCTCCTCCTTCAACTGCCCTCATTTTTTTTTTCGTATTGGCCATCTAAGGACCACATGCCAATTTCAATTCTTTACTCTTTGTTCTTTCCTTTGTTTCCAATATTCCTTCATTTTCTCACTGTGTCTCTTCTTCCTGTCTTCAGTCCACTTTAAACCTGTTTTTCTCTCTCCTACCCTGGACTCCCTCCATTTTTAACACTTTTGCCCGAAAAATTTCTCCTTCAATTGCTTCTTCTGCATGTATATTATTTTTTTCTAAATCCTTTTGGACTTCTTTAATCCAACTTGATGTTGAATTCTTCCCCCATAGATATTTGAAGATCTGCTTTGTCAACCTATTGTTATCCATTCTATATAAATGTCCAAAAAATAAGAGTCTTCTTTTTCTCATTGTTTCTGGTATATTTTCTATACTTTGATATATTTCGTCATTACTTTTTAATTTTAACCTTCTCAAGTTTTTCATGGGCCTAATATTTTCCTAATACCTCGTCTTTCCAATATTTCTAGTTTGTCAAAATTATAATTCAATGCTAGACATTCACTTGCTTATAGGCATTCTGGCTTCACTATTGTACTGCAATGCCTTATTTTCGCATTTTTAGATATACACTTTTTATTGTAAATATGTTTAGTTATACCATATGCCCTTTCCATCTTATGAATCCTTTCTTCTATAGCAGATTCTTCCAAGCCATTCTCTTGAATTATCTCTCCTAGATACTTACATTTTTGAACACTCTCTATTTGACCAATATCTGTTACCAGGAATTTTGGCACATTTTTAATGTTTGTGAGAAATTTGGTTTTTTCTGGAGAAATTCTTAAGCCTGTTCTATTGGCTATGTCCTCTAAAAAATTAGCTTGGCTACTGCCAATGTCAGATGTTCAGAAAGTATTCAAAGTCATCTACGAATGCCAAGCAGTTTATTTCAATACATTTGTTCCTTCTTCCCAACATGATTGGTGATATTTTGCATTCCTTTAATTTTTCATTCCAAATTCTCACTACTTTCTCCAGGACACAGTTAAAAAGAATTGGGGATAAACCATAACCCTGTCTTACACCTGTATTTATTTTGAATGGTTGAGATATTTCTCCCATGAATTTTACTTTTGAGACTGTGTCTGTAAGGGATTCACAGATTAGATTTGCCAATTTAGATTTAACACCAAATTCCCGGATTATTTTATCTATAGTTTCTCTATCAACAGAATCAAGGCCTTTTTGACATCAACAAATGTTACTACGATCTCCGGATTAGCTTTGCCAATTTAGATTTAACACCAAATTCTCGGATTATTTTATCTATAGCTTCTCTATCAACAGAATCAATGGCCTTTTTGAAATCAACAAATGTTACTACGATCTCCTTTGAATTCAGTAGCCTGTGATGGATTATTGACTTCAGAGTGAATATTTGTTCTGGACAGGATCTGCCCTTCCTAAAGCCACCCTGATATTCACCCAAATGGCTATCCAATGTTTTTTCTACTCTCTTCAATAGAATCTTTGAAAATATTTTATATGCAACTGGAAGTAAAGATATTCCTGTGTAGTTATTAACTTCTTGCTTATCACCCTTCTTATGCAGCGGATGTATTAAGGCCACCTTCCATTCTTCTGGGATTTTTTCTGTTTTCCAAATTTCTTCAAAAATTAATTGTAGATCATTTTTGATCTTTGGTAGAGACCATTTCAAAAGTTCATCTGATATGGAGTCTTCTCCACTAGCTTTATTATTTTTCAAAGTTTTAATAACTTCTTCAATTTCTTTGATAGTCAGAGGTGTATCTTCTTCTAAATTTTCATAAATGTCTGACAGTTCTAACCTATGAATCGGTTCCGGGCAATTTAAAAGTTGATAAAAATATTTTGCAAGTATTTCACAACTGCCCTCTTTATTTATAGATATCTCATTTACCATTTTACAGTGAATTAATATGACTTTATTTTCGGGGCACTTATTTATCAAAATTAAGTTCCTTACTCTTGTTAAAATACAAAACACTGCCAGTAAACTACCCCTTCTCCTTAACCGAACAACTCCATTTTTGATATTTACAGTTTTATTAAGTAACAGTTTCATTATCTGTCATTATTAGGGTATCTTGTCCTTCAAAATGAAGTACTTTATTCGACATCAAAAAGGTAGTTTAAAAATATTACCCCTCCCCTTTCAACTACCCTTTTCATTTATAGATGTTTCATCTACCTTTTTACACTGGATTATTATGACCTTCTTTTCAGGAGACTTTATTTATCAAAATTAAGCACTGTTCTCTTGTTAAAATGTAAAATGTTGCAGGTAAACTAATCCTCCGCCTTAACCGATCTTCACCAAAATCAATATACCTTGAGTTCTCTACAACTCAAGCACATATGCAAAAAATTATTTGATTCTGTTTGAATTTGCAGCAGTTATCTTTGTAATGTAATGTCAAACATTATGTAATGTTTATGTTCCACAGTTTCATTATTGTGGTTACCACAATAAAAAGGCAGGCTGGACACACACACACACACACACACACACACACACACACACACACACACACACACACACACACACACACACACACACACACACACACACACACACACACACACACACACACACACACACACACACACACACACACACACACACACACACACACACACACAATTCGTGTTATTTCTGGCCTCACTCATGTTTATTTTCTTACGTTTGCACACTTTTTAAATGGAAAGTGCCGAAACCCACACCAACTCAATGCGTGCAAGCTGAAAAGGTGTCCAAGCATGGACAGAAATTTGCTTCCTGTGGATCGCTGACCAGTGTAACTGCACATGTTTACAGAGGAATGGTTCATAGACTTTTTGTCTTTAGGGAATAAACCCTCTGCAAGATCCTCAGGGTTCATGAGCGACTCCAGAATGTTCCTTCTTTTCTGCATGTTTGATGTGTGAAATGTACACTGTAGATTCATAGCTTTACTCTGAGCATTACTCCATAGGAAATGTTGAAAATTTTTGTCCATGGTGGACCCTCATACACACTCAAACCTGCTCTGATGTTTTGATTACAGTACGGTGATCGTAATATTAAAACTCTGAAAACTTAGGCACTACTTAATGGTAATTAAACATTAACTTTTATAAGCCATTAATTTTATACATATTTTGAAGTGATAAATATTTTAATAAATTAATACAAACAGTGATCTTATTTCTATTATGATATAAGAATTACAAACATATATGTGCATGTATGTATGTATGAAAAATATGTAAATATTTTTCTCATCTGGAAAATTGTTTGCCCCTTCTAGAAAATATTTTGACCTCCCTGATGGTTAGTTGTGGAATATCAGCCTACGTGGAATGTAGTGTTATGATATGAATCAGAATGGTGTGTGTTGAACAAACAGACGACAGAAACAAATGTTTTTCTGATAAATTTATAATTATACGGATGAACAGAATTGTCGCTCAAGAAATCTGAAGACGAATGGAAAAAAAGAAATTAAAAGGACTCAATTGAAAGGATTCAATTGAATGGACTCAATTAAAAAAAAAGAAATGACTAGTATGGTACTGACAGGAAACACTTTGATAACACTACAGACATCATTCACCCTCAACCAATAACACGCAGGGAGAATCAAAATTCATTACAGGAATCAGATCACAGCTCCCTTTGCCCAGCTCTTTGTTCGACCTACAAACATTTTATTGAAAAGCACAGTCCTTCCTCATGAAGGTTGGGGTAGTCTTCACCCACCTACATGGGGGTACCATTTTAGTAATTTCTTCAGAAATCAAGCATCCACTTATTTCATGTTTTGTCACTATATCTAGCTCTGCTTCTTGTCAAATTACAGACACAAACATAAAATTCTGCGTCTGTCATGTCTTGGTTGTAGAGTAAAGAACGTAAGTTTCCGTGGCTCCATGCTCAGAGCACCCATACTTAGAAATGTTCGTAAGTGTTTGAGTTTAATGTATGATTGTGTACTCTACAGTTGTTATGTTACTAAAGAAATCTTAGAGTAATCGTAATTTTTCCTGCAATTGAAAAATTGTCTAATAATGAAATTTATGTAATAATAAATGTACTCCGTTCAAAATAGTGAGCGAGTTCTGCAGCTCAGGAAGCATGGCCTTCTAGTTAATTATAATGTGACAAATATATTTAAAAAGAGTCCGATGTATGAACACACAAAGATTATTGTAAGATAATTGAACATGTAATATAGCCTATACTTTAATTTATGAGCTAAGCAGAAGTAGGCCTACTTCAGGATTAGATGCTGTGAGGACGATACTAGTTAAGTATCTGACAATGAAGCATATGCTTTGAGGTGCGTCATCAATTGTAAACAAGAAGTCACAATGCGGATTGGAAAGGTTAGTTTATCTATTCATACAAGTGAATTGGATACCACTGAAAACATGTATGCTAAATTGCCTTTTATTATATAAATAAGTTTATTGTATTTCATAAACAAAATAACACGCAAAATCAAAATGTACGTATTATCAAATACAGAAGGGGGTAAGACAGGGAATGGCCTAATAGATTTCCAATATTATTGGAGGTTAACAGACATTAGAATGAGAAAGAATGGGCATAGAATAGCTACAGTATTACTCTCAAATTGTAAACTTAAAGAATTGGAGTTCAATCATTGAACCTAACTTTTGGTGGTACGTGAACGTTATCACAGCGTTAGGTTGGACAAGTACCATCGTTAGAATTTATCACACGTAAGTCCTACCTAAATGCCATTACTTACCCTCTAAGCCCGCTGGACAGAACCGAGAAGCACCACCATTGTTGCAAGTTGTTCATTGTGTAAAACCCTCTTACCCGGTTCTGTCCAGTGGCCTTAGAGGGTAAGTAACGGTTCTTTTTATATAGTTTTTCTGTAGTTGTATTGAACTTTGTAGAAGATGGTGGTTTTTTTGTGGTCCACGCTTGTTAGTGAACGAATCTCGAGTAGGCTTAAGTTTGTATCTAATGTACTAGTTTACCTTACACTTTAAGACGATTACAGATTGTTTAGTAGTTGAAATGTTGTTTGAGGTATGCCTTGTGATAAGATTTGGAGTTGTTTAGTGAAAATTTAGTAGAGGTGGATAGCACATTTGATGAACTCGTTCTGGAAAACATAAATGTTTATTCAGAATAAATGTGGAAAAAATTGTTGGTAAGGCTCCACCAAGTGACAGTTGGTGTAAGTGTGCGAATGAAATTAAATGTTTTGTTAAAATAGTAACAGATATAATACGAGGCCTCACTATCCGCAGGAACTTCAAGATGATCCCTCTAATTGATATGATACAAAGCTCACAGTTGAGATGATTTAGCCTTGTCTGTAGAATAGAAAATCGAAGATACCCTTGAAAAGCATGGGAAGCAAAACCAGAAGGTAAAAGCAGAAGAGGCAGACCCAGGTTGAAGTGGGAAGACAGTATTGAAGTAAGTACAGAAAGGAGAGTTCTTTACATTCATGTGCTTATAAAACTAAAAAAAAATGTTGATTGGATCAACTGTGGAAAGGAAAAGCTGGATGGGCACTGCTATGCCATTCAAACTGTTTCACCGCCCCGATCGAGGGCATAGTGGGAGGGGAAGGCCCAGGCCCAGGTAGGACTACACGGTTCGGGTAAGAAAAGGAAGAGGGTATGTGGTGATCATCTACATAAAGGAAGAAATTGCAAGCCAACTAACCTCTGGGTTGAGAAGAAGAAGAAGAAGAAGAAGAAGAAGAAGAAGAAGAAGAAGAAGAAGAAGAAGAAGAAGAAGAAGAAGAAGAAGAAGAAGAAGAAGAAAACTAAAAATATGTAATTTAAATTTAACGAAAAGTTAACTTTCAAGTGTTAAAGTTGAGCCTTTTACAAACTACAACCTAGATTGTATGACACCACCTTCTACGATAGGAGCAATACCAACAACAGAAAATTAAACAAATATATTAAATGAATTTTTTAAAAATTTATTAAAGAATATGGAAACTATTAATTACAGAAGTACATTAAATGAAGTAACAAGAAAACTCAAATATGTAGTTTCTGTTAATATATTTATCATAAGTTCAACATGATGTATGTGTTCATCCACCAGAAATGTATATATTTATTTTGTGGAATCATAGTCCAGAACATGTAACGTGTTTTGGTGTTTTGTATGTTGTCTCTACAATAAATTCAACCCTGGCTGAATTTGCCCATTGCGAACATACTGCAGTTGCAAAATTTTACTACTATGATTGCCACAATTAAAACAAGGTGGCATGTGTGTACACCGCGAGCGCACATGCATGCGACATACCAGAGTGCGTGCTGGAGTCAATGCAAGGCGCGCGCTTGCACTGACCCCCAACATGCAGACTGCATCGCAGGACGTGTGTCGGCTCAGCTGTGTGGTGTAAGTCTGTATGCACGGGCAACACATACTCGCGCTTACCAGAGTGTGTGTTGAAGTCAATGCAAGGCGCACGCTTGCACTGACTCCCAACACACAGACTGCAATGCAGGATATGTTTGCCAAAATGGTGTGTGCGAGTGTGATGCCCGTGTCCTAATCGCGTCAATAAGAGTAGCAAAAATTCCATTACCTGGAGTATTTCACAGTGGGTAAAGAAGCCACAAGCTGAATTTATCTGAAGAGACACCAACAGGACACATCTGTTATCGTTGCTGGTTTGAATTAAACTAAATAATTTCATTTAATTTCTATTAATTGCTTAGAAACAAACAACGTATTGTTATTAACAATTACAACAATGAAAATTTTTTAATTTTTTTTTTCTAAGTGCTTTACTATTATACAAATGGGGAGAATTAAGTTTAACTCATGGTTTTTATGCTTTCCATTACACGGTGAGACGTGTGAACAGAAATTACACCAACTTTGAGTGTTTCAATGTTTCATGGGGGTGGATCATTGTACACCTTACTCCCAAATATCCCCAGTAGAATAAATGCCACGCTGGCAATCTTGCGGGCCACGGAATGTTGCCACTCCTGAAGGTAACTCATTAAACTGCAGCCGTTGATCGCCTAGCCCTACGGCTGGTTGCTCCCCATACTGTTTGGTGTGATTTCAGACTTTTCTGTGACTTGGAGAGACAAACATTCATTAATCATTTGGACATATTGCTCTGATGTGACTGTAATGGAATTCCCATTCTCATTCTCAAATAAGTGTAACTAAATTATATGATCCTTTGAATTCTAATTTCAATTCTAAATTCAAACTAATCTTTTGAACAAAAAATTAAAAATAATTTTTCAAAATTATATGAATATATAAAAATCTGAATTTCATTTCCTGAAAAACTAATTTTGTTAAAAAATATGTGATAAAGTAAATATTTAATCTTATATATAAAAAAAATATCGGTATGGAGAACCATACATGACTTCCTTGTTCTAAGATTTATATTTAAAACCATATTTGAAATGAAATATTTCCATAGAAACTACGTCTTTCTACTTATTGCTTCAGCATTAACCACAGTACTGTGGTCACTAACGTATACCACCTCACGTTTTCGCACTCGATTTTCACCGATGATGGCAGTCGATGGCACTGCCGAAAAGTCTGGTTTTGCAGAAAACATTGGACTACGGCTAAAGAGCCCGGGAAGAAATTTTAACAAAAAACTACTTCTTTGTTGTCGATAACGTAGTACACATATAAAAAATTCTCCCCTCCACCTTCAACTATAATTTTTAATTATAGAAAATTACCACCACCCCGTTCACCTAACCTCTTCATTTATAGATATTTCATCTACGTTTCCACAGTGGATTATTATGAGCTGCTTATCAGGATACTTTATTTATAAAAATTAAGTACTTTACTCTTGTTAAATCATAAAATGTTTCAGGTAAACTACCCCTTTCTCTTAACCGATCTTCTCCAAAATCAATAGACCTTCCGTCCTCTACAATTCAGGGAAGCATGCAAAAAAATATTTGATTCTGTTTGAATGTGCGGCAGTTATCGTTCGTCATGGAAACATTTCTCTTGTTACAACATAAAAAGTTGCAGGTAAACTACCCCTTTCCCTTAACCGATCTTCACCAAAATCAATAGACCTTGAGCTCTCTGCAACTCAGGATAGGGTGCAAAAAATTATTTGATCCTCTTTGAATTTTCGGCAGTTATCGTTCGTCATAAAAAAATTACCCTTTTTAAAACAAAACGTTGCTGATAAACTACCCCTTCCCTTAACCGATCTTCAACAAAATCAACAGACCTTGAGTTCTCTTTAGTTCAAAAAGGTATGCAAAAACCTAGTTGATTCTGTTTGAATTTACGGCAGTTATCGTTCGTCATATAAAAAATTACCCTTGTTAAAACATAAAATGTTGCTGGTAAACTACCCCTTTCCCTTAACCGATCTTCACCAACACCAATAGGTATTGAGAACTCTACAATACAGGGGTGTATGCAAAACATCATTTGATTCTGTTTGAATTTGCGGCTGTTATCGTTTACCATAGAAAATATCGGTATGGAGAACCATACATGACTTCCATGTTCTAAGATTTATATTTAAAATCATATTCGAAATGACATATTTCTATAGAAACTACTTCTTTCTACTTATTGCTTCAGCCTTAACCACAGTACTGTGGTCACTAACGTATACCGCCTCACGTTTTCGCACTCGATTTTCACTGATGATGGCAGTCGATGGCACTGCCGAAAAGTCTGGTTTTGCAGAAAACATTGGACTACGGCTAAACAGCCCGGGAAGGAATTTTAACAAAGAACTACTTCTTTGTTGCCGATAACGTAGTACACATATAAAAAATTCTCCCCTCCCCCTTCAACTATAATTTTCATTAATAGAAAATTACCCCCACCTCATTCACCTAACCTCTTCATTTATAGATATTTCATCTACGTTTCTACAGTGGATTACTATGAGCTACTTATCAGAATAGTTTATTTATCAAAATTAAGTACTTTACTCTTGTTAAAACATAAAACGTTGCAGGTAAACTACCCCTTTCTCTAAACCGATCTTCACCAAAATCAATTTCCTTCAGTCCTCTACAATGCAGGGAAGCATGCAAAAAAATATTTGATTCTGTTTGATTGTGCGGCAGTTATCGTTCGTCATGGAAATATTTCTCTTGTTACAACATAAAATGTTGCCGGTAAACTACCTCTTTCCCTTAACCGATCTTCACCAAAATCAACAGGCCTTGAGATCTCTACAATTCAGGAACGTATGCAACAACTTATTTGATTCTCTTTGAATTTACAGCAGTTATCTTTCGTTAAAAAAAAAATTACCCTTCTTAAAACATAAAATGTTGATGGTAAACTACCCCTTTCCCATAACCGATCTTCAACAAAATCAACAGACCTTGAGTTCTCTTTAATTCAAAAAGTATGCAAAAATGTAGTTGATTATGCTTGAATTTACGGCAGTTAACGTTCGTCATATAAAAAATTACCCTTGTTCAAACATAAAATGTTGCTGGTAACTACCCCTTTTCCTTAACCGATCTTCACGAAAATCAACAAGCCTTGAGATCTTACAAATTTAAGGATGTATGCACAAACATATTTCATTATGTTGGAATTTACGGCAGTTATCGATCGTCAAATAAAAAATTAACCTTGTTATCACATAAAACGTTCCAGGTAAACTGCCCCTTTCTCTTAACTGATGTTCACCAAAATCAATATGTCTTGAGTCCTCTACAATTTAGGGATGCATGCAAAATATTATTTGATTCTGTTTGAATATGCAGCTGTTATCGTTTGCAAAAAAAAAAAATTACCCTTGATAAAAAAATGTTGCTGGTAAACTACTCCTTTCCCTTAACCGATCTTCACAAAAAAAAATAGATCTTGCGTACTCTACAATTCAGGGCTGTATTAAAAAAATTATTTGATTCTGTTTGAATTTGTGGCACTTATCTTTTGCCATAGAAAATACCCTTGTTGAAATATAAAACGTTGCAGGTAAACTACCCCTTTCCCTTAACCGATCTTCACCAAATCCAACAGGCCTTCAGTCTTTTACAACTGAGGAACGTATGCAAAAAAGTATTTGATTCTGTTTGAATGTGCGGCAGTTATCGTTAGTCATAGAAAAAATTACCGTTCTTAAAACATAAAATGTTGCCAGTAAACTACCCCTTTCCCTTAACCGATCTTCACCAAAAACAATAGGTCTTGAGTACTCTACAAATCAGGGCTGTATGCAAAACATTATTTGATTCTGTTTGAATTTGTGGCTGTTATCGTTTGCCATAGAAAAAAATCTACACACAGACAGATAGACAGACAGACACACACACAGACACTTTTCGAAAAATGACTTTTTTATGTTTTGAGAGTAGTACAATCAGAATCTGCAATAATCTCGAACACGATTTTTTTTGCCATCACCATACTTCCATTTCCTTAAGGAACATGGAAGTAATAAATGTTTCTTTGTTTGTCCCGTATTCATTCCTATACCATTCATCCGATTGCGATGAAACTTCGGTGAGTTGTTGTGCGCACGCCCGCGAAGGTTTCTGAATTAGTGGTGTTTTTTCGATGGGGTCCTTTGGGGGGTTCTTTGGGGTCTTCCGCATCTCCTCCTAAACCACTGGACCGATTTCAACCAAACTTGGCACAAATATTTTACGCAAAGGGAGAACCAACATAGGATAGGTGTTTTTTCGATGGGGTCCTTTTGGGGGTTCTTTGGGGTCTTCCACATCTTCTCCTAAACCACCGGACCGATTTGAACCAAACTTGGCACAAATATTTTATGCAACGGGAGAACCAACATAGGATAGGTGTTTTTTTCGACGGGGTCCTTTGGGGTCTTCCACATCTCCTCTAAACCACTGGACCGATTTCAACCAAACTTGTCACAAATATTTTACGCAACGGGAGAACCAACATAGGATATGTGTTTTTTCGATACGATCCTTTGGGGTCTTCCACATCTCCTCCTAAACCACTGGACCGATTTCAACCAAACTTGCCACAAATATTTTACGCAACGGGAGAACCAACATAGGATATGTGTTTTTTCGATACGATCCTTTGGGGGGTCCTTTGGGGTCTTCCACATCTCCTCCTAAACCACTGGACCGATTTCAACCAAACTTGGCACAAATATTTTACGCAACGGGAGAACCAACATAGGACAGGTGTTTTTTTCGATACGATCCTCTGGGGGGTCCTTTGGGGTCTTAAAAAACTATTAGATCTGGTTACTATGGCAACCCAATAGAATAGATTCTGGTCTAAATATATTATCGCATTAAATTGAAGACCACGCGAACGAAGTCGTGGGCAACAGCTATTTATTTTTAAGAAACCTACTTTAATTGAACTTTATTAATTAAACTAACATTTTCATTACGTACAACGTGATACTCCGTAGCGAAGCACGGGTATTCCGCTAGTAGCTCAATATACTTTTACACATTAATTTGAAAGAGGGTCTATAATGTGGAAAAATCTGGGAAATGATATAAAAATTGAAAAAGAAAGTAAATAAATAATTATGACTATAATGATTATTCCAAAGAAAGCTATTGCACACTATACAGTAAGTTTAGCAGTATGCAATGGTTCTGGAAGCGTTTCTTGACAGTTATTTGGCTCTCATTACCAAAAGGTTTGTTTATTTACATATTTGCTCAGATGGAAGTGCGTTTAATTACTTATTAGTATACTGTGAATAACATCTACATTGTTATTATGACATACGAGAACTGGCAGCAAAAAGTCACATGATTTACTGTATCACTGTCACTTAACATTTACAATATTTGAATTTTGTATGGCTGCATGTTTAAATCATTATGAAGAATTTTTTGAACACTGGTATTGAATGTGCCACGTGAAACTGTATGGCGTCAGGCAGAATTTTTAGCATAGGATAGTGTAGGATAGCAGCTCTTGTGCATGCAAGTGTAAATATCATTAATGGTGGGGATCGGTTGAGGAGGAGAGATGGTTATCTGCGAAGTTCAAATTCTTTATAAGAATAAAGTACCTAGTTTTGATAGATAAAGTGACTCGAAAATAACATTATATTAAATGACTACCCCATAATTACAAAAATATCTATAAATAGTGAAAATAGTTTGAGGATGGGAATATTTTTTTAGAACTTATCGAACCGAATTCAAGTAAATAATTTTAAATATAAATCTTAGAACATGGAAGTTATGTATGGTTCTCCATAGTGTTAGTCATGTTGTAATAGAACCCTGGTAATTCATCTTTGCAAGGCCCAATGGAGTGACAAATTGGAGAATGTGGTAAACAAAGAGAACCTGACCTGTAGTTACTAATAACCTCTTCAAATATATAAATATTTTAAATTCTTAATTACTTAGAAAATTTACTTCTGATAATGTAAATGTGTGTTCATCATTCCATAATTGTTACAGAACATAAACCATTAGCTATTATTAGTAAACCTGCCATAATTCGCACAATTTCAGTGCAATTTGTGGTTAATGTCATACTGTTTTGCAGATTTGAAGAGACAAATAATTTGATCTCTGACAAAAGTCAACTACAAAACACAATTTGATTAGAGTTACCAATTCTTTCCATAGTTCTATATATAAAATATATCACAAGCTTCATGTTTGTTATTCTCTTTTACCGTTTTTTATCACACTGACTTATGGTCGGCATTTCAGCCTTTAGTGTGTCTCAATTAAAAAAAAATGAAAAGAAAAATACTTTTCTTATAAATATGTGCAGAAGTTATAGGGCAAATTTCATGGCACGTAAATTAACGTATCCCATTTTTGATATATATTATTAATTCTGAATATTTTAAAAGTTTTATCTGCTCATTTACTTATCAAGTGGATTCTGCAACATTAGTTGCTTTTCTTACTTACATATACTTACTAGTATGCTTATGATACCCTAGTGTATTTATAATTTGTACTTTACATTTTAGAAGTACTCATCTGTAGGTAACTACCAATGTCGTACAACAAGAATTGCTTTTAAGAAATTTATATTTCAGTGGTGACTTACAAAAAATTAAATCATTGATGGCTAACATCCGTTTTTCAAATTTAAAGACAAATATTCCATCACTGGACTGAAAGATAGAGAACAACTACTTGAGCCACAACTACGGAACAACTTACAATTTGTATGCAAGCCTTAGACATCTACAACATTTTTCTGGTTTCATCGAATGGAGGCCAATTTAAAAATACCTTTCTTCACTTCATGTTTTAGGCATAAATGCCTGTTCTGTCTTTACAAAGGTATACTAAATTTGTTCCCATCTTGTAAAAGTCTTGAAGTGTCATACTTCCTTATAGGTTTGTAGGATTCTAATTGTGTTGGGAGCCTGTTTTGCCAGTTTTTGTAAATGTATTCCCATAATTTTGTCTACACTCATCTATTCTTTGGTTCATGTGTAGATAATTAGTTTGTATTAGATATCATCATTCTGTATGTATTCAACTAACCATGTCCAGTCTATAGCTCTTCTTATAAAGCACATTTTTGATGCTTGCACTTTTTATTTGTCTTGGTCTGCAGAAACCCAGTTATTATAAATGTAGATTGCAATCAAAACGCTCATCTATTCTTTGGTTCATGTGTAGATAATTAGTTTGTATTAGATATCATCATTCTGTATGTATTCGACTAACCATGTCCAGTCTATAGCTCTTCTTATAAAGCACATTTTTGATGCTTGCACTTTTTATTTGTCTTGGTCTGCAGAAACCCAGTTATTATAAATGTAGATTGCAATCAAAACATCCATAGTTTTGTATAAAGTTACATTAAATCATAAAAGTACTATCACATTGTTTGTCCCATTAAGCAATTATGACATCCTAATCAAGGTAAGTCATCATTGTCACTATAAGGACATCTACCTATGACACAAGCAGTGGCATAACTAGGAACACACGAGTCACTGGGAAAAGCATAGAAAGGCAACCTTTCTCTATATCCCCAAAATATTCCCCAAAAAAATTTAGAACCAAAAATGATAGTCAATAATTATATTTGTAATAATTTCCTGTTTTTGGATATAATATCTCAACAGTCTTTTGTACAAAAAATTAAAAATAATTTTATAAAAATTATATAAATATACAAAAATCCGGATTTCATTTCCTTAAAAAAACTAATTTTGTTCAAAAATATTATGTGATAAAGTAAATATTCAATAGTTAAATATACTTTTAAACATTAACTTGAAAGTATAAGGAGGTCTATAATGTGGGAAAATCTCGGAAGTGATATAAAAACTGAAGACGAAAGTAAACAAACTTTGAAAATTTTTCTTAAACTTTATATTTAAGAACCTCTTTAAATTTACAAGTTTTGATTTGTATAACCTGTAGCCCAAATGTTCAGTCAATAGACACGAAATTCTATGACTATGATAGTACACATCAGTGACAAAGGAGTAGACATTTTTTTGTGATTAGGTATCAGATGAGGTCTTTGTGTTCTTCAGCCACCAAAGATTGCTCATGGTAATCTGACTGACTGATTGAGCAAAGGCAATTTGTTAGCTACCAACAACTTAACAAACTGATCGCCAAGAGTCGTAAAATATGATCACTGAGTTCTAGTCACTGATTTTTAAATCTATTCCTGACTTCTAGTTTTCTTTGGGTATTTTTGTTTTACTTCACTTATTTTCAAGAACATGAATAATTAAGCATTTTAGCATCCCACGTCCCTAAATGCCCTTAAAAATGAAACAGTCTTGTTTCTGTTCCTTGCAATTTTGTTCAACATTTCTTAGAGCATGTGCAAGCTATTCAGCAAGATCATAAATGCAACAGGATTTTGTTTGTTTAAAAAATGAATTAAATGTTGTCTGTTAAATAATCAGTAGGCACTGTGAATTGTTTCTAATCAAAAAACTAAACAAATGTGAATATAAAATGTATGTTTTTGTCATTTATGTGGATACATATTGTGGATGGAGTGAAAACATGTCCACAAGTAAATAAATCATGGAGTTGTCTTTTATTTCCATTTCAAGCCATATTGTTGACATTCTATTTCATAACTTATATGTTTTAGACTGCCTAAACAAATTAAAATATTTTCATTTAGCCTGTATTGAAATTAAAATTAAAATTGAAATCCCTATATAATTATTTCTATATATAATATAAAAGATATATTATTCCTACATTTTAAAAGATGTTACTTTCCAAAATATATCTTTTAAAAGAATATTTTTAGTATGTTGTATAAAAAAAATTTAAAAAATAAATTGAAAATGAAGATTATTTTCATGCACAATTTATCAGTAAATATCTTGAAACGACATGTATATGTATAACAAAGAAAGTTAAGATATCTGATTATGGTTACTGGTCAGAGAGTATAAAATATGAAATGTGGATCTCAGACTAATGATATCTGTATAGCAATACCACTACTAAATTAATTTCATAGGAAACATACTTTCTGATAAATATTTTACCAAGTACAATATTTATGGTCTTTCATTTAAGCATTAATTTTTATACTGTTTAACACATTTACTAGCTTAAGTTATTTTCACTTTTAGATTAATTTTCTTAATTAAAATCTCGATTATCACAAAAATTTCAAAATTATTCAAATAAGATTTGAAATAAGCCTGATTCTGCTGTGGGCCACCTCCATGAACCTAGTATCACTTCCATAAACATATAAAAATTTTAGACTGAAGTCTGTCAAAATAGGTAAAGGATATAGAATGCAATTTTATCTTGTGTCTAAAGTGTAGTTTGTTTTGAGAATTACCTATAATTAGAATTGTATTAAAGACACAACTTTCTTATGGAAAACAATAAATAATACATAAATTTGTGTTCAAAAATTATATAAATTCAATAATGCAATATTCTCAATACTTTTTATTAAATCAGGGTTTTAAAAGACAAGCTTACATTTTAAAAATTGTATAAGGAATAAAGTTTATCACTTGCTAAACAATTTATAATTTATTTAGTCATTTATAATATTTTAATTGGTTTAATAACATTAAACTACACTACATTCTGTATTTTAGGTCATTAGGCACAAACTTAAAGTGGGGATTGGTGAAGTACCCTCGTTTAAGGTTTAAAAGAGACATTCTATTTGGGTTTTCTGATCTTTTAGGTAAGTATCCATATGTGGAACACACATACACACACAAGAAGTGTGTGTGTGTATGTGTTTATAATTTTAATGTATTTGTAACTACACAGAAGTTTTCAGACTACAATTATTAACTCTCCTGACTGAGTAATAAAAGTAAATAATATAAGTTTTGTTCAAGGTGCACATACAGTGAGTACTATAATTATGTGTAACATACTTGTTTGTAGTAGAATTTTTAAATTTATTCTCATTCAGCATTTGATTTAAACTGAATAAGCAAGAATACTCATATAATATATTAATAGTACAAACTGGCATATTAACATGGTATTTACTTTGAAAACAGAATTTGACTTTACTGACCTTCTATAAAACTGGGGGAAGTACATATAAATTATTAGAGCTAATCATAATACCAGCAACACAAAAATGATGTTTTTATTTGAAATAGTTATTAGCTCTCAGATTATTATAATTTTAAATAAATAAGAATTATCCCAAATTAATATTTAAAACCACATTTTCTTAATATCACTATAGTATTGACGACTCGGAATACTAAGTTTTTTATAAGTAAAAACGTAAAGTTTTACCTTACAGCCTAAACCGGCTTTCACCTTTAGAAGGCTTCATCAGAGGCTGCCATAGGTAGCGTTGTCCGTCTTGTTGTTGGCGACGGGATAGTTTTTCGAAAGATCGAAGCTGTGTGTGTGTGGTGAGATGTGTTCGAATAATGCGTGCGATTTGAATTGTGTCTGTTCATTTAGGATGTCGTTTTTATTTGTTTTTGTGTGTTTGTATATTTCTAATTGTTCTAGAGTGTCTAGTTTTCGGCCTTTTGTGTGTACATGTAGAATGTTCATGTTATTGTCGATGTTTTTATATGTGTGGTTTGCTTCAGTGAGGTGGTTTGCAAAGGTAGATTCTGTAGTGGTGTGGAGTGCTTTTGTGTGTTCAATGTATCTCTGTTTGAAGCTACGTCCTGTCTGGCCTATGTAGAATTTATTGCAATTTGAGCAATTTAGCTTGTATACACCGGGTAGATCGAATTTGTTTTGTGCTTTGAGCATGCGTTTTGATAGTGTGTGTTCTGTTTTGTTAGTAGTTTTGTAAGCGATTCTGTATCCTGCTTTTTTGAATTTGTGGGCAATTTTTTCAGTTTGTTTGTTGATGTATGTTAGTGTTATGAATTTGTTGTTTTCTGTCTTTGTCTGTTGTTTGTTTTGTGTTTTGTGTAGGAGTTTACTGACTATTGTTCTGTCATAACCGTTAGATTCTGCTAGATATTTTATCATGTTTAGTTCGTCTTTGTAGTCTATTTCATCTAAGGGGATGTTGTTAAGTCTATGTATCATGGTTCTAAAAGCAGCTAGTTTGTGTTGTATTGGGTGATTGGAGGTGTTGTGTATTAGTGTGTCAGTTGTAGTTGGTTTTCTGTATATACTGAATTTGTGCCTGTGTTCTAGTTTTGTGATGGAGAGGTCTAAGAAGTTTATGGTATTGTTGTGTTCGTATTCGGCAGTGAAGGTTATGTTTTTATGTATTTTGTTTATGTGCGTTAGTAACTGTTCACATTGTCTTTTGTTTCCCCTGCATAGTATTAGGGGAAACAAAAGACAATGTGAACAGTTACTAACGCACATAAACAAAATACATAAAAACATAACCTTCACTGCCGAATACGAACACACCAATACCATAAACTTCTTAGACCTCTCCATCACAAAACTAGAACACAGGCACAAATTCAGTATATACAGAAAACCAACTACAACTGACACACTAATACACAACACCTCCAATCACCCAATACAACACAAACTAGCTGCTTTTAGAACCATGATACATAGACTTAACAACATCCCCTTAGATGAAATAGACTACAAAGACGAACTAAACATGATAAAATATCTAGCAGAATCTTACGGTTATGACAGAACAATAGTCAGTAAACTCCTACACAAAACACAAAACAAACAACAGACAAAGACAGAAAACAAAAAAATTCATAACACTAACATACATCAACAAACAAACTGAAAAAAATTGCCCACAAATTCAAAAAAGCAGGATACAGAATCGCTTACAAAACTACTAACAAAACAGAACACACACTATCAAAACGCATGCCCAAAGCACAAAACAAATTCGATCTACCCGGTGTATACAAGCTAAATTGCTCAAATTGCAATAAATTCTAAGGGCCAGACAGGACGTAGCTTCAAACAGAGATACATTGAACACACAAAAGCACTCCACACCACTACAGAATCTATCTTTGCAAACCACCTTATTGAAGCAAACCACACATATAAAAACATCGACAATAACATGAACATTCTACACGTACACACAAAAGGCCGAAAACTAGACACTCTAGAACAATTAGAAATATACAAACACACAAAAATAAATAAAAACAGCATCCTAAACGAACAGACACAATTCAAATCGCACGCATTATTCGAACACATCTCACCACACACACACAGCTTCGATCTTTCGAAAAACTATCCCGTCGCCAACAACAAGACGGACAACGCTACCTATGGCAGCCTCTGATGAAGCCTTCTAAAGGTGAAAGCCGGTTTAGGCTGCAAGGTAAAATTTTACGTTTTTACTTATAAAAAACTTAGTGTTCCGAGTCGTCAATACTATAGTGATATTTAGTTAAGTAACGGACACGTCATGGACAACGAAATCCACATTTTCTTATTATTATAAAAATGACAACAAGTTAATTTTATTAGAAAAAAGGAGCATTTTTCTTAAAAAAAAGTGGCAAAAGCCTAAAATACTTATTTATTTTCTAGATCTACATTCCTGAATGGACCTTGGCTTCCTCATATTCTTAACTACTTTCACCTTCTGGGCAACTATCATATTCCTAAAATACTCTTTTCATCCTGCAAGCATCTTACCATCATCGTCTTGTTATAACTTTCTCTTATCACTCATTCGTCCCTTAAGTATACTCTTTACTGGTCCTTCATCTGATTGCATCCATGTAAGTCCTTGAGATCTCATAAAGTACACTGTGCTTCTGATTTTCCACTCTCCATCTCCTGTCACTAATCCCATTATTCTTCTTATTACTTTCCTTTCAAACACTTCAGCATATTCCCTTTACCTGTAGTCAAGTTCATGTTTCTAGTTCATAGATTACCACTAGTATTATTAACGTCTTATATACTCTTAAGTTATTTAATTAGAATGTACTTTTAGATGATGTAAATTCAATAATGGTAAGTGATATTGCTTGCTAATACCTACTCCACTGTATACTTCCTTAGGCTACATATTTTATTTCCACAATTCACCACTGAACCAAAATATTTAAAATCTCTTTCTCTTTTAGCCTAATGACAGAAATCTTAAATACTGAAAGATAAACCCACTAAGTTATGAATTTTAGCAATCAGCTTTTATAACGCACACTTTTATATTATTCTACAGAAAAACAAAATACTGTATTTCACTTAAATGTAAATTGTTTAACTAAATTTAATTCAGTGTTCCCTGTAGAAACACATTACTTCTTTTATCTTTAAAATACATTTTAATATAACATTAAAGGAATTAATACATGAAGGGAATGGCTATAATTTAAGAAGTTATTTGCTCACTTAGGTGTGAGTTGAAAATAGTATGATTTTGTAATTACCAACTTATCTTTCTTCATACATACAGAAGAGGGGTATACCTAACCCCCTTGTTTTCAAAGAGGGATATATGGTAACATTGATATTACTCCATTAATAATACAAACTTGTTCGTGTTAATGAGGCATACTAGAAATAAATAAAATGAGGCATAATCTAAATAAAAAATTAATTCTATTAAATTATTATTGAAACTGTCAAAATTCTATTAAAACTGTCTAAAACTAATGAAAATAGAATGTCCCAGTATAATCATAAATTATTAAGCGAGAAAGTGATGAATGTTTGATCACTTATTAAATTATTTTTGTGTACGATGAGCACATAAAAGTTACAATATAACACTTGGTGTAATATTTACTATAGTATTTATATTTCTGTTATCATCTAACTTAATAGATTACTGTACCTTTTGTAATTAAAAAGGCTGGCAATATATTTTGAATTTGGGATTGACTACCTTTTTAAAGTATTATCGAATCGTGCATATTTTATAAATAAATATGGATAATGATATAGAAAATAATTCAGACACCGCGTGAAAAAAATACTGTACACTGCATAATGCTATTATTTAATATGCTATCAATCATAATTGTATTAAACCCCAACAAATAACTGGCAACTGAGAATTGTTTACAAACAGTAGAGATCGATAAAACATTAAATTTAATGAGAAAACCAAATGTAAAATTAATATAATTTTTTCTTGTTAAGATGTTTAGTTTTAACTTCTTTAGTGATCTATATCAAGTTTGTTGTTAATAATGTTAACAAGTTTGATCTATACTAATGATGTTCAGTTAATTTTATTAAATCTATGATATGAAGCATTAAAATTACAATGTGTTGAAATATTTATTTTATTGGAATAGGAAAATGTTTGCAGTAAATATAACTGATTTGTGTGTGTTGTAGGCATTTAAACATATGCAGACTCAAGTATATTATTATTGTTGTAGTTTCAATTGGTGGTACTGCTGGATTTTTCTTTGGCTGCAGCGTACTTAGTGTGGTAGAAATATTTTACTTTTTTACACTGAGATTGATGCTGTACGCAGTTAGGAAGGACAGCAAGTGAACAACTAACTGTAGATTTTTGCGCAACTGAAGAGAGCTGGATACTAACTGATATACTGTATTTGACTTTACTCTAAATTCTCAAATCGAGTTTTATGTATAAGAGTATGTAGTTAATGTTAAAAAAAAGGCATATTAAATTTTGTATAAACACAACACAGTCTTCTATAATATAACTAGAAGAAACAGTCTGTGTGAGCAAGTGTGTCTAAACTGGTACTGCTGTTTTATAAAAATGTTTAGTTACTTATTATTGAAAGAGTTCTCAGTGAAGAATATCCAAGAATGATTGGCATAGAATTTTATGTTACAATAAAGCACCGTATGTAACTGACTTTTCCACTTATACATTTTGAGTATTGTTTTGTATGTAATGAGTTTTCAAGTATGTATGTATGTATTGGTGGCGGTTCATCAGGGGAGGCAAGGGAGGCTACGCCTTCCCAGTAAAGTTTAGAAAATTATAAAAAATAAACAACTAGTAATAGGCTCTGATTTTTATTGTATCTGAAACTGTAATCACAATTTGGATTTTAAGTTATTTCATTACTTACAAAAATATCGGTATGGAGAACCATACATGACTTCCATATTCTAAGATTTATTTTTAAAATCATTTTCGAAATGAAATATTACCATAGAAACTACTTCTTTCTACTTACTGCTTCAGCCTTAACCACAGTACTGTGGTCACTAACATATACCACCTCACGTTATCGCACTCGATTTTCACTGATGATGGAAGTCAATGGCATTGCCGAAACGTCTGGTTTTGTAGAAAACATTGGACTACGGCCAAATATCCCGGGAAGGAATTTTAACAAAAACTACTTCTTTGTTGCCAATAACGTTGTACACATATATATATAAAAATATACATAAAATTAATGGCTTGTATAAGTTAATGATTGATCTCCATTAAGTAGTGCTCAAGTTTCCAAAGTTTTAATATTATGATGTCCGTAATTAAAACATCAGAGCAGGTTTAGTGTGTATGAGGGTTCACCGTGGACAAAAATTTTCAACATTTCCTATTGAGCGTTGCTTAGAATAAATCTGTGAATCTACAGTGTACGTTTCACAGAACAAACACGCGGAAAAGAAGGAGCGCTCCGAAGTCACTCATGGACCCTCAGCATCTTGCAGAGGGTTCATTCCCTAAAGACAAAAAGTCTGTCTATGAATCGTTCCTCTGTAAACACGTGCAGTTACACTGCCCAACGATCTACAGGAAGCAAATCGCTATCCACGCTGGACACTTTTTCGGCTTGCATGCGTTATGTTGGTATGGGTTCGGCACTTTCCATTTAAAAAGCGTGCAAATGTACGAAAATAAACATGAATGAGGCCAGAAATAACGCGAATTGTGTGTGTGTGTGTGTCTTCCCAGCCTTTTTATTGCGGTAGTGATAATAATAAAATGGAAACGTAAACAGTACATAACTGAGATATGCTTGCCTGCCACGCACGATATATTTTCTCTTATACATGACTAGCAGAATACCCGTGCTTCGCTATGGAGTTTCACGTTGTACGTAATGAAAATGTTAGTTTAATTAATAAAGTTTAATTAAAGTAGGCTTCTTAAAAATAAATAGCTGTTGCCCACAACTTCGTTCGCGTGGTCTTCAATTTAATGCGATAATATATTTAGAACAGAATCTATTCTATTGGGTTGCCATAGTAACCAGATCTAATAGTTTTTAAGACCGCAAAGGACCCCCCAGAGGATCGTATCGAAAAAAAAAACACCTGTCCTATGTTGGTTCTCCCGTTGCGTAAAATATTTGTGCCAAGTTTGGTTGAAATCGGTCCAATGGTTTAGGTGGAGACGTGGAAGACCCCAAAGGACCCCCCAAAGGATCGTATCGAAAAAAAAACACTTGTCCTATGTTGGTTCTCCCTTTGCGTAAAATATTTGTGCCAAGTTTGGTTGAAATCGGTCCAGTGGTTTAGGAGGCGATGTGGAAGACCCCAAAGAACCCCCAAAAGGACCCCATCGAAAAAACACCTATCCTATGTTGGTTCTCCCGTTGCGTAAAATATTTGTGCCAAGTTTGGTTGAAATCGGTACAGTGGTTTAGGAGGAGATGTGGAAGAAACCTTCGCGGACGTGCGCACAACAACTCACCGAAGTTTCATCGCAATCGGATGAATGGTATAGGAACGCATACGGGACAAACAAAGAAACATTCATTTTTATATATAAGATGTATACTATACCACTTACTTGACATAAACCGTGATAGCTAAGCTAATGTACAACATATATGTATTAATTATACACATAAATGTTCCTCGATAGACACTCTATCTATTGGCGAAAACTTGAAAAAAATCCGTTCAGTACTTCCTGAGATTAGCGATTTCAAACACAGAGAGAAAACGGACCGACTTTACTTTATACTATGTACATATTTACATTAAAATGAAAAAAATATAATTTTATTGCCTGGCAACAAAATTATTTTATTTTTAACAATTACCATTGTTTGAAAAAGTTTAAATGAATTTTCAAGTACTTTACTCTTGTTAAAACGTAAAAGGTTGCAGGTAAACTACCCGTTCCCCTTAACCGATCTTCACCAAAATCAAAAGGCCTTGAGTCCTCTACAATTCAGTGATGTATGCAAAAATTATTTGATTCTGTTTGAATTTGCGGCAGTTATCGTTTGCCATAGGAAATACCCTTGTTAAAACATAAAACGTTACAGGTAAACTACCCCTTTCCCTTGACCGATCTTCACCAAAAACAATAGGTCTTGAGAACTCTGCAATTCAGGGCTGTATGCGAAACATTATTTGATTCTGTTTGAATTTGCGGCTGTTTATCGTTTGCCAACAAAAAAATTTTCCCTTGATAAAAAAAAACCGTTGCAGGTAAACTACCCCTTTTCCTCAACCGATCTTCACCAAAAACAATAGGTCGTGAGTACTCTACAAATCAGGGCTGTATGCAAAAAATTATTTGATTCTGTTTGAATTTGCGGCAGTTATCGTTTGCCATAGAAAAAAAATCTACAGACACACAGACGGACAGACAGACAGACAGACAGACAGACACTTTTCGGAAAACGACTTTTTTTCATGTTTTGAGTGTAGTACAATCAGAATCTGCAATAATCTCAAACATGATTTTTTTTGCCATCACCATACTTCCATTTCCTTAAGGAATATGGAAGTAAAAACTGTAATTACATGTTATTGATAATAGCGCAGAATAGCAGCAGACAGAGGCAAGGATCTGAGTAGCCGCCGTAGTACCCGTACAGCTGTGTGGACTATGCCTGGCAAGTGGTGGGGGAATGCTAGTGAATCTGTAACCGCGCCAAGGAGGCAACGAGTGAATTAGCCTCTCTGCGTGGTTCAATGTGGTTTGTGTTAGTTTTACGCAATCTTTACGTTCTCGTTTCCTTGTCATGTATATTATTATTTTTTTTCTCTTCCTGATGTGTGTTTGTAATCTCTACTACGAGGATAAAATGAATTTAGCCGAAAAAAGTAAAAATGATATTGCAGTATCGAACACTACTGGGAAAACCATTTTACCGGTCGAGTGATTTTGAGAGAAGTGAAATGCTGAAACATGGTCGACGTACCCCAAAATGTTTATTTCTTAAAATACACAAAAACCAATCTTTCCAGTCGTCATTGTATGATCAACATAAATGGCTATGCGGTGGTGGAGTAAAGTAGAAGTTATTCTCCTGGCTCTGCTTACTGTTAAGCAATATAATATTATAATATAATATAATAATAATATTCCTGGACTCACGGTCGTCTCAGCATCATTGCTTTAGTTTCAATTGAAAAAAGAATCCTCTGTAAATTGAAAAGTCGACCCACATGGCATGATGATGTTACCGACAATTCTGAGATAAGAAGGGCCATTGAGCGGATTTGCTGTAGGCCTACAAGTAAATTCATCACAGCTTACAAAATATATTTCTACTCAGTCTCTTTGTTAACTTGCTAGAACAAAAGTTAATTAATCTTCGGTTTATCTTGTTGAAAATATGCGTATATTTCTAATAAGATGTGTATGCTGTAAAAATCAGATAGCTCTACCATAATTAATAGTTAAACAATGAATGTCAGGGGAGGGCTATGACTGAGCGGTCAGGTGACTGCTCGTAGCCTCCCCATCCTCAGGACTCACCAGCCGCCACTGGTATGTATGTATGTCATACTGGTATTTATTGTCATATTTACACTAATTGTAAATCAAGATTGGAAATTGAAAATTATTAATACTTTTAAGATTGTCTTTTTTTTTGCTGAAGAACCTCAATATCCTGATTGCCACAATCTGGTTTCAATACCTCAGAAACTGCATGATTTCTGTTGCAACCATGAACTCATGAACACATGATCTCAAAACAAAATGAACTTAATAAACATAATGATGTAAAGCAATCTTGTTTGGACCTGCGATCATTTAGTTTTACCATAAATATAAATGCCATTTAGTTACTATTTCAACAAAAGTACTCCAAGTGATACCATATGTAGATTATATTATACCACTTTTTCAATTAAATTAAAAAATTTTCTGTTTGGCTTCCTGATAATATATTTCAAAACAGCTGAAATTACCAATTTCTTACCTAAGTCATCTAGTAAACATGTTTACTTCAAATTAAAAGTAAATATTTTTGAATATGTTAAAATTTAGAATATAAATGAAGATAGATGCATAGGGCAAAAAAATTGTTTGTTGTTAAGGACAAGAAAAATACATCCAGTTGAAACTCATCATTAGACAGTGTTACTAAAGATGAAAAGATCTTTCAAATGCTCAAATTTTTATAAAAATTATAAAATTTATTTATCATTCAACAAGATGAAAGTCTTGAACATAGAAGTGAATCAGTAAAGTATAAATAAATATTGAATGACATACTGAATTTAAAATTTGGCATTAACAATTCTATAATACAAAAAACTGTTTCATAATAAAATAACAACAAGATTTTGCCAAGGATCAAAAGTGTATTTGTCTAAAGTATCTGTAATATGAAGCTTCTCATGTACAATTCAGATTTTCTTTCATGACAAACAAAGTAGTGTAAAATTTATAACCTGGTAGGTTATACATTTTCCTCAACTTAGCTTAACATTTAGGAAACAAGCATTAAAAAGTAAGAATTTATATGATACTGAAAAATCTGTAGTGTTTTCATGACCTTCAATATTTTCTAACAAATTACAGTAGCTGAACGCTGAAGCAATAATAATGAACGAGGTAATTTTTACTGTTGTGTAATCAGTAGGATGTATACTTTAATAATTATTACACACAGTCTAAGAACTTCTGAATAATTTTTTATTTGATACAATTTGAAAATAAGGCAATTCAAACATAATTAATAAGTCTGAACATGTCTAAAGTCAAATCCATACAGTTAGTATTTCATTTCATCATAAGAAAACTTGTAATATAATATAATGAAATTTTTTTCATGGCTTCAGGCCAAGTCAGTCAGAAGCTAAATAGGTATTCTAACTTCTTAAAAATTAATTTCTCTGTCTCAGATCTTCTTCGTGTTGTTTGATTCGTTTAGATTTAGAAGAATGTTTGGTCACCATTAAACATTTTAAAAATGTTTGGAAACAATTCTAATTTTGTAATGTATTTTTATAAATTTGTCATTAGACCATCTAAACTGCTTAATAATAACAGTTTGATTATATAAAAAGCGTTTGTGTGGGGGGGGGGGCTACATATTCATTCAGTAGAAAAACTTCATTAATTGTTATAAACTTTCACAGGACATTGTATACAATACATTTTCTATAAAAATTAATGAAATCATGGCTTCAGCATTGTTGAATTTTCTGGCTCTACTGGAATTGTTAAATTTCTGAGTACAGTTGCACTGCTGCTTCTACTAGTGGAAGTTCAATATTTTTACAGTTCTGAAGCCCAAGATGCTGACTATGTTTCTGAAAACTATTGCCTGATACTGCAAATGCCAGTAATCATTTGTGTAAATTTTTCTTTAAGAAGCTTTTCTTAAAAACATTTAGTAAAATAATTTATGTTTATTGATGAGATCAGATGTAATAGTCGATGTGTGAGAGTGAGTGAATTGTTTAGATGATGAATTCAGTTGGAAAAATACATAATTTACATAATTTAATGCCTAAATTGAACTTGGTGGTCAGGTTTACGTATTTAGTGAGGAAATTTTATATTGTATATACTTTTTGTCAGTAGTAGATTAGAATATGGTACTGACTGATTTTAAGTTATTTTAACATCACAATCCAGAAAATGTAGTTCATGAGAGAAAGTAGTATACTTAGGATCTCATTTTGGTTTCATTCACAGGATTTCATTTTGGCTGGTTTCACCTTTGAAGTCCTATAATCCCTTAAAATTAATAAAGATTTGAGGGTTGTAATTTTTAAAATTGTTCTAAATGATAAGTTGAAAAGAGTGCCTTTATCTTTCACTTGTTTAAAAGCTTGGTATGACTTGTATATTTAGTTTTAAATATCCATAATAATATATATATATAAGAGGGTAAATGTCTGCTGGTTTGAATGCTTTCATGCTCCAACTAATAAACATATTCATTTTAAATTTTGCTTATGCATTTAGATTGTAGGCAATGTTTTATTTTGCTCTCGTATTATAAAGGTGATTAATTAATTTTGTTTTTGTTTTTGGTTAGCAATTTTGTTGATATCCCAACTTCTTTTAATGCTGGTAGGTGGCACCAATTAAATTTGAAAACTATATAATTTGAATACTTCCATTTGTATACAGTTTAATGGGATTAATTCAAACAGGTATAACTAATTTTTATTAATATACATATATTATATATTTATTGAAAAGGCAGAAAAAACTGGGAAGCATAAATTGAGTTATGCACAAGAAAAAAAAGCATTGGTTATTTTATGTGATCCTTAGATGCCCAAAATCTATAGAAGGAGAATATATATTTGAGTTTTTTAATTCATTAAAATTTTAAATTTTGTTTCATATTTGTCATATTGACTGTTGTTAGTAACTGTAATTTTCACCCTATGTTTATAGTACAAGGGCATAAAAGTATATGGTTATAAAAGCATAAATATACCATAAAATTGGTCGTTTATTACCACAAACAAATCAGCAATATAGATTTTTGCAAATATATTTCACTGATAATAACTTAGATTGTTCAGCTCAAAGATAACACAAATCGTTTTTATGATACACTGCACTAATATCTGCTAATGTATTAGAAAGGCCAATAAGGATACAGCATTGATATTCTACAAGTTAATCCAACAACCAAAGCATCAGTTCCAAACAAGAAAGTGTTATAGATGAATTTTTACACCTATGGTTCATAGAGAGAGAGAGAGAGAGAGAGAGAGAGAGAGAGAGAGAGTAAAAATTTCATTCTCAAATTCTAACAATTACATTATCAATTTATAGTAGAGATGTATATTAAAATAGAAAGCAAGCAACTCTGATGTATATCAATGTATCAAAGCACCTTACAAGCAGAAAGTTATTTTGTCTACAGGATACTGTAGCAACAAATACAAATGTTAACTCTAATGATTCAGGCAAGTTGGTAACATTACCTTCAACTTTTATTAAGAAACCTGTATTTGGCAGAATATGCACAGTATGATTGTTTATGTGCATAGTTACAGGCACCTGAATCTTTTTATTACATTTAAAAAGATTCTTCATGCGAAGAGATTGCAAATGAACTAATGCCTGGTCAAAAATACATGGATCAGCATGATTTAACAGCATTTGTGTTTTGTCAGAAATGAATAAAATTGGTAAATGTTCTGAGAAACAGTTATTTTTATGTATTCTGTTGAATAGCAAAAGCGTGGGCCCCCACATGCTTATATATTATAGTGGCTTACAGTAGAATTGTGCCCTAATCAGACTGAAAAAGTGATCACAGATGAAAATGACCCAGAGTTACAATGTATCATGATCAAAAACATGCTGCATGGTCCTTCCGGCCCATTCAATTCAGAGTCTCCCCATATGAAAAATGGAAAATATTCAAAAAAATATCCTCACCAGCTTATTAAGGAAACCTAAGTGAATGACATGGTCATATTAGTGATGTAGGTACATCATACAGCAATATGGTACATCGTATTTGGATATTTCTACAAATATGACAGTGCATTTGCATGGTGATGCCTTAGCAGGAGTATTTTCCAGCAAGCTTGTGAAAATTGGAGAGTGAAAATTTCTTGTAAAAGTGATAGCAGGATTCAACTTTCTCCTAATATTTGTCAATTGGAACAAAATGTAGACTAATTAATACCATGCAACTTCCCCAGTATTAGTGAAAATTATTCTTCTGATGACTGGTTATATTGTAGACCCATTTTAGCTCCAACAAATTGTTATATTATATATATATATAATATTATATATATATATTATATATATTGTTATATATATTATTATATATATATACACACACACAATATTGTTACAAATATACATCAACAGATACTGTAATTAATAGTTGTTAATAAGAATATATTATTCTTTAAACACAGCAATGCATACAGAAGAAACAATTTCATATCCAATGCAATTCTTAAATTGACTGGTATTGCTAAGGACCCCATCACATCAATTACAATTTAAAATAGGTGTCCTGGTCATATTCCTGTGTAATGTAGATGCTCCCAGATTATCGATGCAATGGCACTTGATTAAGAATCACAGGCCTTGGGCATGATAAACTCCATGTTATAATATTAACAGGTCTTTCTGTGGTCAAGAAGTATATATACCAAGGATTCCTATTATGCTGAGAGATTTACCATTTCAGTTCAAATGCTTGTAGTTTTCTATACAACTAACATTTGTTATTTTCATTAATGCATCTCAAGAACAAACCATGCAAGTTTCTAGAGTTCATCTAGAACCTCCCTGTTTTTCAGATGTGCCACTCATAAGCATGTGCATTTTCAAGAGTATATGCTTGCCAAAAATTTAGTTTTTCTCTGAAAATAGGCAAACTGCTAACACTGTTTATTAAAAAGTGTCTATTTAATATAAAAAAACTTGTTAATTTGAGTAAAAGTAAAATTTAGAAGAAAGTAACAGGTATTTTCCATTTTTGGGTGGAGCAAAGCACACAGGCACAGCTATTATAAAATGATGTAGTCTTAATCTGAAGAGTATTTAAGGTATTCACAGGATTTTTTTGTGAAATGCTTAACACTGTGTTTTTATAAATAAATTTATTTTTATTTTATTCTGTATTTGTGAAAAAACTTTTTGCCGCCTCAAAACCTTCTTGGATGGTCTCAATCTTGAGGAACAATTTGAGGAAAACTCAACTATTCTTGAGTTAATAGGGATCATTGCTTATACTCTGGGTTATTCATTTGGTTATAACACAAAAATGATGTGTTCACAACAGGAGCTACCCTACTAGATGAGAGCCAAACATTTGAGAAAGTCTGACACAAAGCTTTGACCTTCAAACTGGCCCAATTCTTGTTTCCTTAATTTATTTTGCGTTTACTAGTAAGAATGCAAATGATTTCTCAAAATCACTTTATTCGTCCCAATATATCATACATAAATTTACTGGTCTTTAACAATTTTTGCCAATTGGGGGGAGGGAATTAGTTCATAATTGTTTAGTGCAGGGGAAATAGTGGATATACTAATTTATGGAGATACTAAATGTTGGGTATACTAAGATTGGGTATAATACTACTACCTCATCTTACAATTCCCTACCAACTGTTCACCAACCACCCAACATTATCACAAAACCATCCATCTCTAACCACACTAATCTCAAACTAAACACTACCTCCAAAACATATCAAACTTAGCATCCATTCATCATTATCACCATTGTTATGTGACCTTTATGACATCAATTTAAGTAGTTATCATACATTGTCTTAAAATTTTTGAACAACTTTTCATTTTATGAAATTTGAAAAGAAGAATTAAATAGTTTTAATACTTTTTAATTATATAATAATTTTTTTACTAGTCCTTCTCCATTAATTCTTTACTGATATTGCTGGATCTACTAAATTCCCTCTTCCCTTCTTCACTGAATTGTTCCTTACATCACTCCCAGTTCATTCTAACAGTACAAAACATCCTCACAATATCCTTACTGTTACCACTCTCCCCCCTACCACCTCCAACATCTCACTTTGCCCACAAAATTGTGTGATTCCCAATAACTACAAGGCTGTTTCACTTTGCACAAAGCTTCTCCTTACTAGCTGGTAAATTGTTTATGTATTTGAGGAGTGTAGATGCAAAACTCGCCTTATCCATTTTTCCTAATTTTGAGAAAAACAATAAAAATTGCTCATTTGTTTCCAAAGCAGGAAACGGTGTTTTTTTTCCACATGTTAAGTATATTGAAGAGACATTATTCAGAGACTTGGAGAAATTTTCGTCTATTACATTGGCGGAAATGTAACAGTTAAGTTTGGATAAGGCCAGTTTTGCTGCCAAACGGTGGATGAGACGAGTTTTGCAACAAACATCGTAGGATTAGACCAGTTTTGGCACAAAATGTGTAATAAATAAGAAACGTACGTTCAGTTGTACTTTTTCATTTATTATAATCACTGAAATTTAAATTAATGTGATTACAGAAGCCGAGAACATTACAATTTTAACGGTCACAAAAAATTACAATTTTGTTTATTCTTATCTTATTTTTTGAGGAATTTAAACATTAACATTTTTCAGGTAATTCTTACACTTCTTCTTAAACTCTCAATTCTGAAATTGCGTCATTCTCGAACAAATATTCTTCATCTTCACCTAGAATATCATCTGCGTTGTCGTCTACTACATTTTGTTGGGCCTCCAAAACATCTTTATAGAATTGCAAAGAGGGGTCATCTTTCCATAAATCACCAAAATGTTTTGTCAACAATTTGTTAACATCGTCAGCTTTTTTCTGATTAAGTGGACATGAGCCTATCTTTATTTCTGGTGGTTTTGTAAATGAAAAATTTTGACCTTTCTTACAAATACCTTTGAAGGCACCTAAGTCGGAGTGATAATTCGCTTCTCCTCTCACTAAAATACTGCCAGTTTTGGATTTTTTCAAAGAAAGCCGTTTACTGGGCTGGAACTGAAAATGCCAACTACCTGGTTTTTTAACAGTCGCAGTTGCTGCTGATTTCCAATCGAAAACCTTAACATTATCCTGTTCTAATTGAAAAACTGTGCCTGCTTTTGAAAATATATCTCTGTATTCTTCAGGGTGAATGATTGTTTTTTAACAACTTGTTCGATGCGGCCAAAAACTCGGTCCGCAGGCAAAAAGGAATGACCTACTATCGGAAAGATGATATCTACACGTTGAATATTATTGGAGGCCTCATTGGCTAGCCAATAACCTAGCATTACTAACATAGAACTATTTTTATTCTGACTCGCAGTCCCATCAGCAAACAACTTAACAAATGAATAGTTTGACAAATCATAGCAGTTTAATCTATGGTAAACTGCGGACACTATTTCGTTTGAACTTTTATGAAACTCAGTTTCTAACCAATTGTAAATAAATACAGTAGTCTCATTCTGGGGAGATTTTGAATTGCCTTGACAGATTGTAAAGTTGTAGGAGTAGAATTGCCGACTATAATAGGCTGCCTGATCGGGTACTCTGGGTAACACCATGTTCTTCTGACAATCAAAAGACAAAATAAAATTTTCATCATTTTCCTGCTTTAATAAAGAGTAAAATGCTTCAGCTTTCAGCTGAATATAGAGATCTTCTTTCTTTTTGTTATCAGTAGCCAGTTTTATTTTTTCAAGATAAGAAATGCACGTAGAGCATGCATCAGTTGCTGGAGTTTTAAAGCTTAGATTAAAGTTCCTGACAAAGATGTCGTGAAAATAATGATATTTAACCTGCAGAGAAAGATTGTGTTCCTTGTTGTAAGCTAGCCACATTTTGCAAATACTAAGGTCACTTGGCAAATATTTTCTGACACTTTTACCCCTACAGTAGTGTGATTCACACGGCTTAAATTTTCTAATGTAGTTTTTAACCGCATCATATTTATCCGAATATTTTTTTGAAATACAATCCCCTCCTCTGCGCTCAATTGGAGATGAACCTGAATGCATGTGCCTTTTATTGACCCTTTGAACACGATCCTTTGAAATGTCCAGAATGTATAAGTATGTCTTCTGACAAACCTGCACGATGGAGGACCCTGATTGTTGACGGGTACGTTTGACGTAGTATTTAACAGCGATGGACTTGCTGGAGCTTCCCTTTTTTGTTGAACGCCGACGTTGGGGAGTTGCACCGGAAGAGTATTTCAAGATGATATTGTCTTGCTTTATCTTATCACACTCTGCATAGAATGCTTGATGGAACCGTCGAACATCTTGCATGCTCAGTTGGTGACATTGATACGTCTTGCTCTTATATTCTTTGTCCGCATGTTTGCAACAAAGGGGCCACCTAGGCGGCCTGGCAGCCGAATGTCTGTAAAAAAAAACACACAAGTGTGTTGAAATAAAAGTGCAAGTGAGGAGACTTCTTCCACTTCAATAAATTTATTGAACAGTAACATTATAATAAGTTCAAGGTTCATCATTGTATTAATATTTTTGTCCGCGAGTGCACAATATTTGAGAGCACAGGAGAGAGGGATAATTATTGAAAACAAGAAATGTAACTTACCTCTGTCTTTTCGCCACCGATCGTTTCCACAGCCTGTACTGTATCCTTTTCTTTCGAACTTCATTTTGCGGCACTTCTTCTATTTCCATAATTAACTATTCAATACTTAAGTGTTAAAACAAGAGGCACTTTGTCACGACACTTGACAGTGAAATCAACATTAGGTAACCTCTCACAAAACATAAACAAAATCTATCATTCATAGCTGCCAACTTTAGATTATTGTTGCTAATAATTAATACAATGCCACTATGCAATGAAACAAACGACTTACAGTACTTTTTGTTTCGAAATGTTGGAGTCTTTTACGAGGTACGCTGAATGTCTGTATTTAGCGAGTTTTGAAACCTAACATCTTTGTTAGCCACCCTGCATTGCAGGATAAGGCGAGTTTTGCTACGAAATTCGAGAGGCGGATAAGACGAGTTTTGCTGCACACATTGCTCAGGATTAGACCAGTTTTGTTGCCAACCATGATTTTCCCCACCCTTTTAACAGCGGGTAGGGCAAGTTTTTACACAAAATATTTAGTTCCCCAGATGCATTGGAGCATGGAGAATCCATTTCCGCCGCGATCTTGATTTTCATAAAAAGTGGATAAGGCGAGTTTTGCATCTACACTCCTCATTTGTAGGATGTTGTTACTGTATGCAGAATATTTAATAGAAAAAACAATACACTTTTCTCAAATTTAATATAAATAAAGCTTATAAAAACAACATTTTGACAACAAATATAAAATTAAATATGTTATCTATTGGTTTTGTAATACAATGCTGTACATATATAAACTCTTAATCACAGATATATCATACATTATGATTGCATTACTACCACTATACAAACGTATGTTAAATGCACTAACTTTCATATGTTATCATTAGCATTAACCATAATAGCACAATCCTGTATGCAGTTGATTAATAAGATAGTGTATGGAGTCAGCCACATCATTGTGTCAGTCCCCAGCGTAAATGAACAATAGATGTAAATTGTTTTAAGCAGGAGGGCAAAGGGTATTAAAAATATTAAAGTTAAATTTTTAATCTTAATTAAAAAAAAAGTAATATATATTATATTAAGGAACTGTTACAACAAGCATTGCCCTTATAGAATGTGTGCTAGGTGAGGTTATACAGAGTACTGTGCTTTTGAGGGACCCATTCACTCAAATTATCTTATTTTGCTTCCTAAACCACTTCCTGTTTATTTTTATTATTATTTGATTTTTTTTTTTAATATCAGTCAACTGCTGAATTTGTTTTTACTATGATTGATTATTATTGATATCTTTTCCTTACTGATGGATTTTACTTCACTCTTGTCAAAGTAACTTTGAGCAAACAGTTTCAAGGGTTTGAAAACTATTGTCAACGATTTACTGAAGTTTGCCTATTATTTTGTAACTCCTGCTGACCTACTTCACTTTATTCCACAAGTTTGGAAGCTTCTCTGCCTTATCGTTTACAATATCAGTATAAAGTACTTCAGCAGAAAGACCATCTTCATCTTGAAAGAGGATTAAACCACTTTAACAACAGAGTTATAGAATCCCTCCGACAAGATCTAATATAAAAATATACAAATAAATATAATATTTTGATTAACTCATAAGTTAAAATGTGCTTTTATGAGCTTATGAATCCTGAAATCATCCAGTCCAGCCTGTTACTTCCCCGTAACAGGAGATCAACTTCGTTCCCAGTACATGCTGAGAACTCTATGACTGGTGGTTTATGAATGTAAGGTTGGCCTTAGCAACGCGTTTTATGTAATAACTTTTGAAACTGCTGCGTATTATATTGACACATACCAGAAGATTTTTATGTTATAATCTTGCACAACTCATGACAGTTTGTGGTGTTGTCGTGTAGACCTACTCGTTACCAGTATTCAGTGATGTGAGCAATTAATATAAATTGTTTACACATCAATGAAAGTCATGCAACGCCATTGTCGTTAACAAACACGTCAGCTTAAATTACCTTGCTACCGTGTCTAACCAATACCCTACATATTAACACAGTACCACATCTCTATATGTGTATGTGTGTGTGGTGTTATCTGTCCATGTTGGTTGATGTCAGCTGCCGATGGCGTGTCGTTGTCAGAACAGTAAACGTCCAAAACA
The DNA here is from genome assembly GCA_034769895.1 of Magicicada septendecula. Classification (NCBI taxonomy): domain Eukaryota; kingdom Metazoa; phylum Arthropoda; class Insecta; order Hemiptera; family Cicadidae; genus Magicicada; species Magicicada septendecula. The sequence continues at coordinate 461,547,108 of CM068367.1, forward strand.
ACGCAATAAACAATAACAATTCACAACAAAGTACACAAGCATTATGATAGAACAAGCAGGTTTTGTATGCAGCTCACAATTGTTGAAATCTCAATTATAAGTATAATGGAAGTTGAATAAATCGACCTCCAATGGAACACCGAAAGTCCGACGTTTGCTAAAAAGTGGTAACCGCCTACGTCCCCAATTTTTAAACTGTTTTTATGATTTAATTTCTTGTTTTCATTGTGCCTAAACGGTAACTCACAGTAAAATAATGAAACAAGATAATTATAATACAAATAGGCCTACATTAATAATAATAAATATAGGAACACTTTAGTCCAGTTGCTATGCTATCACTCATACTGTGTGGTGTGGTGCAGCGTGAATACAAAAGATAAACTTCATTTTTGTTTTGTAAACACTTTGCATGTGGTAATATCGAACAGCAGTCAAGGAAACATTAGCAAAGTAAAGGATGAAAGCGTATTTGCCAATAAGTTTGGCAGTTAACACTGTTAATACAATAGCCTCCCTATTATTGCTATAGACGATTTTGTGTTCAGAGCCAATGATGTTATAGTTAATACTTGGTATAGTTAATGCTACTGCAAGTATGGCATTAGTACAACCGGTGACATAATAAACGATTTCTACAAGTATAATTCAAGAAATTTCGTGGTCACGACCCTTGTATTATAGTCACCATCTCATACAAGGATTTATTCTTCGTTTCACAGTCGGATAAGACATGGGCGAGACAGGGAAATACATTGCGCTTATGGGTTTTACGTTCGCTACTGTTAGGCGACTTGAAATCCTCGCCCGGTAAAAATGAAGTATCAGATAACTCTACAAAATGCACATAGCAGTAATAGTATTTTTATATACTATATAAATAAAATAAATTTGGCCCAAAACTGAGTTGGTAAAAATAAAAAACATAATAAAACCATTGCACACCCGATTTAGTAAACTAGGCCTACGTGTTAAAATATAAACTGTCCTTTCACAAGATATTCTTGCTCTTTAACATTTTTTTTTTACATGTAGTCCAGATCACGTACACGATGTAATGCCATTTAAATTTAATAGCATCATTGTATAATAGAATAAAAGTTAAATTTCAAATCAAATTTTAATTTTTTTCAGTCATGCGAGAAACTTTTTTCTATTCAAGATAGATCAATACGTTAAGCAAGTGAATTGTACAGAAGATTAAAATTGAATTTTGAGATAACTCCCAATCTTCTACCTTTATTGGTTTTCAAATTATGGTGCGATGTAGCTAGGGCCTCTGGCGCTCCTGGCAAAGCGACAATTTAGCGTCCCCCCCACTATAGCCCTTCTTCTGAAGAAATAGTATTTTGTGAATACAGCTTATGGAAATCTTAAATTACCGGTACTGTAATTATGAAATTAGACAATCTTTCATAAACAATTATAATTTATTTTCATTCTTTAGATACAGCCAGTTTTTTAGGTAACTTATGTAGTGCAATAACTTAATAAATTCTTGGATTTCGTTGTCCATGACTTTACGTTTTTACTTATAAAAAACTTTGTGTTCCGAGTCGTCAATATTATAGTGATATTTATTTAACTTATTAAAATTAGAACAATAGAAATATAGAAAAAAATATAAACAAAACAATTAAAAACTTAATTGTGCTTTAATTTTGCTTTAAAGAACAAAATGCCAGTTCAAAAGTTTTTAATTAACATATTTAATTAACTTAATATAAGAAATTAACGATAATTATCAAGTAAGACTGTAATTTCATAAGAAATGACTATTTATTTTTGTTCTTTGGATACACTGAGATGATTTAGGTAAATTACGTTGTAAATTATTTAGACTAGATGAATAAAAATCATAAAAAATATCAAAATCAATCAAATAAAAACCAATTTACTCACCATGAGGATCAAAGTCCTTGAACAAATGTCAGTTTCAAAGTTTCTGATTTGTATGATACATAAAACTAACAAAATTGTGTTGACCTAAGACATAAATGCAAATGATTTACTTAAAAATGACTTTCCCTGCTTTCAAAGATACGAAATCTTTTATTAAATCTTGTAAGTACAGTCTGTCTGCATCTTCAAACTCTAGTGATGTTGGAATGATGTTTCTGTACCATTTACTATCTCAGATAATTTTTTATGAGCTCGATCTTACTGAAACTTCTTTCACGTGACGCTATTGCGATGGGTAGTGTTAAATATATCCTGCGTTTTCATAGTTCTTGATTTTTTTTATATTTTGAAAATTAATTTAACATGCCATTTCTGCGCATGCTAGTCGCCAGTCCTTTCAGATGCTCACTACACCCCTGCAAATTATTGAGCGAATTGTACAATATATTTCAATGGTAATGCTACATACCCACAAGTCCTGTGTTCTGTGCTTCTCAGACTGTGTTAATTATGACGTGTTTTAATTAAGGGATCTGCCACTGAAAGTCCCATTTTTTATTTTTACTTATTTTATTCGAATTAACTTTTATTTTAGTAATGAAAAATTCATAATTAAATAATAAGATAACAACTCTAGTATTTACAATCCCCTACATACTAAAATTTGTGAGCATTTTTGTCTTCTTCTAAAACATTTTATAACTTCTGTACTTTTTATCCAATTTTGAGAAACAATGGTATCACTTTAATCACAAGACTTGCCTTATCATATTATTGTATAACAGCTACTTTCCATCCATTCAGTTGATTTCTTTTGCATTTTATATATTATTTTTTAAAAAGTTAGGTGGCTTATTTATTTTTAAACTTTATTAAACGCATGTTATATATAATCTATGACAATACAAGAACATTATGTAACATAGACACGTAAAAAATGGTAAAAATTTCAGCCATGTAGCTTACTTAGTTTTTTAATTATGACAGTGTTTCTCTATAAATATTAAGCAAATCCAGTTTTCGGGTTTTCACAAAAAAAGAAAACCAGTGTTTTCTACCATCACAGAAAAAAGTCACTTGCTTCAAAAACACTCCAAGATCATAAGATATACCTTCTTGCTGTATTTTATCTTCCTCCTATTTTACTTTGCCAGTTTTAATGTTTTATGATATTTTATATTTCAAAGAAATTATTGTAATAGGTTTGTTCAGGTTAGGTTGAATATCAAGAAAATACACATAACATAAAAATAATCCAATAAAAACTGAAATAAGACAAATAATAGCACTGCCACCCATGAGACCTTGGAGTGTTATCAAACCTGTTGGCCATTATTATGAACTGACTCAAAATGCAAATGAAGATTAGCAAGGAGAAATCCGAGTGATCTGCTCTAATCATAAGTCAATTTCCAACCTACATAGAAGAGAGACCTAACTCATTAATCTAACCTTCATCATGTGCATCAATCAGGTAGGTGCTCTTGGATGTGCCCAGTGCACACGCATTTTCCTCAGTCCTCGGACCTGTTCTATACCTCATCAACATGAATGATCTAGTAATCTAAGAAGTCATGCTGCCACACTTCGCTGGTGACACAATGTTTCATTACAGCTCCTTGTTCCCGAGGCAAGAGGATGTAAAAGAGAGAGAGTTAGTTGGACAATTTTTCATACTAACTGCCGAAGTGGTGCATAACGATTGACTCGCACAAGTCTGAAGCAACATTTTACACAAGTCCATTATTTCCACATGCTAATCCCTCTCTTTGTTGGGGAATCCTATCCAATAGATTGAGTTGGAGAAGCACGCAAGTTTCCAGTTAGACAGTTGCCTAACTGCATGCATGATACCATAAACAAGACTCGAGGCGTCAGAGCAACCTCTTTCCAATGTTCTCGTTGAACACCCACCTGACTGATTGCATTAAAATAACTATCCACTGTTAAGATTCCTACATACAGCAATCACTCAACCACCAGAATAGATGGGACAATTTAAAAAGTGTACTTTCAAAATCCCCTCAAGATCCCTGAGGCTCATTAAAAATACGTAATTAGATGGACTCCAGGTTCCTACTTGGAATACTTTGTCTGCTTCCTGGCTACTTCTTTGTTCACCAAGGCTGGGGAATCGGGGAATCTTTCTTTCCATATCTATGACAGCTGAACAATGCAGATAAAGCACTGACATCTATGCGAGCTAAATGCCTTTGTGTGCCACTTAACGACCCCCCTCCATAGGCCATTCAACTTCTGAACTCCTCCAGTCTTCCAAACATCACATGATCCGTTGCCTGGAAGATCCTGCAGGCAGTATTCCCTACACAGATACTGTAGCCCATGCTTGGGAAGTTGAGAATAGAAAATTGTCAGGCCACATCAGTCCTGCTGCTGTTCAGGCCTGAGCATCTATGAGGTAACCAACTTCCTGGCAGAAGTTGCAAGCTATCCTCTATGCCAGAACAACTCTAGGCTTCTGTGGATCACCTGTGTTGGTGAGGAACACACCATGTTCCTAAGTCACACACACACACACACACACACACACACACACACACACACACACACACACACACACACACACACACACACACACACACACACACACACAACTGATACTTTCAAAAGACCTATGACGTTTCACTTCTCTTCTGATGCAGCCACCTGACCTTTGCAGAAAAGCTAGTATCAATTTCCTTTTATCTTATAGTTACTCAAAAATCAGAAAATATAGTTCTAATCAACTATGGAGTTTGTGCCCAATGACCTTTATGTTGATCACTAACAGGTGTAGTTTCAATTACCAGAAATGACAAAGTGAATCTGTTCACTGGAGTTTTACCATGCTATAGTCTCTGTTTTGTGTTCTCCATGTCTGCAGTCTAATAATGATGGTATCAGCCGTATAAGCATCAAATCTTTATGATGATTCTTGACAATCCGCTGTGGACACATGACTGAACTCTTACAAAATTGAGTTCCTTCTTCATCTACATTCTTTCTTTCTTCTTTTCTCCAATTTATTTCCTACATTCTTCTCAGGATTGTTTAGCACATCTTTCTTTTTTCGAATTCTGCATGTGGTCCCTCAGAGCTACTGCCAGTCTGGTGTGTTCACTTCTGATAAGTATGCCCAAGACAGCAGTATATATAAGTAGCCACCGTAATGCCTCCTAGGACTTAATGGAGCACTTACAGAGGATCATGGGAACACTACTCTAACATCAAATCTGTCCTTTTAAGGACATATTAAGGACAAAACAAAAAATCAAACCTATTTTGCTCATGAGTGCATTAAAGAAGTACATATTATGCACATGCACATTTAAATACATACAAGCTTACTTTACCTTTTGGTGCTATAGCTTTGGCCTCCACCACAACCTTCTCTATCTGAGTCTGTCATGTGATCATATCTCATCACTTCCTCATTCCTGTCTTCCTCAAGTTGTCCTGTGTGTTGTGTGGCCATATCTCCTTGTAGAACCTTGTGTAACATCTTCAAATACATGTCTAGGGATTCTGCTAGTTTGTATTTTGTTTATACTCTAACCAGTTTAATGAGAGACTTAATTTTCTATACTGTTCTTCATTTTAAATTAATTTTTCAATCAAACTCTTTCCTGGCTGCCACTTCTCCCATTCTAATGGTTAGCATATTTTCCTTAGAATTTTTCTTTAAAACATCCTAAATGAATTTATGCTGTTATGGAGTTCTCATATCATCTGACATGATAACTGTATCATCAATATGGATGTTATCAGGAAATTGGTATCCTTGTTGTTAATGGCAAGTCTCATTGGTGTGTTTCCTTTCTTGTAATTCTTGGAATGTTTCTTTTAAACATTTTTATTCTTGGCAAATAGGTCAGTGTGCATGGGGGCTCCTCCACCCCTCATCCTCATAAGGATACTAACCACACAGCAAATCTAATTCAGTGCAAAACAGCAGTGATGCTGCATATAACTGCTGTTCAGGTATGTTACAATCTCTGTTTTTCTCCAACTTTTATTTTTGAAATTGTTCATTGTCCTCTCAGTAAGGTTGACAAGATTCAGGGTATTACATCAATGTGCAGTAATGCTTGTAGAGGTTTCTTCCTATCAGTTCTGTCAAAGGCCTGTTTAAACTTGACAAGACAATGGAGATTGTATTGTGTTCAAAATAGCTTTCCATTATTTTTGTTACATTAAAACAATCTGATCTACAGTGCTTCTTCCACTTTAAAAGACAAACTGGTATTTACAAATATTTTAATACCAGTAATTTAATACTTTAATTTAATATACTGGTAATAATAGTACCTATTACTTTTTTAATATATATTTTATCCTTTTTAGGAGTATTTTTGATAATCTTTTATACATGTTGCTTATTTGCGTGATAGCTCTATACTGTTGGCATGGTTTTTCAGATTTTTTGAAGATGGGACAAATTAAGCTTGCCTTCTATCTCTGTGGCAATTCTACTTTATTTATTCTTCCACATTTTCCACAATTCGTGACAAATGAGCTCACCAACATTTTTAGTAGTTCAAATGTTACCTGATATTAGAGCTTCACAATTTTTTATATTATATATTACTTCTCTGGTATCTGCTAATCTTTCATATCTGCTGTTCAACACAATAATGCACACTATAATACATGTCCTTCACATCTATTTCACTCCCTTTTCATTTACCTGATTATTTAACATTTTATTAAAAAATTAGTTTCACCTTTCCATTACCTCACCTTCTTCTACCAGCATTCTTCCTTCCTTCTCTACTTCTCTAGATTACACTTTTTGGCATGGGCCACTATCCCTTAATCAGAATCTTTACATATTGCCTTGATTTTTTGTTTCTGCCAAGTACTTTAATATTTTCTCCCCCCTAGTCACTCTCGCACTCTTGATGTCTCCCCCTGACACACATGCACATGTGTGTGTGTGTGTGTGTGTGTGTGTGTGTGTGTACTTATATATTACACATTATCTGCATAACCAAATGTTAATATTGTATGTATTACTCATACTTGCTAATTAGCATTGATTTTTAGATGATTTAAATCTTTAAATTATTACCATTTACTACATCAATAAAGCTGAAATGGAAAAAATCAGTGAATGTAGTATGTTTTAATGATTAATGTTTTATAGTGTCCTTGAAAGTGTTTGTTGTGATTCCTCCATGTCTACATATTGTTAGTTCTGGATTGTAGCCTTTTGTTGAAACAGAATGAACAAAATTATTAACCAGAACTGTATCGACTTTGTGATTTGTTTTTAATGGTACATGAGGATTCATTAAATATTCATGACAGACATTTGTTCAGCTAATCAGCACTAGCTAATGATATCACACAAATTTGTTGAATGTATAATCCCTTATGTGCATGGCCATTGTTAATACACATTTGCTTGAGATTACTAACTGCTTGAGAGTGCCAATTAGGTAAGACAAAATATATTGTATTATGTACATATTATCTTAAGTACATTATGGATTATGCCTGATGTAAATAAAAAATTAAATTAGGTTACAAAGATAAGTTTGAAACATTGTTTTCCTGTTGGTTTTCAAATAATATTATCGTTAAATGAAAGTACTGAAGATCAACAATAAACTGTATTACTGACACTAATAATATTTTGTAAATTTAGTTATATTATAAATCAAAAAATCACTAAAAAATACAAATTATGCTGATAAAAAATTTTAAACGAATTATGTGAAAATAGGAGTATAAATTAGCATTACATATATAATGTATATAATATAAATTAACTTGTGTATAACACATTAAAAGTAGAACTGCAAGTGATTTCCTTCTTAATATGCAGTACATTTCATTTTAAATTTAGAGTACACCATACTACCTGTATATTATTTTAACAACTTGCTATGTTAAGTGAATTTTTAATGATTGATTTAAGATAGGCCTATAATTTAATATCTGGATATATAAACTTTGTTTAAATATCAATCTAATTGACATTTTTTTTACCGAATTGACTCAAGGTATTAATTTAGATATGGACATGGGGGTACATGAATACCTCTTGGAAAATACCTGTGCTATGTAATGTTTTTATTAAGTTTATTGTTTTAATTTGAAGTTTTTATTGTTTTACGGAATCTATGTCAAAAAAGTATGGTACCACACATTATTCATTGCTTATAAAATAAAGTTTGAATCATTGTATAAAAACTAATACAAGTGTAAATACGATGTTTAAATTGTAACCAAATTTGGATTCAGCTAAGCTGCTATTGTTTCATTGTTATTTTATTTGTAACTGAATAACCATGTGCTTCACTAAGAAGATACAGAATCTGTGGAACAAATCTACCTCCAGTTACAAAATTACCAGTGAAAATCATAAGTCATAGAAAAGAAGAATATATAAAACTAAACAGTCTTTAGAATATTGGTCACTAAAAAATAACAAATAAACAAAATGAGAAATTATTGTCAAAAGTTATCTTGTTACTCAAACAATTGTTCTGCTGAAATCAGTGCAAATGTCATGAGTGCCTGGGTTCAGAAATGTAATTTTATGATATCAAATTCACAGGGGTGGTTGAAGTTTTAGAACACTTGTCCTGATGTATAATATAATACAAGCTACATGTGGTTACTATTACAAAAACAAGACATACACAGATTATAATCTGAAGTAAGTAGCAAAAGGACTGATATACTGTTTCTTTCAGGCTTAACCAATAAATATCATGGGTACCAATAACTCTCTATAGTCAAGGGTACAGGCGGTGTTCAGATATAAAAAAGTGTAAGCATCTTGGCAAAAATAAAAACCTCTTTAGAATACAACAAGTTAGTAACAGAAAAATACTGTACAAAACTGCTATCAGTTATATAGTACTATACAGTAAGAGTGAACTCAGAAAAAATTAATAACAAATAAAGATTTCATGTGAACTATTATACATATAATGAAATATTAATGGCAGATAATACCATTGACCTACAATGTGTACTACAAATAGTAAAGAAAACTTTTGACAAGAGCGTTTGAAATGTTTAATAGTAAGGGTGATTGGGATGGTTTGACGATGGGAGAGATTTGATTCAGCTTCAAATCTCTACCAAGGTGATGAAATAATCAGCCAAGAATTTAGCATTTTTCTCTGTGGCATTAACCACCGGGTTCACCCAGCATTGGGACCGTAACAAGTCTGTGCTTACTCAATAGAGCATTGGGCAACCATTAAATTTTTGGTAACCTCAGAAAGGCTCCTGTCTGTCCTGCAGATAGTTCTTAACAAGTCTGCAGAACTTGAGTATGTTCAACATGCAGCTTGCAGCTTATTCTGTTGAACATAGCTTTATTGGCAAGTAATGTTCTGTTGTCAGCACCTATGTGTACAATACATGCCGTGAACTTACAGGGATAATGTGGCAGGTAAAAACTGACAATTTGTTACACACACACACACACACACACACACACACACACACACACACACACACACACACACACACACACACACACACACACACACACACACACACACACACACACACACACACACACACACACACACACACACACACACACACACACACACACACACACACACACACACACACACACACACACACACACACACACACACACACACACACACACACACACACACACACACACACACACACACACACACACACGCACGCACGCACGCACGCACACACGCACGCACGCACGCACGCACGCACGCACGCACGCACGCACGCACGCACACGCGCACACACACACACACACACACACACACACAACAAATGTGTGAACTGGTAGGCTTCTAACTCTCCTGGAGGACCGGCCTCAGCATTGTCATGGAACATCTCCAAGATCTGAGTGCTGCACAACCTGGGAAAAACTCAGGGTGTGACTGTGTCAAATGCAATGAATACATAAGAAGGTTATTCTCTGCATGGAAACCTCTGTAGCAAATTTTTAACTACTTTGGTATGCCTTAATAATTTATTGTTTGTTTCATAATCTATTCCTTTGTCTCGCTACAGGCCAAGTCATTTTCTTGCAACTTCTTGATCACTTTAGTGTCGATATCATCTTCAATAACCATTAAGACTGGCCCTCCTAATGTATATAGTGTTTGCTTTGGAATTTCTCTTTCCAACAGCTCTGTTTTCTTTGGCTCAGATTCCCCTACAGGGTATCCTGAAAGGCTAACTGCTGCTTGAATAAAACAGAACACTTAAAAGGATCAACTGCACCTTAAAAATGTAAAATGTAAGAAAGTGTAAATACAGTTCAACTTTCTTAGACACAGAAAGAACTTACTGACAAAATATTGCATAGATACAAATTAATTAATCAATTTTAATTTAATAATCTCAAAAAATATATGTAGGCTTACCAAGAACTTAAGCAAAAAACATTGTAATTAATAAATAATGAATTTATATTAATAAATAGTTATATGTCAACATATAACTATCTAGATTTTGTAAGTACATACACATTAAAAAGACTCACAACTCTAAAATCAGCAGTTTTTATTTAACAAAGGATGAATTTTTGCATAACAAAAATACTTAATGCAAACAATGTAACATACTATATGGCTTTATTATTTATATATTATAAAAATAGTGTGTATATTATATACATTGTCATTGTTATAGCTCTTCTTTTGATTAACTCTTCTAGCTATGAAGACTAGTGGGAGGGATTCACTTTACTCCCACATATTATATAAATATTGTACTGTACATTAATTACTTGTATAGTAATTAAGATCTGCTCCACGTTGGATCATTTTATGTGCTGTGGTTATTTTCTGATATAATAATATTTATTATATGCACCACGTTGGTTGCGATTTATGTGTTGTAGTTATTTATACATATAGTAATTAAGAAATGTACATACTGTTATAATGTTTTTTTTTTTTATTTACCAGTACATGTAAAGAAACCCTTTCTCTCAGGGTTAATGATTATTACGTTATTTGATCGTATTTACGATTGTATCTGTTATTTTCTTTTCTTTAAACCAAACCAGATTCAGTTAATATGTAGTATTTTGTAATTAACCATGTACAAAATAAATAACAAACTAATGTAACTTAACCGACTCTGAATTCTTCCAGCTGCCACGGGTTCACTTCTGGTTGTTGTTTACCTTTTTTTGAAAGCAATTTTAGTCTTGGCAATCTGTTCCTTCACACAAATTTCTTATTGCTCTCACCGCTGAATGCCGCTCTCCATGACTACTGCAACACAGATGTCTCCTCGGAACACTTAACTATCCTTTATGGCCACTTAAACTCTTCTTCGGTCCAAGGTTTTCCTCTTCTGTCGTCGTTCTATCAAAGATATTGTTATATTTCTCGTATTATTATTTATTTATAAAATATTATAATCAAAACTCTGGTATCACAATTTAAATTCCTTTACTGTATTTTCTTTTCCTTGTTACATTAACTTGATGATGTACAAATGTTATTTAATATAATTTAAGACTCTTCATGTAGTTACTATTAGATATATAATTAGACTCTTCATGTTACTCTTAATGAATTTAATTGAAGACTCATAACGTTACTTTTAATGAATTTAATTTTAGACTAATAAACATTTTCTTCCTCACTATACAATACAATATTTTTTAACAATTTACAAAATTGCCCCTATGATAATTCCCTAATTTCTTTACATCTGTTTATCATATACCTATTAAAACATATATCATTTTTCTATTTCTTATTAAACATCTTTATTTTACCTCTGATATTCGTAATTCTATTGGTTATTTATTAAATTATAATTTTATTACTCTTTACTATTCTTATAACATTCATTCCAATTTTATATATTATTTTCTAAACATATAACTAAATATGGTTTTATATCATATAGGAATCGACCTCTATGTTGACTGAGTAAGTCGATATTCCCAATGTTTTTTTGTTTACATTCAATACAAAATCTGCATCCTTCCTCTTTTAAAATTTATTATCTCCCTATTATGTACTGTGTGCATTTTAACAGCAGTACATAATACCTTCCCTTATTTCATAATTTCAGATACAATTTTAGATGAAATTTTGAAATAACCAACATAGTCTAATCTTAATATTTAAACATGTGATTAATTAGGTATTTGTACCTCACAAAATTCTTTTAACAAATTAGTTTTTTCTTTTATTAATATTACAAGTATGGTTCCTTATTATCATGAATCATGATATATTAAATACTTATTGATGACTTAAAACAACGTTAATTAAACCAACTGGTTTTACATCAAAATAATAAATAACAATTGTGCCTAATTTTAAGGCTAAAAAACTCAAAAACATGACTAAAACATTCTCTTTCTTTCGAACCTCACCTTCCCAATCCGGGGCATACATTTCATTTGTTCTTTATTGCAGAATTCATTTATTTCTTATCTGACATATACGGGCGAAGTTGATTAATATTGTAGGTTCCTTTAATTTTTCCATCCTGGTATTTTATTACTACCGTATTGTTATCATTCACTGTATTAATTATGAATGGGCCTACATAACATAAAAATAATTTCTTCATCAACTTATCTTTACTGCTGGGAAGTTATCTGTTACGAAACAGTACTAACTCTCCTATATGATAATCTATTTGTTTATATCTCTTCTTGTATTGTCGTCTGGCTCTTTCCTCTGCCTTCACTTTAATCCGACTCTCCACAATAACTTGTATGTCCTTCTGTGGTTGAGTGAACCATGTAAAATCAACTAAACTTTCGATAATTCTGGGTGGGCGTTTCTTATACATTGCCTCATATGGTGTCACACCAGTACTATCGTGATTGGCTAAATTTATAAACTCCTCTGCTTTACTAACATATTCGCTCCATCTATTATGTTGATCATGGCAATATGTGCGGAATAAACGACCCACTTCTTTGAGCATTCTTTCGGCCGGGTTACTATTGGGATGGTACACCGATGTTTTATACGTACGAATTTTTATGGCTCTCATAGCATTCTGCCACTTGACACCTTTAAATTGTGTTCCATGATCAGATATAGTACTATTAGGCAATCCAAATTTCCATCCTTTTCCTCAACTTTTGTATTCAAATATCCGTTGGCTGTAATTTCTTTATTTCTTCCACGATGAGTTTTAATTCTCTTTTATTCCTAAAGCATGCCAAAACTTTACGTGCTTCTTTGGCCATTATTTCTTCTTGATCACCTACTCTGGATAATATATCCGCTACTATATTTTTATTGCCTGGTAAGTACTCCCATGTTATATGATACTCTTGTAACTGGAGCATCCATCTTGTGAGCCTTCCATGTGACATCTTACAGTTTTTAAAAAAGGTTATTGCTTGATGATCGGTTCGTACTACTACCTCACTGTTTAATAAGTATGTTCGGAATTTAGTTATTGCAAATACAACACTCAATGTCTCTTTTTCAGTTATTGTATAATTAAATTCTGCTTTAGTTAGTGTACAGCTTGCAAAAGCTATTACCTTTGGTTCTCCCTTGTCATTTTCTTGATATAACACTGATCCTAAACTTACTCCACTGGCATCACAATTTAAATAAAAAACTTTACTAAAATCTGGGTGACTTAACATGACGCACTGTAAAAATCTCTGTTTCACTTCATTGAATACTTCCTCATCCTTTTCGGTCCACTTCCACTTATTCTTCTTATAAATTAAATTTTGATAATGTGTTAGGTCGGAGTAATTACTTTGGAAACTTCTGTAATAATTACAAAGACCTAAGAAACTTTGTAATTGTTTAACATTTTTTGGACATGGGAACTTCTGTATTGATTGTATTTTATCAGGATCCGCCGATATGCCGGTATCCGAAACTATAAACCCTAAAAACTTAATCTTGCTGGCTATGAATGTTGACTTGTCTAATTTTAGCGTAATTCCATGTTCTCCCAATCTGGTAATTACCTTATCAATTCGATGACAGTGTTCTTCCCAACTGCTTGATGCAATTACCAAATCATCGACATATACTGTAGTAAATTCCAAAATCTCCTTACCCAATACTTCATCAAGACATTTTATAAATATAGCCACACTATTGACCAGACCAAAAGGTAATCTTTTAAATTGATAATTCCTACCGTTTACTATGAAACTCACATATTTTCTGCTTTCTGGATGCAATTCTACTTGCCAATATTCAGATAAAGCATCCCAACTACTAACAAATTGTACGTTATTAAAACGTTTTAAAATTTCTCCTATGTTCTCAGGCGACGTCTTATCAGCAATTATCATCTGATTAATTTGACGTGCATCTAAACACAATCTTAATGACTTATCTTTTTTGGGAATTACTACTAATGGGCTAGTGTGTTCTGATTGACTTAGTTCAATGATGTCTTCACGAATCATTTTGTCGATTTCTTCCTGTACTTGCTCTCTTAATTTGTATGGTATGGGATATATCTTTTGTTAAATGTCACATTTTCTCTTAGTGGTAACTTACATTGCACTCCTACTATTTTGCCAGGTTTGTTTGAAAATACTTTATAATGTTTCAAATAAATTTCCATTAACTGATCTATTTGCTCTTTGTTTAGTTGATTATTATGATTACAGAATTGTCTGATTTCTTGCATTTTCTCCTCCCACATTGGATTATTTATTGTTAACTGCTGTAGTGACTTTCTATTGATTAGTCTATCCTTATATGAGTATTCAATTTTATCACTTAATTTGGTTGAATTGACCATTTTCCTTACCTCTTCATTTCTATTTATAATTTTTATAGGTATTTTTTGTTTATCGTATGTAAATACCACCTGATTAGTTTCTAAATCAATAATAGTTTCATACTTCCGCAAGTTATCACATTCGACTAATATTTCCGTTTCTATATTTTGATATACTACAAATGTTAATGGTATCACCCTTCCATTGAATTGTACATTCATCATTATTTGTTTGCGAGCAGTTCGATTGGCTCGTCCTGTTACACCCACTATAGTAATTTTGCTCACAGGTAATTCATAAATTCTATTAGCCTTTCCTTCGGATGACGTGATTCCCTTTTCCATTTCTTTTAATTCATGGTATTTAGTCATACTCATCAATGATATTTCGGCACCAGTATCAATAATAAAATTTTGATTGGTTTTCCCATATTGACCGGTAATAGACACTACGTCACTTTCAATTACATTTTTATTGATTCTCTCGTTGTCCATAAAATCCTGACCTAAACTGGTTATCCAAGACAGTGATCGGCTATTTGACTGTGGTTGACCACTGTACTCACTCACAGTCTTCTCTAGTTTTCCTGATTTTCATTTATGGTTACTCTCTCCTCTCTCCTTCCTTCCTGTTGACTATTTTCTGACTGGGAAAGGGAACTATGTTGCTCTCTATTTCTTAACTGTTCATAGTTGTTGTTCACCTCATTCTGTCTCTCCTCACTGCGAGAATATACATTTCAATCAGTCTCCCTTGGGTAACGACCATTGTAAATTTGGGAATCATAGTTTCGGCGTATAAAATTCGCTCGATAATTATTTGAAGCGTGGTTGCCCCTATAATTATTATTGTAATAATAATTATTATTATTACTATCATATCTCCGGTCATTCCGGTTATCGTTTCTGTAGTAATTTCTTCCACCTTCCCTATCTTGGTATCTTGGAACATTTCTCTGGTCGTTCCTTTCTACTATTTGATTTCTATCACTGGTTTGTTCTTCCGGATATCTATTAGGGTAGCTATCTCTTCTCATATTCCCTTGTTTAGCACGATTGTCACAATTCATTTTCCTCTCATAATCAGTGAGTAACAAGGTCATCGCTTCTATAGTATTAGCTTGACTGGCAAATTGTGCTAAGCTTACCGTTTCAGGAAAATGATGACTCAAAGCTTCCACCACATATCTGTCATCTATCTGTGGATCTAAATACCTTGCCCTACAAACATGCGATAAAAAATACGAGGTTGGTGTTTGTCCTATACTTGGATTGTACCTACCATATACTATGGTCTCCCGCACCCTTGTCTGTATGGATCGCGTCCAATATTTATTTTTATAGCTGTCCGCAAATTCCTGGTAGCTATTCAAGTTGTTTCTAACAGCATCCCACCAATAATCATTCATTTCATGGAACCCTTGATCTAATATTAGCTTAATTCTCTCCCATCTATTTTCCTTGGTACTATGCAAATATTCCTTCATTCTATTTAAATACTCCATAGGATTTTTTATATATCTTTTCATATGTGGCACCTCATGACTAATATTCTTGTCTTCTCGTATAACACATGTTTGATTACCATTTTGTTCTATTTCATTGACCCTTACTACTAATTGTCCCATGGTATCCTCTATTTTGGTATTATTGCTGTCCAACTGTTGTCCCATGGATTGAATATTGCTCGTTACCTCCTGTTTGTGTTTTACCAATTCTCTCGTCATCTGTTCCATGACTTCTTGTTTATTTTCTCCTAATTTCTCTTCCACTTCAATAATTTTATTTATTACCTCTCCATGTAATTGAGTTAAATATTCATCAGTTTTCTCAACTTTCTGGTTAGTTTCTGTAATTCTATTCCTTATTTCTGTTTTATACTCATCTAACTGTTGTTACAATTCCTCTTTATTTTTCTCACTGTCTTCCTTCAATTGTCCTTTTAATTCCTCCTTATCTTCCCTCATTTGTTTCTTGAGTTCTTCAATATTTTGTTTTATTAAGTTTTCATTATCTAATTTCATTTGTTTCTTTAATTTTTCACTGTTACTATACATTTTTTCATTTATTTGTTTCAATAATGTTTCGCTGGTTTTGTTATTCCATTCTATTATAATTCTCATCATCTCCTGGAAATTTGCATCCATTGGTTGGTTTGGTTTCTTAGGTTGGTCCCCTTGGGCATCCTCTACTATTATTTCCATTTCAGTTTCTTCCTCTTCAGCACTATTACTCCTTAATTCATATCGTTGCTCTGGTTTGTTAGACATTTTACAATCTTTAACTTAATTTTAATTAAAAGGAAAAATTTTTTATGCTAATTAAATTCAACAAAATTGTGTTATTTGGTGTTGGTTTAAAGAAAATCTTTGCTTTCACGTATGGGCACCATTTTATGTACTATACATTAATTACTTGTATAGTAATTAAGATCTGCTCCACGTTGGATCATTTTATGTGCTGTGGTTATTTTCTGATATAATAATATTTATTATATGCACCACGCTGGTTGCGATTTATGTGTTGTAGTTATTTATACATATAGTAATTAAGAAATGTACATACTGTTATAATGTTTTTTTTTTTTTATTTACCAGTACATGTAAAGAAACTCTTTCTCTCAGGGTTAATGATTATTACGTTATTTGATCGTATTTATGATTGTATCTATAATTTTCTTTTCTTTAAACCAAACCAGATTCAGTTAATGTGTAGTATTTTGATAATTAACCATGTAAAAAATAAATAACAAACTAATGTAACTTAACCGACTCTGAATTCTTCCAGCTGCCACGGGTTCACTTCTGGTTGTTGTTTACCTTCTTTCGAAAGCAATTTTAGTCTTGACAAACTGTTCCTTCACACAAATTTCTTATTGCTCTCACTGCTGAATGCCGCTCTCCATGACTACTGCAACACAGATGTCTCCTCGGAACACTTAACTATCCTTTATGGCCACTTAAACTCTTCTTCGGTCCAAGGTTTTCCTCTTCTGTCGTCGTTCTATCAAAGATATTGTTATATTTCTCGTATTATTATTTATTTATTAAATATTATAATCAAAACTCTGGTATCACAATTTAAATTCCTTTACTGTATTTTCTTTTCCTTGTTACATTAACTTGATGATGTACAAATGTTATTTAATATAATTTAAGACTCTTCATGTAGTTACTACTAGATATATAATTAGACTCTTCATGTTACTCTTAATGAATTTAATTGAAGACTCATAACGTTACTTTTAATGAATTTAATTTTAGACTAATAAACATTTTCTTCCTCACTATACAATACAATACTTTTTAACAATTTACAAAATTGCCCCTATGATAATTCCCTAATTTCTTTACATCTGTTTATCATATACCTATTAAAACATATATCATTTTTCTATTTCTTATTAAACATCTTTATTTTACCTCTAATATTCATAATTCTATTGGTTATTTATTAAATTATAATTTTATTACTCTTTACTATTCTTATAACATTCATTCCAATTTTATATATTATTTTCTGAACATATAACTAAATATGGTTTTATATCATATAGGAATCGACCTCTATGTTGACTGAGTAAGTCGATATTCCCAATGTTTTTTTGTTTACATTCAATACAAAATTTGCATCCTTTCTCTTTTAAAATTTATTATCTCCCTATTATGTACTGTGTGCATTTTAACAGCAGTACATAATACCTTCCCTTATTTCATAATTTCAGATACAATTTTAGATGAAATTTTGAAATAACCAACATAGTCTAATCTTAACATTTAAACATCTGATTAATTAGGTATTTGTACCTCACAAAATTCTTTTAACAAATTAGTTTTTTCTTTTATTAATATTACAAGTATGGTTCCTTATTATCATGAATCATGATTTATTAAATACTTATTGATGACTTAAAACAACGTTAATTAAACCAACTGGTTTTACATCAATATAATAAATAATAAATAACAATTGTGCCTAATTTTATGGCTAAAAAACTCAAAAACATGACTAAAACATTCTCTTTCTTTCGGACCTCACCTTCCCAATCCGGGGCATACATTTCATTTGTTCTTTATTGCAGAATTCATTTATTTCTTATCTGACATATACAGGCGAAGTTGATTAATATTGTAGGTTCCTTTAATTTTTCCATCCTGGTATTTTATTACTACCGTATTGTTATCATTCACTGTATTAATTATGAATGGGCCTAAATAACATAAAAATAATTTCTTCATCAACTTTTCTTTACTGCTGGGAAGTTGTCTGTTACGAACCAGTACTAACTCTCCAATATGATAATCTGTTTGTTTATATCTCTTCTTGTATTGTCGTCTGGCTCTTTCCTCTGCCTTCACTTTAATCCGACTCTCTATAATAACTTGTATGTCCTTCTGTGGTTGAGGTAACCATGTAAAATCAACTAAACTTTCGATAATTCTGGGTGGGCGTTTCTTATACATTGCCTCATATGGTGTCACACCAGTACTATCATGATTGGCTAAATTTATAAACTCCTCTGCTTTACTAACATATTCGCTCCATCTATTATGTTGATCATGGCAATATGTGCGGAATAAACGACCCACTTCTTTGAGCATTCTTTCGGCCAGGTTACTATTGGGATGGTACACCGATGTTTTATACGTACGAATTTTTATGGCTCTCATAGCATTCTGCCACTTGACACCTTTAAATTGTGTTCCATGATCAGATATAATACTATTAGGCAATCCTACCGCCTTTATAAACTTTTCTTTAATTATTTTAACTATAGTGTAAGTATTGGCCTTAGTGATGGGATATAATTTTGTAAATCTAGTAAAGCTGTCCATGATAATCAATACGTACTTGCTACGTCTCCTACCACTAGTTGGGAATGGTCCACAAATGTCAATAAAAACTTGTTCTAGCGATCTCAATACTTGATTATTTATCCACCTTCCCTCATATCTAACATTAGATAACTTGACTTGTTGACAAATATCACATGTTTCTATGGATCGAATTACTTTCTTTTCTAATTTATTCATGTGAAAGTGTTCCTTGAGTGCTGACACTACTTTCTTCTGGCCTTGGTGTCCATATCTCTCATGATAATCAACAATTAATTTATTACATACCTCTTCTGGCACTAAAATTTTCAAATCAGTATTTCTTTTGTCGGTGTTCCTAAACATCATTCCTTCATGAATCATATAATGTGATGTGGTGTTGGAAGTGTTTTCTATCCTTTTCCTCAACTTTTGTATTCTAATATCGGTTGGCTGTAATTTCTTTATTTCTTCCACGATGAGTTTTAATTCTCTTTTATTCCTAAAGCATGCCAAAACTTTACGTGCTTCTTTGGCCATTATTTTTTCTTGATCACCTACTCTGGATAATATATCCGCTACTATATTTTTATTGCCTGGTAAGTACTACCATTTTATATGATACTCTTGTAACTGGAGCATCCATCTTGTGAGCCTTCCATGTGACATCTTACAGGTTTTAAAAAAGGTTATTGCTTGATGATCGGTTCGTACTACTACCTCACTGTTTAATAAGTATGTTCGGAATTTAGTTATTGCAAATACAACACTCAATGTCTCTTTTTCAGTTATTGTATAATTAAATTCTGCTTTAGTTAGTGTACGGCTTGGAAAAGCTATTACATTTGGTTCTCCCTTGTCATTTTCTTGATATAACACTGATCCTAAACTTACTCCACTGGCATCACAATTTAAATAAAAAACTTTACTAAAATCTGGGTGACTTAACATGATGCACTGTAAAAATCTCTGTTTCACTTCATTGAATATTTCCTCATCCTTTTCGGTCCACTTCCACTTATTCTTCTTACAAATTAAATGTTGATAAAGATGTGTTAGGTCGGAGTAATTACTTTGGAAACTTCTGTAATAATTACAAAGACCTAAGAAACTTTGTAATTGTTTTATATTTTTTGGACATGGGAACTTCTGTATTGATTGTATTTTATCAGGATCCGCCGATATGCCGGTATCCGAAACTATAAACCCTAAAAACTTAATCTTGCTGGCTATGAATGTTGACTTGTCTAATTTTAGCGTATTTCCATGTTCTCCCAATCTGGTAAGTACCTTATCAATTCGATGACAGTGTTCTTCCCAACTGCTTGATGCAATTACCAAATCATCGACATATACTGTAGTAAATTCCAAAATCTCCTTACCCAATACTTCAAGACATTTTATAAATATAGCCACACTATTGACCAGACCAAAAGGTAATCTTTTAAATTGATAATTCCTACCGTTTACTATGAAACTCACATATTTTCTGCTTTCTGGATGCAATTCTACTTGCCAATATTCAGATACAGCATCCCAACTACTAACAAATTGTACGTTATTAAAACGTTTTAAAATTTCTCCTATGTTCTCAGGCGACGTCTTATCAGCAATTATCATCTGATTAATTTGACGTGCATCTAAACACAATCTTAATGACTTATCTTTTTTGGGAATTACTACTAATGGGCTAGTGTGTTCTGATTGACTTAGTTCAATGATGTCTTCACGAATCATTTTGTCGATTTCTTCCTGTACTTGCTCTCTTAATTTGTATGGTATGGGATATATCTTTTGTTAAATGTCACATTTTCTCTTAGTGGTAACTTACATTGCACTCCTACTATTTTGCCAGGTTTGTTTGAAAATATTTTATAATGTTTCAAATAAATTTCCATTAACTGATCTATTTGCTCTTTGTTTAGTTGATTATTATGATTACAGAATTGTCTGATTTCTTGCATTTTCTCCTCCCACATTGGATTATTTATTGTTAACTGCGGTAGTGACTTTCTATTGATTAGTCTATCCTTATATGAGTATTCAATTTTATCACTTAATTTGGTTGAATTGACCATTTTCCTTACCTCTTCATTTCTATTTATAATTTTTATAGGTATTTTTTGTTTATCGTATGTAAATACCACCTGATTAGTTTCTAAATCAATAATAGTTTCATACTTCCGCAAGTTATCACATCCGACTAATATTTCCGTTTCTATATTTTGATATACTACAAATGTTAATGGTATCACCCTTCCATTGAATTGTACATTCATCATTATTTGTTTGCGAGCAGTTCGATTGGCTCGTCCTGTTACACCCACTATAGTAATTTTGCTCACAGGTAATTCATAAATTCTTTTAGCCTTTCCTTCAGATGACGTGATTCCCTTTTCCATTTCTTTTAATTCATGGTAATTAGTCATACTCATCAATGATATTTCGGCACCAGTATCAATAATAAAATTTTGATTGGTTTTCCCATATTGACCGGTAATAGACACTACGTCACTTTCAATTATATTTTTACTGATTCTCTCGTTGTCCATAAAATCCTGACCTAAACTGGTTATCCAAGACAGTGATCGTCTATTTGACTGTGGTTGACCACTGCACTCACTCACAGTCTTCTCTAGTTTTCCTGATTTTCATTTATGGTTACTCTCTCCTCTCTCCTTCCTTCCTGTTGACTATTTTCTGACTGGGAAAGGGAACTATGTTGCTCTCTATTTCTTAACTGTTCATAGTTGTTGTTCACCTCACTCTGTCTCTCCTCACTGCGAGAATATACATTTCGATCAGGCTCCCTTGGGTAACGACCATTGTAAATTTGGGAATCATAGTTTCGGCGTATAAAATTCGCTCGATAATTATTTGAAGCGTGGTTGCCCCTATAATTATTATTGTAATAATAATTATTATTATTACTATCATATCTCCGGTCATTCCGGTTATCGTTTCTGTAGTAATTTCTTCCACCTTCCCTATCCTGGTATCTTGGAACATTTCTCTGGTCGTTCCTTTCTACTATTTGATATCTATCACGGTTTTGTTCTTCCAGATATCTATTAGGGTAGCTATCTCTTCTCATATTCCCTTGTTTAGCGCGATTGTCACAATTCATTTTC
Organism: Magicicada septendecula; assembly: GCA_034769895.1. Classification (NCBI taxonomy): domain Eukaryota; kingdom Metazoa; phylum Arthropoda; class Insecta; order Hemiptera; family Cicadidae; genus Magicicada; species Magicicada septendecula. The sequence continues at coordinate 461,569,672 of CM068367.1, forward strand.
CTCTCATAATCAGTGAGTAACAAGGTCATCGCTTCTATAGTATTAGCTTGACTGGCAAATTGTGCTAAGCTTACCGTTTCAGGAAAATGATGACTCAAAGCTTCCACCACATATCTGTCATCCATGGGTGGATCTAAATATCTTGCCCTGCAAACATGCGATAAAAAATACGAGGTTGGTGTTTGTCCTATACTTGGATTGTACCTACCATATACTATGGTCTCCCGCACCCTTGTCTGTATGGATCGCGTCCAATATTTAATAGCTGTCCGCAAATTCCTGGTAACTATTCAAGGTGTTTCTAACAGCATCCCACCAATAATCATTCATTTCATGGAACCCTTGATCTAATATTAGCTTAATTCTCTCCCATCTATTTTCCTTGGTACTATGCAAATATTCCTTCATTCTATTTAAATAGTCCATAGGATTTTTTATATATCTTTTCATATGTGGCACCTCATGACTAATATTCTTGTCTTCTTGTATAACACATGTTTGATTACCATTTTGTTCTATTTCATTGACCCTTACTACTAATTGTCCCATGGTATCCTCTATTTTGGTATTATTGCTGTCCAACTGTTGTCCCATGGATTGAATATTGCTCGTTACCTCCTGTTTGTGTTTTACCAATTCTCTCGTCATCTTTTCCATGACTTCTTGTTTATTTTCTCCTAATTTCCCTTCCACTTCAATAATTTTATTTATTAACTCTCCACATAATTGAGTTAAATTTTCATCAGTTTTCTCAACTTTCTGGTTAGTTTCTGTAATTCTATTCCTTATTTCTGTTTTATACTCATCTAACTGTTGTTTCAATTCCTCTTTATTTTTCTCACTCTCTTCCTTCAATCCTCCTTATCTTCCCTCATTTGTTTCTTGAGTTCTTCAATATGTTGATTTATTAAGTTTTCATTATCTAATTTCATTTGTTTCTTTAATTTTTCACTGTTACTATCCATTTTGTTCATTTATTTGTTTCAATAATGTTTCGCTGATTTTGTTATTCCCTTCTATTATAATTCTCATCATCTCCTGGAAATTTGCATCCATTGGTTGGTTTGGTTTCTTAGGTTGGTCCCCTTGGGCATCCTCTACTATTATTTCCATTTCAGTTTCTTCCTCTTCAGCACTATTACTCCTTAATTCATATCGTTGCTCTGGTTTGTTAGCCATTTTACAATCTTTAACTTAATTTTAATTACAAGGAAAAAAAATTTTATGCTAATTAAATTCAACAAAATTGTGATATTTGGTGTTGGTTTAAAGAAAATCTTTGCTTTCACGTATGGGCGCCATTTTATGTACTGTACATTAATTACTTGTATAGTAATTAAGATCTGCTCCACGTTGGATCATTTTATATGCTGTGGTTATTTTCTGATATAATAATATTTATTATATGCACCACGTTGGTTGCGATTTATGTGTTGTAGTTATTTATACATATAGTAATTAAGAAATGTACATACTGTTATAATGTTTTTTTTTTTATTTACCAGTACATGTAAAGAAACTCTTTCTCTCAGGGTTAATGATTATTACGTTATTTGATCGTATTTACGATTGTATCTATAATTTTCTTTTCTTTAAACCAAACCAGATTCAGTTAATATGTAGTATTTTGATAATTAACCATGTAAAAAATAAATAACAAACTAATGTAACTTAACCGACTCTGAATTCTTCCAGCTGCCACGGGTTCACTTCTGGTTGTTGTTTACCTTTTTTCGAAAGCAATTTTAGTCTTTGCAATCTGTTCCTTCACACAAATTTCTTATTGCTCTCACCACTGAATGCCGCTCTCCATGACTACTGCAACACAGATGTCTCCTCGGAACACTTAACTATCCTTTATGGGCACTTAAACTCTTCTTCGGTCCAAGGTTTTCCTCTTCTGTTGTCGTTCTATCAAAGATATTGTTATATTTCTCGTATTATTATTTATTTATTAAATATTATAATCAAAACTCTGGTATCACAATTTAAATTCCTTTACTGTATTTTCTTTTCCTTGTTACATTAACTTGATGATGTACAAATGTTATTTAATATAATTTAAGACTCTTCATGTAGTTACTATTAGATATATAATTAGACTCTTCATGTTACTCTTAATGAATTTAATTGAAGACTCATAACGTTACTTTTAATGAATTTAATTTTAGACTAATAAACATTTTCTTCCTCACTATACAATACAATATTTTTTAACAATTTACAAAATTGCCCCTATGATAATTCCCTAATTTCTTAACATCTGTTTATCATATACCTATTAAAACATATATCATTTTTCTATTTCTTATTAAAAATCTTTATTTTACCTCTAATATTTGTAATTCTATTGGTTATTTATTAAATTATAATTTTATTACTCTTTACTATTCTTATAACATTCATTCCAATTTTATATATTATTTTCTGAACATATAACTAAATATGGTTTTATATCATATAGGAATCGACCTCTATGTTGACTGAGTAAGTCGATATTCCCAATGTTTTTTTGTTTACATTCAATACAAAATCTGCATCCTTTCTCTTTTAAAATTTATTATCTCCCTATTATGTACTGTGTGCATTTTAACAGCAGTACATAATACCTTCCCTTATTTCATAATTTCAGATACAATTTTAGATGAAATTTTGAAATAACCAACATAGTCTAATCTTAACATTTAAACATCTGATTAATTAGGTATTTGTACCTCACAAAATTCTTTTAACAAATTAGTTTTTTCTTTTATTAATATTACAAATATGGTTCCTTATTATCATGAATCATGATATATTAAATACTTATTGATGACTTAAAACAACGTTAATTAAACCAACTGGTTTTACATCAAAATAATAAACATTAAATAACAATTGTGCCTAATTTTATGGCTAAAAAACTCAAAAACATGACTAAAACATTCTCTTTCTTTCGGACCTCACCTTCCCAATCGGGGGCATACATTTCATTTGTTCTTTATTGCAGAATTCTTTTATTTCTTATCTGACTTATACGGGCGAAGTTGATTAATATTGTAGGTTCCTTTAATTTTTCCATCCTGGTATTTTATTACTACCGTATTGTTATCATTCACTGTATTAATTATGAATGGGCCTACATAACATAAAAATAATTTCTTCATCAACTTTTCTTTACTGCTGGGAAGTTGTCTGTTACGAACCAGTACTAACTCTCCTATATGATAATCTATTTGTTTATATCTCTTCTTGTATTGTCGTCTGGCTCTTTCCTCTGCCTTCACTTTAATCCGACTCTCCATAATAACTTGTATGTCCTTCTGTGGTTGAGTGAACCATGTAAAATCAACTAAACTTTCGATAATTCTGGGTGGGCGTTTCTTATACATTGCCTCATATGGTGTCACACCAGTACTATCATGATTGGCTAAATTTATAAACTCCTCTGCTTTACTAACATATTCACTCCATCTATTATGTTGATCATGGCAATATGTGCGGAATAAATGACCCACTTCTTTGAGCATTCTTTCGGCCGAGTTACTATTGGGATGGTACACCGATGTTTTGTACGTACGAATTTTTATGGCTCTCATAGCATTCTGCCACTTGACATCTTTAAATTGTGATCCATGATCAGATATAGTACTATTAGGCAATCCTACCTCCTTTACAAACTTTTCTTTAATTAGTTTAACTATAGTGTAAGTATTGGCCTTAGTGATGGGATATAATTTTGTAAAACTAGTAAAGCTGTCCATGATAATCAATACGTACTTGCTACGTCTCCTACCACTAGTTGGGAATGGTCCACAAATGTCAATAAAAACTTGTTCTAGCGATCTCAATGCTTGATTATTTATCCACCTTCCCTCATATCTAACATTAGCTAACTTGACTTTTTGACAAATATCACGTTTCTATGGATCGAATTACTTTCTTTTCTAATTTATTCATGTGAAAGTGTTCCTTGAGTGCTGACACTACTTTCTTCTGGCCTTGGTGTCCATATCTCTCATGATAATCAACAATTAATTTATTACATACCTCTTCTGGCACTAAAATTTTCCAATCAGTATTTCTTTTGTCGGTGTTCCTAAACATCATTCCTTCATGAATCATATAATGTGATGTAGTGTTGGAAGTGTTTTCCATCCTTTTCCTCAACTTTTGTATTCTAATATTGGTTGGCTGTAATTTCTTTATTTCTTCCACGATGAGTTTTAATTCTCTTTTATTCCTAAAGCATGCCAAAACTGTACGTGCTTCTTTGGCCATTATTTCTTCTTGATCACCTACTCTGGATAATATATCCGCTACTATATTTTTATTGCCTGGTAAGTACTCCCATGTTATATGATACTCTTGTAACTGGAGCATCCATCTTGTGAGCCTTCCATGTGACATCTTACAGTTTTTAAAAAAGGTTATTGGTTGATGATCAGTTCGTACTACTACCTCACTGTTTAATAAGTATGTTCGGAATTTAGTTATTGCAAATACAACACTCAATGTCTCTTTTTCAGTTATTGTATAATTAAATTCTGCTTTAGTTAGTGTACGGCTTGCAAAAGCTATTACCTTTGGTTCTCCCTTGTCATTTTCTTGATATAACACTGATCCTAAACTTACTCCACTGGCATCACAATTTAAATAAAAAACTTTAGTAAAATCTGGGTGTCTTAACATGACGCACTGTAAAAATCTCTGTTTCACTTCATTGAATACTTCCTCATCCTTTTCGGTCCACTTCCACTTATTCTTCTTACAAATTAAATGTTGATAATGATGTGTTAGGTCGGAGTAATTACTTTGGAAACTTCTGTAATAATTACAAAGACCTAAGAAACTTTGTAATTGTTTTACATTTTTTGGACATGGGAACTTCTGTATTGATTGTATTTTATCAGGATCCGCCGATATGCCGGTATCCGAAACTATAAACCCTAAAAACTTAATCTTGCTGGCTATGAATGTTGACTTGTCTAATTTTAGCGTAATTCCATGTTCTCCCAATCTGGTAAGTACCTTATCAATTCGATGACAGTGTTCTTCCCAACTGCTTGATGCAATTACCAAATCATCGACATATACTGTAGTAAATTCCAAAATCTCCTTACCCAATACTTCATCAAGACATTTTATAAATATAGCCACACTATTGACCAGACCAAAAGGTAATCTTTTAAATTGATAATTCCTACCGTTTACTATGAAACTCACATATTTTCTGCTTTCTGGATGCAATTCTACTTGCCAATATTCAGATACAGCATCCCAACGACTAACAAATTGTACGTTATTAAAACGTTTTGTGACGATGTAAATAAAAGAAATAATCAAGAAAATAAAATTTAAAAAAAAATTAAGGTTGCGAGCTCTTAAGCCATTTAAATCTCACTGTATTAATATAAAATACCTGTATGTACTCAGTATGAGAGGAAGCAGTAATTAATTAGTTATAAGATACACTAATAAAAAGAAAAATTGTAAAGAGTTATTAATATCGTATTTAACCCTTTGCTTGTAAGCAGGCGCTGTCCTGTTGATTCCAGACTCGACATGCTTTCCGAGTCTTGTGTGAGTTAGAATAAGATAAAAAAATTAATGTTAATAATAAAAAAATCTGAAGACATAAATAGTCGCTAAAACAACTGATTTAAATTATGTATATTTGTTTAGGGATAGTTTGTATAAATAAAAAAATGTTAACTTAAATATAGTTAGGAACTATATTCTCGCGCGGAAATTGTCCCACTAACTTTTGCCCAGTACCAGGCGAAGGGAGCGGAATTTCTCTCTCTTGCAATGGTGACTCCATACAGTATAGACGTAGGAGCTGTGCGCTTAAAATATGTTAACTACATTTTGTCTCACCTTAAGATGGTGTACCAGATGTACCTGTTTAAAGCATCTGGATGTGTTAATTAATATAGTCATGTAAATAGACAAGAAATTTAAAGTAAAAAATCGAAACGTAAAAAAAAAGGAGTGTAACACAAGATGACTTCGTGCTTCAACAAATAACAACAATTCCAAAGTCATACCCGGAGATGTGAACTATCAGAAGCCACAAACTCTACTGCACGCGACAGAATATGCAGACCAGGACATCCGAGAATCTACAAGACCATCGTAGATATCTACACGACATATTGTTCTACCTGCGAACTTTTGGAGCCCTTTACAGAGGAAGGCCAGACCGAGATGACGACGTAGCTGTTCCTGTTTCCCAAGACGGATACCCCAGGACGAGTCTTCTGCATACCAATTAAAAGGTGACTCGATAGCCTGTCTATCGAGGGTTACTAATATTTGTTACACCACACATCTTGAAAGAGACTTTTCAGAAACTATTAACTTTGTAAAGACTTATAAATTAAATCTAAGAATTTCATGTAACTATTCTAACTTCATACGTTGTAACAATTTATATGCAAATGTAGAGTAATATAATTCAAGCAATAATACCATTCTTCCAATGGTTGAATAAAAGAAAGTCTTGCAAGCTAATATCATGAAATGAGTATAATTAAAAGTCTTAATTACAGAAATACAGAAAGTTGACCCGGATCCGAGGTATAGCTATATAAAATCAAGTTTGATCTCAAAGTTTAAAGAAACCTTTCAAATAACTTAATAATTGCATTAGTAAAGTCATGGGATCTGTCAGTATATGTTTTTAAATGTTAAATAAAGAGAAGTCTTCTTGTTACACACATATGAGGAGTGCTTAAATCAATTGTATACCTTGCCATTGTTTCCTTACACAGTTAGTAAGTAATTTGTTACATTAATTATTTGTGATCAATTCTGTTACAACGTAGGCAGCCCATCTAATTAACGGAGTTTAATTACGAGGGGTTCCCTGGATTTGTAACGCGGCGAAAAGACGTGACAAAACTGCGCCACTCTGCTTTCTTGTAAAAAAATAAAATGGTAATTGTTTACAGAGTGTCACAAAAGTGCGCCACTATGCTAAATTTTATAAAGGTGTTTTAAGCAAACTAAATTGCGTCATTCAAAAAATAAAGGAAACAAAGGAAAGAGTTTTAATTGTGTATATAGTGTCACAAACAAAATTGCATTCACTATGCGTGGATAAATTGTAAGATCAATAACTAAATATATAATATTGATATATGCACTCAGAAAGTTACTTTAATAAATGTAATGTTCAAAACATATTTAATAGTGTATTAAGTTACGTAGATGGTAGTATGTATAAGTAAAATATCCTTAGCGTCATACAATGCATGTAGCTTTTGTATTCTATAGGCCAGTAGGAACCTGAATAATTCGATGTAAGTACTTGCATACATGAATTGTGACCAAGCATAACAATTTTGGTCAACCGAACAATCTGTAACAGGTTTGTTTACGACAATCTATGACCTGTTGTTTCCTGAATCATTCTGCACAGTGTATGTCCAACTATCTAGCTTACATACACTAGTATGTGTTATAAAAAAAAATTGATTAAAAATAACTTTGTTAATAATAATAAAGTAATTAAGTAGAAGTTCGTGATTTAAAACTTGTGAACAAAATAAGTAATTATTTAATTGAGAAAAGTTTATGAATGAACGGAGCCAAAGTGTTGTCAAGCGTAGTAATAATAAATGTGTTGCATAAGATTGCGCTCCCCTTCTCTCGTGTTTATACCGGTTTAGAGTACGTATACAGTAGTTGTGTTATTCAGTCGCATTGTGGAGAACAATAAGAGTAAAACCCCCTCTCTCACTGACAAGCTCAACCCTCCTTTGTTAACTAAATATGTAGGCCACCCTCTGACCTACATTCCAGTAAACAGCTGATCGGCTATTTAACCTTGAAAGATATGTGTGTGTGATTTCTGTCTCTCCCTTAGAAGAGAAATTGTTCTTTTCTAATTTGTGTAAATTGATTACTTATGAATTTATTATATGTATATGTAATATACTAGTATTAATTGTAAGTACATGCTAATGTGTTAGAACAAAATGGCCCAATTTAACCCGGATTTGTTATTAAAAGACGAGCTGTCTTACGAAGCCCTTTTGCGTGGACTACCCCATGCTGATGTAACAGTCGCGGAATTACGAAGTTCAATTCGCGAATGTGGATTTGATGCGCCCGTGCAATTAACCAATCTAAGCCAACTCGATTATGAAAGCGAGAAAGAAATTTGTAATGCCAAGTATAGTGAACTATACTTATTGTCTCAAACACTCCAAGACAAGAAATCTCCGGCAAAAATTTTGCGGACTACCCAGAGAATAGAGCATTTAACCAGGCGAATAAAAAATTTGTCGATCTGGCCGAATCTCACAGAAATACCCGGTGATGTACAAAAGCTAGCAGACGAAGCTCTACGCCGCTTACCTTCAATTATCAACGATTTAAGAAGAAAATCCGACTCATTCAGGATGGACGAAATAGAGAAATCATTAATGAAATTACACATCTCCCCAGTACAATCCCCCACCACTGGTTTACCTCCGCCTAACTCGGATCGGAACTCACCTATCGTATCGCAAGTGCAACCGAACCCAGAACAAAATACTGATACAGATGTAAATGTCCCTCCTCCCGAGCATTTTCAGTTTCGTCCCGGAAATAATGAATTGACCAACACCCCCAATGAATCTAATCGCCCTCATCGAGGAATTACCCCTATGAACTATAACGCAGATCTATACGGAAAAATGACTCACCCTGTGGAGAAGATTTTAACCGAAATCCCTTATACAGATGGTTTAAATGTTTCCAAGTTACTAACATTTATTAGTTATCTTCTTCAGATAAAGGATCTACAGCAGCTGAATGACTGGCAAATTTTACAAGTTCTGTTACCAAAGTGTAAACCCCCGTTAAAAAATCGTGTGCTAGAAGCCCTAACCTCTACTTTCCCAGTAGAAGAGCTACATAGCTCTTTAATAAAATACTTTATTCCCACCGGCATCTATGAGGAAATAAAAAGGAAGACAGTACTCCGAGTACAAGGACATCAGGAGAGATTAGCTCACTACATCTCCGATATTAGGGAGTCCTCTCGACTACTACGTGTAAGCTGGAATGAAACACAACTGGTGGACACCATTTTAATAGGAGTGTCACCCGAAGAAAGATCTCGACTATCATTGATGAATAGACCCAATACTATTGCTGATCTAGAACAGTGCAGTATCCATTCTTCAAATGTATGGTACTCAGATCAAAATAGAGAAGCAATGAAAACCTCTGGAACTAATAGACATCAATTGCGAGCACTACTGCCTGATGTAACAACCTCGTATGAAAGACAAGTTTCTAGTAGACCTCACCATGTGCGCAAAGCTGGTAAGTTACCTGTAAACCCAGATAAAGCGGAAACCAAGTACCCACCTCGCAGAAAACCCACCTGTTATAATTGTGGCAAATATGGGCACATAAAAAGAGAGTGCAAAAGTAAGCCATTGGAATGGAATAACTCCAATTCAAAAAACATGTAAGGCAGGGAGACCCGAAAACCTGTGTCTTCCGCAGCTACTCAAAATTGGGTAAACTAAAAGAAACCAATAATAATAATAAGAATGAATTATTCTGTAACCAAGGGAAAAACAAAAAAGGTGCGAAAGATATCGACCCCTATGTGCGAGAATTTCGTGAAAAGTGTAATGCGATTAACAGATGTAAATGGAAAAAAAATCTACTACCATTAATACGAGTCGACTTAGGCGTTACATCCCCCATCGCCTTAATTGATTCGGGATCTAGTAGAAGCTTAATCAGCCAAGAATTAGCGGACATGTTAGCTAAACATCATCTAGTAAAACGGAACCAACCTGTGAATATAAAGTGTGCTAAATAAATATGGTGATTAAATAGACAATAGTTCTAGGAGCGTTTCTTAAATCCCCAAAGTAATTTAATAAATAATAAATAATAAAGTGAATAATAATAATTGATTTAGATACTAGAGCTAAATAGATCCTAAGTTATACTAAAATTGTGTGAAGTGTAGAAGTAAGTAAAAAAAAAAAGAAAATAATAATAAAAGTACAGTTGCATATTGTAAACACTCCCAGTGGTGGCCAGTTAGAGAAAATAAAAGCATGTTCAGTATTGTAGGAATTGTACTAAGCAGCCCCGAACGCACCCCTCAATTGTGATAAACCGGTGCTAGCCTGAACAATTGAAAACCGCCCCTAGTGAGTATAACAATGCGTTGTGTAAAGTGTCTCCCCTCCCACATAGTTTGTTTAAGTATTGTAAAAAGAGATAAAAGAGAATCATATTCGTGAGATTCCGCTTCTCTCAAACCAGTGATCTAAAGTGGAGTATGGGATCCTCTTTAGATCACATTAGAAATAAGTTTATGAGATATAATCAAGTAGTGATTATAAATGTAACGTAACAGGTCACAACGGCGCCGACTGAAAGGGTAATGATAGGGCAGAAATGTGCCAAAGATCATTAATAAATGCTGAAAGCTAACTTCCGTAGTTAGAGTAAGCTGGTGTCAGTCGGGCCGGGATGTTGTGAGTTACGGATAAGTAGGGATCATTCCAATCTAAGGTTTGGAAATTAGTATTAAGATTAAAATGTAAGTTAGTACTTAAGAAGTAAGAAAAAGGGAATTTCACGAAGGCGATCATTTAAATGAACAATGTCATTTAAAGAGAATTAGAAAAAACAAACTGTGCACTAATAATAAATAACTTCACACACTGACACTAATCGTACTCCCAGTCCCCAATAGTGAGTTAGACTCAAAAAAGCTTAACCGTAGCGTGCAATTTAAGCGGTGGAGTATGTGACGATTTAAATAAAAGAAATAATCAAGAAAATAAATTTAAAAAAAAATTAAGGTTGCGAGCTCTTAAGCCATTTAAATCTCACTGTAGTAATATAAAATACCTGTATGTACTCAGTATGAGAGGAAGCAGTAATTAATTAGTTATAAGATACACTAATAAAAAGAAAAATTGTAAAGAGTTATTAATATCGTATTTAACCCTTTGCTTGTAAGCAGGCGCTGTCCTGTTGATTCCAGACTCGACATGCTTTCCGAGTCTTGTGTGAGTTAGAATAAGATAAAAAAATTAATGTTAATAATAAAAAAATCTGAAGACATAAATAGTCGCTAAAACAACTGATTTAAATTATGTATATTTGTTTAGGGATAGTTTGTATAAATAAAAAAATGTTAACTTAAATATAGTTAGGAACTATATTCTCATGCGGAAATTGTCCCACTAACTTTTGCCCAGTACCAGGCGAAGGGAGCGGAATTTCTCTCTCTTGCAATGGTGACTCCATACAGTATAGACGTAGGAGCTGTGCGCTTAAAATATGTTAACTACATTTTGTCTCACCTTAAGATGGTGTACCAGATGTACCTGTTTAAAGCATCTGGATGTGTTAATTAATATAGTCATGTAAATAGACAAGAAATTTAAAGTAAAAAATCGAAACGTAAAAAAAAAGGAGTGTAACACAAGATGACTTCGTGCTTCAACAAATAACAACAATTCCAAAGTCATACCCGGAGATGTGAACTATCAGAAGCCACAAACTCTACTGCACGCGACAGAATATGCAGACCAGGACATCCGAGAATCTACAAGACCATCGTAGATATCTACACGACATATTGTTCTACCTGCGAACTTTTGGAGCCCTTTACAGAGGAAGGCCAGACCGAGATGACGACGTAGCTGTTCCTGTTTCCCAAGACGGATACCCCAGGACGAGTCTTCTGCATACCAATTAAAAGGTGACTCGATAGCCTGTCTATCGAGGGTTACTAATATTTGTTACACCACACATCTTGAAAGAGACTTTTCAGAAACTATTAACTTTGTAAAGACTTATAAATTAAATCTAAGAATTTCATGTAACTATTCTAACTTCATACGTTGTAACAATTTATATGCAAATGTAGAGTAATATAATTCAAGCAATAATACCATTCTTCCAATGGTTGAATAAAAGAAAGTCTTGCAAGCTAATTTCATGAAATGAGTATAATTAAAAGTCTTAATTACAGAAATACAGAAAGTTGACCCGGATCCGAGGTATAGCTATATAAAATCAAGTTTGATCTCAAAGTTTAAAGAAACCTTTCAAATAACTTAATAATTGCATTAGTAAAGTCATGGGATCTGTCAGTATATGTTTTTAAATGTTAAATAAAGAGAAGTCTTCTTGTTACACACATATGAGGAGTGCTTAAATCAATTGTATACCTTGCCATTGTTTCCTTACACAGTTAGTAAGTAATTTGTTACATTAATTATTTGTGATCAATTCTGTTACAACGTAGACAGCCCATCTAATTAACGGAGTTTAATTACGAGGGGTTCCCTGGATTTGTAACGCGGCGAAAAGACGTGACAGTTTTAAAATTTCTCCTATGTTCTCAGGCGACGTCTTATCAGCAATTATCATCTGATTAATTTGACGTGCATCTAAACACAATCTTAATGACTTATCTTTTTTGGGAATTACTACTAATGGGCTAGTGTGTGTTCTGATTGACTTAGTTCAATGATGCCTTCACGAATCATTTTGTCGATTTCTTCCTGTACTTGCTCTCTTAATTTGTATGGTATGGGATATATCTTTTGTTAAATGCCACATTTTCTCTTAGTGGTAACTTACATTGCACTCCTTCTATTTTGCCAGGTTTGTTTGAAAATACTTTATAATGTTTCAAATAAATTTCCATTAACTGATCTATTTGCTCTTTGTTTAGTTGATTATTATGATTACAGAATTGTCTGATTTCTTGCATTTTCTCCTCCCACATTGGATTATTTATTGTTAACTGCTGTAGTGACTTTCTATTGATTAGTCTATCCTTATATGAGTATTCAATTTTATCACTTAATTAGGTTGAATTGACCATTTTCCTTACCTCTTCATTTCTATTTATAATTTTTATAGGTATTTTTTGTTTATCGTATGTAAATACCACCTGATTAGTTTCTAAATCAATAATAGTTTCATACTTCCGCAAGTTATCACATCCGACTAATATTTCCATTTCTATATTTTGATATACTATATATATATATATATATATATATATATATATACTATAACATAACTACAAATGTTAATGGTATCACCCTTCCATTGAATTGTACATTCATCATTATTTGTTTGCGAGCAGTTCGATTGGCTCGTCCTGTTACACCCACTATAGTAATTTTGCTCACAGGTAATTCATAAATTCTATTAACCTTTCCTTCAAATGACGTGATTCCCTTTTCCATTTCTTTTAATTCATGGTATTTAGTCATACTCATCAATGATATTTCGGCACCAGTATCAATAATAAAATTTTGATTGGTTTTCCCATATTGACCGGTAATAGACACTACGTCACTTTCAATTATATTTTTACTGATTCTCTCGTTGTCCATAAAATCCTGACCTAAACTGGTTATCCAAGACAGTGATCGGCTATTTGACTGTGGTTGACCACTGCACTCACTCACAGTCTTCTCTAGTTTTCCTGATTTTCATTTATGGTTACTCTCTCCTCTCTCCTTCCTTCCTGTTGACTATTTTCTGACTGGGAAAGGGAACTATGTTGCTCTCTATTTCTTATCTGTTCATAGTTGTTGTTCACATCACTCTGTCTCTCCTCACTGCGAGAATATACATTTCGATCAGTCTCCCTTGGGTAACGACCATTGTAAATTTGGGAATCATAGTTTCCGCGTATAAAATTCGCTCGATAATTATTTGAAGCGTGGTTGCCCCTATAATTATTATTGTAATAATAATTATTATTATTACTATCATATCTCCGGTCATTCCGGTTATCGTTTCTGTAGTAATTTCTTCCACCTTCCCTATCCTGGTATCTTGGAACATTTCTCTGGTCGTTCCTTTCTACTATTTGATTTCTATCACGGTTTTGTTCTTCCGGATATCTATTAGGGTAGCTATCTCTTCTCATATTCCCTTGTTTAGCGCGATTGTCACAATTCATTTTCCTCTCATAATCAGTGAGTAACAAGGTCATCGCTTCTATAGTATTAGCTTGACTGGCAAATTGTGCTAAGCTTACCGTTTCAGGAAAATGATGACTCAAAGCTTCCACCACATATCTGTCATCCATGGGTGGATCTAAATATCTTGCCCTGCAAACATGCGATAAAAAATACGAGGTTGGTGTTTGTCCTATACTTGGATTGTACCTACCATATACTATGGTCTCCCGCACCCTTGTCTGTATGGATCGCGTCCAATATTTAATAGCTGTCCACAAATTCCTGGTAGCTATTCAAGGTGTTTCTATCAGCATCCCACCAATAATCATTCATTTCATGGAACCCTTGATCTAATATTAGCTTAATTCTCTCCCATCTATTTTCCTTGGTACTATGCAAATATTCCTTCATTCTATTTAAATACTCCATAGGATGTTTTATATATCTTTTCATATGTGGCACCTCATGACTAATATTCTTGTCTTCTCGTATAACACATGTTTGATTACCATTTTGTTCTATTTCTTTGACCCTTACTACTAATTGTCCCATGGTATCCTCTATTTTGGTATTATTGCTGTCCAACTGTTGTCCCATGGATTGAATATTGCTTGTTACCTCCTGTTTGTGTTTTACCAATTCACTCGTCATCTGTTCCATGACTTCTTGTTTATTTTCTCCTAATTTCTCTTCTACTTCAATAATTTTATTTATTTATTACCTCTCCATGTAATTGAGTTAAATTTTCATCAGTTTTCTCAACTTTCTGGTTAGTTTCTGTAATTCTATTTCTTATTTCTGTTTTATACTCATCTAACTGTTGTTTCAATCCCTCTTTATTTTTCTCACTCTCTTCCGTCAATTGTCCTTTAAATTCCTCCTTATCTTCCCTCATTTGTTTCTTGAGTTATTCAATATTTTGATTTATTAAGTTTGCATTATCTAATTTCATTTGTTTCTTTAATTTTTCACTGTTACTATCCATTTTTTCATTTATTTGTTTCAATAATGTTTCGCTGGTTTTGTTATTCCCTTCTAATATAATTCTCATCATCTCCTGGAAATTTGCATCCATTGGTTGGTTTGGTTTCTTAGGTTGGTCCCCTTGGGCATCCTCTACTATTATTTCCATTTCAGTTTCTTCCTCTTCAGCACTATTACTCCTTAATTCATATCGTTGCTCTGGTTTGTTAGCCATTTTACAATCTTTAACTTAATTTTAATTACAAGGAAAAAATTTTTTATGCTAATTAAATTCAACAAAATTGTGTTATTTGGTGTTGGTTTAAAGAAAATCTTTGCTTTCACATGTGGGCGCCATTTTATGTACTGTACATTAATTACTTGTATAGTAATTAAGATCTGCTCCACGTTGGATCATTTTTAATGTGCTGTGGTTATTTTCTGATATAATAATATTTATTATATGCACCACGTTGGTTGCGATTTATGTGTTGTAGTTATTTATACATATAGTAATTAAGAAATGTACATACTGTTATAATGTTTTTTTTTATTTTTATTTACCAGTACATGTAAAGAAACTCTTTCTCTCAGGGTTAATGATTATTACGTTATTTGATCGTATTTACGATTGTATCTATTATTTTCTTTTCTTTACACCAAACCAGATTCAGTTAATATATAGTATTTTGATAATTAACCATGTAAAAAATAAATAACAAACTAATGTAACTTAACCGACTTTCAATTCTTCCAGCTGCCACGGGTTCACTTCTGGTTGTTGTTTACCTTTTTTCGAAAGCAATTTTAGTCTTTGCAATCTGTTCCTTCACACAAATTTCTTATTGCTCTCACTGCTGAATGCCGCTCTCCATGACTACTGCAACACAGATGTCTCCTCGGAGCACTTAACTATCCTTTATAGCCACTTAAACTCTTCTTCGGTCCAAGGTTTTCCTCTTCTGTCGTCGTTCTATCAAAGATATTGTTATATTTCTCGTATTATTATTTATTTATTAAATATTATAATCAAAACTCTGGTATCACAATTTAAATTCCTTTACTGTATTTTCTTTTCCTTGTTACATTAACTTGATGATGTACAAATGTTATTTAATATAATTTAAGACTCTTCATGTAGTTACTATTAGATATATAATTAGACTCTTCATGTTACTCTTAATGAATTTAATTGAAGACTCATAACGTTACTTTTAATGAATTTAATTTTAGACTAATAAACATTTTCTTCCTCACTATACAATACAATACTTTTTAACAATTTACAAAATTGCCCCTATGATAATTCCCTAATTTCTTTACATCTGTTTATCATATACCTATAAAAAAATATATCATTTTTCTATTTCTTTATAAAAATCTTTATTTTACCTCTAATATTTGTAATTCTATTGGTTATTTATTAAATTATAATTTTATTACTCTTTACTATTCTTATAACATTCATTCCTATTTTATATATTATTTTCTGAACATATAACTAAATATGGTTTTATATCATATAGGAATCGACCTCTATGTTGACTGAGTAAGTCGATATTCCCAATGTTTTTTTGTTTACATTCAATACAAAATCTGCATCCTTTCTCTTTTAAAATTTATTATCTCCCTATTATGTACTGTGTGCATTTTAACAGCAGTACATAATACCTTCCCTTATTTCATAATTTCAGATACAATTTTAGATGAAATTTTGAAATAACCAACATAGTCTAATCTTAACATTTAAACATCTGATTAATTAGGTATTTGTACCTCACAAAATTCTTTTAACAAATTAGTTTTTTCTTTTATTAATATTACAAATATGGTTCCTTATTATCATGAATCATGATATATTAAATACTTATTGATGACTTAAAACAACGTTAATTAAACCAACTGGTTTTACATCAAAATAATAAATAATAAATAACAATTGTGCCTAATTTTATGGCTAAAAAACTCAAAAACATGACTAAAACATTCTCTTTCTTTTGGACCTCACCTTCCCAATCCGGGGTATACATTTCATTTGTTCTTTATTGCAGAATTCATTTATTTCTTATCTGATTTATACGGGCGAAGTTGATTAATATTGTAGGTTCCTTTAATTTTTCCATCCTGGTATTTTATTACTACCGTATTGTTATCATTCACTGTATTAATTATGAATGGGCCTACATAACATAAAAATAATTTCTTCATCAACTTTTCTTTACTGCTGGGAAGTTGTCTGTTACGAACCAGTACTAACTCTCCTATATGATAATCTATTTGTTTATATCTCTTCTTGTATTGTCGTCTGGCTCTTTCCTCTGCCTTCACTTTAATCCGACTCTCCATAATAACTTGTATGTCCTTCTGTGGTTGAGTGAACCATGTAAAATCAACTAAACTTTCGATAATTCTGGGTGGGCGTTTCTTATACATTGCCTCATATGGTGTCACACCAGTACTATCATGATTGGCTAAATTTATAAACTCCTCTGCTTTACTAACATATTCGCTCCATCTATTATGTTGATCATGGCAATATGTGTGGGATAAACGACCCACTTCTCTGAGCATTCTTTCGGCTGGGTTACTATTGGGATGGTACACTGATGTTTTGTACGTACGAATTTTTATGGCTCTCATAGCATTCTGCCACTTGACATCTTTAAATTGTGTTCCATGATCAGATATAGTACTATTAGGCAATCCTACCTCCTTTATAAACTTTTCTTTAATTAGTTTAACTATAGTGTAAGTATTGGCCTTAGTGATGGGATATAATTTTGTAAAACTAGTAAAGCTGTCCATGATAATCAATACGTACTTGCTACGTCTCCTACCACTAGTTGGGAATGGTCCACAAATGTCAATAAAAACTTGTTCTAGCGATCTCAATGCTTGATTATTTATCCACCTTCCCTCATATCTAACATTAGCTAACTTGACTTTTTGACAAATATCACATGTTTCTATGGATCGAATTACTTTCTTTTCTAATTTATTCATGTGAAAGTGTTCCTTGAGTGCTGACACTACTTTCTTCTGGCCTTGGTGTCCATATCTCTCATGATAATCAACAATTAATTTATTACATACCTCTTCTGGCACTAAAATTTTCCAATCAGTATTTCTTTTGTCGGTGTTCCTAAACATCATTCCTTCATGAATCATATAATGTGATGTAGTGTTGGAAGTGTTTTCCATCCTTTTCCTCAACTTTTGTATTCTAATATTGGTTGGCTGTAATTTCTTTATTTCTTCCACGATGAGTTTTAATTCTCTTTTATTCCTAAAGCATGCCAAAACTGTACGTGCTTCTTTGGCCATTATTTCTTCTTGATCACTTACTCTGGATAATATATCCGCTACTCTATTTTTATTGCCTGGTAAGTACTCCCATGTTATATGATACTCTTGTAACTGGAGCATCCATCTTGTGAGCCTTCCATGTGACATCTTACAGTTTTTAAAAAAGGTTATTGTTTGATGATCGGTTCGTACTACTACCTCACTGTTTAATAAGTATGTTCGGAATTTAGTTATTGCAAATACAACACTCAGTGTCTCTTTTTCAGTTATTGTATAATTAAATTCTGCTTTAGTTAGTGTACGGCTTGCAAAAGCTATTACCTTTGGTTCTCCCTTGTCATTTTCTTGATATAACACTGATCCTAAACTTACTCCACTGGCATCACAATTTAAATAAAAAACTTTACTAAAATCTGGGTGACTTAACATGACGCACTGTAAAAATCTCTGTTTCACTTCATTGAATACTTCCTCATCCTTTTCGGTCCACTTCCACTTATTCTTCTTACAAATTAAATGTTGATAATGATGTGTTAGGTCGGAGTAATTACTTTGGAAACTTCTGTAATAATTACAAAGACCTAAGAAACTTTGTAATTGTTTTACATTTTTTGGACATGGGAACTCTGTATTGATTGTATTTTATCAGGATCCGCCGATATGCCGGTATCCGAAACTATAAACCCTAAAAACTTAATCTTGCTGGCTATGAATGTTGACTTGTCTAATTTTAGCGTAATTCCATGTTCTCCCAATCTGGTAAGTACCTTATCAATTTGATGACAGTGTTCTTCCCAACTGCTTGATGCAATTACCAACTCATCGACATATACTGTAGTAAATTCCAAAATCTCCTTACCCAATACTTCATCAAGACATTTTATAAATATAGCCACACTATTGACCAGACCATAAGGTATTCTTTTAAATTGATAATTCCTAATTTTCATCAGTTTTCTCAACTTTCTGGTTAGTTTCTGTAATTCTATTCCTTATTTCTGTTTTATACTCATCTAACTGTTGTTTCAATTCCCTTATTTTTCTCACTCTCTTCCGTCAATTGTCCTTTTAATTCCTCCTTATCTTCCCTCATTTGTTTCTTGAGTTCTTCAATATTTTGTTTTATTAAGTTTTCATTATGTAATTTCATTTGTTTCTTTAATTTTTCACTGTTATTATCCATTTTTCATTTATTTGTTTCAATAATGTTTCGCTGGTTTTGTTATTCCCTTCTATTATAATTCTCATCATCTCCTGGAAATTTGCATCCATTGGTTGGTTTGGTTTCTTAGGTTGGTCCCCTTGGGCATCCTCTACTATTATTTCCATTTCAGTTTCTTCCTCTTCAGCACTCTTATTCCTTAATTCATATCGTTGCTCTGGTTTGTTAGCCATTTTACAATCTTTATCTTAATTTTAATTACAAGGAAAACAATTTTTATGCTAATTAAATTCAACAAAATTGTGTTATTTGGTGTTGAAGAAAATCTTTGCTTTCACGTATAGGCGCCATTTTATGTACTGTACATTAATTACTTGTATAGTAATTAAGATCTGCTCCACGTTGGATCATTTTATGTGCTGTGGTTATTTTCTGATATAATAATATTTATTATATGCACCACGTTGGTTGCGATTTATGTGTTGTAGTTATTTATACATATAGTAATTAAGAAATGTACATACTGTTATTATGTTTCTTTTTTTTTATTTACCAGTACATGTAAAGAAACTCTTTCTCTCAGGGTTAATGATTATTACGTTATTTGATCGTATTTACGATTGTATCTATTATTTTCTTTTCTTTAAACCAAACCAGATTCAGTTAATATGTAGTATTTTGATAATTAACCATGTAAAAAATAAATAACAAACTAATGTAACTTAACCGACTTTCAATTCTTCCAGCTGCCACGGGTTCACTTCTGGTTGTTATTTACCTTTTTCCGAAAGCAATTTTAGTCTTGGCAATCTGTTCCTTCACACAAATTTCTTATTGCTCTCACCGCTGAATGCCGTTCTCCATGACTACTGCAACTCAGATGTCTCCTCGGAACACTTAACTATCCTTTATGGCCACTTAAACTCTTCTTCGGTCCAAGGTTTTCCTCTTCTGTCGTCGTTCTATCAAAGATATTGTTATATTTCTCGTATTATTATTTATTTATTAAATATTATAATCAAAACTCTGGTATCACAATTTAAATTTCTTTACTGTATTTTCTTTTCCTTGTTACATTAACTTGATGATGTACAAATGTTATTTAATATAATTTAAGACTCTTCATGTAGTTACTATTAGATATATAATTAGACTCTTCATGTTACTCTTAATGAATTTAATTGAAGACTCATAACGTTACTTTTAATGAATTTAATTTTAGACTAATAAACATTTTCTTCCTCACTATACAATACAATATTTTTTAACAATTTACAAAATTGCCCCTATGATAATTCCCTAATTTCTTTACATCTGTTTATCATATACCTATTAAAACATATATCATTTTTCTATTTCTTATTAAACATCTTTATTTTACCTCTAATATTCATAATTCTATTGGTTATTTATTAAATTATAATTTTATTACTCTTTACTATTCTTATAACATTCATTCCAATTTTATATATTATTTTCTGAACATATAACTAAATATGGTTTTATATCATATAGGAATCGACCTCTATGTTGACTGAGTAAGTCGATATTCCCAATGTTTTTTTGTTTACATTCAATACAAAATCTGCATCCTTTCACTTTTAAAATTTATTATCTCCCTATTATGTACTGTGTGCATTTTAACAGCAGTACATAATACCTTCCCTTATTTCATAATTTCAGATACAATTTTAGATGAAATTTTGAAATAACCAACATAGTCTAATCTTAACATTTAAACATCTGATTAATTAGGTATTTGTACCTCACAAAATTCTTTTAACAAATTAGTTTTTTCTTTTATTAATATTACAAATATGGTTCCTTATTATCATGAATCATGATATATTAAATACTTATTGATGACTTAAAACAACGTTAATTAAACCAACTGGTTTTACATCAAAATAATAAATAATAAATAACAATTGTGCCTAATTTTATGGCTAAAAAACTCAAAAACATGACTAAAACATTCTCTTTCTTTCGGACCTCACCTTCCCAACCCAGGGCATACATTTCATTTGTTCTTTATTGCAGAATTCATTTATTTCTTATTTGACTTATACGGGCGAAGTTGATTAATATTGTAGGTTCCTTTAATTTTTTCATCCTGGTATTTTATTACTACCGTATTGTTATCATTCACTGTATTAATTATGAATGGGCCTACATAACATAAAAATAATTTCTTAATCAACTTTTCTTTACTGCTGGGAAGTTGTCTGTTACGAACCAGTACTAACTCTCCTATATGATAATCTATTTGTTTATATCTCTTCTTTTATTGTCATCTGGCTCTTTCCTCTGCCTTCACTTTAATCCGACTCTCCATAATAACTTGTATGTCCTTCTGTGGTTGAGTGAACCATGTAAAATCAACTAAACTTTCGATAATTCTGGGTGGGCGTTTCTTATACATTGCCTCATATGGTGTCACACCAGTACTATCATGATTGGCTAAATTTATAAACTCCTCTGCTTTACTAACATATTTGCTCCATCTATTATGTTGATCATGGCAATATGTGCTGAATAAACGACCCACTTCTTTGAGCATTCTTTCGGCTGGGTTACTATTGGGATGGTACACCGATGTTTGATACGTACGAATTTTTATGGCTCTCATAGCATTCTGCCACTTGACACCTTTAAATTGTGTTCCATGATCAGATATAATACTATTAGGCAATCCTACCTCCTTTATAAACTTTTCTTTAATTATTTTAACTATAGTGTAAGTATTGGCCTTAGTGATGGGATATAATTTTGTAAATCTAGTAAAGCTGTCCATGATAATCAATACGTACTTGCTACGTCTCCTACCACTAGTTGGGTATGGTCCACAAATGTCAATAAAAACTTGTTCTAGCGATCTCAATGCTTGATTATTTATCCACCTTCCCTCATATCTAACATTAGCTAACTTGACTTTTTGACAAATATCACATGTTTCTATGGATCGAATTACTTTCTTTTCTAATTTATTCATGTGAAAGTGTTCCTTGAGTGCTGACACTACTTTCTTCTGGCCTTGGTGTTCGATATCTCTGTAATGTCTTCTCTATACATATAAGGATGGTGGGTTAAATAACTACACTATATGAATTGTTTATACAGACCGTTGTCGTTGGAGTATTATCCTGGGTCTCTATTACAACTCGGAAACACACGTAATTAACACTGTACAAAATAACATGAGAGTATCAGGTCGGTCCTGATTGGTTGAGGTTAATACTACTGCGAGCCACGGCCATGCTTTATTGTATCATAGATCATCATTAATACATATACAATATTATTATAGACAACACAAATATAGAATACATATATATAATATTATTATATATAACACCTTCCTACCAAATTTAGAAAAAATTGAAAATTACATTGTGTTAAGTTAATGTTCAATTCCAAATAGGATACATACTGAATGAAATAACCCTTAGCACAATAAAGTAATAAACAACATAATTATTCACCAAGACAATAACATGATAGAAATAGCACAAAATGATAACAATAAGTAATTACAGATCAAGTCTGTCAATTGGCTTACGAGCTCTGTGTGAGCGTCTAACAACAAAAGGTGAAGGAGCTTTGCTTACATTGTTAGCTGATCGGTTGATAGGTCGAGTTGGAGAGGGATTAGGAGAGTGAACAGCTGTGAGCGAATGTCGTAAGGGCGAGGAGTGATTTCAGCGGGTCTATGATTGGTTGGTGTGCGGGGTGAGGCTGCATGAGCAGAAGGACCATCAGCTGACTGACTAGGATAGTCAATTTCCAGCTGCTCGCCGACATTCCTTGTCTGATTATTTACATCTAAGCCTACTCCACCCGTATCTGTAGCAACTATTTGTTCTATGTGCCTTTTCCACAATACAGTGGAACTTGGTTATTACGGCCTCGGCTGTTACGTCAACTCGGGTGTAGCGTTATTTTGTCATAAGTCCGGTCAAACTGATATCTTTAACATTATAAAAATTCCCGGTTTTAACATCACTAAATATTGTACTACTCTGTTATAGCGTCAAAAATTTCTCAGATATTTTACTCTAAATTTCATATAAACATACAAGTGCGCGCACGCTACGCCCATGGCTACAGACATACATTGTATGCAAGCGATAAGCACTGTAACAGGACCGCTGGCGCCAGCGCCAGATGGAGAAAAAATTTAAAAAATTAGGAAATGCGAACATGGTGATGTGGATTATTGAAATGGTTCAAACAGTGTCGATGTTCAGATATTCCTGTGAGTGGACCAATTCTGAAAGAGAAAGCTACAGAATTCGGAAAATTGTTTCGAATTGATTTTACGTGCTCCAACGGATGGCTAGATCGATTTAAGGCCCGACACTTGATTTCCTTTGCAAAAATTTGTGGTCTGAACGTTACAGGCCATTGGGTGTGAAACACTTGGCCACAAATTAGACGATCATATAAAGATGAAGACATCTTTAATGGAGATGAAGCCGGAATATTTTATAAATTAATTCCAGATAAGACTTTCAAATTTAAAAATGAAAAGTGCGTTGGTGGGAAGCTCTCTAAACAAAGAGTTACAGTTTTTGTTTGTGCGAACATGACGGGAACCGAAAAAAGGAAGCTTTTAGTTATCGGGAAAAGTTTGCATCCTAGATGTTTTAAAAACATCAAAAAACTTCCTGTAAGTTACACTGCCAACAAAAAAGCGTGGATGACTTCTAGTATTTTTGAAGATGAACTAAGAAAGTGGGATAAAGAACTGTCATCGAAAAACAGAAAAATTCTACTTCTAGTTGACAATTGTGCAGCCCATCCAAAGTTAAATTTGACAAACATTAATCTGGTCTTCTTACCGGCCAACTGTACGAGAGTCCTGCAACCTATGGACCAAGGCGTCATTAGAAGCCTAAAGTGTCACTACCGCAAGCAACTTAAAAAAAAATTATTTTCTGTATGGACAAGGTGCAACCTGCCACAATTTCACTCTTAGATGCAATACAATTCCTAGACGACTCTTGGAAGAGTGTAACACAGAAGACGATAGCAAAATGCTTTAGTAAACACAACTCGTAAATGAAAATTTACCCGATGATGACGAAGACGACGACTTGCCGCTCTCGGAGTGGATTAAGAAATTCAACGTAAATGAATTTGGAAATGAACTTGATTCCTATGCATCAGTGGATGACCAAGTAGAAATATTCCAAGTGTTGAGTGACGCAGAAATTATCGCGGAAGTAAAAAACATAGAAGCAGAAGATAGTGTTGAAGAAGATGCTGAGCAAGAGGAGGATGCCGACATCGTTTGTCCGACAGTACAGGAAGCAATGAGAGCCACCGAAACTCTTTCACGATTTTACTGCTTTAGAGAGACGTCTGATGACACATTCAATGCAGCCTAGCATCTCCACAGCACAACAGAAAGAATTTATTTTTCAGAAAGTAGCGTTCAAAAGAAAATTACGGATTACTGTCGACAGCCGATAAGTAAGCCGACATGTAAGTTACATGTACTTTCTTTTTGATCTTTTAAAATATTCTTCATGCTGTTTGTATAAATGAAATGCAGTTTGTAAACTTTAGAATAAATATCACGAATAATGTTAATAATGCAAAGATCTTTTTTTTTATTTCTCCTTCCTTACTAGTGATTAAAAAGGGCCTTTTATAACGACTCTTTTATAATGTCACTCGGACATAACGTCATTAATTTTTTGGTCCCTTCAATGACGTTATAACCAAGTTCCACTGTACACCAATACTTATTTTTACTATGTACGTGACATCGCTAAGTTGTTTTATCACAATGCCTTCAACCCATTTATTTTTTGAACGATAATCCCTTACTAAAACAGATTGGTTTAAGTACAAATACCTAGTTTTATTACCTCTAAAGTAAGATTTCTGTTTTTCTTGTTTTTGTGCTACAGTATTGCTGAGATTGGGTCTCAACAAATCAAACCTGGTTCTTAAATTTCTGCCAAACATTAATTTAGCCGGCGTCTCGTTAGTGGTTACATGAATTGAGTTGCGATAATCGAATAGAATTCGACTTAGCGCTACTAATACATTTACACTGTCTCTAAATGCACCTCGTAATTTGTATTTAATATATTTCACTGAGTTCTCAGCCTGCCCGTTTGACTGTGGATGATACGGTGCAGACGTTTTGTGTTTTATACCATTGTTTCCCAGGAACCTTTGAAATTCAGCAGAATTAAATGGCGGGCCATTATCACTGACAACCACCAGGGGCAAACCAAACCTTGCAAATAATGACCTTAAATTGTCAATTGCCAGATGGGCCACAGTTGAGGCCGTTTCGAAAACCTCAAGCCACTTAGAATGAGCATCAATTATTATTAAATACATTTTTCCTTTGATTGGACCGAGAAAATCTAAATGTAGATGCTCCCATGGTTTTCTGGGATAATGCCATACATGTAATTCTGCTTTTGCTGGTCTGGGTCGTTCCATAAGGCAAGAAGAGCAACTGTTTGCAATACTCTCAATGTCTGAATCAATATTTGGCCAATAAACATAACTACGGGCAACACCCTTCATCTTAACAATGCCCATGTGAGAGACATGAAGCTCTTTTAAAATGAATTCCTGAAGGGATTTAGGCAGTACAACCCGATATCCCTACATAATTACACCCATTTCCACAGTTAGCTCGTCTCGTCTTTGATAGAACGCCTGAAGATCCCTATCTTCCCCTGACAGGAAGTTAGGCCAACCATACATAACAAAGTTGTACACTTTTTTTAACAGTTCGTCTTTTTGTGTCTCTACTTTTACTTGCTCACAATCGATAGGAACTGAACTTTCTTTAATACAATGCAAATACGTCCCTAGCCAAGCTAACTCGTCATTTGTTACATCTTTGTGCTTTACATTTAAAGGTAGGCGTGACAGTGCATCGGCGCTGTTTTCCTCGGACTTGACATATTTTATGTCAAAGGTATACCCTGATAAAAACAAAGCATAGCGCTGTAGTCTGCCTGCTGCAAACACTGGAATACCCTTTCTAGACCCAAAAATACTTAGTAATGGCTTGTGATCACATTTGATAGTAAAATGTCTACCATACAAGTATTGATGATACTTTTTGACACCAAAAACTATGGCTGTTGCCTCCTTGTCAATTTGAGAATAGTTGCGCTCAGCGAGTGACAGCGTACAAGAAGCAAATGAAACAGGACGCTCAGCGCCCTCAGAATCTATGATACTTAATACACAACCTAGCCCTGTTGAGCTTGCATCCACCATTAGTACGGCTGGCGCATTGGGGTCATAATGAGCCAATATTGGTGCTGTTGTGAGCAACTCTTTGACTTTATTAAAGGCTTTCATACAATTTTCATCGAAAACAAAAGGTACATCCTTCCTCAAAAGATTGTACATAGGACTCATAATACCGCTTAAATTTTGTACAAATTTACCATAATATTGCACTAGCCCTGCGAAGGCTTTTACTTGAGTTACATTTTGAGGAACAGGCGCTTCAACGATTGCTTTAACCTTAGACTTGCAAGCATGTAAACCATTTTTATCTATAATGAACCCGAGATACTCTAATTGTTTTGCAAAAAAGTCACACTTTTCTTCCTTAACTGTAAAACCGTTTGAGGAAGTCCCTTACATACTTCTCTAAGTCTCCGAACATGAGTTTCCTTGTCAGGTGCGGAAATCAAGATATCATCTAAAAAAGATACTACCCCTGGCAAACCTTGCAAAGTTTGGTCAATTTTTTTTTGAAAAATACTAGGCCCACTATTTATACCATATGGCAACCGCTTATAGGAGAACAACCCCTTATGAGTAGATATAGTACATAGTTTTTGTGACTCTTGATCTAACTTAAGTTGCATGTAGGCTTGGCTTAAATCTATTTTGCTAAATCTATTACCCTTTTGCAATTCCGTAAAGAACTCCTCGATTCTAGGTAACGGATAACGTTCTATTTCTAGATTCTTGTTTAAGCCTCTATAATCACCACAAATACGAATGGTTCCACATTTTTTTAAAACAGCTACAATAGGAGTTGCATACTCGCTACTAGTTATTGGACACAAAACATCAGCATCAACTAAGCGTTGAAGTTCAGTCTCTACCTTGGCCTTCAGAGTAAAAGGCAAAGGCCTTGGTTTACAATATTTTGGTATTGCATTTTCTTTTAGTTTAAGTTTAATTGGGTCACCCTTGTATTCGCCCAGTTGATCGGTAAAAACCTCAGGAAAGTCTTCAATTAATTTTTTTACATTGGTTTCAATGAATGTTTTGTCATTTTCTGCAGTTGACTTAGGGTTAGTTAGCCCAAACAAGTTAGGTTGAAATGAAATTTCTACCCCTAACGCATGAAGCCAATCACGCCCCATGAGAGGGCGAGCACCCTTTTCAATGACATACAAATCTAGTTTAGTTTGAACATTTTTCTAGGCTACTGAGACACCTAACCTACCTATAGGCACAATGGGGTCGTTAGTATACGAGCTAAGGGACAGATTAGTTGGTAACAATTTCAGTGAATTTAAATTAGTGTTATAAAAGTCCTGGTTACATACACTTACACTAGCCCCAGTATCTACTTCCATAGCTATATTTTTCCCTTCAATGTTCACTTCTACTTTAATAGGGTCAAACCCTATTACCAGGGGCAAACCAAACCTTGCAAATAATGACCTTAAATTGTCAATTGCCAGATGGGCCACAGTTGAGGCCGTTTCGAAAACCTCAAGCCACTTAGAATGAGCATCAATTATTATTAAATACATTTTTCCTTTGATTGGACCGAGAAAATCTAAATGTAGATGCTCCCATGGTTTTCTGGGATAATGCCATACATGTAATTCTGCTTTTGCTGGTCTGGGTCGTTCCATAAGGCAAGAAGAGCAACTGTTTGCAATACTCTCAATGTCTGAATCAATATTTGGCCAATAAACATAACTACGGGCAACACCCTTCATCTTAACAATGCCCATGTGAGAGACATGAAGCTCTTTTAAAATGAATTCCTGAAGGGATTTAGGCAGTACAACCCGATATCCCTACATAATTACACCCATTTCCACAGTTAGCTCGTCTCGTCTTTGATAGAACGCCTGAAGATCCCTATCTTCCCCTGACAGGAAGTTAGGCCAACCATACATAACAAAGTTGTACACTTTTTTTAACAGTTCGTCTTTTTGTGTCTCTACTTTTACTTGCTCACAATCGATAGGAACTGAACTTTCTTTAATACAATGCAAATACGTCCCTAGCCAAGCTAACTCGTCATTTGTTACATCTTTGTGCTTTACATTTAAAGGTAGGCGTGACAGTGCATCGGCGCTGTTTTCCTCGGACTTGACATATTTTATGTCAAAGGTATACCCTGATAAAAACAAAGCATAGCGCTGTAGTCTGCCTGCTGCAAACACTGGAATACCCTTTCTAGACCCAAAAATACTTAGTAATGGCTTGTGATCACATTTGATAGTAAAATGTCTACCATACAAGTATTGATGATACTTTTTGACACCAAAAACTATGGCTGTTGCCTCCTTGTCAATTTGAGAATAGTTGCGCTCAGCGAGTGACAGCGTACAAGAAGCAAATGAAACAGGACGCTCAGCGCCCTCAGAATCTATGATACTTAATACACAACCTAGCCCTGTTGAGCTTGCATCCACCATTAGTACGGCTGGCGCATTGGGGTCATAATGAGCCAATATTGGTGCTGTTGTGAGCAACTCTTTGACTTTATTAAAGGCTTTCATACAATTTTCATCGAAAACAAAAGGTACATCCTTCCTCAAAAGATTGTACATAGGACTCATAATACCGCTTAAATTTTGTACAAATTTACCATAATATTGCACTAGCCCTGCGAAGGCTTTTACTTGAGTTACATTTTGAGGAACAGGCGCTTCAACGATTGCTTTAACCTTAGACTTGCAAGCATGTAAACCATTTTTATCTATAATGAACCCGAGATACTCTAATTGTTTTGCAAAAAAGTCACACTTTTCTTCCTTAACTGTAAAACCGTTTGAGGAAGTCCCTTACATACTTCTCTAAGTCTCCGAACATGAGTTTCCTTGTCAGGTGCGGAAATCAAGATATCATCTAAAAAAGATACTACCCCTGGCAAACCTTGCAAAGTTTGGTCAATTTTTTTTTGAAAAATACTAGGCCCACTATTTATACCATATGGCAACCGCTTATAGGAGAACAACCCCTTATGAGTAGATATAGTACATAGTTTTTGTGACTCTTGATCTAACTTAAGTTGCATGTAGGCTTGGCTTAAATCTATTTTGCTAAATCTATTACCCTTTTGCAATTCCGTAAAGAACTCCTCGATTCTAGGTAACGGATAACGTTCTATTTCTAGATTCTTGTTTAAGCCTCTATAATCACCACAAATACGAATGGTTCCACATTTTTTTAAAACAGCTACAATAGGAGTTGCATACTCGCTACTAGTTATTGGACACAAAACATCAGCATCAACTAAGCGTTGAAGTTCAGTCTCTACCTTGGCCTTCAGAGTAAAAGGCAAAGGCCTTGGTTTACAATATTTTGGTATTGCATTTTCTTTTAGTTTAAGTTTAATTGGGTCACCCTTGTATTCGCCCAGTTGATCGGTAAAAACCTCAGGAAAGTCTTCAATTAATTTTTTTACATTGGTTTCAATGAATGTTTTGTCATTTTCTGCAGTTGACTTAGGGTTAGTTAGCCCAAACAAGTTAGGTTGAAATGAAATTTCTACCCCTAACGCATGAAGCCAATCACGCCCCATGAGAGGGCGAGCACCCTTTTCAATGACATACAAATCTAGTTTAGTTTGAACATTTTTCTAGGCTACTGAGACACCTAACCTACCTATAGGCACAATGGGGTCGTTAGTATACGAGCTAAGGGACAGATTAGTTGGTAACAATTTCAGTGAATTTAAATTAGTGTTATAAAAGTCCTGGTTACATACACTTACACTAGCCCCAGTATCTACTTCCATAGCTATATTTTTCCCTTCAATGTTCACTTCTACTTTAATAGGGTCAACTCTTAAGGAGTTTAGGCTAGTTAACTTAGGCTTATCACTAGGCCTATCCCTGAAAACAATTGTTTTAATTTCAAATAGGTTAGCAACACCGTCTAGGTTTTCATCAGTACCTTCGAATGTCTCTACAGGTTGAGAATCCATCCCTACATAGTTATGTTTGTTCCCCTTCTTATAACTACTATGAAATGTTATGGATTTACCTTCAGACTGGCGGGATCTACATACAGACGCAGTATGATTTTTCTTTCCACAATTGTTGCACACACAACCGCGTAAATGGCACTCTTTAGAGACATGCCCTACTTTACCACAACAAAAACACTTTACTTGTTGCTTGTTGTAACTGCTGCCACTCGGTCGCTGGTTGTTGTGACAACTGCCCTTTTTTCGTGGTGTCCTCTGCTGTGGACTGCCCCCAGCATTCCGACGTTGAAATGCTGCCATCTGCTGCAACTGGCCGCTGCCCCCGGTGTTGTCACTGGCCACCAGAACAGACACATTCCTCTCCGCCGTTTCCACCGATAGGATGATTCTAACCGCCTCATCGTAGGTTAAAGAAGCTTCCGCCAACAGTCTCTGCTTGGTCGACTCACTGCGTATGCCGCTTACCAGTCGATCTCGCAAGTAGTCACTGAGACATGTTCCAAACTCGCAATGGATCGACAATTGCTTAAGACTTGCAATATACTCTGAAACAGTCTCATTTTCCAACTGATTTCTCTTGCTAAATTTGTATCGCTCAGCTATAAATGAAGGTTTTGGATACAAATGTTCTTGTATGATCTTGACAATGACCTCAAATTTCTTTGTAGCCGGTTTGTCAGGTGTACATAAATTCCTTACTAAAGCATATGTCTTTACACCCATTACTGTCAATAGCGTGCTGACTTTCTTCTCACTCTCTACTTTCTTACAGTCACAAAATAATTCAAACCGTTCGATATAAGACAACCACGTTTCCTGACTTGTGTCAAACTCACCGATACTCCCGAACATTATATTCGATGTTGGTACCAGTACCACACCCACCTTATTTAAAAATAGTGAAGAAACGTCCTACGGGCCACAAACACAATCTCACACAATTACGGCACAATTGAACACGTGTATTGGCACCTATGGATTCTTGTTATAACCTCGTCGCCACTGTAATGTCTTCTCTATACATATAAGGATGGTGGGTTAAATAACTACACTATATGAATTGTATATACGGACCGTGGTCGTTGGAGTATTATCCTGGGTCTCTATTACAACTCGGAAACCCACTGTAATTAAGACTGTACAAAATAACATGAGAGTATCAGGTCGGTCCTGATTGGTTGAGGTTAATACTACTGCGAGCCACGGCCATGCTTTATTGTATCATAGATCATCATTAATACATATACAATATTATTATAGACAACAAAAATATAGAATACATATATATAATATTATTATATATAACAATCTCTCATGATAATCAACAATTAATTTATTACATACCTCTTCTGGCACTAAAATTTTCCAATCAGTATTTCTTTTGTTGGTG
The DNA here is from genome assembly GCA_034769895.1 of Magicicada septendecula. NCBI lineage: Eukaryota > Metazoa > Arthropoda > Insecta > Hemiptera > Cicadidae > Magicicada > Magicicada septendecula. Next base: position 461,601,627 of record CM068367.1, read on the forward strand.
TTCCTAAACATCATTCCTTCATGAATCATATAATGTTATGTAGTGTTGGAAGTGTTTTCCATCCTTTTCCTCAACTTTTGTATTCTAATATCGGTTGGCTGTAATTTCTTTATTTCTTCCACGATGAGTTTTAATTCTCTTTTATTCCTAAAGCATGCCAAAACTTTACGTGCTTCTTTGGCCATTATTTCTTCTTGATCACCTACTCCGGATAATTTTTATTGCCTGGTAAGTACTCCCATGTTATATGATACTCTTGTAACTGGAGCATCCATCTTGTGAGCCTTCCATGTGACATCTTACAGTTTTTAAAAAAGGTTATTGCTTGATGATCGGTTCGTACTACTACCTCACTGTTTAATAAGTGTGTTCGGAATTTAGTTATTGCAAATACAACACTCAATGTCTCTTTTTCAGTTATTGTATAATTAAATTCTGCTTTAGTTAGTGTACGGCTTGCAAAAGCTATTACCTTTGGTTCTCCCTTGTCATTTTCTTGATATAACACTGATCCTAAACTTACTCCACTGGCATCACAATTTAAATAAAAAACTTTACTAAAATCTGGGTGACTTAACATGACGCACTGTAAAAATCTCTGTTTCACTTCATTGAATACTTCCTCATCCTTTTCGGTCCACTTCCACTTATTCTTCTTACAAATTAAATGTTGATAATGATGTGTTAGGTCGGAGTAATTACTTTGGAAACTTCTGTAATAATTACAAAGACCTAAGAAACTTTGTAATTGTTTTACATTTTTTGGACATGGGAACTTCTGTATTGATTGTATTTTATCAGGATCCGCCGATATGCCGGTATCCGAAACTATAAACCCTAAAAACTTAATCTTGCTGGCTATGAATGTTGACTTGTCTAATTTTAGCGTAATTCCATGTTCTCCCAATCTGGTAAGTACCTTATCAATTCGATGACAGTGTTCTTCCCAACTGCTTGATGCAATTACCAAATCATCGACATATACTGTAGTAAATTCCAAAATCTCCTTACCCAATACTTCATCAAGACATTTTATAAATATAGCCACACTATTGACCAGACCAAAAGGTAATCTTTTAAATTGATAATTCCTACCGTTTACTATGAAACTCACATATTTTCTGCTTTCTGGATGCAATTCTACTTGCCAATATTCAGATACAGCATCCCAACTACTAACAAATTGTACGTTATTAAAACGTTTTAAAATTTCTCCTATGTTCTCAGGCGACGTCTTATCAGCAATTATCATCTGATTAATTTGACGTGCATCTAAACACAATCTTAATGACTTATCTTTTTTGGGAATTACTACTAATGGGCTAGTGTGTTCTGATTGACTTAGTTCAATGATGTCTTCACGAATCATTTTGTCGATTTCTTCCTGTACTTGCTCTCTTAATTTGTATGGTATGGGATATATCTTTTGCTAAATGTCACATTTTCTCTTAGTGGTAACTTACATTGCACTCCTACTATTTTGCCAGGTTTGTTTGAAAATACTTTATAATGTTTCAAATAAATTTCCATTAACTGATCTATTTGCACTTTGTTTAGTTGATTATTATGATTACAGAATTGTCTGATTTCTTGCATTTTCTCCTCCCACATTGGATTATTTATTGTTAACTGCTGTAGTGACTTTCTATTGATTAGTCTATCCTTATATGAATATTCAATTTTATCACTTAATTTGGTTGAATTGACCATTTTCCTTACCTCTTCATTTCTATTTATAATTTTTATAGGTATTTTTTGTTTATCGTATGTAAATACCACCTGATTAGTTTCTAAATCAATAATAGTTTCATACTTCCGCAAGTTATCACATCCGACTAATATTTCCGTTTCTATATTTTGATATACTACAAATGTTAATGGTATCACCCTTCCATTGAATGTGAATAATAATTCATCATTATTTGTTTGCGAGCAGTTCGATTGGCTCGTCCTGTTACACCCACTATAGTAATTTTGCTCACAGGTAATTCATAAATTCTATTAGCCTTTCCTTCGGATGACGTGATTCCCTTTTCCATTTCTTTTAATTCATGGTATTTAGTCATACTCATCAATGATATTTCGGCACCAGTATCAATAATAAAATTTTGATTGGTTTTCCCATATTGACCGGTAATAGACACTACGTCAATTTCAATTATATTTTTACTGATTCTCTCGTTGTCCATAAAATCCTGACCTAAACTGGTTATCCAAGACAGTGATCGGCTATTTGACTGTGGTTGACCACTGCACTCACTCACAGTCTTCTCTAGTTTTCCTGATTTTCATTTATGGTTACTCTCTCCTCTCTCCTTCCTTCCTGTTGACTATTTTCTGACTGGGAAAGGGAACTATGTTGCTCTCTATTTCTTAACTGTTCATAGTTGTTGTTCACCTCACTCTTTCTCTCCTCACTGCGAGAATATACATTTCGATCAGTCTCCCTTAGGTAACGACCATTGTAAATTTGGGAATCATAGTTTCGGCGTATAAAATTCGCTCGATAATTATTTGAAGCGTGGTTGCCCCTATAATTATTATTGTAATAATAATTATTATTATTACTATCATATCTCCGGTCATTCCGGTTATCGTTTCTGTAGTAATTTCTTCCACCTTCCCTATCCTGGTATCTTGGAACATTTCTCTGGTCGTTCCTTTCTACTATTTGATTTCTATCACGGTTTTGTTCTTCCGGATATCTATTAGGGTAGCTATCTCTTCTCATATTCCCTTGTTTAGCGCGATTGTCACAATTCATTTTCCTCTCATAATCAGTGAGTAACAAGGTCATCGCTTCTATAGTATTAGCTTGACTGGCAAATTGTGCTAAGCTTACCGTTTCAGGGAAATGATGACTCAAAGCTTCCACCACATATCTGTCATTCATGGGTGGATCTAAATATCTTGCCCTGCAAACATGCGATAAAAAATACGAGGTTGGTGTTTGTCCTATACTTGGATTGTACCTACCATATACTATGGTCTCCCGCACCCTTGTCTGTATGGATCGCGTCCAATATTTATTTTTATAGGTGTCCGCAAATTCCTGGTAGCTATTCAAGGAGTTTCTAACAGCATCCCACCAATAATCATTCATTTCATGGAACCCTTGATCTAATATTAGCTTAATTCTCTCCCATCTATTTTCCTTGGTACTATGCAAATATTCCTTCATTCTATTTAAATACTCCATAGGATTTTTTATATATCTTTTCATATGTGGCACCTCATGACTAATATTCTTGTCTTCTCGTATAACACATGTTTGATTACCATTTTGTTCTATTTCATTGACCCTTACTACTAATTGTCCCATGGTATCCTCTATTTTGGTATTATTGCTGTCCAACTGTTGTCCCATGGATTGAATATTGCTCGTTACCTCCTGTTTGTGTTTTACCAATTCTCTCGTCATCTGTTCCATGACTTCTTGTTTATTTTCTCCTAATTTCCCTTCCACTTCAATAATTTTATTTATTAACTCTCCACATAATTGAGTTAAATTTTCATCAGTTTTCTCAACTTTCTGGTTAGTTTCTGTAATTCTATTCCTTATTTCTGTTTTATACTCATCTAACTGTTGTTTCAATTCCTCTTTATTTTTCTCACTCTCTTCCTTCAATTGTCCTTTTAATTCCTCCTTATCTTCCCTCATTTGTTTCTTGTGTTCTTCAATATTTTGTTTTATTAAGTTTTCATTATCTAATTTCATTTGTTTCTTTAATTTTTCACTGTTATTATCAATTTTTTATTTATTTGTTTCAATAATGTTTCGCTGGTTATGTTATTCCCTTCTATTATAATTCTCATCATCTCCTGGAAATTTGATCCATTGGTTGGTTTGGTTTCTTAGGTTGGTCCCCTTGGGCATCCTCTACTATTATTTCCATTTCAGTTTCTTCCTTTTCAGCACTATTACTCCTTAATTCATATCGTTGCTCTGGTTTTTAGCCATTTTACAATCTTTAATTTAATTTTAATTACAAGGAAAAAATTTTTTATGCTAATTAAATTCAACAAAATTGTGTTATTTGGTGTTGGTTTAAAGAAAATCTTTGCTTTCACGTATGGGCGCCATTTTATGTACTGTACATTAATTACTTGTATAGTAATTAAGATCTGCTCCACATTGGATCATTTTATGTGCTGTGGTTATTTTCTGATATAATAATATTTATTATATGCACCACGTTGGTTGCGATTTATGTGTTGTAGTTATTTATATATATAGTAATTAAGAAATGTACATACTGTTATTATGTTTTTTTTTTTATTTACCAGTACATGTAAAGAAACTCTTTCTCTCAGGGTTAATACCCTGACGACCCTGATTACGTTATTTGATCGTATTTATGATTGTATCTATCATTTTCTTTTCTTTAAACCAAACCAGATTCAGTTAATATGTAGTATTTTGATAATTAACCATGTAAAAAATAAATAACAAGCTAATGTAACTTAACTGACTCTGAATTCTTCCAGCTGCCACGGGTTCACTTCTGGTTGTTGTTTACCTTTTTTCGAAAGCAATTTTAGTCTTGGCAATCTGTTCCTTCACACAAATTTCTTATTGCTCTCACCGCTGAATGCCACTCTCCATGACTACTGCAACACAGATGTCTCCTCGGAGCACTTAACTATCCTTTATAGCCACTTAAACTCTTCTTCGGTCCAAGGTTTTCCTCTTCTGTCGTCGTTCTATCAAAGATATTGTTATATTTCTCGTATTATTATTTATTTATTAAATATTATAATCAAAACTCTGGTATCACAATTTAAATTCCTTTACTGTATTTTCTTTTCCTTGTTACATTAACTTGATGATGTACAAATGTTATTTAATATAATTTAAGACTCTTCATGTAGTTACTATTAGATATATAATTAGACCTTTACTAAAAATGAACTTTATCTTGTGAAAAACTTACTTTTTTCGTCGGACGCGTTTCGGCTTAGTATCCGCCTTCTTCAGCTTTTAGTTAGACTGCCATCATTTCGTAACGGTTTTTGTGTGGAAGGTGTAGTGGGGGTGGTGTGTGGAGGAAGGGGATTGGCGCAGGGATTCAACTTGATGTTTGTTTTTTGTAAAATTGTGTCAAAAAGTGTATGTGATTTATATTGTAATTGATCGTTGAGTATGTTGTTTGGTTGTGTTGTGTGGTGTTTATATATTTCATATTGTTCAGTTGTGTTAAGTTTTCGGCCTTTAGGTAAGTAATGTAAAATTTCGAGATTGGTGTCTATGTTGGTGTAACTATGGTTTTCTGTGTGTATGTGTGTGGCAAATGCGGAGTGTATATTGTTGTTGGTTAGAGCTTTTAAATGTTCAGAATAACGGGATGAAAAAGATCTTCCTGTCTGGCCGATGTAGAAACTATTGCAGTCATTACATTTTAATTTGTAAACACCTGTTTTGTTATATTTGTCTATGTCTGTGTTTGTATTATTGATGTGTTTTGTAACGGTATTGGTTGTTCTATATGCTATTTTGTATTTGTGTTTTCTGAATGTGTTGGCGATTTTGTGTGTGTAGGAGTTGTGGTATGTGAGTGTCCTACACACACAAAATCGCCAACACATTCAGAAAACACAAATACAAAATAGCATATAGAACAACCAATACCATTACAAAACACATCAATAATACAAACACAGACATAGACAAATATAACAAAACAGGTGATTACAAATTAAAATGTAATGACTGCAATAGTTTCTACATCGGCCAGACAGGAAGATCTTTTTCATCCCGTTATTCTGAACATTTAAAAGCTCTAACCAACAACAATATACACTCCGCATTTGCCACACACATACACACAGAAAACCATAGTTACACCAACATAGACACCAATCTCGAAATTTTACATTACTTGCCTAAAGGCCGAAAACTTAACACAACTGAACAATATGAAATATATAAACACCACACAACACAACCAAACAACATACTCAACGATCAATTACAATATAAATCACATACACTTTTTGACACAATTTTACAAAAAACAAACATCAAGTTGAATCCCTGCGCCAATCCCCTTCCTCCACACACCACCCCCACTACACCTTCCACACAAAAACCGTTACGAAATGATGGCAGTCTGACTAAAAGCTGAAGAAGGCGGATACTAAGCCGAAACGCGTCCGACGAAAAAAGTAAGTTTTTCACAAGATAAAGTTCATTTTTAGTAAAGTGATAGTGCTGTGAAAGAAGAGATGAACAATCAAGACAAATATAATTAGACTCTTCATGTTACTCTTAATGAATTTAATTGAAGACTCATAACGTTACTTTTAATGAATTTAATTTTAGACTAATAAACATTTTCTTCCTCACTATACAATACAATATTTTTTAACAATTTACAAAATTGCCCCTATGATAATTCCCTAATTTCTTTACATCTGTTTATCATATACCTATTAAAACATATATCATTTTTCTATTTCTTATTAAACATCTTTATTTTACCTCTAATATTCGTAATTCTATTGGTTTTTTATTAAATTATAATTTTATTACTCTTTACTATTCTTATAACATTCATTCCAATTTTATATATTATTTTCTGAACATATAACTAAATATGGTTTTATATCATATAGGAATCGACCTCTATGTTGACTGAGTAAGTTGATATTCCCAATGTTTTTTTGTTTACATTCAATACAAAATCTGCATCCTTTCTCTTTTAAAATTTATTATCTCCCTATTATGTACTGTGTGCATTTTAACAGCAGTACATAATATGTGTTATGTAATACAAATACCACACGCGCGCGCGCGCACGCACACACACACACACACACACACACACACACACACACACACACACACACACACACACACACACACACACACACACACACACACACACACACACACACACACACACACACACTTCTATAGACACTCTGATTTTATATACGTACGTAAATGTTTGTACAGAGAAAGAACTTAGTGAAGCTGAAAATGTACACAGAGACGTTATCTATATATGATCTACTGATTCGCAAGAGGCGATTCAATAAAAACAATCTGAAGCATCATAAAGTGAGTGATTCGGAAAATTGTTTTGTAAACAAAGGACTTTCTTTTATTGACATTATTCTTGGCACTTCATCTTTTCATGGATTAATTCATCTGAGGAGACCACAGAGGCACTACTCTGAACAGTATGTTAAAACTAGTTATACTAAACAGAATGCGTTTGTATGTAAAATAAGAAAGTAATTTTAAATAGTTAAATTTCTTTCCTTATTAGTAATATACTAGAAAATGTATTTACAGCTGTTTGCATAAACTGTTGTAAGCATGGTTTATTATTCCCATCTTTTACAATAGATGCAAATGGAATTCATAATTTCTCCAATGATTGCTTGTGATTGGTTTGTCATGAGACATGTCCTGAAAAGAAATTTGACACCAGCAGAAAACTATTTGTTTCATGCAAAAAGCACAAATATAATTTTTACATCCATAGTTGTAGTTGTGGAAATTTGTGTGTTAGCAAAATAACAGATTAATTATTTATTGAGGTAGTTGTATAAGCACTAAATATTTTAAAATTTGAATGGGGCTCATTGTTTTCTTGTCATTTCAGTTTTAATTTTCAAAATGATCTTCCCTGGTTATTCAATGTTTTGTCAGTCATACAATATATATATTTTTTTAATTTTATTCATATGTTAATATTATGTACTTACTTATAAATTTATTGTCTATTAGCATGCAAGATAATTGATATATTGATTATTCTAAGTACTTGGAGACTTAAGAAGAGCATATTTTTAAATTAAACATTTTTTTTTGTTTATATAAAAGATAATTTTATTCTTTTTCAGTTTTAAAGTATTTATTTCATTTCATAATACTCTTTCTTCTCTGTACCATTTTTATATGTGACATGGTGCTTGGACATAATTTGATTAAGCTCAGATCCCATGAACTGGTTGGGTATGTAACTGTATTAGAGATATGTTCAATGCACATTTGCTTATGGAACACATATATGTAGGCCTATATATACAAAAATGCAATAAATGGATATTTCCTCTCTTCTCAGCATCATTCCTTTGTGTATGCGTGTGTACGTGTGTGTGTGTGTGTGTGTGTGTGTGTGTGTGTGTGTGTGTGTGTGTGTGTGTGTGTGTGTGTGTGTGTGTGTGTGTGTGTGTGTGTGTGTGTGTGTGTGTGTGTGTGTGTGTGTGTGTGAAAGAGGGAAAGAATAGGCGAGACAGAGGGAGAGAAAGAGAGTTAGAGTAATCTGTATTATCTGTATTACATATAATGTTAATATATACAATTTTTTCAGCATAATTTGGTTCATTGCAATATGTGCCAGCATTTGGGGAGCACTTTCAGTGAGCATCAATACATGGCACAGATACCAAGTAAAGCCTACTGTTATTTCTATTGAACGGGATTATCGAGCATGGAACACAACATTTCCAGCATTAACAATTTGTCCTACAGAAAAGACAGATATTACAGCGCTGAAGCAAGCAATAAAATCAGTGTATGTTATCATTTTTTTTTATTTTAATGTATTTCGATATTTAAAATTTTCATTAATCATCTTAATGTTTTGTAAACACAGATAACTTGATCACTCGTATCTTGGTGGTTTATATTTACAGATACACTGGTGATTGTATTGTGTGCATATAAATTTTCTTTAAATCTTCAAAAGTCTGTAGGACTTTAAGCATCTATACTCAGATAATCATGAGAGTGTATCATGAGAGGTGACACTCAAGGGCACAGCTTTTAACATTCATTAATATAAAGGGTGATATTTGTGTTTTTAGTTATTGATTTTATAAAAACCTATTATTAGATTTATAATTTCATTACAGACATCTCAGTAACATGTTACCAAAGACATTTTGTATTTGAAGTCTGTAAATGTGTGTGTGTGTGTGTTTCATTTATGTTATGATTTTTATTTATTTATCAGGTGGATTAATATTTTCAACATCGTTTACAGTTTAAAAGGAACTGATAATGCGTATAAGGCAGAAGAATTTGTAAAGGAATTAAACAAAGCAACATACAGAAATTTTTCACCAATTACTAGCTATGACAGGATTCCACCTACACTATACTTAGAGCTCTCAATGAAATCACGATTTGTTTTACGTATTGAAGCTATTGAGACAAATGTAATAATACATCAGCCTAATAGTCTACAAATGTACTTCACTGAACATGGAATATGCTATTCTTTTAACTCTATGATAGCCCATTATAATGATCCAAAGTAAGTGAAATAATAAAATATTAACAAACTGTTGTGACTGTGTGTATAGGGCCTATCTGTAGTTATAGTTACGTAGTTATATGTATATTTAGAGTCATAATTGTAGAGTGAGTGAGTGAGTGAGTGAGTGAGTGAGTGAGTGAGTGAGTGAGTGAGTGAGTGAGTGAGTGAGTGAGTGAGTGAGTGAGTGAGTGAGTGAGTGAGTGTGTGTGTGTGTGTGTGTGTGTGTGTGTGTGTGTGTGTGTGTGTGTGTGTGTGTGTGTGTGTGTGTGTGTGTGTGTGTGTGTGTGTGTGTGTGTGTGTGTGTAAAACAATCTACAAATCTTCTTTCATTTTATATGAATAATATTTAATATGCATATGCGTATTGAGCCTTCAGAGTTGTTATTTGTAATCCACTATATTACTATATACTTTTCCTTTGTAATTACTGTAACACCACAACATTAAATACAGTTTCAAACTACACATAAATATTAAACACCATATATGAAAAATAATAAAAATGATGTTGCATGAAAGATGTAAAAACAAATTGTATGCGAAATGTTAAGATAATTTTATCTATTGTGGCGTTATTAATATATGTACATAGTAGATATTCTTAAAAGAGTAGTGTAATATACTGTTGATGTATTACAAGTCTCAACATGCATTTATAAATATAAATTTGGAGACCATGGGTTACAGGAACTCTGTCTGGATAATAAGAGACATTATTCAAGTACTTTATGATTCTATTTCATTAACTGCAGAATTGTTCAATGGCATTATATAAACCCATCACACTGACATGTTAATGTACTGAATAATAAAATATTAAACAGCCAATGGAGAAGTTCACACATACTTGAGTACAGATACTGCTAAACATCAAAGAGTAGATCAAATAGATGAAGATGTTCAGTTAGAATATCAAATTGAATACTGTATTTGAATTGTCAAAATTTGTCTGCACTTTCTATGCATAAATTACAAATAAAAGTAGGGTCAGTTGCCATGATTATTTGTAATTTATCTACTAAAGATAGCCTCTATACTGGCATGAGTTCAGAAATTGTGAAATTACATATAGGCCTACCGGGTGGCCCATAAGTCAGTTGGCACTAGCAGTATGTAGACGCTCGATTGACTGGCATAGTAGTGTGCCGAACTTGTGGTTCAGCGCAATGTCAGTCATTTTCCAATCGGAGAGTGGGCTGATATCTAGCAGTAAGACAATGCGAAACTAATGAATATACCGCTGGTAGTTAAGTGCAGTACAGAATTAAAGCCATAATTAGTGCTGCGCTCTACCCGTGGATAGGATAAACTACCGTTTTCTACTCTACACTATTTGATCGGTGTCGGCATCTGCTGACTTTCTGCAGCAGTATTAAAAAGCGGTGTTGCGTCCTGGCGAGATTTTCCTTACACAAACGATGACAAAGCTGAGATTCAAGTTAAGGTCTGTCTGACTACATACCTAGTGGGTGACGCTCGCCATTATTTTCTCTCCGGTGGAGAGATGAATTATTTTAACTACAACTTCTTCTACCTAATGAAGAGATAATTCGTAAACGGCTGCGGTAAGTCTTGATTACTTTATATTAATTAAATACTATATTTCACGGGAGAAAACTGTGTTCTTAAGTAAGCCTGAGTAAGCATGCCCACTTGTTGCATCGTGTATTTGTGCAATACGCAAATTGTTCGTAAAGTTTTTTATAAGCCAATAAAACTATATTATTTGGGTGGCAGAATCTCGGCACTATAAAGTAGAGTACATGGACCACAAAATATTTAAGTTTAAACTTTAATTAACACCGATGTGACGAGATACGTGTACATCAAGGTAATGTTGCACAATGCGTCGTTAGTAAGTGATATAAGGTTTTGCTAAGAATAGCAGTAAAACCTTATACATATATATGGGAACTTACTCAGGCACGTTAAATGTAAATGATGTCCCATTCAAATTAATTGTATTATCAAATTATGGGTAGTAAAAAAAACTATGTATTTTATATAACCTCTTCACCACGTGGTATCTATAATTTCACTCTAAGTAATAAGTTTATAAGATGTTACAGAGCCAAAATAAATTGTTATATTGCAAACAAGTAACTCACATTAGGTGAGGTTCAAATTATAAAGAATTATTGTTATAGAGATTTTTGAATAAGGCATGTTAGCCAAATAAATTTTATGAAGTTTAATTATGTAGCACATAACTAGGTGTTGTCTTTATATATGTATTTTGGAGGGTGTCCAAACAGTGGGGGCATTTGTGTGTGGTCTCTGACTAAAAATATGATGTGTAAGCAGGGTCCGCCGAACAGAGAAAAAAGTCCTGCTGCATGGCTGAACGATGTCCATCATAAAGCTCCACTCGCCACCGGGGAGAATTAGATCACCACAACAACACCTAAAATGCCAATCATGAGATCGCCACTTTACTAATAAAAGAGAATACCCTTCATGGACCCAAATCAGGTGACAAATAACCAATTATATTTACACATAGAGTCAACACGGCACCACACCCCGTGACCAGTTATACATAACCATCAGCTTCTACATTTCAAGTTTTTAAACATTCATTAGGATCCCCAATTGATGGGACAGTTTAGTGTGTACACTGAGTAAAAAATTAATTGTAAAATTTCAGTATATTTATAGTAGATTGTCAGTTCAGAGACTGATATGGTTACAAGACAGCATCCAACATAGATTTCCACTCATTTCATTATAGGGGTTTCTCTACAGATTTTAAGTCAGTTTGTGCTATTAGTAATTTCTCATGTTCAATTCACTACGTATAAAAATATATATATATTCTCTTATTTTAAAATCAGTTTTTTCATTTGTATAAAAATTACTGGGGAGGTAGGTGAATTTTCAACTAGTTTCAACCAGAAGCTATGCATGTCGAAACACCTTTCAACTTGTTTGTCGAGACAAGTTTGTTGAGACAAGCCGAAAGTTGAATGAACATGTCCGTCTCTGACCCAAGTGTATTTTTTTATAAGGTGGTAATATTATGCAATTTTTCTCTTTTCATTAATTGGCCCTATTTTAGTATATATAAATTCTTTATACTAATTATGATAACTGGGGGGCGTTCATTATTTTAAACAATTTTTATTTCTCACTGTAATTAGGTACTTAGGCACTTAGCCACTTAGGCACTTAGTTTCGAATTTTATTAGGTCCTGGGGACAATTGTATGCTATACATTATCGTACACCTGATGTGTAATTAACCCACACCATGAGGGTAATTAATAAATGTAAATTTCTAATCCTAATTGGGATTATTATAAAAAGAAAAGTTAGAATTTATATACACCAGAAGGGTAATATAAAAAGGGCGTGGCAAGAGACCTTTATGTATTTTATGTATACTATTGTATAATGTATTTTTGTCTTGTGGAACATGTTATGTGTGTATATTTCTGTGTACATTTTGGGGGTTATAAATATTATGCATTTACTGTACTTTTGGTGGGAACTTGGGATATAGGGATTTATTGTTCAATGTCTTTTTACAACAGAAAGTTAACACATGTAGTCATGTGGGTATATCCTTTTCATTTGTTTTTAAGGGAGGTATTCTATCTCAATAATCGTTGCTGATCATTTCTTTAAGGAAATAATTTATTTTATTTAACCTTATAACAAGTATAGGAATTGTCACCTTTAAAATTTATTTAATTTGTTGAGTAATTATTTTTATTATTAATAGTAACAAGGAATGAAATCATTTATCTTCATTAATTTAGATGCAGCATTCTAAAAGGAACATAGAAAATAAATTTTATATTTTATTAAATAGTTTAATGGGAGCTTTATTTCAAGGTTAATTATTATTTTAAATTTCAATTCATTGATAGAGTGACATAGCAAATTATTTTCTTAGTTTCAATAAATATTTTTCAGGTGGCCTTGTTGAGAGAGTATACTTATTTATTTAACTATTTAAAGGGGAATTATAGATTACTGTTGTATTTATTTATTATTAAATTGTTATGAGATAGAATAATAAAAAGGGATTTGTTAATTATTTAATTCTTGAGTTTTCATTGCAAGTCCCGTCTCACTGGATCCAGCGCATTTTTGGCTTCTCTAGGCCTTAGCCTAGTTTTAATTAACTTGTGGTCCCTCTTTACAAACAAACAAAAAAAAAAAATTCAAAAATTTTCTCAAAAAAAAAAAAATTCTTTTTTTACTGCTCAAGATAAAGTGGGGAACCATTTGGTAGCAGAGCGCGGTTACGATGAGGGTCCTGTGGGTGTGACGGGGCTTGCAAACTTAGGAAACATTGTGGAACTTCCACAATGTTAAGTTCAAATAGAACTTAGGAAAATTTTAAAGGCCCTATATCCGAAGTTGAAAATATTTTTGTTAGCTTTAAGGTTTTGAAAAATATGTATATGTACTTGCCCGCCTTGAATAGTGAATAGTGCCACATGGTAGGAAATTTTAGAAGGGGAAATCCCTGGGGAAGACTTATCGCAGTTCGGTGCTTGGTTAGTCGGAGATTACCTTGCCCATGTTTGGGGAGGTGTTGTTGTTTTTTTTTGTGATTATGCGGTATGGCCCGATCGGCAGTCGGTTTCTTCCGATAGATGGTAGCCGGAGTAACATGAAATTGTTAAAATAAATTTTTGTTGGTCGGTGTTTTGTTTTTCGTGTCGTGTGTGTGTCGAGTTCCTTTTGTCTGGTAATCGAGTGTGAGCAGTTCAGGTAGTGGGCTAGTTTCTCGCATCGGTAGGTGGACCCGCAGTCTACTCTTTGGAAGTACAGTACTTGGGTTTTTCAGATTCTGGTATTATTTAGAATACGTTTTTAAAGTTGTGTGTGTTAAGTGTGCCGACCGCGAAGTGAGGATGAGTTCACTTAATCCGGAGTTGTTTTTAAGGGAGGAAATTGAGTTCGAGCTCCGGGCCCGGGGTAAAGAACCCCGAGGCAATGTCCAAGCCTTACGGCGGCAGCTCCGTGAAGCGCTGGCCGCGGGTGATGCGCTCTCCAGGGTCACTATCACTGACCCCGAGAGTGAGTGGGAAGGGTGTACGGAAAGGTGGAGTGAGCTGCGGGAGTTGGCTCAATCCGTCGAAATTTTGGAGGAGGGACCGGGATGCTCTCTAGGTGTCCGGCGGATCCGGCAACGTATGCAGCACGTAATTCATCGGCTGCAGAATTTACAAGCACAAGTCAGTGAACCGCCATATAATATACCGCCGCCATATAATATACCAGACACGATACAAGAGATTACCTCGACCCTCCAATGGTCACAACCAGTAAGAGCATCCACCCCGGTTCCGGTTGTTGAGGAGTCTGTGGTCTCAGCTGTGAACACTTCTTCCTACAGAGATGTAGAACCCGTACAAACTGGTTTGGGGGCGGCGACGTATAATAAACTGCCCAACCCACTTGCCCATATAATACAACAACTTCCAGTCGTAGATGGACTGGAGGCAGACAAACTAATACCTTTTTTTAAAATAGTCTTTGAGTTGAAAGACTACCCGGGTATGCTGGAGCGAACGGTGCTCGAACTCATCTTCCCCTACTGTCGCGGTACCATGGCTGACAGGGTGGCGGAGGTGATGCGACGCAAAGAAGGTGTGGATGAGTTCCACCGGGTGGTGCTGAGGGCATTCGTCCCTAGTAGACTGATGGAGCAATTGCGCCATCGTCATTTTTATAGAGTCCAGGCACGGGGCGAAACATTGGCCCAGTACGTGCTGCGAATGCGCGAGGTAGCTCGTATTCTGGGAATGGGCATGTCGGAGGAAGAGGTAGTACAACACATTCTCGACGGCGTCTCTGCCGACGACCGTCTGCGATTAGTTTTTGCCCAGCGGCCGCAGTGGTTTGCCGACCTGGAGCGACTCTGTGTTATGACGGAGGCCATGCAGATGACCGACCATGCGAGCGGAGACAGTAGACGAGCCGAACCAAGACCTCAGACATCGGAAGGGACCAGAGAGCCTACCTTCCCCCGACAGGCCCAGCCAGCTCGAAATCGTCAGCAAACGAATTCAAATTCCGTGATTTGTTACAATTGTAACCGCCCGGGACACGTGGCGAGAAATTGTACGCGAGGGCGCGCGCGACCAGCACCACCTATGTCTAGACCAGCGCCAAAAAACTAGGTAGACAGGGGAAGATATTTCGGAGGATGTCTTCCCCCCGCTTCATTTCTGTTCAACTTCCGCCGACCTCCAGGCACTCGTTAAAAGCCCAATCTTCTAACATCAAGGTCCAGTCCGCTACCTCGCAACAACTTTCTGTATGCCCCTTTCTGTCGCTCGAGGTAAAGGGGGGTCAGCTCACAGCCTTAGTTGACTCCGGTTCAGCCCGATCCATCATTTCATCTCGGGTACATGCGGACCTTGAACGACAGGGTTTAATTAAAAGGTCAGAACAGTCATCTGCAGTATGCTGGACGGCATCCCGGGAAATCTTGCCTATCTCCCGGGTTACTTCCTTTAAGATCAAAATCGATGGGTTTTCTTGGGTGTGGTCTTTTCTGGTTTCTCCTGCTCTGGGAGTGGATTGTATCATTGGTGCCGATTTCATCGCAAAAAGTGGTCTCGTGCTGGACATCCAAGCGCACCAATGTTTTTTTAAATTTAATCGGGAGGTTTTAATTCCGTTCCTTGGGTACCAGGGCGCTAAGCCGGGTATCCAAGAAGTAGCTTGTCCCGATTCTGCACGAGATCATCTCACTCCATCCCAGCAGACGGCCTTAGATCACTTGTGTGAGGAATTTCCCGAGGTGTTAACTACTACCTTGGGACTCACACACCTGCTGGAATACAAAATCAGACTTACAGATTCGAAAATAGTGAGGTCACACCCTTACAAGTTTGCTCCTCCAAAGATGACCATTCTGCGAGAGAAGGTTCAAGAATTATTGGACCAAGGGGTGATTGAACCTTCTCATTCCAGCTATGCCAGTCCAGCATTTTTAGTGCCAAAGCCTGGTGGCAAACAAAGAATGGTTATTGATTACCGGAAGTTGAACGCCAATATCGAGGTGGATTCTGTTCCCCTCCCGGATTTACATTCGGCCTTTGATTGGTTCAGTGGGGCCAGATTTTATACCATTATCGATCTGAACGCGGCCTATCATCAGATACCTCTTGCCAAGGAAAGTAAACCATATACGGCTTTTTGTGCACCCTGGAATTTGTACCAGTACACAAGGGTTCCCATGGGTTTGGCTGTGGGGGCCCAGACACTTACTCGCCTTCTCGACACTGTCTTTCACGACGTGAAATTCCGTTTCGTCTATAATTATCTCGACGATCTTTTGGTATATAGCGAGACTTTCGAAGATCATCTGCGGCATTTAAGAGAGGTGTTGGGTCGCTTAAGAGAGGCTGGCCTCACTGTCAATCCCGAAAAGGTTCGTTTCGCCCAAGAGAGTATTTCTTTCTTGGGCCATTTAATTTCACACAAGGGCGTGACGGTAGACCCAGAGAGGACACAGGGCATCCGTGACTTTCCTCCGCCTAGGGATGCGAAGGGCATAGCGAGATTCGTCGGTATGATAAATTTTTATAGGCGTTTCATACCGAACATCGCTGAAATTGCCGCTCCCTTGAATGAACTGAGGAAGAAGGGGGCAAAGTTTACATGGGGGGAAAACCAACAGAAGGCTTTCTCTACCTTAAAGGAAGCCATCATTTCCCCACCGGTGTTGCGGATGCCCGACTTTTCAAAGCCGTTCATTTTGCAGACGGACGCGAGTTCGGTTGCGCTCGGAGCGGTCCTTTTCCAAGTTATTGACGACGCTAGGCAGCCTGTGGCTTTTATCTCACGCACGTTGACCCAGCAAGAACGTAAATCATCCGTTTATGAGCTAGAGTGTTTAGCTGTTGTGTACGCTCTAGACAAGTTCAGGCGTTTCCTGGAACATGCTGAGTTCCTGCTCGAGACCGACAATCAGGCTCTCTCATGGCTTCTAGCTCATCCCCGGCAACTGGGTAAAATTGGTAGATGGGTGGTGAAAATCTCATCATTTAAGTTCACCGTGCAACACATCAGGGGATCCCAGAATGTGGTTGCAGATGCCTTATCCCGCATGTTTTCCCAACCCAGTGATGCCCAAGCTGAGCAACCCTGTTCCGTTCTTCTAGATTTTCCATTAGCCTTCACTGATATGTTACCCCATCAGTTAAACGACGAAGTGCTGGGTCAAGTCATCCAAAATATCAAGCAGGGTAACGTACAGGCCCCTTATTTCTTGTCCAAGGGAGTCCTCTGTTGTCGAGAGAGAAAAGGACGAGCACCTAAAATCGTGCTGCCTAGCAAATTAGTGCCCATGGTCTTCAGCTATTACCATGATTCCCCAATCGGAGGCCACAAGGGAATTTCGAAGACCATTTCCAGTATTAGGAAACATTTTATCTGGAATGGCATGGATAGAGACATCGCGACGAGAGTTAAAAACTGTCATCTTTGTGGCTTGAGCAAGCCTGCCCAGAACACCAAACTAGGGTTGTTATCTTCTGAGGTGGCGAGCAGACCAATGGAAAAGTTGTTTTTTGACTACGTGGGGCCGTTCCCCCGTAGCAAGTCAGGTAATGCTTACCTGCTTGTTTGTGTAGATGCTTTTTCAAAGTTTGCCTGGCTACTGCCCTTACGGCAGGCAACAGCTCGTTTGACCATCAACGCTTTACAGAACCACGTTTTTCAGCATTTCGGTCTTCCGACCATCATTGCTTCGGACAATGGCCCGCAATTTATTTCAAACGAATTCAGGCGTATGTGTTTCGCCAGTGGCATCAAACACGTAACCACTTCCCCTTATTACCCACAACCGTCCCATGCGGAGAGATTCAATCGGAATCTCCGGTCCGCCTTGATTGCTTATCACGCTGAGCAACAAACCACCTGGGATCAGAATTTGAAGTGGTTACAATTAGCTTTTAACACGGCCAGACACGACAGTCATCAGGCCGTGCCCTTTGAAATTTTGTTTGGATTCTCGCCCGCACTCCCGTTGACCAACCTGTGGGATATCGAAGATCTTCTGCCGCGGGAGCCCAATAATAAAACTGCGGAGAGATGGAAAGTGGCTCGGAAGAATTTGCTGCGAGCGCACGAGCGGGTCCGTCAGCGTTATAATCAGGGGCGTATTCCAAACCCCTTCCGGATTGGTGACTGGGTCTATTGCCAAAGCCACCCACTCAGCTCAGCCGCTGACAAACGTGCTGCGAAGCTATGCTACCGTTGGTCGGGGCCATACCGTATCATGGGATTTACGTCACCGGTGACGGCCCGGCTGGGCGTACCGGGAGACAAACAAAAATTGGTAACAAGCCACATTTCCAAACTCAAACGTTGTCGAGGGCTATCGAAAACGTTCGAAGGGGGTTAGTCCCCGTAAAGATAGGACGGATGTCCTTGTTTAATGTGGAAGTCGTGTTCGGGCGAAGGGGGCGAGCCTTAGGAGGTCGGAAGATCTACCTAGGTAGGAATCTTTCTTTTGTCTTTTGCTGTCTCTCTCTCTTGTGCTGTATGCGGACTCTGATCAGGTCAGCATGCAGCACCCGCACACTTACATAATACATATCTTCTTTCGTCTCTTTCGTTTTCCTTTTTGATTTCTGTTCTCCTGAGAGCAAGCTCAGCTGAGCCAACCCAACCACGACGTCCACCGGTTTCTTTTGGGGAGAGGTACACTGCAGGGTACCCTCCTGGCCTTTAACGTTGGGGCAACTATGTTGCCCTTTTGGGGTGAGGGTGTGCCGAACTTGTGGTTCAGCGCAATGTCAGTCATTTTCCAATCGGAGAGTGGGCTGATATCTAGCGGTAAGACAATGCGAAACTAATGAATATACCGCTGGTAGTTAAGTGCAGTACAGAATTAAAGCCATAATTAGTGCTGCGCTCTACCCGTGGATAGGATAAACTACCGTTTTCTACTCTACACTATTTGATCGGTGTCGGAATCTGCTGACTTTCTGCAGCAGTATTAAAAAGCGGTGCTGCGTCCTGGCGAGATTTTCCTTACACAAACGATGACGAAGCTGAGATTCAAGTTAAGGTCTGTCTGACTACATACCTAGTGGGTGACGCTCGCCATTATTTTCTCTCCGGTGGAGAGATGAATTATTTTAACTACAACTTCTTCTACCTAATGAAGAGATAATTCGTAAACGGCTGCGGTAAGTCTTGATTACTTTATATTAATTAAATACTATATTTCACGGGAGAAAACTGTGTTCTTAAGTAAGCCTGAGTAAGCATGCCCACTTGTTGCATCGTGTATTTGTGCAATACGCAAATTGTTCGTAAAGTTTTTTATAAGCCAATAAAACTATATTATTTGGGTGGCAGAATCTCGGCACTATAAAGTAGAGTACATGGACCACAAAATATTTAAGTTTAAACTTTAATTAACACCGATGTGACGAGATACGTGTACATCAAGGTAATGTTGCACAATGCGTCGTTAGTAAGTGATATAAGGTTTTGCTAAGAATAGCAGTAAAACCTTATACATATATATGGGAACTTACTCAGGCACGTTAAATGTAAATGATGTCCCATTCAAATTAATTGTATTATCAAATTATGGGTAGTAAAAAAAACTATGTATTTTATATAACCTCTTCACCACGTGGTATCTATAATTTCACTCTAAGTAATAAGTTTATAAGATGTTACAGAGCCAAAATAAATTGTTATATTGCAAACAAGTAACTCACATTAGGTGAGGTTCAAATTATAAAGAATTATTGTTATAGAGATTTTTGAATAAGGCATGTTAGCCAAATAAATTTTATGAAGTTTAATTATGTAGCACATAACTAGGTGTTGTCTTTATATATGTATTTTGGAGGGTGTCCAAACAGTGGGGGCATTTGTGTGTGGTCTCTGACTAAAAATATGATGTGTAAGCAGGGTCCGCCGAACAGAGAAAAAAGTCCTGCTGCATGGCTGAACGATGTCCATCATAAAGCTCCACTCGCCACCGGGGAGAATTAGATCACCACAACAACACCTAAAATGCCAATCATGAGATCGCCACTTTACTAATAAAAGAGAATACCCTTCATGGACCCAAATCAGGTGACAAATAACCAATTATATTTACACATAGAGTCAACACGGCACCACACCCCGTGACCAGTTATACATAACCATCAGCTTCTACATTTCAAGTTTTTAAACATTCATTAGGATCCCCAATTGATGGGACAGTTTAGTGTGTACACTGAGTAAAAAATTAATTGTAAAATTTCAGTATATTTATAGTAGATTGTCAGTTCAGAGACTGATATGGTTACAAGACAGCATCCAACATAGATTTCCACTCATTTCATTATAGGGGTTTCTCTACAGATTTTAAGTCAGTTTGTGCTATTAGTAATTTCTCATGTTCAATTCACTACGTATAAAAATATATATATATTCTCTTATTTTAAAATCAGTTTTTTCATTTGTATAAAAATTACTGGGGAGGTAGGTGAATTTTCAACTAGTTTCAACCAGAAGCTATGCATGTCGAAACACCTTTCAACTTGTTTGTCGAGACAAGTTTGTTGAGACAAGTTTGTTGAGACAAGCCGAAAGTTGAATGAACATGTCCGTCTCTGACCCAAGTGTATTTTTTTATAAGGTGGTAATATTATGCAATTTTTCTCTTTTCATTAATTGGCCCTATTTTAGTATATATAAATTCTTTATACTAATTATGATAACTGGGGGGGCGTTCATTATTTTAAACAATTTTTATTTCTCACTGTAATTAGGTACTTAGGCACTTAGCCACTTAGGCACTTAGTTTCGAATTTTATTAGGTCCTGGGGACAATTGTATGCTATACATTATCGTACACCTGATGTGTAATTAACCCACACCATGAGGGTAATTAATAAATGTAAATTTCTAATCCTAATTGGGATTATTATAAAAAGAAAAGTTAGAATTTATATACACCAGAAGGGTAATATAAAAAGGGCGTGGCAAGAGACCTTTATGTATTTTATGTATACTATTGTATAATGTATTTTTGTCTTGTGGAACATGTTATGTGTGTATATTTCTGTGTACATTTTGGGGGTTATAAATATTATGCATTTACTGTACTTTTGGTGGGAACTTGGGATATAGGGATTTATTGTTCAATGTCTTTTTACAACAGAAAGTTAACACATGTAGTTATGTGGGTATATCCTTTTCATTTGTTTTTAAGGGAGGTATTCTATCTCAATAATCGTTGCTGATCATTTCTTTAAGGAAATAATTTATTTTATTTAACCTTATAACAAGTATAGGAATTGTCACCTTTAAAATTTATTTAATTTGTTGAGTAATTATTTTTATTATTAATAGTAACAAGGAATGAAATCATTTATCTTCATTAATTTAGATGCAGCATTCTAAAAGGAACATAGAAAATAAATTTTATATTTTATTAAATAGTTTAATGGGAGCTTTATTTCAAGGTTAATTATTATTTTAAATTTCAATTCATTGATAGAGTGACATAGCAAATTATTTTCTTAGTTTCAATAAATATTTTTCAGGTGGCCTTGTTGAGAGAGTATACTTATTTATTTAACTATTTAAAGGGGAATTATAGATTACTGTTGTATTTATTTATTATTAAATTGTTATGAGATAGAATAATAAAAAGGGATTTGTTAATTATTTAATTCTTGAGTTTTCATTGCAAGTCCCGTGTCACTGGATCCAGCGCATTTTTGGCTTCTCTAGGCCTTAGCCTAGTTTTAATTAACTTGTGGCCCCTCTTTACAAAAAAAAAAAAAATTCTCAAAAATTTTCTCAAAAAAAAATATTCTTTTTTTACTGCTCAAGATAAACTGGGGTTACTTGACTTGACTAGAGCAGTAGTTCCCATAATTCAGTTGAGATTTGAGGTTATGAGGTTAGGTTGATGTTGATGTGTATGCTGTTGTTAGCGCTTGTTTGTTGTTCGTGTTGTTTGCGAGACAATGAATAGAAAACTGTCTACAGAGCAGCGTGTTTTTGTACTGCAGATGTGGTGGAAACAGGACCATAATTACAGTGATGTTGTTGAGTTATTTGCGGAACGTTTTCCAAACATTGCACCTCCATCTAGAGAAGGTATTCGTAAACTGAATAAGAGATTTGAACAGACTGGAATGGTAGCAGGACTTCCTTGATCAGGTAGGCCAAAAACAGTTACAACAGAAGAGAATTTAAATATCATTGCACAATGTTTTGTGCAGTCACCAAAGAAAAAACACGAAAAGCGTCCAATGAGTGTGGAATACCTCGAACAAGCCTGCAAAGGATGCAGAAAACGTTGAAGTTGAGACCATATAAGCCCACTTTACTCCAAGGCCTAAATGAAAATTATCCTGATAGGGGTACAGAATTCTGCGAATGGTATGCAATATGACAAGAAGCCGATCCACAATTTTACAAAACCATTCTTTGGAGTGACGAGGCTACTTTTAAGCTGAATGGTACAATGAATAGGCACAACTGTGTTTACTGGGATACTGCGAATCCAAATGTTGTGATAGGGACAGAGTTAAATGCTCCGGGGGTTACTGTTTGGGCAGGGATCTTTGCCGGTGGGATCATCGGACCCTACTTTTTTTAATGATACAGTGAATGCTGAAAGTTATCTACAAATGCTTCACGAAGTGTTGATGGAACTAGAAAACAGTCCACTTTTTGAACACCTGCAGCCAATTCAAGAAAAGTTAATATGGTAACAAGATGGGGCACCCCCTCACTATGGACTGATTGTGAGAGACTTTTTGAATGCAACGTTCGATGAATGGATTGGCAGACGGGGTCGTGTTGAATTGCCTCCACGTTCTCCTGATCGTACCCCGATGGACTTCTCGGTCTGGGGTATACTAAAAATGCAGTGTACTCCATGAAGATTCGTGATATGGAAAAATTGAAGGAAGGCATTCAATCTGAATTTGAATACCTAGAGTCCCTGAATATTTCATACATAATTTGTGCTTCAGTGCTTCGAAGATGTCAAATTTGGATAGAAAAGGATGGAGGCCACTTTGAGCATTTCTTGTAGGTCATGAGAACTATGCTATTAATTATCCGTATGCGTTATCTGTATCTGTATCCCTGCTGCACCTCTACAATAAAAGTGCTATTTGCAATTTTACCAAATGACTTATGGGCCACCCTATACAATAAATTCCTGATAAAATTATTTGATTATGGTGACAAAAGTAATGTATTCTTCCTTGTATTGTATAGGATATTGGCAATACTTCAATTGAAAAATTACCATTCATCTCTTATATTTGCCAAAGCCCACTCACTGACTCATCACTGTATCTCAACAATGACAAGGCCTAGAAAGATGAAACTTTACATAGATATTCACTAGATACTGTAGATGTGCAATAAGACGGGGTTTGACAAAATTCAAAATTTTAGGGGGGTTTTGGAGGGGTCAAAGTCACCGAATATTCTCATAAGAAATACATGACAGTTAAAACGTGACAAATGTTAGGCAGCTTCTAGATGAGATAGAAACATGAAATTTGTTCTACAAGTTAACTTAACCCTCTTTTAAAGAACACAAAGGTCAATCTTAAATAATTTTAATTAAAACTACCCTAAAGAAATCTATAATATATTTGCTAAATACCACTTACACACTTAGTCATCACTGTATCTCAAGAACAACAGGGCCTACAAAGAAAATATTTCCGAGTAAATTGATTCAAAGTTGTAAAAGGAGCGTAATAAATATATAGAAAACATTTGTCGGTAGAAAACAATATTATACGATATATTAACTATTGTCTTAAATAAATATTAATTACTTATGAACACATGAATTTTATGCATTCCTGCGATAAGAACGTGTTCCCAGAAGTACTATCACACAATTTACGTAACATATTTGTTTACGTTGCAATGTAGTCCATAAAGAGTTGTTATGTTTAGTCTGGTCTGGACACAACTCAGACACACTTGCGTCATGGGGTTCAGTCTAAAGGCCACTGATAACAGGCCAGAATGCTGCTTTGTTCAGTTCAGTTCAGTCGCTACACTGCCACTGCACACTCCTGCTACTTTGTTTAAGACGATTATTTTGTTTGCGAACCAATCCATGAAAGATATCCTCCCGTAATGCATTTGGCTGAACACCTTGAAAATGGCCAGAGAATTTATTTTAATCCTGGAAACGTTCAAGACAAAGTTCAAAATCCACCCAAAACCACTCTACTGGCATTCTTTGAACTATGCAAATCAGACAATTTTGCCAGAACCATAATCTACAGTGAAGTCCCTGCTTACTACACCTGGAAAAACAATAAGTTTAGTCGGCGGAAACAAGGACATCCAGGAGTGAAAAAAGATCAAGTGCTCGGTCGGGTTTATACTGTACACCCTAACAATGCAGAATGTTACTACCTATGTCTTCTCCTTCATGAAGTTAAAGGGCCTACAAGTTTTAATGATCTTAAGAGGGTATCTCGCATAGTTCACTCCACTTATCAGTCTGCCTGCAGAGCATTGGGTTTACTTCAAGATGACAATCATTGGGACATCACCTTGGAGGAAGCTGCTCTGTCGGAGTCACCACAGAAAATCAGACAACTGTTCGCTGTCATTTTGGTGTTTTGTCAAGCAGCGGATCCCTTAGTGCTGTGGGAGAAACACAGAGACAGTATGTCAGAGGACTTCAAGAGACAGATGGAGTATGAATGTCTGGGCTTAGAGCTTGAACTATGGAACAACATCATTTACAACAAATGCCTACATTCATTAGAAAACTTAGTCTCTTCAATGTCCAGTCAATCCCTCCAACAACTCGGTCTTCCTTCTCCAAGTCAAGAGCCCAACAGTTCTACAGTCAACCGCGAGTACCTGAAAGAACTCTCTTACAACACGGTCCATCTATCTGAATTGGTTGCTGAAAACGTACCTAAACTGAACGACGAGCAGAAAAATGTCTACAATGAAGTAATTGCGAGCATTGAATCAGAGGCTGGACGACTATTTTTCCTTGACGCACCAGGTGGTACAGGGAAAACCTTTTTGATTAATTTAATATTATCCACGGTAAGACAAGATAGGAAAATTGCTATATCTGTGGCTTCGTCAGGTATAGCAGCAACGTTGTTGGATGGAGGGAGGACAGCTCATTCTGCCTTCAAACTGCCTCTCAACTTAAACCACTCTGAGACCCCATTTTGCAACATGTCAAAACAAAGCGACACAGCGAAGGTACTTAAGGATTGTAAGTTGATAATTTGGGATGAGTGCACCATGGCTCACAAGGGAGGAACTGAAGCTTTGGATAGAACTCTGCAGGACATTAGAAGCAATAAAAACCTGATGGGTGGAGTCACACTTCTAATGGCCGGAGACTTCAGACAGACTTTACCTGTTGTACCTAGGGGAACTCGAGCAGATGAAGTTAAAGCCTGTCTTAAGAGTTCTGTCCTGTGGCCTAAAGTCCAAGTTCGTTCCTTGAGAGTCAACATGCGGGTGCATCTTAAAGGCAGACGAGTTTTCAAGTTTACTGTTACAGATCGGTAATGGAAATCTAC
Organism: Magicicada septendecula; assembly: GCA_034769895.1. Lineage (NCBI taxonomy): Eukaryota > Metazoa > Arthropoda > Insecta > Hemiptera > Cicadidae > Magicicada > Magicicada septendecula. The sequence continues at coordinate 461,627,442 of CM068367.1, forward strand.
CTGAAGAAAATGGCAAAGTCAATATTACAAAAGACTTATGTGAAGTTGTATGCGACTTGACAACGTTGGCTGAAAAAATTTACCCAGATTTAACTAATTTTTACTTGAAAGATGTATCTTGGCTGAAAGAAAGAGCTATCCTTACTCCAAAGAATGACACTGCTGCAAATATCAATAACACATTATTGGAAAAACTGCCAACTGAGATTGTCCAGTACCAATCCGTGGACTCTGTGGTGGAAGTAGAAGATGCGGTCCATTACCCAGTAGAGTTCTTGCACACGCTTAATCCTCCAGCCATTCCACCGCACAATCTTTGCCTTAAAGTTGGAGCTCCAATAATGCTGCTACGAAACCTGGTACCGCCTAAGCTTTGTAACGATACTAGGCTGCAGATTAAATCGTTGCACAACAACGTCATAGAAGCAATAATATTCACTGGATGTGGTCAGGGGGAAGCAGTCTTCATTCCACGCATTCCCTTAATTCCATCGGATTACCATTTTCAGTTTAAAAGACTCCAGTTCCCTGTCAAGCTCTGCTTCGCTATGACAATAAATAAATCACAAGGGCAGTCTTTGAAAATGGCCGGTGTTGATCTGAGGGAAGACTGCTTCTCCCATGGCCAGTTGTATGTTGCTTGCTCACGAGTTAGCTCTTCTGAGAGTTTAACTATCCTTCAGCCACAGGGTCAAACAAAGAACGTTATCTACAAGGAAGTTTTATAAGTGCCGTATTTCGTTTCACAAAACAATTTCAGTAGACTTAGTATTAGCACCCATTTATGCTTTTAAAAATTTGTAAATATTACATTTATACAATGTGCTTGGTTACCCAAGGTTAAAAAAAAAAAACCACCGAACCAATGTGTTTATTCAGTAAAAACCGTAGCGAAGCACGGGTATACAGCTAGTAATGCATATATGACAAGTTGTAATAGTTTTATTATTTGCTTTAATTATAAATAAATCTCAAGTACAGATTTTTGATTATGTTAGAATATACTTCTACAGACCAATGTTAGATAATATTGACATACATATTATGTCAAATTGGAAGCTAGTCAAGCACATATGGTATTTAAATATCAAAACGTTAAAATCCAACTACTAAAGGCTAACTTACACATCAAATTTAATAAATTTTGTTTGGAAAATAAATTAGTTCCAAAATACGCTATTGTAACTATCAATTCATCCTCTAAAGCAGCTAAGACAACAAAACAATATGCTGAAATCTTCCGCATTACACATTTGTAAAAAAGGCTAGTACATGAACGCTTGAGAGGAGTTTGAAATGTACAAAGCATACAATAACACATACAGTCGGGCTTTCATACTGAATTACCATCTGAACTTTAAATTGAACCCACTGTACGATACAGCCTTGAACTTGCAAAAACATATCTAGACAACTTCATTATCTGGTCAACCTCCATAGGTTGTACACCCATATTGATGTGTGTTTTTAACAATTGAGTGATTTTAACATTTGACGATCTCAATTGAGTAAAGAAATCTGATGATGGAACATATGTTCCGAAACACGTAATTTTAAATAAGAAAACAAAGTCACACAACGGATATAAGATAATTTATTAATTTGTAGATAATATTGGCTATATGTTAATAATAGCTCTATCATGATCAGTTATATACAGTTACTGAGATATCAATCAAAGATTGGCATAAAATTTAAAAGTTCCAAGAATATAGTAATTAAAAGTGGCATTTTAACATTACAAAGCCCCTTACTTTTCTAATGTAAAAACCCAAGTTCTCTCTGTCAGTGTAATTACTATTAAACATGCTTATTTACAAGTTTTCGTGGCTTTTAAAATTGCTGTGAAAGTAAAATTTATTTTTTTTTAATCTTAATATAATCTGTTATTTACATTAGCTTTATATCACATTCATGTTACAGTAAATTTACACTCTTTTTTATATGAGTACACTAAAAACTCGTTTACCCAAATTTGATGGGACCGGGCCCGTTTCACATAAACAAAATTTCGGATAAACCGAAACTTCTATTTGAATAATAATACATATGTAAGTTCAGTAACTAGTAACTTTATTTAATAACTAGCAGGTACCCGCGGCTTCGCACGCGACTATTTGTATATGATTGTTGTGGTAACTGTCGAGTTAGTAGTTTGTACCCCAGTCTGAGGATCGATTAATTTTAATGTAAAATGATAACCATCTTCTCCTCTGCAAAACATTAAAGGGTACTGTAAAGCATCATAAGCTCGATGTGTTTCTGCAATTCGATGTAGCGTATGATCCCTTGCACGGATTATTATATCGAGTTTATCGCATTCCTGGTTAACTAAAACTACTGCCACCTCATTAGTTCTCGGTGCATTGTAACAGGGGCGTAGCTACCATTGGACGAAGCGGGGGAGTGCCCCAGGGCCCCCAAAACGAAAAAAAATAATAGTAATAATTCTTTCCGATAGTAATAATTCCATTAAGAAAGAATAAAAATATTTCCGATATGCACTCGTATTTACCTCAAAAAATACTAGAGATGGGCGTGAAATCACTTCACTACAAAATATAGGCTAACTAGTTACCGAACAATAACTATTACCGCGGTAACGTGTTACCAGAAACAACTCGTTACTGAGAATCACTACGTCAGCCTTCCTCTTCCTATTCCGAATGTGATTTTCAGTTTCTGTGACTAGCTACTTGGAGCGTGATCGCCGTTCACTATTACGTACATAATATTAACATGTGTTCAGTTCCCTCCCCGTTTGTTTTGTCGTTCGGTCGTGGCGTGAGTTTACACTTGTTTACGATCAGTTGTTGACTCTATAAAGTGTAGCCGGTACGGTTTTTTTTATTTATTTCTAGTTTTAGTTTAGTTTATTTATTTCTAATCTAATCTAATTTAATTTTTCTTTTTATATTTGAGTTTTTAAGATGTCGAAAAGACTGAGAACAAGTTATTTGTGGTCTTATTTTACCGTATCAGATGAATCGAATAAGATTGCGCGATGTGATTTGTGTGGACAGTGTTGCAGTTATAAGACCACTCCGACGAACTTAAAAAAACACCTTGCGTCAAAACATCCCACCGTAAATTTGCCAACAAAAGACACTATCTCAAAAGAAAAAAATTATTCATCGACCACTGACAATGGGAGCCTTTCCCCATCTAGTCATGCTGCTTCTGCTTATCAGCACACGCGGTCTAGTCAGCCCGCAGCTAGTCCTGCTCCACCTCCTGCTGATCATCAAAGGCCGTCTACTTCACAAACCTCGACTCAGGTGCCAAAACCTATTTCACAAATGTCAATTCTTTCATTTGCTCCCCCCAAAAAAATAAATGAAAGAAAAAAAAGAGCTTGATAATCTCCCCCTTAAACTTTTTTATAAAGATTTTCAGCCATTTTCTATAGTTGAAGACGAAGGCTTTAAGAAATTTGTGCATGAGCTGAACCCTTCATACCAGTTGCCAAATCGGAAAAATATTTCTCAAAGCCTCATACCGGCCGAATTCGACAAAACTTTAACATCAGTCGTAAAGTTGCTGAGTTTGGCTGAAAGTGTTTGTTTAACAACAGATACCTGGATGTCAAAAAATACTGAATCCTATATTGCAGTCACTGCCCATTTTATCCACGAGTTTCAAATGCACTCTATATTATTGTCGTGTGAGAAACTTTCGGGTTCTCATACCAGTGCACATTTAGCAGTGGTTGTTAAAAATATAGTTAGGAAATTTGGTCTTCAGGACAAGGTTCTTGTTTGTGTGACTGACAACGCAAGTAATATTGTTGGTGCGATAAAAGATGTTATTTCGTGGAAACACTTCCCCTGCTTCGCGCATACAGTTAACCTAATTGTCAATGACGGATTGGATTCCCAGTCAGAACTATTATCAAAAATAAAATCTATCGTTGGCCATTTTAAAAGGAGCACAGCCAGCTCGGAAATACTGACAAAAACCCAATCCAACGCAGGAATCAAGACACCATTAAAATTACTCCAATCCGTTTAAACGCGGTGGAATTCAACCTACTATATACTTCAACGTTTTTTAGAGCTTGGAGATAACATTAAAATGGCTATAGCTCTATTGAATTCTAAAAATATTGAACTGTTGACTACGGAGGAATGGGATCGATGCAGAGACTTGAGTCAAATCTTAAAACCCTTCGAAGAAATTTCAAAACGGATGTGCGGGGGAAAATATGTTACAGGGAGCGAAGTTATTGTTATCGTTCAAGGTCTAAATGAAGTTTTAGAAAAGTTGAACAACCGAATAACTGATACAGCCATGAAAAGTGTTGTCGCAAGTCTTCGTAAATCGCTTCATGATAGATTAAAAAATATTGAATTCAGTAAGACTCGGTGTTGCAACTCTTTTGGACCCTAGGTATAAACTCCTTCCGTTTAGAGAAACACCTGGGGCTGCTGATGAGCTAAAAAAGCTTGTCATTTCCTACCTTGAAAAAATTATTTCAAAAAAAGAAATGCCACGAGAATTGTCGACCGAGATAATAGAGACCATACCTGAGACCACCACACTTGAGGCCGATGATTTATCCGTTTGGGACCAGTTCGACCAATTGTTGACAAAGGCCACGCCAAAAGGGACAACAAAATCCAAAGCCATCGCCGAATTGGACAGGTACCTAGAAGAGCCATATCTCAAACGGAAAGAAGATCCTTTGATTTGGTGGCAACAAAACCACCATGTTTGTTCTCAACCATCTCGGAACTGGTGAACCAAAGGTTCAATGTTTTGGCTTCTTCAGTTCTTGCGAAAGGCTTTTTTCAAAGACTGGGCAGATTATTAGTGACCGTAGGGCACGTCTCTCATCTAAACACGTTGGGGCACTGATTTTTCTTAATCAAAACATTAAATAATATTTTATACTTTTTGTTTTGTGTTTGTTTTATATATAGATATTTTATATTTTCGTACATTTTATATTACTTTTAAGAGTTTTTTCGTTTTTAGTATTGATGTTTTTTAATTGTGATCCAAAACCCATAAAAATACGTTTTGTTGTATACAATATATAAAAAAATTTACCTGTGATTAATATTTTATATGTAGGTACATTTTTATATTAATACCATGTTTTGATGTTTTTAACTGTGATCGCAAACATTGACTGTGATTATCATTATTCTTTTTTTTTATTGTGTCTAAAACAGATAAAAAGGCTTTTCGTTTTATAATATTAGGTCTAACATTTTATATTTTGGTACATTTTGTTACCTACTTTTTAAAGAATTTTTTCGTTTTCGTATTGAAGTTTTTTAATTATGATCCAAAACACATAAAAAGACGTTTTGTTGTATATAATATATAAAAAAATTTACCTGTGATTAATATTTTATATGTAGGTACATTTTTATATTAATACCATGTTTTGATGTTTTTAACTGTGATCGCAAATATTGACTGTGATTATCATTATTCTTTTTTTATTGTGATCTAAAACAGATAAAAAGGCTTTTTGTTTTATAATATTAACATTTTATATTTTGGTACATTTTGTTACCAACTTTTTAAAGATTTTTTTCGTTTTCGTATTGAAGTTTTTTAATTGTGACCCAAAACACATAAAAAGACGTTTTGTTGTATATAATATATAAAAAACTTTACCTGTTATTAATATTTTATATGTAGGTACATTTTTATATTAATACCATGTTTTGATATTTTTAACTGTGATCGCAAATATTGACTGTGATTATCATTATTCTTTTTTATTATTGTGATCTAAAACAGATAAAAAGGCTTTTTGTTTTATAATATTAACATTTTATTTTCGGTACATTTTGTTACCTACTTTTTAAAGAATTTTTTCGTTTTCGTATTGAAGTTTTTTAATTGTGATCCAAAACACATAAAAAGACGTTTTGTTGTATATAATATATAAAAAAAATTTGATGGATGGATGGATGATGCGCGGGCGTCTTGCGCCCTAATTTGTGTGCGTTGTCCAGGCCTAGGCCTGATGAACGCCAGGTGCCAACAGGTCAGCGCGGTCGTTTGCTCTGCACAAGGAGTTATGGTGCAGTCCGCGGGTCCATGATAAGACATGGCCACCACGGAGGCAAGCAAGCTTGAGCTTTTGCTTCAGCCAATTGTCCCGCCGAGGCGCGACACCATGGTCCCCTCAGGCTAGCCTTTGGGAACGTAGTGACGCACTGGCGAGGACAAGAGGCTCGAGCGCCCTAGGGCGTCGGCCGAAACGGTAAGGAATGACTCCGAGACAGCCAGCGTCCGCAAGGAAGGCACTTGCACAACCTCGCAGAAGCCCGTGTCTCAGGTCATTACCCTGCCGAATCAGCAAAGCAGGTGCTGACGGGGATCTCAGTGGTCATGGCTTCAGCCAATCGCAACGCCTGGTCATGGCTCCTTGGTCTCCGAGGACATAGCCCACGGAATCTTAGAGGCGCGCTGGCGAGGACAAGAGGCTCGACCGCCCGAAGGCGGCGGCCGAGTCGAGGGGACTCGTCACCGGGGCAGTCGGCTCTCGCAAGGAAGGCATTTGCACAACCTCGCGGGAGCCCGTGTCCCGGATCACAGCCCTGCCGAATCGGCAAAGCCGATGCTGGCAATAAATCTATCCAATCCAATCTGCCGCAGCATGATTGAGTACAGTGTCGGTAGGCGCAGGTAGTGAATGTTTGTGATCGTTTCAGTCTCCAGAAGGTTGGGGGGTTCGTTGCTCGGGTTCATGTGATGAACTAAGGGTTGTCTAACAGCGCCCTAGGGCGCCTGACGCGGCGAGGGGGCGGTATATTCTCCATGCTGTTAAGCCTTTGGAGGTGCGGATAAGGGGACTCGCCGGCCTTGGCAAACAAATTCATTGCCAAGGACCAGACGAAGGCCTCTAAGGTGGGAACACGGAGACCCCGGTGGATGGCGGAATTTCGCACAAACCACGGGGACCCCGTGAGGGAGCGTAGGGTCCAGTTCTGGAATGTCGTCAGCCTATGCCTGTTGGTGGTGACCAAGCGGGCGCCGCTTAAGTGAGTACTGTCCGGAGGAACAGTAGATACAATGTTAGTTTTGTACGGACAGCCAGGCGGCTGTTCCGCGAAAGCATAGGTGATAGTTTGGCTCTGACGCCACGAGCCATGTTGAGGGTTGCGGTCACGTGGGCGTTGAAGTTTAGGTGCCGATCAAGCCGAACACCTAGGTACTTCACCGTCTCAGTCCAGTTGATGGGTCTCCCCTCTAAGGAGAGGGATTGGCATCGGGAAATGGACTTATGAGTAAAGCAGATCGCCTCGGATTTCTCCGTATTGATCGCTACCCGCCATTTCTTTAGCCAGTCCGGAAGCATAGCCAACTGGCGTTGTAACATTACGCTCGTCCGTAAAAAAATGTACCTGTGATTAATATTTTATATGTAGGTACATTTTTATATTAATACCATGTTTTGATGTTTTTAATTGTGATCGCAAATATTGACTGTGATTATCTCATTATTCTTTTTTTATTGTGATCTAAAACAGATAAAAAGGCTTTTTGTTTTATATATTAACATTTTTTATTTTGGTACATTTTGTTACCTACTTTTTAAAGAATTTTTTCGTTTTCGTATTGAAGTTTTTTAATTGTGATCCAAAACACATAAAAAGACGTTTTTTTGTATATAATATATAAAAAAATATACCTGTGATTTATATGTTATATGTAGGTACACTTTTATGTTAATACCACGTTTTGATGTTTTTTAATTGTGATCGCAGGTTACATCGGAGTTTTTATTTAATAAACCTTGTTTTATGCGTCAACAGTCAATTTTTAATTTTATAGGTTCCACGTTCCAACATATTATGGTTCATAAAATTTGATGCTTTGAATAATGTGTTCTAGTATGTGAATTTAGTAACAATTAACTAGTGATTTGGATATTGGCTTCCGATTTTCGTTCGAGCGCGAACAATACCGTTTTGGGCTACAGAGGCAGGTTCGAAAAGTGCTACGCAATTAAGAGCACATTGTGACAACAAATGCTTCCGAATATTCAGTGGTGCCGATCCCCCCCCAAGCCCTATGTCGCTTCCCCCCCAACTCCAGGCTCGATTACTAAAAAAAAAAAAACAAAAAAACTCTTTTTATATTGTACTGTGGTTCGTGGATGTCTCATCACGTGATACACCATGCAGCCCCCTTAAGCAAGCTTTGACGCAAATTGCGACCAGGAAATACGTTCTCACATTGTATTCGGTATTTTTAGTAATAGTAAATTTCATACAACAGTAAAAAAAAATCCCCCCCAAAAATTTTTCAAATGTCGCCAATGGCGACACGATACCCCCCTGTAGGCACCCCTGCGAATATTAACCTTTTGACTGAGCGAGGTTTGTGTGGTGTGTGCACGTAATTTTCATTTTGTGTAATAACGTAATTAAAATATTTGCCCGGGAAAGCCATTATTTTATGAAACTGACACAAACACACATTTTATTTCTTTCCTTCCTCTCTCTCTCTCTCTCTCACACACACACACACACTCTCTCTCTCTCTTTCCAGCGTTACTACTAATTATCAAAGATTCTAATATTAAAGAGAGTATTTCTTATTGATGAAATAGCACAAAAGTACGGACATGAAGTCCTAAGACTGCTCCCGCCGACTACAGCTGTAAGTTAAATTCTATCGCTCTGGTATGGGCACGCTTAGAAGAAAGATGAGATAACGAACGAGCGTGTGGCAAAAAATGAGACTGATAACGTTTCTTTGAATGACGCTGTCCACTGTTTTACCAAGACGACTACGCTAATATGTAAGTTTTATCTTGTTCCTGTCGACATCACAATGGAATGCGTATACTAAGCATCTCGTTGTTGCTGTCCTTCATAATTTACTGTACATTGTAAACAAAGGTTGTTTGCTATACTTTCCAGAACACTAGTGCTGTATTAAACAACAGCGTCTCAAAAGAAATTGTTTAGAATGAAATTTTCTTGGACCTTGATACCCAGATTGCGAATTAAGAAAATGTCAGCGAAGAGTTAGAAGAAGTAGGCTGTGATAGACTGCGACGTGTACTGTTATTATGATTATGGCAATTGTTATTTTCATTATACGTACTAAACACCTTAATTCGTCGCAATTTTTCTTGACAGTTGTGACACTGATCCTTTTGCAATACTGTACTAATGTTCAAGTAGGCCTATAGGCTCCTAATTGCATCAATGAGTGTCTCAAAATACATCTGGCTTATAGAAATCGCCATAAAGTTTTAACTCTATCAAAGGCTTTTTTCGTAATCTATAAAAGCTATGTGTGTTTCTAAATTGAATTGCCGACGTTTTTCAATGTTTTGCTTTAGTATATAGGCCTATACACGTCAATGCATAAACGTCCTTTTCTAAAGCCCAAGTGTACTTCTAATAATATGTTATCGGAAATAGTTTGCAGCCGTTGATTAAGGGGTCTACTACATATTTTGTAACTCCCATTGGAGAGACTTATGCCTTTATAATAATAGATACATCATTTTTGTTTCCTTTTATGAAAAGAGATATAAATTTTGTCTTTTATAACGATAATATCCGCAGCATCTCTTGTTTTTATTCATGCGTTTTATAAGTTTATATTCTGCCTTTCATGTATATCATTTTTGTGTAAAATGATGTATTAAAATTCCATGTACTAAAATGTGTGGAAAAATAAACAATTGTAATAGTGCATAAACGATTCCATAGTTCAATTGGTTTGTTTAAAAGCTAATAAAGTACTTAAGTACATGAGTAAAGATATGTTTATCTGATGTTTGTATCCGACTGATGTTTAGATAATCTCTTTAGAAGAATACCAAAATTAATTTTTGTCTATTTTTTTGTCACGGGTTTAGCTAAAAGTGTTAAGGATGAGAAGTTATATATCATATTTTGTTGTCTTTCACTGTACTCGACACAAAATTTTCTTTGTCAATTGGTTGTCTCCATAACGGTAGTTCCACACTTTTGTCTTCTCTTAGTCCTTACCTGCAGGCTTCCTGTCACTGGGTTGTACAGTCACCGCACTTTTAAAGATTTGTTTCTAAAATTTACTTGCATTTTATTTTTCTCTGTTAACATTGGTATATCCTAAAATACCATAAGCGGATATTGTCATCCGCAATGTGTGAGTTGAAAAATTTTAGGTTGGTAGGTTATTGGCATGTGGGTGAACAATTGATTTTCACACCTGCACGGAAACGGTATATATAAAATGTATATTACACCTAATTTCATATGTATTTATTGTGTACGTAACAAATGTAGTATATTTGCGGCACTAATTCTAGCTTATTGTTTTATATACTTCATATAAAGTACGTTAAGGCGGTTACACAAGTTTATAAATGCAACCTTAAATATAATGTGTCTAGCAAAAATTACAGCGACTTTTATTGTATAAAGGAACTTGATTCCATTTGGATTATTGGGTTAAAGCGCTGTAATCCAAGAAGGCTCTAATCCAAGAACGCTGTAATGCACCTTCGTTACAGTACTCACACACTCAAAGCACACTACTCAAAGCACTCCGCGTCACTCATATGGCACACAGCGGACAGTTTAGATTTAGTTTCCCGCTAATTTTGCAAATTTCAGCGTGGCAACGTTGTATAATCTGTCTGGAGACCTTGACATTGCAATTATATGATGACAAGAATGCACGCTAGGTTCGTATGAGTACAGCGGCGTGTATGTGCCACAGATGCGGTGGATTGCATACACACACACAACCATGCATTTTCCTACTTTGTAGAACAGTAGCCGTAAAAGATAGAAAAAATGCTGAAATGCCGAAGCGTTGCATCTAGGTTACAGTAGGAGTGGTTTTATACTCTTACGAATACATAGGTTACAAAAAAATATTTTAATTTAGGCGAAAATATAACTTTTATTAGTGGCACGCGTTTTACACTGCCACTAATACTGAGGTTGCCACAGTACGGTCTCGGGTTGGCGGTAAAAGCCACAACTCAACCACCCCCCCCCCCCCACACACACACACACACACACACACACACACACACACACACACACACACACACACACACAAAATTCGCGTTATTTCTGGCCTCATTCATGTTTATTTTCTTACATTTGCACGCTTTTTAAATGGAAAGTGCCGAAACCCATACCAACATAACGCGTGCAAGCCGAAAAAGTGTCCAGCGTGGATAGCGATTTGCTTCCTGTGGATCGCTGGGCAGTGTAACTGCACGTGTTTACAGCGGAACGACTCATAGACAGACTTTTCGTATTTAGGGAATGAACCCTCTGCAAGATGCTGAGGGTCCATGAGTGACTTCGGAGCGCTCCTTCTTTTCCGCGTGTTTGTTCTGTGAAACGTACACTGTAGATTCGCAGCTTTACTCTAAGCAACGCTCAATAAGAAATGTTGAAAATTTTTGTCCACGGTGTACCCTCATACACACTAAACCTGCTCTGATGTTTTAATTACGGACATCATAATATTAAAACTTTGGAAACTTGAGCACTACTTAATGGAGATCAATCATTAACTTATACAAGCCATTAATTTTATGCATATTTTTTATATATGTGTGTACAACGTTATCGGCAACAAAGAAGTAGTTTTTGTTAAAATTCCTTCCCGGGATGTTTGGCCGTAGTCCAATGTTTTCTACAAAAACCGACGTTTCGCCAATGCCATCGACTTCCATCATCAGTGAAAATCGAGTGCGATAACGTGAGGTGGTATACGTTAGTGACCACAGTACTGTGGTTAAGTCTGAAGCAGTAAGTAGAAAGAAGTAGTATCTATGGAAATATTTCATTTCGAAGATGATTTCAAATATAAATCTTAGAACATGGAAGTCGTGTATGGTTCTCCATACCGATATTAATTACTTCCATGTTCCTTAAGGAAATGGAAGTATGGTGATGGCAAACAAAATCGTGTTCGAGATTATTGCAGATTCTGATTGTACTACATTCAAAACATGAAAAAAGTCGTTTTTCGAAAAGTGTCTGTGGGTATGTCTGAGTGTGTGTCTGTAGATTTTTTTCTATGGCAAACGATAACAGCCGCAAATTCAAACAGAATCAAACAATTTTTTGCATACAGCCCTGATTTGTGGAGTACTCAAGACCTATTGTTTTTTGGTGAAGATCGGTTAAAGGAAAAGGGTAGTTTACTAGCAACGTTTTATGTTTTAACAAAGGTATTTCCTATGGCAAACGATAACAGCCGCAAATACAAACAGAATCAAATAATTGTTTGCATACAGCCTGTTTTGTAGAGTACTCAAGACCTATTGTTTTTGGTGAAGATCGGTTAAGGGAAACGGCTAGTTTACCAGCAGCATTTTATGTTTTAACAAGGGTATTTCCTATGGCAAACGATAACAGCCGCAAATTCAAACAGAATCAAGTAATTGTTTGCATACAGCCCTGATTTGTAAAGTACTCAAGACCTAATGTTTTTGGTGAAGATCGGGTAACGAAAAGGGGTAGTTTACCGGCAACGTTTTTTTATCAAGGGTAATTTTTTTCTATGGCAAACGATAACTGCCGTAAATTCAAACAGAATCAACTACTTTTTTGCATACCATTTTTAATTATATAGAACTCAAGGTATATCGATTTTGTCGAAGATCGGTTGAGGGATAGGGGTAGTTTACCTGCAACGTTTTATGTTATAACAAGGGTAATAATTTTTACTTCCATATTCCTTAAGGAAATGGAATTATGGTGATGGCAAAAAAAATCGTGTTCGAGATTATTGCAGATTCTGATTGTACTACACTCAAAACATGAAAAAAGTCGTTTTTTGAAAAGTGTCTGTGTGTGTGTGTCTGTGTGTCTGTAGATTTTTTTTCTATGGTTAACGATAACAGCCGCAAATTCAAAGAGAATCAAATAATGTTTCGCATGCAGCCCTGAATTATGGAGTTCTCAAGACCTAATGTTTTTGGTGAAGATCGGTTAAGGGAAAGGGGTAGTTTACCAGCAACGTTTTATGTTTTAACAAGGGTAATTTTTTCTATGACGAACGATAACTGCCGCATATTCAAACAGAATCAAATAATGTTTTGCATACTCCCCTGAATTGTAGAGAACTCAAGGCTTTTTGATTTTGGTGAAGATCGGTTAAGGGGAAGGGGTAGTTTACTAGCAACCTTTTACGTTTTAACAACAGTAAAGTACTTGAAAATTCATTTAAACTTTTTGAAACAATGGTAATTGTTAAAAATAAAATAATTTTGTTGCCAGGCAATAAAATTATAATTTTTTCATTTTAATGTAAATCATGTATGAGAGAAAATATTTCGTTCGTGGCAGGCAAGCATATCTCAGTTATGTAATGTTTACGTTTCCATTTTATTATTATGACTACCGCAATAAAAAGGCAGGGAACACACACACACACACACACACACACACACACAAAATTCGCGTTATTTCTGGCCTCATTCATGTTTATTTTCTTACATTTGCACGCTTTTTAAATGGAAAGTGCCGAAACCCATACCAACATAACGCGTGCAAGCCGAAACAGTGTCCAGCGTGGATAGCGATTTGCTTCCTGTGGATCGCTGGGCAGTGTAACTGCACGTGTTTACAGCGGAACGACTCATAGACAGACTTTTCGTCTTTAGGGAATGAACCCTCTGCAAGATGCTGAGGGTCCATGAGTGACTTCGGAGCGCTCCTTCTTGTCCGCGTGTTTGTTCTGTGAAACGTACACTGTAGATTCGCAGCTTTACTCTAAGCAACGCTCAATAAGAAATGTTGAAAATTTTTGTCCACGGTGTGCCCTCATACACACTAAACCTGCTCTGATGTTTTAATTACGGACATCATAATATTAAAACTTTGGAAACTCGAGCACTGCTTAATGGAGATCAATCATTAACTTATACAAGCCATTAATTTTATGCATATTTTTTATATATGTGTGTACAACGTTATCGGCAACAAAGAAGTAGTTTTTGTAAAAATTCCTTCCCGGGATGTTTGGCCGTAGTCCAATGTTTTCTACAAAACCAGACGTTTCGCCAATGCCATCGACTTCCATCATCAGTGAAAATCGAGTGCGATAACGTGAGGTGGTATACGTTAGTGACCACAGTACTGTGGTTAAGTCTGAAGCAGTAAGTAGAAAGAAGTAGTATCTATGGAAATATTTCATTTCGAAGATGATTTTAAATATAAATCTTAGAACATGGAAGTCGTGTATGGTTCTCCATACCGATATTAATTACTTCCATGTTCCTTAAGGAAATGGAAGTATGGTGATGGCAAACAAAATCGTGTTCGAGATTATTGCAGATTCTGATTGTACTACATTCAAAACATGAAAAAAGTCGTTTTTCGAAAAGTGTCTGTGGGTATGTCTGAATGTGTGTCTGTAGATTTTTTTCTATGGCAAACGATAACAGCCGCAAATTCAAACAGAATCAAACAATTTTTTGCATACAGCCCTGATTTGTGGAGTACTCAAGACCTATTGTTTTTTGGTGAAGATCGTTTAAAGGCAAAATGTAGTTTACTAGCAACGTTTTATGTTTTAACAAAGGTATTTCCTATGGCAAACGATAACAGCCGCAAATACAAACAGAATCAAATAATTGTTTGCATACAGCCTGTTTTGTAGAGTACTCAAGACCTATTGTTTTTGGTGAAGATCGGTTAAGGGAAACGGCTAGTTTACCAGCAACATTTTATGTTTTAACAAGGGTATTTCCTATGGCAAACGATAACAGCCGCAAATTCAAACAGAATCAAATAATTGTTTGCATACAGCCCTGATTTGTAAAGTACTCAAGACCTAATGTTTTTGGTGAAGGTCGGGTAACGAAAAGGGGTAGTTTACCGGCAACGTTTTTGTATCAAGTGTAATTTTTTTCTATGGCAAACGATAACTGCCGTAAATTCAAACAGAATCAACTACTTTTTTGCATACCATTTTTAATTATACAGAACTCAAGGTATATCGATTTTGTCGAAGATCGGTTGAGGGATAGGGGTAGTTTACCTGCAACGTTTTATGTTATAACAAGGGTAATAATTTTTACTTCCATATTCCTTAAGGAAATGGAATTATGGTGATGGCAAAAAAAATCGTGTTCGAGATTATTGCAGATTCTGATTGTACTACACTCAAAACATGAAAAAAGTCGTTTTTTGAAAAGTGTCTGTGTGTGTGTGTCTGTGTGTCTGTAGATTTTTTTTCTATGGTAAACGATAACAGCCGCAAATTCAAAGAGAATCAAATAATGTTTCGCATGCAGCCCTGAATTATGGAGTTCTCAAGACCTAATGTTTTTGGTGAAGATCGGTTAAGGGAAAGGGGTAGTTTACCAGCAACGTTTTATGTTTTAACAAGGGTAATTTTTTCTATGACGAACGATAACTGCCGCATATTCAAACAGAATCAAATAATGTTTTGCATACTCCCCTGAATTGTAGAGAACTCAAGGCTTTTTGATTTTGGTGAAGATCGGTTAAGGGGAAGGGGTAGTTTACTAGCAACCTTTTACGTTTTAACAACAGTAAAGTACTTGAAAATTCATTTAAACTTTTTGAAACAATGGTAATTGTTAAAAATAAAATAATTTTGTTGCCAGGCAATAAAATTATAATTTTTTCATTTTAATGTAAATCATGTATGAGAGAAAATATTTCGTTCGTGGCAGGCAAGCATATCTCAGTTATGTAATGTTTACGTTTCCATTTTATTATTATGACTACCGCAATAAAAAGGCAGGGAACACACACACACACACACACACACACACACACAAAATTCGCGTTATTTCTGGCCTCATTCATGTTTATTTTCTTACATTTGCACGCTTTTTAAATGGAAAGTGCCGAAACCCATACCAACATAACGCGTGCAAGCCGAAACAGTGTCCAGCGTGGATAGCGATTTGCTTCCTGTGGATCGCTGGGCAGTGTAACTGCACGTGTTTACAGCGGAACGACTCATAGACAGACTTTTCGTCTTTAGGGAATGAACCCTCTGCAAGATGCTGAGGGTCCATGAGTGACTTCGGAGCGCTCCTTCTTGTCCGCGTGTTTGTTCTGTGAAACGTACACTGTAGATTCGCAGCTTTACTCTAAGCAACGCTCAATAAGAAATGTTGAAAATTTTTGTCCACGGTGTGCCCTCATACACACTAAACCTGCTCTGATGTTTTAATTACGGACATCATAATATTAAAACTTTGGAAACTCGAGCACTGCTTAATGGAGATCAATCATTAACTTATACAAGCCATTAATTTTATGCATATTTTTTATATATGTGTGTACAACGTTATCGGCAACAAAGAAGTAGTTTTTGTTAAAATTCCTTCCCGGGATGTTTGGCCGTAGTCCAATGTTTTCTACAAAACCAGACGTTTCGCCAATGCCATCGACTTCCATCATCAGTGAAAATCGAGTGCGATAACGTGAGGTGGTATACGTTAGTGACCACAGTACTGTGGTTAAGTCTGAAGCAGTAAGTAGAAAGAAGTAGTATCTATGGAAATATTTCATTTCGAAGATGATTTTAAATATAAATCTTAGAACATGGAAGTCGTGTATGGTTCTCCATACCGATATTAATTACTTCCATGTTCCTTAAGGAAATGGAAGTATGGTGATGGCAAACAAAATCGTGTTCGAGATTATTGCAGATTCTGATTGTACTACATTCAAAACATGAAAAAAGTCGTTTTTCGAAAAGTGTCTGTGGGTATGTCTGAATGTGTGTCTGTAGATTTTTTTCTATGGCAAACGATAACAGCCGCAAATTCAAACAGAATCAAACAATTTTTTGCATACAGCCCTGATTTGTGGAGTACTCAAGACCTATTGTTTTTTGGTGAAGATCGTTTAAAGGCAAAATGTAGTTTACTAGCAACGTTTTATGTTTTAACAAAGGTATTTCCTATGGCAAACGATAACAGCCGCAAATACAAACAGAATCAAATAATTGTTTGCATACAGCCTGTTTTGTAGAGTACTCAAGACCTATTGTTTTTGGTGAAGATCGGTTAAGGGAAACGGCTAGTTTACCAGCAACATTTTATGTTTTAACAAGGGTATTTCCTATGGCAAACGATAACAGCCGCAAATTCAAACAGAATCAAATAATTGTTTGCATACAGCCCTGATTTGTAAAGTACTCAAGACCTAATGTTTTTGGTGAAGATCGGGTAACGAAAAGGGGTAGTTTACCGGCAACGTTTTTGTATCAAGTGTAATTTTTTTCTATGGCAAACGATAACTGCCGTAAATTCAAACAGAATCAACTACTTTTTTGCATACCATTTTTAATTATACAGAACTCAAGGTATATCGATTTTGTCGAAGATCGGTTGAGGGATAGGGGTAGTTTACCTGCAACGTTTTATGTTATAACAAGGGTAATAATTTTTACTTCTATATTCCTTAAGGAAATGGAATTATGGTGATGGCAAAAAAAATCGTGTTCGAGATTATTGCAGATTCTGATTGTACTACACTCAAAACATGAAAAAAGTCGTTTTTTGAAAAGTGTCTGTGTGTCTGTAGATTTTTTTCTATGGTAAACGATAACAGCCGCAAATTCAAAGAGAATCAAATAATGTTTCGCATGCAGCCCTGAATCATGGAGTTCTCAAGACCTATTGTTTTTGGTGAAGATCGGTTAAGGGAAAGGGGTAGTTTACCAGCAACGTTTTATGTTTTAACAAGGGTAATTTTTTCTATGACGAACGATAACTGCCGCATATTCAAACAGAATCAAATAATGTTTTGCATACACCCCTGAATTGTAGAGAACTCAAGGCTTTTTGATTTTGGTTAAGATCGGTTAAGGGGAAGGGGTAGTTTACCTGCAACCTTTTACGTTTTAACAACAGTAAAGTACTTGAAAATTCATTTAAACTTTTTCAAACAATGGTAATTGTTAAAAATAAAATAATTTTGTTGCCAGGCAATAAAATTATAATTTTTTCATTTTAATGTAAATCATGTATGAGAGAAAATATTTCGTTCGTGGCAGGCAAGCATATCTCAGTTATGTAATGTTTACGTTTCCATTTTATTATTATGACTACCGCAATAAAAAGGCAGGGAACACACACACACACACACACACACACAAAATTCGCGTTATTTCTGGCCTCATTCATGTTTATTTTCTTACATTTGCACGCTTTTTAAATGGAAAGTGCCGAAACCCATACCAACATAACGCGTGCAAGCCGAAACAGTGTCCAGCGTGGATAGCGATTTGCTTCCTGTGGATCGCTGGGCAGTGTAACTGCACGTGTTTACAGCGGAACGACTCATAGACAGACTTTTCGTCTTTAGGGAATGAACCCTCTGCAAGATGCTGAGGGTCCATGAGTGACTTCGGAGCGCTCCTTCTTGTCCGCGTGTTTGTTCTGTGAAACGTACACTGTAGATTCGCAGCTTTACTCTAAGCAACGCTCAATAAGAAATGTTGAAAATTTTTGTCCACGGTGTGCCCTCATACACACTAAACCTGCTCTGATGTTTTAATTACGGACATCATAATATTAAAACTTTGGAAACTCGAGCACTGCTTAATGGAGATCAATCATTAATTTATACAAGCCATTAATTTAATGCATATTTTTTATATATGTGTGTACAACGTTATCGGCAACAAAGAAGTAGTTTTTGTAAAAATTCCTTCCCGGGATGTTTGGCCGTAGTCCAATGTTTTCTACAAAACCAGACGTTTCGCCAATGCCATCGACTTCCATCATCAGTGAAAATCGAGTGCGATAACGTGAGGTGGTATACGTTAGTGACCACAGTACTGTGGTTAAGTCTGAAGCAGTAAGTAGAAAGAAGTAGTATCTATGGAAATATTTCATTTCGAAGATGATTTTAAATATAAATCTTGAAACATGGAAGTCGTGTATGGTTCTCCATACCGATATTAATTACTTCCATGTTCCTTAAGGAAATGGAAGTATGGTGATGGCAAACAAAATCGTGTTCGAGATTATTGCAGATTCTGATTGTACTACATTCAAAACATGAAAAAAGTCGTTTTTCGAAAAGTGTCTGTGGGTATGTCTGAATGTGTGTCTGTAGATTTTTTTCTATGGCAAACGATAACAGCCGCAAATTCAAACAGAATCAAACAATTTTTTGCATACAGCCCTGATTTGTGGAGTACTCAAGACCTATTGTTTTTTGGTGAAGATCGTTTAAAGGCAAAATGTAGTTTACTAGCAACGTTTTATGTTTTAACAAAGGTATTTCCTATGGCAAACGATAACAGCCGCAAATACAAACAGAATCAAATAATTGTTTGCATACAGCCTGTTTTGTAGAGTACTCAAGACCTATTGTTTTTGGTGAAGATCGGTTAAGGGAAACGGCTAGTTTACCAGCAACATTTTATGTTTTAACAAGGGTATTTCCTATGGCAAACGATAACAGCCGCAAATTCAAACAGAATCAAATAATTGTTTGCATACAGCCCTGATTTGTAAAGTACTCAAGACCTAATGTTTTTGGTGAAGATCGGGTAACGAAAAGGGGTAGTTTACCGGCAACGTTTTTTTATCAAGGGTAATTTTTTTCTATGGCAAACGATAACTGCCGTAAATTCAAACAGAATCAACTACTTTTTTGCATACCATTTTTAATTATACAGAACTCAAGGTATATCGATTTTGTCGAAGATCGGTTGAGGGATAGGGGTAGTTTACCTGCAACGTTTTATGTTATAACAAGGGTAATAATTTTTACTTCTATATTCCTTAAGGAAATGGAATTATGGTGATGGCAAAAAAAATCGTGTTCGTGATTATTGCGGATTCTGATTGTACTACACTCAAAACATGAAAAAAGTCGTTTTTTGAAAAGTGTCTGTGTGTGTGTGTCTGTGTGTCTGTAGATTTTTTTTCTATGGTAAACGATAACAGACGCAAATTCAAAGAGAATCAAATAATGTTTCGCATGCAGCCCTGAATTATGGAGTTCTCAAGACCTATTGTTTTTGGTGAAGATCGGTTAAGGGAAAGGGGTAGTTTACCAGCAACGTTTTATGTTTTAACAAGGGTAATTTTTTCTATGACGAACGATAACTGCCGCATATTCAAACAGAATCAAATAATGTTTTGCATACACCCCTGAATTGTAGAGAACTCAAGGCTTTTTGATTTTGGTGAAGATCGGTTAAGGGGAAGGGGTAGTTTACCTGCAACCTTTTACGTTTTAACAACAGTAAAGTACTTGAAAATTCATTTAAACTTTTTCAAACAATGGTAATTGTTAAAAATAAAATAATTTTGTTGCCAGGCAATAAAATTATAATTTTTTCATTTTAATGTAAATCATGTATGAGAGAAAATATTTCGTTCGTGGCAGGCAAGCATATCTCAGTTATGTAATGTTTACGTTTCCATTTTATTATTATGACTACCGCAATAAAAAGGCAGGGAACACACACACACACACACACACACACACACACACACACACACACACACACACAAAATTCGCGTTATTTCTGGCCTCATTCATGTTTATTTTCTTACATTTGCACGCTTTTTAAATGGAAAGTGCCGAAACCCATACCAACATAACGCGTGCAAGCCGAAACAGTGTCCAGCGTGGATAGCGATTTGCTTCCTGTGGATCGCTGGGCAGTGTAACTGCACGTGTTTACAGCGGAACGACTCATAGACAGACTTTTCGTCTTTAGGGAATGAACCCTCTGCAAGATGCTGAGGGTCCATGAGTGACTTCGGAGCGCTCCTTCTTGTCCGCGTGTTTGTTCTGTGAAACGTACACTGTAGATTCGCAGCTTTACTCTAAGCAACGCTCAATAAGAAATGTTGAAAATTTTTGTCCACGGTGTGCCCTCATACACACTAAACCTGCTCTGATGTTTTAATTACGGACATCATAATATTAAAACTTTGGAAACTCGAGCACTGCTTAATGGAGATCAATCATTAACTTATACAAGCCATTAATTTTATGCATATTTTTTATATATGTGTGTACAACGTTATCGGCAACAAAGAAGTAGTTTTTGTTAAAATTCCTTCCCGGGATGTTTGGCCGTAGTCCAATGTTTTCTACAAAACCAGACGTTTCGCCAATGCCATCGACTTCCATCATCAGTGAAAATCGAGTGCGATAACGTGAGGTGGTATACGTTAGTGACCACAGTACTGTGGTTAAGTCTGAAGCAGTAAGTAGAAAGAAGTAGTATCTATGGAAATATTACATTTCGAAGATGATTTTAAATATAAATCTTAGAACATGGAAGTCGTGTATGGTTCTCCATACCGATATTAATTACTTCCATGTTCCTTAAGGAAATGGAAGTATGGTGATGGCAAACAAAATCGTGTTCGAGATTATTGCAGATTCTGATTGTACTACATTCAAAACATGAAAAAAGTCGTTTTTCGAAAAGTGTCTGTGGGTATGTCTGAGTGTGTGTCTGTAGATTTTTTTCTATGGCAAACGATAACAGCCGCAAATTCATACAGAATCAAACAATTTTTTGCATACAGCCCTGATTTGTGGAGTACTCAAGACCTATTGTTTTTTGGTGAAGATCGGTTAAAGGCAAAATGTAGTTTACTAGCAACGTTTTATGTTTTAAAAAAGGTATTTCCTATGGCAAACGATAACAGCCGCAAATACAAACAGAATCAAATAATTGTTTGCATACAGCCTGTTTTGTAGAGTACTCAAGACCTATTGTTTTTGGTGAAGATCGGTTAAGGGAAACGGCTAGTTTACCAGCAACATTTTATGTTTTAACAAGGGTATTTCCTATGGCAAACGATAACAGCCGCAAATTCAAACAGAATCAAATAATTGTTTGCATACAGCCCTGATTTGTAAAGTACTCAAGACCTAATGTTTTTGGTGAAGATCGGGTAACGAAAAGGGGTAGTTTACCGGCAACGTTTTTTTATCAAGTGTAATTTTTTTCTATGGCAAACGATAACTGCCGTAAATTCAAACAGAATCAACTACTTTTTTGCATACCATTTTTAATTATACAGAACTCAAGGTATATCGATTTTGTCGAAGATCGGTTGAGGGATAGGGGTAGTTTACCTGCAACGTTTTATGTTATAACAAGGGTAATAATTTTTACTTCTATATTCCTTAAGGAAATGGAATTATGGTGATGGCAAAAAAAATCGTGTTCGAGATTATTGCGGATTCTGATTGTACTACACTCAAAACATGAAAAAAGTCGTTTTTTGAAAAGTGTCTGTGTGTGTGTGTCTGTGTGTCTGTAGATTTTTTTTCTATGGTAAACGATAACAGACGCAAATTCAAAGAGAATCAAATAATGTTTCGCATGCAGCCCTGAATTATGGAGTTCTCAAGACCTATTGTTTTTGGTGAAGATCGGTTAAGGGAAAGGGGTAGTTTACCAGCAACGTTTTATGTTTTAACAAGGGTAATTTTTTCTATGACGAACGATAACTGCCGCATATTCAAACAGAATCAAATAATGTTTTGCATACACCCCTGAATTGTAGAGAACTCAAGGCTTTTTGATTTTGGTGAAGATCGGTTAAGGGGAAGGGGTAGTTTACCTGCAACCTTTTACGTTTTAACAACAGTAAAGTACTTGAAAATTCATTTAAACTTTTTCAAACAATGGTAATTGTTAAAAATAAAATAATTTTGTTGCCAGGCAATAAAATTATAATTTTTTCATTTTAATGTAAA
This sequence comes from Magicicada septendecula, assembly GCA_034769895.1. Taxonomy (NCBI): domain Eukaryota; kingdom Metazoa; phylum Arthropoda; class Insecta; order Hemiptera; family Cicadidae; genus Magicicada; species Magicicada septendecula. Next base: position 461,650,127 of record CM068367.1, read on the forward strand.
TCATGTATGAGAGAAAATATTTCGTTCGTGGCAGGCAAGCATATCTCAGTTATGTAATGTTTACGTTTCCATTTTATTATTATGACTACCGCAATAAAAAGGCAGGGAACACACACACACACACACACACACACACACACAAAATTCGCGTTATTTCTGGCCTCATTCATGTTTATTTTCTTACATTTGCACGCTTTTTAAATGGAAAGTGCCGAAACCCATACCAACATAACGCGTGCAAGCCGAAACAGTGTCCAGCGTGGATAGCGATTTGCTTCCTGTGGATCGCTGGGCAGTGTAACTGCACGTGTTTACAGCGGAACGACTCATAGACAGACTTTTCGTCTTTAGGGAATGAACCCTCTGCAAGATGCTGAGGGTCCATGAGTGACTTCGGAGCGCTCCTTCTTGTCCGCGTGTTTGTTCTGTGAAACGTACACTGTAGATTCGCAGCTTTACTCTAAGCAACGCTCAATAAGAAATGTTGAAAATTTTTGTCCACGGTGTGCCCTCATACACACTAAACCTGCTCTGATGTTTTAATTACGGACATCATAATATTAAAACTTTGGAAACTCGAGCACTGCTTAATGGAGATCAATCATTAACTTATACAAGCCATTAATTTTATGCATATTTTTTATATATGTGTGTACAACGTTATCGGCAACAAAGAAGTAGTTTTTGTTAAAATTCCTTCCCGGGATGTTTGGCCGTAGTCCAATGTTTTCTACAAAACCAGACGTTTCGCCAATGCCATCGACTTCCATCATCAGTGAAAATCGAGTGCGATAACGTGAGGTGGTATACGTTAGTGACCACAGTACTGTGGTTAAGTCTGAAGCAGTAAGTAGAAAGAAGTAGTATCTATGGAAATATTACATTTCGAAGATGATTTTAAATATAAATCTTAGAACATGGAAGTCGTGTATGGTTCTCCATACCGATATTAATTACTTCCATGTTCCTTAAGGAAATGGAAGTATGGTGATGGCAAACAAAATCGTGTTCGAGATTATTGCAGATTCTGATTGTACTACATTCAAAACATGAAAAAAGTCGTTTTTCGAAAAGTGTCTGTGGGTATGTCTGAGTGTGTGTCTGTAGATTTTTTTCTATGGCAAACGATAACAGCCGCAAATTCATACAGAATCAAACAATTTTTTGCATACAGCCCTGATTTGTGGAGTACTCAAGACCTATTGTTTTTTGGTGAAGATCGGTTAAAGGCAAAATGTAGTTTACTAGCAACGTTTTATGTTTTAAAAAAGGTATTTCCTATGGCAAACGATAACAGCCGCAAATACAAACAGAATCAAATAATTGTTTGCATACAGCCTGTTTTGTAGAGTACTCAAGACCTATTGTTTTTGGTGAAGATCGGTTAAGGGAAACGGCTAGTTTACCAGCAACATTTTATGTTTTAACAAGGGTATTTCCTATGGCAAACGATAACAGCCGCAAATTCAAACAGAATCAAATAATTGTTTGCATACAGCCCTGATTTGTAAAGTACTCAAGACCTAATGTTTTTGGTGAAGATCGGGTAACGAAAAGGGGTAGTTTACCGGCAACGTTTTTTTATCAAGTGTAATTTTTTTCTATGGCAAACGATAACTGCCGTAAATTCAAACAGAATCAACTACTTTTTTGCATACCATTTTTAATTATACAGAACTCAAGGTATATCGATTTTGTCGAAGATTGGTTGAGGGATAGGGGTAGTTTACCTGCAACGTTTTATGTTATAACAAGGGTAATAATTTTTACTTCTATATTCCTTAAGGAAATGGAATTATGGTGATGGCAAAAAAAATCGTGTTCGAGATTATTGCAGATTCTGATTGTACTACACTCAAAACATGAAAAAAGTCGTTTTTTGAAAAGTGTCTGTGTCTGTGTGTCTGTGTGTCTGTAGATTTTTTTTCTATGGTAAACGATAACAGCCGCAAATTCAAAGAGAATCAAATAATGTTTCGCATGCAGCCCTGAATTATGGAGTTCTCAAGACCTATTGTTTTTGGTGAAGATCGGTTAAGGGAAAAGGGTAGTTTACCAGCAACGTTTTATGTTTTAACAAGGGTAATTTTTTCTATGACGAACGATAACCTCCGCATATTCAAACAGAATCAAATAATGTTTTGCATACACCCCTGAATTGTAGAGAACTCAAGGCTTTTTGATTTTGGTGAAGATCGGTTAAGTGGAAGGGGTAGTTTACCTGCAACCTTTTATGTTTTAACAACAGTAAAGTACTTGAAAATTCATTTAAACTTTTTCAAACAATGGTAATTGTTAAAAATAAAATAATTTTGTTGCCAGGCAATAAAATTATAATTTTTTCATTTTAATGTAAATCATGTATGAGAGAAAATATTTCGTTCGTGGCAGGCAAGCATATCTCAGTTATGTAATGTTTACGTTTCCATTTTATTATTATGACTACCGCAATAAAAAGGCAGGGAACACACACACACACACACACACACACACACACACACACACACAAAATTCGCGTTATTTCTGGCCTCATTCATGTTTATTTTCTTACATTTGCACGCTTTTTAAATGGAAAGTGCCGAAACCCATACCAACATAACGCGTGCAAGCCGAAACAGTGTCCAGCGTGGATAGCGATTTGCTTCCTGTGGATCGCTGGGCAGTGTAACTGCACGTGTTTACAGCGGAACGACTCATAGACAGACTTTTCGTATTTAGGGAATGAACCCTCTGCAAGATGCTGAGGGTCCATGAGTGACTTCGGAGCGCTCCTTCTTTTCCGCGTGTTTGTTCTGTGAAACGTACACTGTAGATTCGCAGCTTTACTCTAAGCAACGCTCAATAAGAAATGTTGAAAATTTTTGTCCACGGTGTACCCTCATACACACTAAATCTGCTCTGATGTTTTAATTACGGACATCATAATATTAAAACTTTGGAAACTTGAGCACTACTTAATGGAGATCAATCATTAACTTATACAAGCCATTAATTTTATGCATATTTTTTATATATGTGTGTACAACGTTATCGGCAACAAAGAAGTAGTTTTTGTTAAAATTCCTTCCCGGGATGTTTGGCCGTAGTCCAATGTTTTCTACAAAAACCGACGTTTCGCCAATGCCATCGACTTCCATCATCAGTGAAAATCGAGTGCGATAACGTGAGGTGGTATACGTTAGTGACCACAGTACTGTGGGATAAGTCTGAAGCAGTAAGTAGAAAGAAGTAGTATCTATGGAAATATTTCATTTCGAAGATGATTTCAAATATAAATCTTAGAACATGGAAGTCGTGTATGGTTCTCCATACCGATATTAATTACTTCCATGTTCCTTAAGGAAATGGAAGTATGGTGATGGCAAACAAAATCGTGTTCGAGATTATTGCAGATTCTGATTGTACTACATTCAAAACATGAAAAAAGTCGTTTTTCGAAAAGTGTCTGTGGGTATGTCTGAGTGTGTGTCTGTAGATTTTTTTCTATGGCAAACGATAACAGCCGCAAATTCAAACAGAATCAAACAATTTTTTGCATACAGCCCTGATTTGTGGAGTACTCAAGACCTATTGTTTTTTGGTGAAGATCGGTTAAAGGAAAAGGGTAGTTTACTAGCAACGTTTTATGTTTTAACAAAGGTATTTCCTATGGCAAACGATTACAGCCGCAAATACAAACAGAATCAAATAATTGTTTGCATACAGCCTGTTTTGTAGAGTACTCAAGACCTATTGTTTTTGGTGAAGATCGGTTAAGGGAAACGGCTAGTTTACCAGCAACATTTTATGTTTTAACAAGGGTATTTCCTATGGCAAACGATAACAGCCGCAAATTCAAACAGAATCAAATAATTGTTTGCATACAGCCCTGATTTGTAAAGTACTCAAGACCTAATGTTTTTGGTGAAGATCGGGTAACGAAAAGGGGTAGTTTACCGGCAACGTTTTTTTATCAAGTGTAATTTTTTTCTATGGCAAACGATAACTGCCGTAAATTCAAACAGAATCAACTACTTTTTTGCATACCATTTTTAATTATACAGAACTCAAGGTATATCGATTTTGTCGAAGATCGGTTGAGGGATAGGGGTAGTTTACCTGCAACGTTTTATGTTATAACAAGGGTAATAATTTTTACTTCTATATTCCTTAAGGAAATGGAATTATGGTGATGGCAAAAAAAATCGTGTTCGAGATTATTGCGGATTCTGATTGTACTACACTCAAAACATGAAAAAAGTCGTTTTTTGAAAAGTGTCTGTGTGTGTGTGTCTGTGTGTCTGTAGATTTTTTTTCTATGGTAAACGATAACAGACGCAAATTCATAGAGAATCAAATAATGTTTCGCATGCAGCCCTGAATTATGGAGTTCTCAAGACCTATTGTTTTTGGTGAAGATCGGTTAAGGGAAAGGGGTAGTTTACCAGCAACGTTTTATGTTTTAACAAGGGTAATTTTTTCTATGACGAACGATAACTGCCGCATATTCAAACAGAATCAAATAATGTTTTGCATACACCCCTGAATTGTAGAGAACTCAAGGCTTTTTGATTTTGGTGAAGATCGGTTAAGGGGAAGGGGTAGTTTACCTGCAACCTTTTACGTTTTAACAACAGTAAAGTACTTGAAAATTCATTTAAACTTTTTCAAACAATGGTAATTGTTAAAAATAAAATAATTTTGTTGCCAGGCAATAAAATTATAATTTTTTCATTTTAATGTAAATCATGTATGAGAGAAAATATTTCGTTCGTGGCAGGCAAGCATATCTCAGTTATGTAATGTTTACGTTTCCATTTTATTATTATGACTACCGCAATAAAAAGGCAGGGAACACACACACACACACACACACACACACACACACACACACACACACACACACACACACACACACACAAAATTCGCGTTATTTCTGGCCTCATTCATGTTTATTTTCTTACATTTGCACGCTTTTTAAATGGAAAGTGCCGAAACCCATACCAACATAACGCGTGCAAGCCGAAACAGTGTCCAGCGTGGATAGCGATTTGCTTCCTGTGGATCGCTGGGCAGTGTAACTGCACGTGTTTACAGCGGAACGACTCATAGACAGACTTTTCGTCTTTAGGGAATGAACCCTCTGCAAGATGCTGAGGGTCCATGAGTGACTTCGGAGCGCTCCTTCTTGTCCGCGTGTTTGTTCTGTGAAACGTACACTGTAGATTCGCAGCTTTACTCTAAGCAACGCTCAATAAGAAATGTTGAAAATTTTTGTCCACGGTGTGCCCTCATACGCACTAAACCTGCTCTGATGTTTTAATTACGGACATCATAATATTAAAACTATGGAAACTCGAGCACTGCTTAATGGAGATCAATCATTAACTTATACAAGCCATTAATTTTATGCATATTTTTTATATATGTGTGTACAACGTTATCGGCAACAAAGAAGTAGTTTTTGTTAAAATTCCTTCCCGGGATGTTTGGCCGTAGTCCAATGTTTTCTACAAAACCAGACGTTTCGCCAATGCCATCGACTTCCATCATCAGTGAAAATCGAGTGCGATAACGTGAGGTGGTATACGTTAGTGACCACAGTACTGTGGTTAAGTCTGAAGCAGTAAGTAGAAAGAAGTAGTGTCTATGGAAATATTACATTTCGAAGATGATTTTAAATATAAATCTTAGAACATGGAAGTCGTGTATGGTTCTCCATACCGATATTAATTACTTCCATGTTCCTTAAGGAAATGGAAGTATGGTGATGGCAAACAAAATCGTGTTCGAGATTATTGCAGATTCTGATTGTACTACATTCAAAACATGAAAAAAGTCGTTTTTCGAAAAGTGTCTGTGGGTATGTCTGAGTGTGTGTCTGTAGATTTTTTTCTATGGCAAACGATAACAGCCGCAAATTCATACAGAATCAAACAATTTTTTGCATACAGCCCTGATTTGTGGAGTACTCAAGACCTATTGTTTTTTGGTGAAGATCGGTTAAAGGCAAAATGTAGTTTACTAGCAACGTTTTATGTTTTAAAAAAGGTATTTCCTATGGCAAACGATAACAGCCGCAAATACAAACAGAATCAAATAATTGTTTGCATACAGCCTGTTTTGTAGAGTACTCAAGACCTATTGTTTTTGGTGAAGATCGGTTAAGGGAAACGGCTAGTTTACCAGCAACATTTTATGTTTTAACAAGGGTATTTCCTATGGCAAACGATAACAGCCGCAAATTCAAACAGAATCAAATAATTGTTTGCATACAGCCCTGATTTGTAAAGTACTCAAGACCTAATGTTTTTGGTGAAGATCGGGTAACGAAAAGGGGTAGTTTACCGGCAACGTTTTTTTATCAAGTGTAATTTTTTTCTATGGCAAACGATAACTGCCGTAAATTCAAACAGAATCAACTACTTTTTTGCATACCATTTTTAATTATACAGAACTCAAGGTTTATCGATTTTGTCGAAGATTGGTTGAGGGATAGGGGTAGTAACATACCTGCAACGTTTTATGTTATAACAAGGGTAATAATTTTTACTTCTATATTCCTTAAGGAAATGGAATTATGGTGATGGCAAAAAAAATCGTGTTCGAGATTATTGCAGATTCTGATTGTACTACACTCAAAACATGAAAAAAGTCGTTTTTTGAAAAGTGTCTGTTTGTGTGTGTCTGTGTGTCTGTAGATTTTTTTTCTATGGTAAACGATAACAGCCGCAAATTCAAAGAGAATCAAATAATGTTTCGCATGCAGCCCTGAATTATGGAGTTCTCAAGACCTATTGTTTTTGGTGAAGATCGGTTAAGGGAAAAGGGTAGTTTACCAGCAACGTTTTATGTTTTAACAAGGGTAATTTTTTCTATGACGAACGATAACCTCCGCATATTCAAACAGAATCAAATAATGTTTTGCATACACCCCTGAATTGTAGAGAACTCAAGGCTTTTTGATTTTGGTGAAGATCGGTTAAGTGGAAGGGGTAGTTTACCTGCAACCTTTTATGTTTTAACAACAGTAAAGTACTTGAAAATTCATTTAAACTTTTTCAAACAATGGTAATTGTTAAAAATAAAATAATTTTGTTGCCAGGCAATAAAATTATAATTTTTTCATTTTAATGTAAATCATGTATGAGAGAAAATATTTCGTTCGTGGCAGGCAAGCATATCTCAGTTATGTAATGTTTACGTTTCCATTTTATTATTATGACTACCGCAATAAAAAGGCAGGGAACACACACACACACACACACACACACACACACACACACACACACACACACACACACAAAATTCGCGTTATTTCTGGCCTCATTCATGTTTATTTTCTTACATTTGCACGCTTTTTAAATGGAAAGTGCCGAAACCCATACCAACATAACGCGTGCAAGCCGAAAAAGTGTCCAGCGTGGATAGCGATTTGCTTCCTGTGGATCGCTGGGCAGTGTAACTGCACGTGTTTACAGCGGAACGACTCATAGACAGACTTTTCGTATTTAGGGAATGAACCCTCTGCAAGATGCTGAGGGTCCATGAGTGACTTCGGAGCGCTCCTTCTTTTCCGCGTGTTTGTTCTGTGAAACGTACACTGTAGATTCGCAGCTTTACTCTAAGCAACGCTCAATAAGAAATGTTGAAAATTTTTGTCCACGGTGTACCCTCATACACACTAAATCTGCTCTGATGTTTTAATTACGGACATCATAATATTAAAACTTTGGAAACTTGAGCACTACTTAATGGAGATCAATCATTAACTTATACAAGCCATTAATTTTATGCATATTTTTTATATATGTGTGTACAACGTTATCGGCAACAAAGAAGTAGTTTTTGTTAAAATTCCTTCCCGGGATGTTTGGCCGTAGTCCAATGTTTTCTACAAAAACCGACGTTTCGCCAATGCCATCGACTTCCATCATCAGTGAAAATCGAGTGCGATAACGTGAGGTGGTATACGTTAGTGACCACAGTACTGTGGGATAAGTCTGAAGCAGTAAGTAGAAAGAAGTAGCATCTATGGAAATATTTCATTTCGAAGATGATTTCAAATATAAATCTTAGAACATGGAAGTCGTGTATGGTTCTCCATACCGATATTAATTACTTCCATGTTCCTTAAGGAAATGGAAGTATGGTGATGGCAAACAAAATCGTGTTCGAGATTATTGCAGATTCTGATTGTACTACATTCAAAACATGAAAAAAGTCGTTTTTCGAAAAGTGTCTGTGGGTATGTCTGAGTGTGTGTCTGTAGATTTTTTTCTATGGCAAACGATAACAGCCGCAAATTCAAACAGAATCAAACAATTTTTTGCATACAGCCCTGATTTGTGGAGTACTCAAGACCTATTGTTTTTTGGTGAAGATCGGTTAAAGGAAAAGGGTAGTTTACTAGCAACGTTTTATGTTTTAACAAAGGTATTTCCTATGGCAAACGATAACAGCCGCAAATACAAACAGAATCAAATAATTGTTTGCATACAGCCTGTTTTGTAGAGTACTCAAGACCTATTGTTTTTGGTGAAGATCGGTTAAGGGAAACGGCTAGTTTACCAGCAACATTTTATGTTTTAACAAGGGTATTTCCTATGGCAAACGATAACAGCCGCAAATTCAAACAGAATCAAATAATTGTTTGCATACAGCCCTGATTTGTAAAGTACTCAAGACCTAATGTTTTTGGTGAAGATCGGGTAACGAAAAGGGGTAGTTTACCGGCAACGTTTTTTTATCAAGTGTAATTTTTTTCTATGGCAAACGATAACTGCCGTAAATTCAAACAGAATCAACTACTTTTTTGCATACCATTTTTAATTATACAGAACTCAAGGTATATCGATTTTGTCGAAGATCGGTTGAGGGATAGGGGTAGTTTACCTGCAACGTTTTATGTTATAACAAGGGTAATAATTTTTACTTCCATATTCCTTAAGGAAATGGAATTATGGTGATCTCAAAAAAAATCGTGTTCGAGATTATTGCAGATTCTGATTGTACTACACTCAAAACATGAAAAAAGTCGTTTTTTGAAAAGTGTCTGTGTGTGTGTGTCTGTGTCTGTAGATTTTTTTTCTATGGTAAACGATAACAGCCGCAAATTCAAAGAGAATCAAATAATGTTTCGCATGCAGCCCTGAATTATGGAGTTCTCAAGACCTATTGTTTTTGGTGAAGATCGGTTAAGGGAAAGGGGTAGTTTACCAGCAACGTTTTATGTTTTAACAAGGGTAATTTTTTCTATGACGAACGATAACTGCCGTATATTCAAACAGACTCAAATAATGTTTTGCATACTCCCCTGAATTGTAGAGAACTAAAGGCTTTTTGATTTTGGTGAAGATCGGTTAAGGGGAAGGGGTAGTTTACCAGCAACCTTTTACGTTTTAACAACAGTAAAGTACTTGAAAATTCATTTAAACTTTTTCAAACAATGGTAATTGTTAAAAATAAAATAATTTTGTTGCCAGGCAATAAAATTATAATTTTTTCATTTTAATGTAAATCATGTATGAGAGAAAATATTTCGTTCGTGGCAGGCAAGCATATCTCAGTTATGTAATGTTTACGTTTCCATTTTATTATTATGACTACCGCAATAAAAAGGCAGGGAACACACACACACACACACACACACACACACACACACACACACACACACACACACACACACACACACACACACACACACACACACACACACACACACACACACACACACACACACACACACACACACACTCACACACACAAAATTCGCGTTATTTCTGGCCTCATTCATGTTTATTTTCTTACATTTGCACGCTTTTTAAATGGAAAGTGCCGAAACCCATACCAACATAACGCGTGCAAGCCGAAACAGTGTCCAGCGTGGATAGCGATTTGCTTCCTGTGGATCGCTGGGCAGTGTAACTGCACGTGTTTACAGCGGAACGACTCATAGACAGACTTTTCGTCTTTAGGGAATGAACCCTCTGCAAGATGCTGAGGGTCCATGAGTGACTTCGGAGCGCTCCTTCTTGTCCGCGTGTTTGTTCTGTGAAACGTACACTGTAGATTCGCAGCTTTACTCTAAGCAACGCTCAATAAGAAATGTTGAAAATTTTTGTCCACGGTGTGCCCTCATACACACTAAACCTGCTCTGATGTTTTAATTACGGACATCATAATATTAAAACTTTGGAAACTCGAGCACTGCTTAATGGAGATCAATCATTAACTTATACAAGCCATTAATTTTATGCATATTTTTTATATATGTGTGTACAACGTTATCGGCAACAAAGAAGTAGTTTTTGTAAAAATTCCTTCCCGGGATGTTTGGCCGTTGTCCAATGTTTTCTACAAAACCAGACGTTTCGCCAATGCCATCGACTTCCATCATCAGTGAAAATCGAGTGTGATAACGTGAGGTGGTATACGTTAGTGACCACAGTACTGTGGTTAAGTCTGAAGCAGTAAATAGAAAGAAGTAGTATCTATGGAAATATTTCATTTCGAAGATGATTTTAAATATAAATCTTAGAACATGGAAGTCGTGTATGGTTCTCCATACCGATATTAATTACTTCCATGTTCCTTAAGGAAATGGAAGTATGGTGATGGCAAACAAAATCGTGTTCGAGATTATTGCAGATTCTGATTGTACTACATTCAAAACATGAAAAAAGTCGTTTTTCGAAAAGTGTCTGTGGGTATGTCTGAATGTGTGTCTGTAGATTTTTTTCTATGGCAAACGATAACAGCCGCAAATTCAAACAGAATCAAACAATTTTTTGCATACAGCCCTGATTTGTGGAGTACTCAAGACCTATTGTTTTTTGGTGAAGATCGTTTAAAGGCAAAATGTAGTTTACTAGCAACGTTTTATGTTTTAACAAAGGTATTTCCTATGGCAAACGATAACAGCCGCAAATACAAACAGAATCAAATAATTGTTTGCATACAGCCTGCTTTGTAGAGTACTCAATACCTATTGTTTTTGGTGAAGATCGGTTAAGGGAAACGGCTAGTTTACCAGCAACATTTTATGTTTTAACAAGGGTATTTCCTATGGCAAACGATAACAGCCGCAAATTCAAACAGAATCAAATAATTGTTTGCATACAGCCCTGATTTGTAAAGTACTCAAGACCTAATGTTTTTGGTGAAGGTCGGGTAACGAAAAGGGGTAGTTTACCGGCAACGTTTTTTTATGAAGTGTAATTTTTTTCTATGGCAAACGATAACTGCCGTAAATTCAAACAGAATCAACTACTTTTTTGCATACCATTTTTAATTATACAGAACTCAAGGTATATCGATTTTGTCGAAGATCGGTTGAGGGATAGGGGTAGTTTACCTGCAACGTTTTATGTTATAACAAGGGTAATAATTTTTACTCCTATATTCCTTAAGGAAATGGAATTATGGTGATGGCAAAAAAAATCGTGTTCGAGATTATTGCAGATTCTGATTGTACTACACTCAAAACATGAAAAAAGTCGTTTTTTGAAAAGTGTCTGTGTGTCTGTAGATTTTTTTCTATGGTAAACGATAACAGCCGCAAATTCAAAGAGAATCAAATAATGTTTCGCATGCAGCCCTGAATTATGGAGTTCTCAAGACCTATTGTTTTTGGTGAAGATCGGTTAAGGGAAAGGGGTAGTTTACCAGCAACGTTTTATGTTTTAACAAGGGTAATTTTTTCTATGACGAACGATAACTGCCGCATATTCAAACAGAATCAAATAATGTTTTGCATACACCACTGAATTGTAGTGAACTCAAGGCTTTTTGATTTTGGTTAAGATCGGTTAAGGGGAAGGGGTAGTTTACCTGCAACCTTTTACGTTTTAACAACAGTAAAGTACTTGAAAATTCATTTAAACTTTTTCAAACAATGGTAATTGTTAAAAATAAAATAATTTTGTTGCCAGGCAATAAAATTATAATTTTTTCATTTTAATGTAAATCATGTATGAGAGAAAATATTTCGTTCGTGGCAGGCAAGCATATCTCAGTTATGTAATGTTTACGTTTCCATTTTATTATTATGACTACCGCAATAAAAAGGCAGGGAACACACACACACACACACACACACAAAATTCGCGTTATTTCTGGCCTCATTCATGTTTATTTTCTTACATTTGCACGCTTTTTAAATGGAAAGGGCCGAAACCCATACCAACATAACGCGTGCAAGCCGAAAAAGTGTCCAGCGTGGATAGCGATTTGCTTCCTGTGGATCGCTGGGCAGTGTAACTGCACGTGTTTACAGCGGAACGACTCATAGACAGACTTTTCGTATTTAGGGAATGAACCCTCTGCAAGATGCTGAGGGTCCATGAGTGACTTCGGAGCGCTCCTTCTTTTCCGCGTGTTTGTTCTGTGAAACGTACACTGTAGATTCGCAGCTTTACTCTAAGCAACGCTCAATAAGAAATGTTGAAAATTTTTGTCCACGGTGTACCCTCATACACACTAAACCTGCTCTGATGTTTTAATTACGGACATCATAATATTAAAACTTTGGAAACTTGAGCACTACTTAATGGAGATCAATCATTAACTTATACAAGCCATTAATTTTATGCATATTTTTTATATATGTGTGTACAACGTTATCGGCAACAAAGAAGTAGTTTTTGTTAAAATTCCTTCCCGGGATGTTTGGCCGTAGTCCAATGTTTTCTACAAAACCAGACGTTTCGCCAATGCCATCGACTTCCATCATCAGTGAAAATCGAGTGCGATAACGTGAGGTGGTATACGTTAGTGACCACAGTACTGTGGTTAAGTCTGAAGCAGTAAGTAGAAAGAAGTAGTATCTATGGAAATATTTCATTTCGAAGATGATTTTAAATATAAATCTTAGAACATGGAAGTCGTGTATGGTTCTCCATACCGATATTAATTACTTCCATGTTCCTTAAGGAAATGGAAGTATGGTGATGGCAAACAAAATCGTGTTCGAGATTATTGCAGATTCTGATTGTACTACATTCAAAACATGAAAAAAGTCGTTTTTCGAAAAGTGTCTGTGGGTATGCCTGAATGTGTGTCTGTAGATTTTTTTCTATGGCAAACGATAACAGCCGCAAATTCAAACAGAATCAAACAATTTTTTGCATACAGCCCTGATTTGTGGAGTACTCAAGACCTATTGTTTTTTGGTGAAGATCGTTTAAAGGCAAAATGTAGTTTACTAGCAACGTTTTATGTTTTAACAAAGGTATTTCCTATGGCAAACGATAACAGCCGCAAATACAAACAGAATCAAATAATTGTTTGCATACAGCCTGTTTTGTAGAGTACTCAAGACCTATTGTTTTTGGTGAAGATCGGTTAAGGGAAACGGCTAGTTTACCAGCAACATTTTATGTTTTAACAAGGGTATTTCCTATGGCAAACGATAACAGCCGCAAATTCAAACAGAATCAAATAATTGTTTGCATACAGCCCTGATTTGTAAAGTACTCAAGACCTAATGTTTTTGGTGAAGATCGGGTAACGAAAAGGGGTAGTTTACCGGCAACGTTTTTTTATCAAGTGTAATTTTTTTCTATGGCAAACGATAACTGCCGTAAATTCAAACAGAATCAACTACTTTTTTGCATACCATTTTTAATTATACAGAACTCAAGGTATATCGATTTTGTCGAAGATCGGTTGAGGGATAGGGGTAGTTTACCTGCAACGTTTTATGTTATAACAAGGGTAATAATTTTTACTTCTATATTCCTTAAGGAAATGGAATTATGGTGATGGCAAAAAAAATCGTGTTCGAGATTATTGGGGATTCTGATTGTACTACACTCAAAACATGAAAAAAGTCGTTTTTTGAAAAGTGTCTGTGTGTGTGTGTCTGTGTGTCTGTAGATTTTTTTTCTATGGTAAACGATAACAGCCGCAAATTCAAAGAGAATCAAATAATGTTTCGCATGCAGCCCTGAATTATGGAGTTCTCAAGACCTATTGTTTTTGGTGAAGATCGGTTAAGGGAAAGGGGTAGTTTACCAGCAACGTTTTATGTTTTAACAAGGGTAATTTTTTCTATGACGAACGATAACTGCCGCATATTCAAACAGAATCAAATAATGTTTTGCATACACCCCTGAATTGTAGAGAACTCAAGGCTTTTTGATTTTGGTGAAGATCGGTTAAGGGGAAGGGGTAGTTTACCTGCAACCTTTTACGTTTTAACAACAGTAAAGTACTTGAAAATTCATTTAAACTTTTTCAAACAATGGTAATTGTTAAAAATAAAATAATTTTGTTGCCAGGCAATAAAATTATAATTTTTTCATTTTAATGTAAATCATGTATGAGAGAAAATATTTCGTTCGTGGCAGGCAAGCATATCTCAGTTATGTAATGTTTACGTTTCCATTTTATTATTATGACTACCGCAATAAAAAGGCAGGGAACACACACACACACACACACACACACACACACACACACACACAAAATTCGCGTTATTTCTGGCCTCATTCATGTTTATTTTCTTACATTTGCACGCTTTTTAAATGGAAAGTGCCGAAACCCATACCAACATAACGCGTGCAAGCCGAAACAGTGTCCAGCGTGGATAGCGATTTGCTTCCTGTGGATCGCTGGGCAGTGTAACTGCACGTGTTTACAGCGGAACGACTCATAGACAGACTTTTCGTCTTTAGGGAATGAACCCTCTGCAAGATGCTGAGGGTCCATGAGTGACTTCGGAGCGCTCCTTCTTGTCCGCGTGTTTGTTCTGTGAAACGTACACTGTAGATTCGCAGCTTTACTCTAAGCAACGCTCAATAAGAAATGTTGAAAATTTTTGTCCACGGTGTGCCCTCATACACACTAAACCTGCTCTGATGTTTTAATTACGGACATCATAATATTAAAACTTTGGAAACTCGAGCACTGCTTAATGGAGATCAATCATTAACTTATACAAGCCATTAATTTTATGCATATTTTTTATATATGTGTGTACAACGTTATCGGCAACAAAGAAGTAGTTTTTGTTAAAATTCCTTCCCGGGATGTTTGGCCGTAGTCCAATGTTTTCTACAAAACCAGACGTTTCGCCAATGCCATCGACTTCCATCATCAGTGAAAATCGAGTGCGATAACGTGAGGTGGTATACGTTAGTGACCACAGTACTGTGGTTAAGTCTGAAGCAGTAAGTAGAAAGAAGTAGTATCTATGGAAATATTACATTTCGAAGATGATTTTAAATATAAATCTTAGAACATGGAAGTCGTGTATGGTTCTCCATACCGATATTAATTACTTCCATGTTCCTTAAGGAAATGGAAGTATGGTGATGGCAAACAAAATCGTGTTCGAGATTATTGCAGATTCTGATTGTACTACATTCAAAACATGAAAAAAGTCGTTTTTCGAAAAGTGTCTGTGGGTATGTCTGAGTGTGTGTCTGTAGATTTTTTTCTATGGCAAACGATAACAGCCGCAAATTCATACAGAATCAAACAATTTTTTGCATACAGCCCTGATTTGTGGAGTACTCAAGACCTATTGTTTTTTGGTGAAGATCGGTTAAAGGCAAAATATAGTTTACTAGCAACGTTTTATGTTTTAAAAAAGGTATTTCCTATGGCAAACGATAACAGCCGCAAATACAAACAGAATCAAATAATTGTTTGCATACAGCCTGTTTTGTAGAGTACTCAAGACCTATTGTTTTTGGTGAAGATCGGTTAAGGGAAACGGCTAGTTTACCAGCAACATTTTATGTTTTAACAAGGGTATTTCCTATGGCAAACGATAACAGCCGCAAATTCAAACAGAATCAAATAATTGTTTGCATACAGCCCTGATTTGTAAAGTACTCAACACCTAATGTTTTTGGTGAAGATCGGGTAACGAAAAGGGGTAGTTTACCGGCAACGTTTTTTTATGAAGTGTAATTTTTTTCTATGGCAAACGATAACTGCCGTAAATTCAAACAGAATCAACTACTTTTTTGCATACCATTTTTAATTATACAGAACTCAAGGTATATCGATTTTGTCGAAGATCGGTTGAGGGATAGGGGTAGTTTACCTGCAACGTTTTATGTTATAACAAGGGTAATAATTTTTACTTCCATATTCCTTAAGGAAATGGAATTATGGTGATCTCAAAAAAAATCGTGTTCGAGATTATTGCAGATTCTGATTGTACTACACTCAAAACATGAAAAAAGTCGTTTTTTGAAAAGTGTCTGTGTGTGTGTGTCTGTGTCTGTAGATTTTTTTTCTATGGTAAACGATAACAGCCGCAAATTCAAAGAGAATCAAATAATGTTTCGCATGCAGCCCTGAATTATGGAGTTCTCAAGACCTATTGTTTTTGGTGAAGATCGGTTAAGGGAAAGGGGTAGTTTACCAGCAACGTTTTATGTTTTAACAAGGGTAATTTTTTCTATGACGAACGATAACTGCCGTATATTCAAACAGAATCAAATAATGTTTTGCATACTCCCCTGAATTGTAGAGAACTAAAGGCTTTTTGATTTTGGTGAAGATCGGTTTAGGGGAAGGGGTAGTTTACCAGCAACCTTTTACGTTTTAACAACAGTAAAGTACTTGAAAATTCATTTAAACTTTTTCAAACAATGGTAATTGTTAAAAATAAAATAATTTTGTTGCCAGGCAATAAAATTATAATTTTTTCATTTTAATGTAAATCATGTATGAGAGAAAATATTTCGTTCGTGGCAGGCAAGCATATCTCAGTTATGTAATGTTTACGTTTCCATTTTATTATTATGACTACCGCAATAAAAAGGCAGGGAACACACACACACACACACACACACACAAAATTCGCGTTATTTCTGGCCTCATTCATGTTTATTTTCTTACATTTGCACGCTTTTTAAATGGAAAGTGCCGAAACCCATACCAACATAACGCGTGCAAGCCGAAAAAGTGTCCAGCGTGGATAGCGATTTGCTTCCTGTGGATCGCTGGGCAGTGTAACTGCACGTGTTTACAGCGGAACGACTCATAGACAGACTTTTCGTCTTTAGGGAATGAACCCTCTGCAAGATGCTGAGGGTCCATGAGTGACTTCGGAGCGCTCCTTCTTGTCCGCGTGTTTGTTCTGTGAAACGTACACTGTAGATTCGCAGCTTTACTCTAAGCAACGCTCAATAAGATATGTTGAAAATTTTTGTCCACGGTGTGCCCTCATACACACTAAACCTGCTCTGATGTTTTAATTACGGACATCATAATATTAAAACTTTGGAAACTCGAGCACTGCTTAATGGAGATCAATCATTAACTTATACAAGCCATTAATTTTATGCATATTTTTTATATATGTGTGTACAACGTTATCGGCAACAAAGAAGTAGTTTTTGTAAAAATTCCTTCCCGGGATGTTTGGCCGTAGTCCAATGTTTTCTACAAAACCAGACGTTTCGCCAATGCCATCGACTTCCATCATCAGTGAAAATCGAGTGCGATAACGTGAGGTGGTATACGTTAGTGACCACAGTACTGTGGTTAAGTCTGAAGCAGTAAGTAGAAAGAAGTAGTATCTATGGAAATATTTCATTTCGAAGATGATTTTAAATATAAATCTTAGAACATGGAAGTCGTGTATGGTTCTCCATACCGATATTAATTACTTCCATGTTCCTTAAGGAAATGGAAGTATGGTGATGACAAACAAAATCGTGTTCGAGATTATTGCAGATTCTGATTGTACTACATCCAAAACATGAAAAAATTCGTTTTTCGAAAAGTGTCTGTGGGTATGTCTGAACGTGTGTCTGTAGATTTTTTTCTATGGCAAACGATAACAGCCGCAAATTCAAACAGAATCAAACAATTTTTTGCATACAGCCCTGATTTGTGGAGTACTCAAGACCTATTGTTTTTTGGTGAAGATCGTTTAAAGGCAAAATGTAGTTTACTAGCAACGTTTTATGTTTTAACAAAGGTATTTCCTATGGCAAACGATAACAGCCGCAAATTCAAACAGAATCAAATAATTGTTTGCATACAGCCCTGATTTGTAAAGTACTCAAGACCTAATGTTTTTGGTGAAGATCGGGTAACGAAAAGGGGTAGTTTACCGGCAACGTTTTTTTATCAAGTGTAATTTTTTTCTATGGCAAACGATAACTGCCGTAAATTCAAACAGAATCAACTACTTTTTTGCATACCATTTTTAATTATACAGAACTCAAGGTATATCGATTTTGTCGAAGATCGGTTGAGGGATAGGGGTAGTTTACCTGCAACGTTTTATGTTATAACAAGGGTAATAATTTTTACTTCTATATTCCTTAAGGAAATGGAATTATGGTGATGGCAAAAAAAATCGTGTTCGAGATTATTGCGGATTCTGATTGTACTACACTCAAAACATGAAAAAAGTCGTTTTTTGAAAAGTGTCTGTGTGTGTGTGTCTGTGTGTCTGTAAATTTTTTTTCTATGGTAAACGATAACAGTTGCAAATTCAAAGAGAATCAAATAATGTTTCGCATGCAGCCCTGAATTATGGAGTTCTCAAGACCTATTGTTTTTGGTGAAGATCGGTTAAGGGAAAGGGGTAGTTTACCAGCAACGTTTTATGTTTTAACAAGGGTAATTTTTTCTATGACGAACGATAACTGCCGCATATTCAAACAGAATCAAATAATGTTTTGCATACACCCCTGAATTGTAGAGAACTCAAGGCTTTTTGATTTTGGTGAAGATCGGTTAAGGGGAAGGGGTAGTTTACCTGCAACCTTTTACGTTTTAACAACAGTAAAGTACTTGAAAATTCATTGAAACTTTTTCAAACAATGGTAATTGTTAAAAATAAAATAATTTTGTTGCCAGCCAATAAAATTATAATTTTTTCATTTTAATGTAAATCATGTATGAGAGAAAATATTTCGTTCGTGGCAGGCAAGCATATCTCAGTTATGTAATGTTTACGTTTCCATTTTATTATTATGACTACCGCAATAAAAAGGCAGGGAACACACACACACACACACACACACACAAAATTCGCGTTATTTCTGGCCTCATTCATGTTTATTTTCTTACATTTGCACGCTTTTTAAATGGAAAGTGCCGAAACCCATACCAACATAACGCGTGCAAGCCGAAACAGTGTCCAGCGTGGATAGCGATTTGCTTCCTGTGGATCGCTGGGCAGTGTAACTGCACGTGTTTACAGCGGAACGACTCATAGACAGACTTTTCGTCTTTAGGGAATGAACCCTCTGCAAGATGCTGAGGGTCCATGAGTGACTTCGGAGCGCTCCTTCTTGTCCGCGTGTTTGTTCTGTGAAACGTACACTGTAGATTCGCAGCTTTACTCTAAGCAACGCTCAATAAGAAATGTTGAAAATTTTTGTCCACGGTGTGCCCTCATACACACTAAACCTGCTCTGATGTTTTAATTACGGACATCATAATATTAAAACTTTGGAAACTCGAGCACTGCTTAATGGAGATCAATCATTAACTTATACAAGCCATTAATTTTATGCATATTTTTTATATATGTGTGTACAACGTTATCGGCAACAAAGAAGTAGTTTTTGTTAAAATTCCTTCCCGGGATGTTTGGCCGTAGTCCAATGTTTTCTACAAAACCAGACGTTTCGCCAATGCCATCGACTTCCATCATCAGTGAAAATCGAGTGCGATAACGTGAGGTGGTATACGTTAGTGACCACAGTACTGTGGTTAAGTCTGAAGCAGTAAGTAGAAAGAAGTAGTATCTATGGAAATATTACATTTCGAAGATGATTTTAAATATAAATCTTAGAACATGGAAGTCGTGTATGGTTCTCCATACCGATATTAATTACTTCCATGTTCCTTAAGGAAATGGAAGTATGGTGATGGCAAACAAAATCGTGTTCGAGATTATTGCAGATTCTGATTGTACTACATTCAAAACATGAAAAAAGTCGTTTTTCGAAAAGTGTCTGTGGGTATGTCTGAGTGTGTGTCTGTAGATTTTTTTCTATGGCAAACGATAACAGCCGCAAATTCATACAGAATCAAACAATTTTTTGCATACAGCCCTGATTTGTGGAGTACTCAAGACCTATTGTTTTTTGGTGAAGATCGGTTAAAGGCAAAATATAGTTTACTAGCAACGTTTTATGTTTTAAAAAAGGTATTTCCTATGGCAAACGATAACAGCCGCAAATACAAACAGAATCAAATAATTGTTTGCATACAGCCTGTTTTGTAGAGTACTCAAGACCTATTGTTTTTGGTGAAGATCGGTTAAGGGAAACGGCTAGTTTACCAGCAACATTTTATGTTTTAACAAGGGTATTTCCTATGGCAAACGATAACAGCCGCAAATTCAAACAGAATCAAATAATTGTTTGCATACAGCCCTGATTTGTAAAGTACTCAACACCTAATGTTTTTGGTGAAGATCGGGTAACGAAAAGGGGTAGTTTACCGGCAACGTTTTTTTATGAAGTGTAATTTTTTTCTATGGCAAACGATAACTGCCGTAAATTCAAACAGAATCAACTACTTTTTTGCATACCATTTTTAATTATACAGAACTCAAGGTATATCGATTTTGTCGAAGATCGGTTGAGGGATAGGGGTAGTTTACCTGCAACGTTTTATGTTATAACAAGGGTAATAATTTTTACTTCCATATTCCTTAAGGAAATGGAATTATGGTGATCTCAAAAAAAATCGTGTTCGAGATTATTGCAGATTCTGATTGTACTACACTCAAAACATGAAAAAAGTCGTTTTTTGAAAAGTGTCTGTGTGTGTGTGTCTGTGTCTGTAGATTTTTTTTCTATGGTAAACGATAACAGCCGCAAATTCAAAGAGAATCAAATAATGTTTCGCATGCAGCCCTGAATTATGGAGTTCTCAAGACCTATTGTTTTTGGTGAAGATCGGTTAAGGGAAAGGGGTAGTTTACCAGCAACGTTTTATGTTTTAACAAGGGTAATTTTTTCTATGACGAACGATAACTGCCGTATATTCAAACAGAATCAAATAATGTTTTGCATACTCCCCTGAATTGTAGAGAACTAAAGGCTTTTTGATTTTGGTGAAGATCGGTTTAGGGGAAGGGGTAGTTTACCAGCAACCTTTTACGTTTTAACAACAGTAAAGTACTTGAAAATTCATTTAAACTTTTTCAAACAATGGTAATTGTTAAAAATAAAATAATTTTGTTGCCAGGCAATAAAATTATAATTTTTTCATTTTAATGTAAATCATGTATGAGAGAAAATATTTCGTTCGTGGCAGGCAAGCATATCTCAGTTATGTAATGTTTACGTTTCCATTTTATTATTATGACTACCGCAATAAAAAGGCAGGGAACACACACACACACACACACACACACACTCACACAAAATTCGCGTTATTTCTGGCCTCATTCATGTTTATTTTCTTACATTTGCACGCTTTTTAAATGGAAAGTGCCGAAACCCATACCAACATAACGCGTGCAAGCCGAAAAAGTGTCCAGCGTGGATAGCGATTTGCTTCCTGTGGATCGCTGGGCAGTGTAACTGCACGTGTTTACAGCGGAACGACTCATAGACAGACTTTTCGTCTTTAGGGAATGAACCCTCTGCAAGATGCTGAGGGTCCATGAGTGACTTCGGAGCGCTCCTTCTTGTCCGCGTGTTTGTTCTGTGAAACGTACACTGTAGATTCGCAGCTTTACTCTAAGCAACGCTCAATAAGATATGTTGAAAATTTTTGTCCACGGTGTGCCCTCATACACACTAAACCTGCTCTGATGTTTTAATTACGGACATCATAATATTAAAACTTTGGAAACTCGAGCACTGCTTAATGGAGATCAATCATTAACTTATACAAGCCATTAATTTTATGCATATTTTTTATATATGTGTGTACAACGTTATCGGCAACAAAGAAGTAGTTTTTGTAAAAATTCCTTCCCGGGATGTTTGGCCGTAGTCCAATGTTTTCTACAAAACCAGACGTTTCGCCAATGCCATCGACTTCCATCATCAGTGAAAATCGAGTGCGATAACGTGAGGTGGTATACGTTAGTGACCACAGTACTGTGGTTAAGTCTGAAGCAGTAAGTAGAAAGAAGTAGTATCTATGGAAATATTTCATTTCGAAGATGATTTTAAATATAAATCTTAGAACATGGAAGTCGTGTATGGTTCTCCATACCGATATTAATTACTTCCATGTTCCTTAAGGAAATGGAAGTATGGTGATGACAAACAAAATCGTGTTCGAGATTATTGCAGATTCTGATTGTACTACATCCAAAACATGAAAAAATTCGTTTTTCGAAAAGTGTCTGTGGGTATGTCTGAACGTGTGTCTGTAGATTTTTTTCTATGGCAAACGATAACAGCCGCAAATTCAAACAGAATCAAACAATTTTTTGCATACAGCCCTGATTTGTGGAGTACTCAAGACCTATTGTTTTTTGGTGAAGATCGTTTAAAGGCAAAATGTAGTTTACTAGCAACGTTTTATGTTTTAACAAAGGTATTTCCTATGGCAAACGATAACAGCCGCAAATTCAAACAGAATCAAATAATTGTTTGCATACAGCCCTGATTTGTAAAGTACTCAAGACCTAATGTTTTTGGTGAAGATCGGTTAACGAAAAGGGGTAGTTTACCGGCAACGTTTTTTTATCAAGTGTAATTTTTTTCTATGGCAAACGATAACTGCCGTAAATTCAAACAGAATCAACTACTTTTTTGCATACCATTTTTAATTATACAGAACTCAAGGTATATCGATTTTGTCGAAGATCGGTTGAGGGATAGGGGTAGTTTACCTGCAACGTTTTATGTTATAACAAGGGTAATAATTTTTACTTCTATATTCCTTAAGGAAATGGAATTATGGTGATGGCAAAAAAAATCGTGTTCGAGATTATTGCGGATTCTGATTGTACTACACTCAAAACATGAAAAAAGTCGTTTTTTGAAAAGTGTCTGTGTGTGTGTGTCTGTGTGTCTGTAAATTTTTTTTCTATGGTAAACGATAACAGTTGCAAATTCAAAGAGAATCAAATAATGTTTCGCATGCAGCCCTGAATTATGGAGTTCTCAAGACCTATTGTTTTTGGTGAAGATCGGTTAAGGGAAAGGGGTAGTTTACCAGCAACGTTTTATGTTTTAACAAGGGTAATTTTTTCTATGACGAACGATAACTGCCGCATATTCAAACAGAATCAAATAATGTTTTGCATACACCCCTGAATTGTAGAGAACTCAAGGCTTTTTGATTTTGGTGAAGATCGGTTAAGGGGAAGGGGTAGTTTACCTGCAACCTTTTACGTTTTAACAACAGTAAAGTACTTGAAAATTCATTTAAACTTTTTCAAACAATGGTAATTGTTAAAAATAAAATAATTTTGTTGCCAGCCAATAAAATTATAATTTTTTCATTTTAATGTAAATCATGTATGAGAGAAAATATTTCGTTCGTGGCAGGCAAGCATATCTCAGTTATGTAATGTTTACGTTTCCATTTTATTATTATGACTACCGCAATAAAAAGGCAGGGAACACACACACACACACACACACACACACAAAATTCGCGTTATTTCTGGCCTCATTCATGTTTATTTTCTTACATTTGCACGCTTTTTAAATGGAAAGTGCCGAAACCCATACCAACATAACGCGTGCAAGCCGAAACAGTGTCCAGCGTGGATAGCGATTTGCTTCCTGTGGATCGCTGGGCAGTGTAACTGCACGTGTTTACAGCGGAACGACTCATAGACAGACTTTTCGTCTTTAGGGAATGAACCCTCTGCAAGATGCTGAGGGTCCATGAGTGACTTCGGAGCGCTCCTTCTTGTCCGCGTGTTTGTTCTGTGAAACGTACACTGTAGATTCGCAGCTTTACTCTAAGCAACGCTCAATAAGAAATGTTGAAAATTTTTGTCCACGGTGTGCCCTCATACACACTAAACCTGCTCTGATGTTTTAATTACGGACATCATAATATTAAAACTTTGGAAACTCGAGCACTGCTTAATGGAGATCAATCATTAACTTATACAAGCCATTAATTTTATGCATATTTTTTATATATGTGTGTACAACGTTATCGGCAACAAAGAAGTAGTTTTTGTTAAAATTCCTTCCCGGGATGTTTGGCCGTAGTCCAATGTTTTCTACAAAACCAGACGTTTCGCCAATGCCATCGACTTCCATCATCAGTGAAAATCGAGTGCGATAA
Organism: Magicicada septendecula; assembly: GCA_034769895.1. NCBI lineage: Eukaryota > Metazoa > Arthropoda > Insecta > Hemiptera > Cicadidae > Magicicada > Magicicada septendecula. The sequence continues at coordinate 461,674,316 of CM068367.1, forward strand.
CGTGAGGTGGTATACGTTAGTGACCACAGTACTGTGGTTAAGTCTGAAGCAGTAAGTAGAAAGAAGTAGTATCTATGGAAATATTTCATTTCGAAGATGATTTTAAATATAAATCTTAGAACATGGAAGTCGTGTATGGTTCTCCATACCGATATTAATTACTTCCATGTTCCTTAAGGAAATGGAAGTATGGTGATGACAAACAAAATCGTGTTCGAGATTATTGCAGATTCTGATTGTACTACATCCAAAACATGAAAAAATTCGTTTTTCGAAAAGTGTCTGTGGGTATGTCTGAACGTGTGTCTGTAGATTTTTTTCTATGGCAAACGATAACAGCCGCAAATTCAAACAGAATCAAACAATTTTTTGCATACAGCCCTGATTTGTGGAGTACTCAAGACCTATTGTTTTTTGGTGAAGATCGTTTAAAGGCAAAATGTAGTTTACTAGCAACGTTTTATGTTTTAACAAAGGTATTTCCTATGGCAAACGATAACAGCCGCAAATTCAAACAGAATCAAATAATTGTTTGCATACAGCCCTGATTTGTAAAGTACTCAAGACCTAATGTTTTTGGTGAAGATCGGGTAACGAAAAGGGGTAGTTTACCGGCAACGTTTTTTTATCAAGTGTAATTTTTTTCTATGGCAAACGATAACTGCCGTAAATTCAAACAGAATCAACTACTTTTTTGCATACCATTTTTAATTATACAGAACTCAAGGTATATCGATTTTGTCGAAGATCGGTTGAGGGATAGGGGTAGTTTACCTGCAACGTTTTATGTTATAACAAGGGAAATAATTTTTACTTCTATATTCCTTAAGGAAATGGAATTATGGTGATGGCAAAAAAAATCGTGTTCGAGATTATTGCGGATTCTGATTGTACTACACTCAAAACATGAAAAAAGTCGTTTTTTGAAAAGTGTCTGTGTGTGTGTGTCTGTGTGTCTGTAAATTTTTTTTCTATGGTAAACGATAACAGTTGCAAATTCAAAGAGAATCAAATAATGTTTCGCATGCAGCCCTGAATTATGGAGTTCTCAAGACCTATTGTTTTTGGTGAAGATCGGTTAAGGGAAAGGGGTAGTTTACCAGCAACGTTTTATGTTTTAACAAGGGTAATTTTTTCTATGACGAACGATAACTGCCGCATATTCAAACAGAATCAAATAATGTTTTGCATACACCCCTGAATTGCAGAGAACTCAAGGCTTTTTGATTTTGGTGAAGATCGGTTAAGGGGAAGGGGTAGTTTACCTGCAACCTTTTACGTTTTAACAACAGTAAAGTACTTGAAAATTCATTTAAACTTTTTCAAACAATGGTAATTGTTAAAAATAAAATAATTTTGTTGCCAGCCAATAAAATTATAATTTTTTCATTTTAATGTAAATCATGTATGAGAGAAAATATTTCGTTCGTGGCAGGCAAGCATATCTCAGTTATGTAATGTTTACGTTTCCATTTTATTATTATGACTACCGCAATAAAAAGGCAGGGAACACACACACACACACACACACACACAAAATTCGCGTTATTTCTGGCCTCATTCATGTTTATTTTCTTACATTTGCACGCTTTTTAAATGGAAAGTGCCGAAACCCATACCAACATAACGCGTGCAAGCCGAAACAGTGTCCAGCGTGGATAGCGATTTGCTTCCTGTGGATCGCTGGGCAGTGTAACTGCACGTGTTTACAGCGGAACGACTCATAGACAGACTTTTCGTCTTTAGGGAATGAACCCTCTGCAAGATGCTGAGGGTCCATGAGTGACTTCGGAGCGCTCCTTCTTGTCCGCGTGTTTGTTCTGTGAAACGTACACTGTAGATTCGCAGCTTTACTCTAAGCAACGCTCAATAAGAAATGTTGAAAATTTTTGTCCACGGTGTGCCCTCATACACACTAAACCTGCTCTGATGTTTTAATTACGGACATCATAATATTAAAACTTTGGAAACTCGAGCACTGCTTAATGGAGATCAATCATTAACTTATACAAGCCATTAATTTTATGCATATTTTTTATATATGTGTGTACAACGTTATCGGCAACAAAGAAGTAGTTTTTGTTAAAATTCCTTCCCGGGATGTTTGGCCGTAGTCCAATGTTTTCTACAAAACCAGACGTTTCGCCAATGCCATCGACTTCCATCATCAGTGAAAATCGAGTGCGATAACGTGAGGTGGTATACGTTAGTGACCACAGTACTGTGGTTAAGTCTGAAGCAGTAAGTAGAAAGAAGTAGTATCTATGGAAATATTTCATTTCGAAGATGATTTTAAATATAAATCTTAGAACATGGAAGTCGTGTATGGTTCTCCATACCGATATTAATTACTTCCATGTTCCTTAAGGAAATGGAAGTATGGTGATGACAAACAAAATCGTGTTCGAGATTATTGCAGATTCTGATTGTACTACATCCAAAACATGAAAAAATTCGTTTTTCGAAAAGTGTCTGTGGGTATGTCTGAACGTGTGTCTGTAGATTTTTTTCTATGGCAAACGATAACAGCCGCAAATTCAAACAGAATCAAACAATTTTTTGCATACAGCCCTGATTTGTGGAGTACTCAAGACCTATTGTTTTTTGGTGAAGATCGTTTAAAGGCAAAATGTAGTTTACTAGCAACGTTTTATGTTTTAACAAAGGTATTTCCTATGGCAAACGATAACAGCCGCAAATTCAAACAGAATCAAATAATTGTTTGCATACAGCCCTGATTTGTAAAGTACTCAAGACCTAATGTTTTTGGTGAAGATCGGGTAACGAAAAGGGGTAGTTTACCGGCAACGTTTTTTTATCAAGTGTAATTTTTTTCTATGGCAAACGATAACTGCCGTAAATTCAAACAGAATCAACTACTTTTTTGCATACCATTTTTAATTATACAGAACTCAAGGTATATCGATTTTGTCGAAGATCGGTTGAGGGATAGGGGTAGTTTACCTGCAACGTTTTATGTTATAACAAGGGTAATAATTTTTACTTCTATATTCCTTAAGGAAATGGAATTATGGTGATGGCAAAAAAAATCGTGTTCGAGATTATTGCGGATTCTGATTGTACTACACTCAAAACATGAAAAAAGTCGTTTTTTGAAAAGTGTCTGTGTGTGTGTGTCTGTGTGTCTGTAAATTTTTTTTCTATGGTAAACGATAACAGTTGCAAATTCAAAGAGAATCAAATAATGTTTCGCATGCAGCCCTGAATTATGGAGTTCTCAAGACCTATTGTTTTTGGTGAAGATCGGTTAAGGGAAAGGGGTAGTTTACCAGCAACGTTTTATGTTTTAACAAGGGTAATTTTTTCTATGACGAACGATAACTGCCGCATATTCAAACAGAATCAAATAATGTTTTGCATACACCCCTGAATTGTAGAGAACTCAAGGCTTTTTGATTTTGGTGAAGATCGGTTAAGGGGAAGGGGTAGTTTACCTGCAACCTTTTACGTTTTAACAACAGTAAAGTACTTGAAAATTCATTTAAACTTTTTCAAACAATGGTAATTGTTAAAAATAAAATAATTTTGTTGCCAGCCAATAAAATTATAATTTTTTCATTTTAATGTAAATCATGTATGAGAGAAAATATTTCGTTCGTGGCAGGCAAGCATATCTCAGTTATGTAATGTTTACGTTTCCATTTTATTATTATGACTACCGCAATAAAAAGGCAGGGAACACACACACACACACACACACACACAAAATTCGCGTTATTTCTGGCCTCATTCATGTTTATTTTCTTACATTTGCACGCTTTTTAAACGGAAAGTGCCGAAACCCATACCAACATAACGCGTGCAAGCCGAAACAGTGTCCAGCGTGGATAGCGATTTGCTTCCTGTGGATCGCTGGGCAGTGTAACTGCACGTGTTTACAGCGGAACGACTCATAGACAGACTTTTCGTCTTTAGGGAATGAACCCTCTGCAAGATGCTGAGGGTCCATGAGTGACTTCGGAGCGCTCCTTCTTGTCCGCGTGTTTGTTCTGTGAAACGTACACTGTAGATTCGCAGCTTTACTCTAAGCAACGCTCAATAAGATATGTTGAAAATTTTTGTCCACGGTGTGCCCTCATACACACTAAACCTGCTCTGATGTTTTAATTACGGACATCATAATATTAAAACTTTGGAAACTCGAGCAATGCTTAATGGAGATCAATCATTAACTTATACAAGCCATTAATTTTATGCATATTTTTTATATATGTGTGTACAACGTTATCGGCAACAAAGAAGTAGTTTTTGTAAAAATTCCTTCCCGGGATGTTTGGCCGTAGTCCAATGTTTTCTACAAAACCAGACGTTTCGCCAATGCCATCGACTTCCATCATCAGTGAAAATCGAGTGCGATAACGTGAGGTGGTATACGTTAGTGACCACAGTACTGTGGTTAAGTCTGAAGCAGTAAGTAGAAAGAAGTAGTATCTATGGAAATATTACATTTCGAAGATGATTTTAAATATAAATCTTAGAACATGGAAGTCGTGTATGGTTCTCCATACCGATATTAATTACTTCCATGTTCCTTAAGGAAATGGAAGTATGGTGATGGCAAACAAAATCGTGTTCGAGATTATTGCAGATTCTGATTGTACTACATTCAAAACATGAAAAAAGTCGTTTTTAGAAAAGTGTCTGTGGGTATGTCTGAGTGTGTGTCTGTAGATTTTTTTCTATGGCAAACGATAACAGCCGCAAATTCATACAGAATCAAACAATTTTTTGCATACAGCCCTGATTTGTGGAGTACTCAAGACCTATTGTTTTTTGGTGAAGATCGGTTAAAGGCAAAATGTAGTTTACTCGCAACGTTTTATGTTTTAAAAAAGGTATTTCCTATGGCAAACGATAACAGCCGCAAATACAAACAGAATCAAATAATTGTTTGCATACAGCCTGTTTTGTAGAGTACTCAAGACCTATTGTTTTTGGTGAAGATCGGTTAAGGGAAACGGCTAGTTTACCAGCAACATTTTATGTTTTAACAAGGGTATTTCCTATGGCAAACGATAACAGCCGCAAATTCAAACAGAATCAAATAATTGTTTGCATACAGCCCTGATTTGTAAAGTACTCAAGACCTAATGTTTTTGGTGAAGATCGGGTAACGAAAAGGGGTAGTTTACCGGCAACGTTTTTTTATCAAGTGTAATTTTTTTCTATGGCAAACGATAACTGCTGTAAATTCAAACAGAATCAACTACTTTTTTGCATACCATTTTTAATTATACAGAACTCAAGGTATATCGATTTTGTCGAAGATCGGTTGAGGGATAGGGGTAGTTTACCTGCAACGTTTTATGTTATAACAAGGGTAATAATTTTTACTTCTATATTCCTTAAGGAAATGGAATTATGGTGATGGCAAAAAAAATCGTGTTCGAGATTATTGCAGATTCTGATTGTACTACACTCAAAACATGAAAAAAGTCGTTTTTTGAAAAGTGTCTGTGTGTCTATAGATTTTTTTCTATGGTAAACGATAACAGCCGCAAATTCAAAGAGAATCAAATAATGTTTCGCATGCAGCCCGGAATTATGGAGTTCTCAAGACCTATTGTTTTTGGTGAAGATCGGTTAAGGGAAAGGGGTAGTTTACCAGCAACGTTTTATGTTTTAACAAGGGTAATTTTTTCTATGACGAACGATAACTGCCGCATATTCAAACAGAATCAAATAATGTTTTGCATACACCCCTGAATTGTAGTGAACTCAAGGCTTTTTGATTTTGGTTAAGATCGGTTAAGGGGAAGGGGTAGTTTACCCGCAACCTTTTACGTTTTAACAACAGTAAAGTACTTGAAAATTCATTTAAACTTTTTCAAACAATGGTAATTGTTAAAAATAAAATAATTTTGTTGCCAGGCAATAAAATTATAATTTTTTCATTTTAATGTAAATCATGTATGAGAGAAAATATTTCGTTCGTGGCAGGCAAGCATATCTCAGTTATGTAATGTTTACGTTTCCATTTTATTATTATGACTACCGCAATAAAAAGGCAGGGAACACACACACACACACACACACACACACACACACACAAAATACGCGTTATTTCTGGCCTCATTCATGTTTATTTTCTTACATTTGCACGCTTTTTAAATGGAAAGTGCCGAAACCCATACCAACATAACGCGTGCAAGCCGAAAAAGTGTCCAGCGTGGATAGCGATTTGCTTCCTGTGGATCGCTGGGCAGTGTAACTGCACGTGTTTACAGCGGAACGACTCATAGACAGACTTTTCGTATTTAGGGAATGAACCCTCTGCAAGATGCTGAGGGTCCATGAGTGACTTCGGAGCGCTCCTTCTTTTCCGCGTGTTTGTTCTGTGAAACGTACACTGTAGATTCGCAGCTTTACTCTAAGCAACGCTCAATAAGAAATGTTGAAAATTTTTGTCCACGGTGTACCCTCATACACACTAAACCTGCTCTGATGTTTTAATTACGGACATCATAATATTAAAACTTTGGAAACTTGAGCACTACTTAATGGAGATCAATCATTAACTTATACAAGCCATTAATTTTATGCATATTTTTTATATATGTGTGTACAACGTTATCGGCAACAAAGAAGTAGTTTTTGTTAAAATTCCTTCCCGGGATGTTTGGCCGTAGTCCAATGTTTTCTACAAAAACCGACGTTTCGCCAATGCCATCGACTTCCATCATCAGTGAAAATCGAGTGCGATAACGTGAGGTGGTATACGTTAGTGACCACAGTACTGTGGTTAAGTCTGAAGCAGTAAGTAGAAAGAAGTAGTATCTATGGAAATATTTCATTTCGAAGATGATTTCAAATATAAATCTTAGAACATGGAAGTCGTGTATGGTTCTCCATACCGATATTAATTACTTCCATGTTCCTTAAGGAAATGGAAGTATGGTGATGGCAAACAAAATCGTGTTCGAGATTATTGCAGATTCTGATTGTACTACATTCAAAACATGAAAAAAGTCGTTTTTCGAAAAGTGTCTGTGGGTATGTCTGAGTGTGTGTCTGTAGATTTTTTTCTATGGCAAACGATAACAGCCGCAAATTCAAACAGAATCAAACAATTTTTTGCATACAGCCCTGATTTGTGGAGTACTCAAGACCTATTGTTTTTTGGTGAAGATCGGTTAAAGGAAAAGGGTAGTTTACTAGCAGCATTTTATGTTTTAACAAGGGTATTTCCTATGGCAAACGATAACAGCCGCAAATTCAAACAGAATCAAATAATTGTTTGCATACAGCCCTGATTTGTAAAGTACTCAAGACCTAATGTTTTTGGTGAAGATCGGGTAACGAAAAGGGGTAGTTTACCGGCAACGTTTTTTTATCAAGGGTAATTTTTTTCTATGGCAAACGATATCTGCCGTAAATTCAAACAGAATCAACTACTTTTTTGCATACCATTTTTAATTAAATAGAACTCAAGGTATATCGATTTTGTCGAAGATCGGTTGAGGGATAGGGGTAGTTTACCTGCAACGTTTTATGTTATAACAAGGGTAATAATTTTTACTTCCATATTCCTTAAGGAAATGGAATTATGGTGATGGCAAAAAAAATCGTGTTCGAGATTATTGCAGATTCTGATTGTACTACACTCAAAACATGAAAAAAGTCGTTTTTTGAAAAGTGTCTGTGTGTGTGTGTCTGTGTGTCTGTAGATTTTTTTTCTATGGTAAACGATAACAGCCGCAAATTCAAAGAGAATCAAATAATGTTTCGCATGCAGCCCTGAATTATGGAGTTCTCAAGACCTAATGTTTTTGGAGAAGATCGGTTAAGGGAAAGGGGTAGTTTACCAGCAACGTTTTATGTTTTAACAAGGGTAATTTTTTCTATGACGAACGATAACTGCCGTATATTCAAACAGAATCAAATAATGTTTTGCATACTCCCCTGAATTGTAGAGAACTCAAGGCTTTTTGATTTTGGTGAAGATCGGTTAAGGGGAAGGGGTAGTTTACCTGCAACCTTTTACGTTTTAACAACAGTAAAGTACTTGAAAATTCATTTAAACTTTTTCAAACAATGGTAATTGTTAAAAATAAAATAATTTTGTTGCCAGGCAATAAAATTATAATTTTTTCATTTTAATGTAAATCATGTATGAGAGAAAATATTTCGTTCGTGGCAGGCAAGCATATCTCAGTTATGTAATGTTTACGTTTCCATTTTATTATTATGACTACCGCAATAAAAAGGCAGGGAACACACACACACACACACACACACACACACACAAAATTCGCGTTATTTCTGGCCTCATTCATGTTTATTTTCTTACATTTGCACGCTTTTTAAATGGAAAGTGCCGAAACCCATACCAACATAACGCGTGCAAGCCGAAACAGTGTCCAGCGTGGATAGCGATTTGCTTCCTGTGGATCGCTGGGCAGTGTAACTGCACGTGTTTACAGCGGAACGACTCATAGACAGACTTTTCGTCTTTAGGGAATGAACCCTCTGCAAGATGCTGAGGGTCCATGAGTGACTTCGGAGCGCTCCTTCTTGTCCGCGTGTTTGTTCTGTGAAACGTACACTGTAGATTCGCTGCTTTACTCTAAGCAACGCTCAATAAGAAATGTTGAAAATTTTTGTCCACGGTGTGCCCTCATACGCACTAAACCTGCTCTGATGTTTTAATTACGGACATCATAATATTAAAACTTTGGAAACTCGAGCACTGCTTAATGGTCATTAACTTATACAAGCCATTAATTTTATGCATATTTTTTATATATGTGTGTACAACGTTATCGGCAACAAAGAAGTAGTTTTTGTAAAAATTCCTTCCCGGGATGTTTGGCCGTAGTCCAATGTTTTCTACAAAACCAGACGTTTCGCCAATGCCATCGACTTCCATCATCAGTGAAAATCGAGTGCGATAACGTGAGGTGGTATACGTTAGTGACCACAGTACTGTGGTTAAGTCTGAAGCAGTAAGTAGAAAGAAGTATTATCTATGGAAATATTTCATTTCGAAGATGATTTTAAATATAAATCTTAGAACATGGAAGTCGTGTATGGTTCTCCATACCGATATTAATTACTTCCATGTTCCTTAAGGAAATGGAAGTATGGTGATGACAAACAAAATCGTGTTCGAGATTATTGCAGATTCTGATTGTACTACATTCAAAACATGAAAAAAGTCGTTTTTCGAAAAGTGTCTGTGGGTATGTCTGAACGTGTGTCTGTAGATTTTTTTCTATGGCAAACGATAACAGCCGCAAATTCAAACAGAATCAAACAATTTTTTGCATACAGCCCTGATTTGTGGAGTACTCAAGACCTATTGTTTTTTGGTGAAGATCGTTTAAAGGCAAAATGTAGTTTACTAGCAACGTTTTATGTTTTAACAAAGGTATTTCCTATGGCAAACGATAACAGCCGCAAATACAAACAGAATCAAATAATTGTTTGCATACAGCCTGTTTTGTAGAGTACTCAAGACCTATTGTTTTTGGTGAAGATCGGTTAAGGGAAACGGCTAGTTTACCAGCAACATTTTATGTTTTAACAAGGGTATTTCCTATGGCAAACGATAACAGCCGCAAATTCAAACAGAATCAAATAATTGTTTGCATACAGCCCTGATTTGTAAAGTACTCAAGACCTAATGTTTTTGGTGAAGATCGGGTAACGAAAAGGGGTAGTTTACCGGCAACGTTTTTTTATCAAGTGTAATTTTTTTCTATGGCAAACGATAACTGCCGTAAATTCAAACAGAATCAACTACTTTTTTGCATACCATTTTTAATTATACAGAACTCAAGGTATATCGATTTTGTCGAAGATCGGTTGAGGGATAGGGGTAGTTTACCTGCAACGTTTTATGTTATAACAAGGGTAATAATTTTTACTTCTATATTCCTTAAGGAAATGGAATTATGGTGATGGCAAAAAAAATCGTGTTCGAGATTATTGCGGATTCTGATTGTACTACACTCAAAACATGAAAAAAGTCGTTTTTTGAAAAGTGTCTGTGTGTGTGTGTCTGTGTGTCTGTAGATTTTTTTTCTATGGTAAACGATAACAGCCGCAAATTCAAAGAGAATCAAATAATGTTTCGCATGCAGCCCTGAATTATGGAGTTCTCAAGACCTATTGTTTTTGGTGAAGATCGGTTAAGGGAAAGGGGTAGTTTACCAGCAACGTTTTATGTTTTAACAAGGGTAATTTTTTCTATGACGAACGATAACCTCCGCACATTCAAACAGAATCAAATAATGTTTTGCATACACCCCTGAATTGTAGAGAACTCAAGGCTTTTTGATTTTGGTGAAGATCGGTTAAGGGGAAGGGGTAGTTTACCTGCAACCTTTTACGTTTTAACAACAGTAAAGTACTTGAAAATTCATTTAAACTTTTTCAAACAATGGTAATTGTTAAAAATAAAATAATTTTGTTGCCAGGCAATAAAATTATAATTTTTTCATTTTAATGTAAATCATGTATGAGAGAAAATATTTCGTTCGTGGCAGGCAAGCATATCTCAGTTATGTAATGTTTACGTTTCCATTTTATTATTATGACTACCGCAATAAAAAGGCAGGGAACACACACACACACACACACACACACACACACACACACAAAATTCGCGTTATTTCTGGCCTCATTCATGTTTATTTTCTTACATTTGCACGCTTTTTAAACGGAAAGTGCCGAAACCCATACCAACATAACGCGTGCAAGCCGAAACAGTGTCCAGCGTGGATAGCGATTTGCTTCCTGTGGATCGCTGGGCAGTGTAACTGCACGTGTTTACAGCGGAACGACTCATAGACAGACTTTTCGTCTTTAGGGAATGAACCCTCTGCAAGATGCTGAGGGTCCATGAGTGACTTCGGAGCGCTCCTTCTTGTCCGCGTGTTTGTTCTGTGAAACGTACACTGTAGATTCGCAGCTTTACTCTAAGCAACGCTCAATAAGATATGTTGAAAATTTTTGTCCACGGTGTGCCCTCATACACACTAAACCTGCTCTGATGTTTTAATTACGGACATCATAATATTAAAACTTTGGAAACTCGAGCACTGCTTAATGGAGATCAATCATTAACTTATACAAGCCATTAATTTTATGCATATTTTTTATATATGTGTGTACAACGTTATCGGCAACAAAGAAGTAGTTTTTGTAAAAATTCCTTCCCGGGATGTTTGGCCGTAGTCCAATGTTTTCTACAAAACCAGACGTTTCGCCAATGCCATCGACTTCCATCATCAGTGAAAATCGAGTGCGATAACGTGAGGTGGTATACGTTAGTGACCACAGTACTGTGGTTAAGTCTGAAGCAGTAAGTAGAAAGAAGTAGTATCTATGGAAATATTTCATTTCGAAGATGATTTTAAATATAAATCTTAGAACATGGAAGTCGTGTATGGTTCTCCATACCGATATTAATTACTTCCATGTTCCTTAAGGAAATGGAAGTATGGTGATGACAAACAAAATCGTGTTCGAGATTATTGCAGATTCTGATTGTACTACATCCAAAACATGAAAAAAGTCGTTTTTCGAAAAGTGTCTGTGGGTATGTCTGAACGTGTGTCTGTAGATTTTTTTCTATGGCAAACGATAACAGCCGCAAATTCAAACAGAATCAAACAATTTTTTGCATACAGCCCTGATTTGTGGAGTACTCAAGACCTATTGTTTTTTGGTGAAGATCGTTTAAAGGCAAAATGTAGTTTACTAGCAACGTTTTATGTTTTAACAAAGGTATTTCCTATGGCAAACGATAACAGCCGCAAATACAAACAGAATCAAATAATTGTTTGCATACAGCCTGTTTTGTAGAGTACTCAAGACCTATTGTTTTTGGTGAAGATCGGTTAAGGGAAACGGCTAGTTTACCAGCAACATTTTATGTTTTAACAAGGGTATTTCCTATGGCAAACGATAACAGCCGCAAATTCAAACAGAATCAAATAATTGTTTGCATACAGCCCTGATTTGTAAAGTACTCAAGACCTAATGTTTTTGGTGAAGATCGGGTAACGAAAAGGGGTAGTTTACCGGCAACGTTTTTTTATCAAGTGTAATTTTTTTCTATGGCAAACGATAACTGCCGTAAATTCAAACAGAATCAACTACTTTTTTGCATACCATTTTTAATTATACAGAACTCAAGGTATATCGATTTTGTCGAAGATCGGTTGAGGGATAGGGGTAGTTTACCAGCAACGTTTTATGTTATAACAAGGGTAATAATTTTTACTTCTATATTCCTTAAGGAAATGGAATTATGGTGATGGCAAAAAAAATCGTGTTCGAGATTATTGCAGATTCTGATTGTACTACACTCAAAACATGAAAAAAGTAGTTTTTTGAAAAGTGTCTGTGTGTCTGTAGATTTTTTTCTATGGTAAACGATAACAGCCGCAAATTCAAAGAGAATCAAATAATGTTTCGCATGCAGCCCTGAATTATGGAGTTCTCAAGACCTATTGTTTTTGGTGAAGATCGGTTAAGGGAAAGGGGTAGTTTACCAGCAACGTTTTATGTTTTAACAAGGGTAATTTTTTCTATGACGAACGATAACTGCCGCATATTCAAACAGAATCAAATAATGTTTTGCATACACCCCTGAATTGTAGTGAACTCAAGGTTTTTGATTTTGGTTAAGATCGGTTAAGGGGAAGGGGTAGTTTACCTGCAACCTTTTACGTTTTAACAACAGTAAAGTACTTGAAAATTCATTTAAACTTTTTCAAACAATGGTAATTGTTAAAAATAAAATAATTTTGTTGCCAGGCAATAAAATTATAATTTTTTCATTTTAATGTAAATCATGTATGAGAGAAAATATTTCGTTCGTGGCAGGCAAGCATATCTCAGTTATGTAATGTTTACGTTTCCATTTTATTATTATGACTACCGCAATAAAAAGGCAGGGAACACACACACACACACACACACACACACACACACACACACACACAAAATTCGCGTTATTTCTGGCCTCATTCATGTTTATTTTCTTACATTTGCACGCTTTTTAAACGGAAAGTGCCGAAACCCATACCAACATAACGCGTGCAAGCCGAAACAGTGTCCAGCGTGGATAGCGATTTGCTTCCTGTGGATCGCTGGGCAGTGTAACTGCACGTGTTTACAGCGGAACGACTCATAGACAGACTTTTCGTCTTTAGGGAATGAACCCTCTGCAAGATGCTGAGGGTCCATGAGTGACTTCGGAGCGCTCCTTCTTGTCCGCGTGTTTGTTCTGTGAAACGTACACTGTAGATTCGCAGCTTTACTCTAAGCAACGCTCAATAAGATATGTTGAAAATTTTTGTCCACGGTGTGCCCTCATACACACTAAACCTGCTCTGATGTTTTAATTACGGACATCATAATATTAAAACTTTGGAAACTCGAGCACTGCTTAATGGAGATCAATCATTAACTTATACAAGCCATTAATTTTATGCATATTTTTTATATATGTGTGTACAACGTTATCGGCAACAAAGAAGTAGTTTTTGTAAAAATTCCTTCCCGGGATGTTTGGCCGTAGTCCAATGTTTTCTACAAAACCAGACGTTTCGCCAATGCCATCGACTTCCATCATCAGTGAAAATCGAGTGCGATAACGTGAGGTGGTATACGTTAGTGACCACAGTACTGTGGTTAAGTCTGAAGCAGTAAGTAGAAAGAAGTAGTATCTATGGAAATATTTCATTTCGAAGATGATTTTAAATATAAATCTTAGAACATGGAAGTCGTGTATGGTTCTCCATACCGATATTAATTACTTCCATGTTCCTTAAGGAAATGGAAGTATGGTGATGACAAACAAAATCGTGTTCGAGATTATTGCAGATTCTGATTGTACTACATCCAAAACATGAAAAAAGTCGTTTTTCGAAAAGTGTCTGTGGGTATGTCTGAACGTGTGTCTGTAGATTTTTTTCTATGGCAAACGATAACAGCCGCAAATTCAAACAGAATCAAACAATTTTTTGCATACAGCCCTGATTTGTGGAGTACTCAAGACCTATTGTTTTTTGGTGAAGATCGTTTAAAGGCAAAATGTAGTTTACTAGCAACGTTTTATGTTTTAACAAAGGTATTTCCTATGGCAAACGATAACAGCCGCAAATACAAACAGAATCAAATAATTGTTTGCATACAGCCTGTTTTGTAGAGTACTCAAGACCTATTGTTTTTGGTGAAGATCGGTTAAGGGAAACGGCTAGTTTACCAGCAACATTTTATGTTTTAACAAGGGTATTTCCTATGGCAAACGATAACAGCCGCAAATTCAAACAGAATCAAATAATTGTTTGCATACAGCCCTGATTTGTAAAGTACTCAAGACCTAATGTTTTTGGTGAAGATCGGGTAACGAAAAGGGGTAGTTTACCGGCAACGTTTTTTTATCAAGTGTAATTTTTTTCTATGGCAAACGATAACTGCCGTAAATTCAAACAGAATCAACTACTTTTTTGCATACCATTTTTAATTATACAGAACTCAAGGTATATCGATTTTGTCGAAGATCGGTTGAGGGATAGGGGTAGTTTACCAGCAACGTTTTATGTTATAACAAGGGTAATAATTTTTACTTCTATATTCCTTAAGGAAATGGAATTATGGTGATGGCAAAAAAAATCGTGTTCGAGATTATTGCAGATTCTGATTGTACTACACTCAAAACATGAAAAAAGTCGTTTTTTGAAAAGTGTCTGTGTGTCTGTAGATTTTTTTCTATGGTAAACGATAACAGCCGCAAATTCAAAGAGAATCAAATAATGTTTCGCATGCAGCCCTGAATTATGGAGTTCTCAAGACCTATTGTTTTTGGTGAAGATCGGTTAAGGGAAAGGGGTAGTTTACCAGCAACGTTTTATGTTTTAACAAGGGTAATTTTTTCTATGACGAACGATAACTGCCGCATATTCAAACAGAATCAAATAATGTTTTGCATACACCCCTGAATTGTAGTGAACTCAAGGTTTTTGATTTTGGTTAAGATCGGTTAAGGGGAAGGGGTAGTTTACCTGCAACCTTTTACGTTTTAACAACAGTAAAGTACTTGAAAATTCATTTAAACTTTTTCAAACAATGGTAATTGTTAAAAATAAAATAATTTTGTTGCCAGGCAATAAAATTATAATTTTTTCATTTTAATGTAAATCATGTATGAGAGAAAATATTTCGTTCGTGGCAGGCAAGCATATCTCAGTTATGTAATGTTTACGTTTCCATTTTATTATTATGACTACCGCAATAAAAAGGCAGGGAACACACACACACACACACACACACACACACACACACACACACACACACACACAAAATTCGCGTTATTTCTGGCCTCATTCATGTTTATTTTCTTACATTTGCACGCTTTTTAAATGGAAAGTGCCGAAACCCATACCAACATAACGCGTGCAAGCCGAAAAAGTGTCCAGCGTGGATAGCGATTTGCTTCCTGTGGATCGCTGGGCAGTGTAACTGCACGTGTTTACAGCGGAACGACTCATAGACAGACTTTTCGTATTTAGGGAATGAACCCTCTGCAAGATGCTGAGGGTCCATGAGTGACTTCGGAGCGCTCCTTCTTTTCCGCGTGTTTGTTCTGTGAAACGTACACTGTAGATTCGCAGCTTTACTCTAAGCAACGCTCAATAAGAAATGTTGAAAATTTTTGTCCACGGTGTACCCTCATACACACTAAACCTGCTCTGATGTTTTAATTACGGACATCATAATATTAAAACTTTGGAAACTTGAGCACTACTTAATGGAGATCAATCATTAACTTATACAAGCCATTAATTTTATGCATATTTTTTATATATGTGTGTACAACGTTATCGGCAACAAAGAAGTAGTTTTTGTTAAAATTCCTTCCCGGGATGTTTGGCCGTAGTCCAATGTTTTCTACAAAAACCGACGTTTCGCCAATGCCATCGACTTCCATCATCAGTGAAAATCGAGTGCGATAACGTGAGGTGGTATACGTTAGTGACCACAGTACTGTGGTTAAGTCTGAAGCAGTAAGTAGAAAGAAGTAGTATCTATGGAAATATTTCATTTCGAAGATGATTTCAAATATAAATCTTAGAACATGGAAGTCGTGTATGGTTCTCCATACCGATATTAATTACTTCCATGTTCCTTAAGGAAATGGAAGTATGGAGATGGCAAACAAAATCGTGTTCGAGATTATTGCAGATTCTGATTGTACTACATTCAAAACATGAAAAAAGTCGTTTTTCGAAAAGTGTCTGTGGGTATGTCTGAGTGTGTGTCTGTAGATTTTTTTCTATGGCAAACGATAACAGCCGCAAATTCAAACAGAATCAAACAATTTTTTGCATACAGCCCTGATTTGTGGAGTACTCAAGACCTATTGTTTTTTGGTGAAGATCGGTTAAAGGAAAAGGGTAGTTTACTAGCAACGTTTTATGTTTTAACAAAGGTATTTCCTATGGCAAACGATAACAGCCGCAAATACAAACAGAATCAAATAATTGTTTGCATACAGCCTGTTTTGTAGAGTACTCAAGACCTATTGTTTTTGGTGAAGATCGGTTAAGGGAAACGGCTAGTTTACCAGCAACATTTTATGTTTTAACAAGGGTATTTCCTATGGCAAACGATAACAGCCGCAAATTCAAACAGAATCAAATAATTGTTTGCATACAGCCCTGATTTGTAAAGTACTCAAGACCTAATGTTTTTGGTGAAGATCGGGTAACGAAAAGGGGTAGTTTACCGGCAACGTTTTTTTATCAAGTGTAATTTTTTTCTATGGCAAACGATAACTGCCGTAAATTCAAACAGAATCAACTACTTTTTTGCATACCATTTTTAATTATACAGAACTCAAGGTATATCGATTTTGTCGAAGATCGGTTGAGGTATAGGGGTAGTTTACCAGCAACGTTTTATGTTATAACAAGGGTAATAATTTTTACTTCTATATTCCTTAAGGAAATGGAATTATGGTGATGGCAAAAAAAATCGTGTTCGAGATTATTGCAGATTCTGATTGTACTACACTCAAAACATGAAAAAAGTCGTTTTTTGAAAAGTGTCTGTGTGTGTGTCTGTGTCTGTAGATTTTTTTTCTATGGTAAACGATAACAGCCGCAAATTCAAAGAGAATCAAATAATGTTTCGCATGCAGCCCTGAATTATGGAGTTCTCAAGACCTATTGTTTTTGGTGAAGATCGGTTAAGGGAAAGGGGTAGTTTACCAGCAACGTTTTATGTTTTAACAAGGGTAATTTTTTCTATGACGAACGATAACCTCCGCATATTCAAACAGAATCAAATAATGTTTTGCATACACCCCTGAATTGTAGAGAACTCAAGGCTTTTTGATTTTGGTGAAGATCGGTTAAGGGGAAGGGGTAGTTTACCTGCAACCTTTTATGTTTTAACAACAGTAAAGTACTTGAAAATTCATTTAAACTTTTTCAAACAATGGTAATTGTTAAAAATAAAATAATTTTGTTGCCAGGCAATAAAATTATAATTTTTTCATTTTAATGTAAATCATGTATGAGAGAAAATATTTCGTTCGTGGCAGGCAAGCATATCTCAGTTATGTAATGTTTACGTTTCCATTTTATTATTATGACTACCGCAATAAAAAGGCAGGGAACACACACACACACACACACACAAAATTCGCGTTATTTCTGGCCTCATTCATGTTTATTTTCTTACATTTGCACGCTTTTTAAATGGAAAGTGCCGAAACCCATACCAACATAACGCGTGGAAGCCGAAAAAGTGTCCAGCGTTGATAGCGATTTGCTTCCTGTGGATCGCTGGGCAGTGTAACTGCACGTGTTTACAGCGGAACGACTCATAGACAGACTTTTCGTATTTAGGGAATGAACCCTCTGCAAGATGCTGAGGGTCCATGAGTGACTTCGGAGCGCTCCTTCTTTTCCGCGTGTTTGTTCTGTGAAACGTACACTGTAGATTCGCAGCTTTACTCTAAGCAACGCTCAATAAGAAATGTTGAAAATTTTTGTCCACGGTGTACCCTCATACACACTAAATCTGCTCTGATGTTTTAATTACGGACATATAATATTAAAACTTTGGAAACTTGAGCACTACTTAATGGAGATCAATCATTAACTTATACAAGCCATTAATTTTATGCATATTTTTTATATATGTGTGTACAACGTTATCGGCAACAAAGAAGTAGTTTTTGTTAAAATTCCTTCCCGGGATGTTTGGCCGTAGTCCAATGTTTTCTACAAAAACCGACGTTTCGCCAATGCCATCGACTTCCATCATCAGTGAAAATCGAGTGCGATAACGTGAGGTGGTATACGTTAGTGACCACAGTACTGTGGTTAAGTCTGAAGCAGTAAGTAGAAAGAAGTAGTATCTATGGAAATATTTCATTTCGAAGATGATTTCAAATATAAATCTTAGAACATGGAAGTCGTGTATGGTTCTCCATACCGATATTAATTACTTCCATGTTCCTTAAGGAAATGGAAGTATGGTGATGGCAAACAAAATCGTGTTCGAGATTATTGCAGATTCTGATTGTACTACATTCAAAACATGAAAAAAGTCGTTTTTCGAAAAGTGTCTGTGGGTATGTCTGAGTGTGTGTCTGTAGATTTTTTTCTATGGCAAACGATAACAGCCGCAAATTCAAACAGAATCAAACAATTTTTTGCATACAGCCCTGATTTGTGGAGTACTCAAGACCTATTGTTTTTTGGTTAAGATCGTTTAAAGGCAAAATGTAGTTTACTAGCAACGTTTTATGTTTTAACAAAGGTATTTCCTATGGCAAACGATAACAGCCGCAAATACAAACAGAATCAAATAATTGTTTGCATACAGCCTGTTTTGTAGAGTACTCAAGACCTATTGTTTTTGGTGAAGATCGGTTAAGGGAAACGGCTAGTTTACCAGCAACATTTTATGTTTTAACAAGGGTATTTCCTATGGCAAACGATAACAGCCGCAAATTCAAACAGAATCAAATAATTGTTTGCATACAGCCCTGATTTGTAAAGTACTCAAGACCTAATGTTTTTGGTGAAGATCGGGTAACGAAAAGGGGTAGTTTACCGGCAACGTTTTTTTATCAAGTGTAATTTTTTTCTATGGCAAACGATAACTGCCGTAAATTCAAACAGAATCAACTACTTTTTTGCATACCATTTTTAATTATACAGAACTCAAGGTATATCGATTTTGTCGAAGATCGGTTGAGGGATAGGGGCAGTTTACCTGCAACGTTTTATGTTATAACAAGGGTAATAATTTTTACTTCTATATTCCTTAAGGAAATGGAATTATGGTGATGGCAAAAAAAATCGTGTTCGAGATTATTGCGGATTCTGATTGTACTACACTCAAAACATGAAAAAAGTCGTTTTTTGAAAAGTGTCTGTGTGTGTGTGTCTGTGTGTCTGTAGATTTTTTTTCTATGGTAAACGATAACAGCCGCAAATTCAAAGAGAATCAAATAATGTTTCGCATGCAGCCCTGAATTATGGAGTTCTCAAGACCTATTGTTTTTGGTGATGATCGGTTAAGGGAAAGGGGTAGTTTACCAGCAACGTTTTATGTTTTAACAAGGGTAATTTTTTCTATGACGAACGATAACTGCCGCATATTCAAACAGAATCAAATAATGTTTTGCATACACCCCTGAATTGTAGAGAACTCAAGGCTTTTTGATTTTGGTGAAGATCGGTTAAGGGGAAGGGGTAGTTTACCTGCAACCTTTTACGTTTTAACAACAGTAAAGTACTTGAAAATTCATTTAAACTTTTTCAAACAATGGTAATTGTTAAAAATAAAATAATTTTGTTGCCAGCCAATAAAATTATAATTTTTTCATTTTAATGTAAATCATGTATGAGAGAAAATATTTCGTTCGTGGCAGGCAAGCATATCTCAGTTATGTAATGTTTACGTTTCCATTTTATTATTATGACTACCGCAATAAAAAGGCAGGGAACACACACACACACACACACACACACACACACACACAAAATTCGCGTTATTTCTGGCCTCATTCATGTTTATTTTCTTACATTTGCACGCTTTTTAAATGGAAAGTGCCGAAACCCATACCAACATAACGCGTGCAAGCCGAAACAGTGTCCAGCGTGGATAGCGATTTGCTTCCTGTGGATCGCTGGGCAGTGTAACTGCACGTGTTTACAGCGGAACGACTCATAGACAGACTTTTCGTCTTTAGGGAATGAACCCTCTGCAAGATGCTGAGGGTCCATGAGTGACTTCGGAGCGCTCCTTCTTGTCCGCGTGTTTGTTCTGTGAAACGTACACTGTAGATTCGCAGCTTTACTCTAAGCAACGCTCAATAAGAAATGTTGAAAATTTTTGTCCACGGTGTGCCCTCATACACACTAAACCTGCTCTGATGTTTTAATTACGGACATCATAATATTAAAACTTTGGAAACTCGAGCACTGCTTAATGGAGATCAATCATTAACTTATACAAGCCATTAATTTTATGCATATTTTTTATATATGTGTGTACAACGTTATCGGCAACAAAGAAGTAGTTTTTGTAAAAATTCCTTCCCGGGATGTTTGGCCGTAGTCCAATGTTTTCTACAAAACCAGACGTTTCGCCAATGCCATCGACTTCCATCATCAGTGAAAATCGAGTGCGATAACGTGAGGTGGTATACGTTAGTGACCACAGTACTGTGGTTAAGTCTGAAGCAGTAAGTAGAAAGAAGTAGTATCTATGGAAATATTTCATTTCGAAGATGATTTTAAATATAAATCTTAGAACATGGAAGTCGTGTATGGTTCTCCATACCGATATTAATTACTTCCATGTTCCTTAAGGAAATGGAAGTATGGTGATGGCAAACAAAATCGTGTTCGAGATTATTGCAGATTCTGATTGTACTACATTCAAAACATGAAAAAAGTCGTTTTTCGAAAAGTGTCTGTGGGTATGTCTGAACGTGTGTCTGTAGATTTTTTTCTATGGCAAACGATAACAGCCGCAAATTCAAACAGAATCAAACAATTTTTTGCATACAGCCCTGATTTGTGGAGTACTCAAGACCTATTGTTTTTTGGTTAAGATCGTTTAAAGGCAAAATGTAGTTTACTAGCAACGTTTTATGTTTTAACAAAGGTATTTCCTATGGCAAACGATAACAGCCGCAAATACAAACAGAATCAAATAATTGTTTGCATACAGCCTGTTTTGTAGAGTACTCAAGACCTATTGTTTTTGGTGAAGATCGGTTAAGGGAAACGGCTAGTTTACCAGCAACATTTTATGTTTTAACAAGGGTATTTCCTATGGCAAACGATAACAGCCGCAAATTCAAACAGAATCAAATAATTGTTTGCATACAGCCCTGATTTGTAAAGTACTCAAGACCTAATGTTTTTGGTGAAGATCTGGTAACGAAAAGGGGTAGTTTACCGGCAACGTTTTTTTATCAAGTGTAATTTTTTTCTATGGCAAACGATAACTGCCGTAAATTCAAACAGAATCAACTACTTTTTTGCATACCATTTTTAATTATACAGAACTCAAGGTATATCGATTTTGTCGAAGATCGGTTGAGGGATAGGGGCAGTTTACCTGCAACGTTTTATGTTATAACAAGGGTAATAATTTTTACTTCTATATTCCTTAAGGAAATGGAATTATGGTGATGGCAAAAAAAATCGTGTTCGAGATTATTGCGGATTCTGATTGTACTACACTCAAAACATGAAAAAAGTCGTTTTTTGAAAAGTGTCTGTGTGTGTGTGTCTGTGTGTCTGTAGATTTTTTTTCTATGGTAAACGATAACAGCCGCAAATTCAAAGAGAATCAAATAATGTTTCGCATGCAGCCCTGAATTATGGAGTTCTCAAGACCTATTGTTTTTGGTGATGATCGGTTAAGGGAAAGGGGTAGTTTACCAGCAACGTTTTATGTTTTAACAAGGGTAATTTTTTCTATGACGAACGATAACTGCCGCATATTCAAACAGAATCAAATAATGTTTTGCATACACCCCTGAATTGTAGAGAACTCAAGGCTTTTTGATTTTGGTGAAGATCGGTTAAGGGGAAGGGGTAGTTTACCTGCAACCTTTTACGTTTTAACAACAGTAAAGTACTTGAAAATTCATTTAAACTTTTTCAAACAATGGTAATTGTTAAAAATAAAATAATTTTGTTGCCAGCCAATAAAATTATAATTTTTTCATTTTAATGTAAATCATGTATGAGAGAAAATATTTCGTTCGTGGCAGGCAAGCATATCTCAGTTATGTAATGTTTACGTTTCCATTTTATTATTATGACTACCGCAATAAAAAGGCAGGGAACACACACACACACACACACACACACACACACACACAAAATTCGCGTTATTTCTGGCCTCATTCATGTTTATTTTCTTACATTTGCACGCTTTTTAAATGGAAAGTGCCGAAACCCATACCAACATAACGCGTGCAAGCCGAAACAGTGTCCAGCGTGGATAGCGATTTGCTTCCTGTGGATCGCTGGGCAGTGTAACTGCACGTGTTTACAGCGGAACGACTCATAGACAGACTTTTCGTCTTTAGGGAATGAACCCTCTGCAAGATGCTGAGGGTCCATGAGTGACTTCGGAGCGCTCCTTCTTGTCCGCGTGTTTGTTCTGTGAAACGTACACTGTAGATTCGCAGCTTTACTCTAAGCAACGCTCAATAAGAAATGTTGAAAATTTTTGTCCACGGTGTACCCTCATACACACTAAACCTGCTCTGATGTTTTAATTACGGACATCATAATATTAAAACTTTGGAAACTCGAGCACTGCTTAACGGAGATCAATCATTAACTTATACAAGCCATTAATTTTATGCATATTTTTTATATATGTGTGTACAACGTTATCGGCAACAAAGAAGTAGTTTTTGTAAAAATTCCTTCCCGGGATGTTTGGCCGTAGTCCAATGTTTTCTACAAAACCAGACGTTTCGCAAATGCCATCGACTTCCATCATCAGTGAAAATCGAGTGCGATAACGTGAGGTGGTATACGTTAGTGACCACAGTACTGTGGTTAAGTCTGAAGCAGTAAGTAGAAAGAAGTAGTATCTATGGAAATATTACATTTCGAAGATGATTTTAAATATAAATCTTAGAACATGGAAGTCGTGTATGGTTCTCCATACCGATATTAATTACTTCCATGTTCCTTAAGGAAATGGAAGTATGGTGATGGCAAACAAAATCGTGTTCGAGATTATTGCAGATTCTGATTGTACTACATTCAAAACATGAAAAAAGTCGTTTTTAGAAAAGTGTCTGTGGGTATGTCTGAGTGTGTGTCTGTAGATTTTTTTCTATGGCAAACGATAACAGCCGCAAATTCATACAGAATCAAATAATTTTTTGCATACAGCCCTGATTTGTGGAGTACTCAAGACCTATTGTTTTTTGGTGAAGATCGGTTAAAGGCAAAATGTAGTTTACTAGCAACGTTTTATGTTTTAAAAAAGGTATTTCCTATGGCAAACGATAACAGCCGCAAATACAAACAGAATCAAATAATTGTTTGCATACAGCCTGTTTTGTAGAGTACTCAAGACCTATTGTTTTTGGTGAAGATCGGTTAAGGGAAACGGCTAGTTTACCAGCAACATTTTATGTTTTAACAAGGGTATTTCCTATGGAAAACGATAACAGCCGCAAATTCAAACAGAATCAAATAATTGTTTGCATACAGCCCTGATTTGTAAAGTACTCAAGACCTAATGTTTTTGGTGAAGATCGGGTAACGAAAAGGGGTAGTTTACCGGCAACGTTTTTTTATCAAGTGTAATTTTTTTCTATGGCAAACGATAACTGCCGTAAATTCAAACAGAATCAACTACTTTTTTGCATACCATTTTTAATTATACAGAACTCAAGGTATATCGATTTTGTCGAAGATTGGTTGAGGGATAGGGGTAGTTTACCTGCAACGTTTTATGTTATAACAAGGGTAATAATTTTTACTTCTATATTCCTTAAGGAAATGGAATTATGGTGATGGCAAAAAAAATCGTGTTCGAGATTATTGCAGATTCTGATTGTACTACACTCAAAACATGAAAAAAGTCGTTTTTTGAAAAGTGTCTGTGTGTGTGTCTGTGTGTCTGTAGATTTTTTTTCTATGGTAAACGATAACAGCCGCAAATTCAAAGAGAATCAAATAATGTTTCGCATGCAGCCCTGAATTATGGAGTTCTCAAGACCTATTGTTTTTGGTGAAGATCGGTTAAGGGAAAGGGGTAGTTTACCAGCAACGTTTTATGTTTTAACAAGGGTAATTTTTTCTATGACGAACGATAACCTCCGCATATTCAAACAGAATCAAATAATGTTTTGCATACACCCCTGAATTGTAGAGAACTCAAGGCTTTTTGATTTTGGTGAAGATCGTTAAGGGGAAGGGGTAGTTTACCTGCAACCTTTTATGTTTTAACAACAGTAAAGTACTTGAAAATTGATTTAAACTTTTTCAAACAATGGTAATTGTTAAAAATAAAATAATTTTGTTGCCAGGCAATAAAATTATAATTTTTTCATTTTAATGTAAATCATGTATGAGAGAAAATATTTCGTTCGTGGCAGGCAAGCATATCTCAGTTATGTAATGTTTACGTTTCCATTTTATTATTATGACTACCGCAATAAAAAGGCAGGGAACACACACACACACACACACACACACACACACACACACACACACACACACACACACACACACACACACACAAAATTCGCGTTATTTCTGGCCTCATTCATGTTTATTTTCTTACATTTGCACGCTTTTTAAATGGAAAGTGCCGAAACCCATACCAACATAACGCGTGCAAGCCGAAACAGTGTCCAGCGTGGATAGCGATTTGCTTCCTGTGGATCGCTGGGCAGTGTAACTGCACGTGTTTACAGCGGAACGACTCATAGACAGACTTTTCGTCTTTAGGGAATGAACCCTCTGCAAGATGCTGAGGGTCCATGAGTGACTTCGGAGCGCTCCTTCTTGTCCGCGTGTTTGTTCTGTGAAACGTACACTGTAGATTCGCAGCTTTACTCTAAGCAACGCTCAATAAGAAATGTTGAAAATTTTTGTCCACGGTGTGCCCTCATACACACTAAACCTGCTCTGATGTTTTAATTACGGACATCATAATATTAAAACTTTGGAAACTCGAGCACTGCTTAATGGAGATCAATCATTAACTTATACAAGCCATTAATTTTATGCATATTTTTTATATATGTGTGTACAACGTTATCGGCAACAAAGAAGTAGTTTTTGTAAAAATTCCTTCCCGGGATGTTTGGCCGTAGTCCAATGTTTTCTACAAAACCAGACGTTTCGCCAATGCCATCGACTTCCATCATCAGTGAAAATCGAGTGCGATAACGTGAGGTGGTATACGTTAGTGACCACAGTACTGTGGTTAAGTCTGAAGCAGTAAGTAGAAAGAAGTAGTATCTATGGAAATATTTCATTTCGAAGATGATTTTAAATATAAATCTTAGAACATGGAAGTCGTGTATGGTTCTCCATACCGATATTAATTACTTCCATGTTCCTTAAGGAAATGGAAGTATGGTGATGGCAAACAAAATCGTGTTCGAGATTATTGCAGATTCTGATTGTACTACATTCAAAACATGAAAAAAGTCGTTTTTCGAAAAGTGTCTGTGGGTATGTCTGAACGTGTGTCTGTAGATTTTTTTCTATGGCAAACGATAACAGCCGCAAATTCAAACAGAATCAAACAATTTTTTGCATACAGCCCTGATTTGTGGAGTACTCAAGACCTATTGTTTTTTGGTGAAGATCGTTTAAAGGCAAAATGTAGTTTACTAGCAACGTTTTATGTTTTAACAAAGGTATTTCCTATGGCAAACGATAACAGCCGCAAATACAAACAGAATCAAATAATTGTTTGCATACAGCCTGTTTTGTAGAGTACTCAAGACCTATTGTTTTTGGTGAAGATCGGTTAAGGGAAACGGCTAGTTTACCAGCAACATTTTATGTTTTAACAAGGGTATTTCCTATGGCAAACGATAACAGCCGCAAATTCAAACAGAATCAAATAATTGTTTGCATACAGCCCTGATTTGTAAAGTACTCAAGACCTAATGTTTTTGGTGAAGATCTGGTAACGAAAAGGGGTAGTTTACCGGCAACGTTTTTTTATCAAGTGTAATTTTTTTCTATGGCAAACGATAACTGCCGTAAATTCAAACAGAATCAACTACTTTTTTGCATACCATTTTTAATTATACAGAACTCAAGGTATATCGATTTTGTCGAAGATCGGTTGAGGGATAGGGGTAGTTTACCTGCAACGTTTTATGTTATAACAAGGGTAATAATTTTTACTTCTATATTCCTTAAGGAAATGGAATTATGGTGATGGCAAAAAAAATCGTGTTCGAGATTATTGCGAATTCTGATTGTACTACACTCAAAACATGAAAAAAGTCGTTTTTTGAAAAGTGTCTGTGTGTGTGTGTCTGTGTGTCTGTAGATTTTTTTTCTATGGTAAACGATAACAGCCGCAAATTCAAAGAGAATCAAATAATGTTTCGCATGCAGCCCTGAATTATGGAGTTCTCAAGACCTATTGTTTTTGGTGATGATCGGTTAAGGGAAAGGGGTAGTTTACCAGCAACGTTTTATGTTTTAACAAGGGTAATTTTTTCTATGACGAACGATAACTGCCGCATATTCAAACAGAATCAAATAATGTTTTGCATACACCCCTGAATTGTAGAGAACTCAAGGCTTTTTGATTTTGGTGAAGATCGGTTAAGGGGAAGGGGTAGTTTACCTGCAACCTTTTACGTTTTAACAACAGTAAAGTACTTGAAAATTCATTTAAACTTTTTCAAACAATGGTAATTGTTAAAAATAAAATAATTTTGTTGCCAGGCAATAAAATTATAATTTTTTCATTTTAATGTAAATCATGTATGAGAGAAAATATTTCGTTCGTGGCAGGCAAGCATATCTCAGTTATGTAATGTTTACGTTTCCATTTTATTATTATGACTACCGCAATAAAAAGGCAGGGAACACACACACACACACACACACACAAAATTCGCGTTATTTCTGGCCTCATTCATGTTTATTTTCTTACATTTGCACGCTTTTTAAATGGAAAGTGCCGAAACCCATACCAACATAACGCGTGGAAGCCGAAAAAGTGTCCAGCGTTGATAGCGATTTGCTTCCTGTGGATCGCTGGGCAGTGTAACTGCACGTGTTTACAGCGGAACGACTCATAGACAGACTTTTCGTATTTAGGGAATGAACCCTCTGCAAGATGCTGAGGGTCCATGAGTGACTTCGGAGCGCTCCTTCTTTTCCGCGTGTTTGTTCTGTGAAACGTACACTGTAGATTCGCAGCTTTACTCTAAGCAACGCTCAATAAGAAATGTTGAAAATTTTTGTCCACGGTGTACCCTCATACACACTAAATCTGCTCTGATGTTTTAATTACGGACATCATAATATTAAAACTTTGGAAACTTGAGCACTACTTAATGGAGATCAATCATTAACTTATACAAGCCATTAATTTTATGCATATTTTTTATATATGTGTGTACAACGTTATCGGCAACAAAGAAGTAGTTTTTGTTAAAATTCCTTCCCGGGATGTTTGGCCGTAGTCCAATGTTTTCTAGAAAACCAGACGTTTCGCCAATGCCATCGTCTTCCATCATCAGTGAAAATCGAGTGCGATAACGTGAGGTGGTATACGTTAGTGACCACAGTACTGTGGTTAAGTCTGAAGCAGTAAGTAGAAAGAAGTAGTATCTATGGAAATATTTCATTTCGAAGATGATTTCAAATATAAATCTTAGATCATGGAAGTCGTGTATGGTTCTCCATACCGATATTAATTACTTCCATGTTCCTTAAGGAAATGGAAGTATGGTGATGGCAAACAAAATCGTGTTCGAGATTATTGCAGATTCTGATTGTACTACATTCAAAACATGAAAAAAGTCGTTTTTCGAAAAGTGTCTGTGGGTATGTCTGAGTGTGTGTCTGTAGATTTTTTTCTATGGCAAACGATAACAGCCGCAATTCAAACAGAATCAAACAATTTTTTGCATACAGCCCTGATTTGTGGAGTACTCAAGACCTATTGTTTTTTGGTGAAGATCGGTTAAAGGAAAAGGGTAGTTTACTAGCAACGTTTTATGTTTTAACAAAGGTATTTCCTATGGCAAACGATAACAGCCGCAAATACAAACAGAATCAAATAATTGTTTGCATACAGCCTGTTTTGTAGAGTACTCAAGACCTATTGTTTTTGGTGAAGATCGGTTAAGGGAAACGGCTAGTTTACCAGCAACCTTTTATGTTTTAACAAGGGTATTTCCTATGGCAAACGATAACAGCCGCAAATTCAAACAGAATCAAATAATTGTTTGCATACAGCCCTGATTTGTAAAGTACTCAAGACCTGATGTTTTTGGTGAAGATCGGGTAACGAAAAGGGGTAGTTTACCGGCAACGTTTTTTTATCAAGTGTAATTTTTTTCTATGGCAAACGATAACTGCCGTAAATTCAAACAGAATCAACTACTTTTTTGCATACCATGTTTAATTATACAGAACTCAAGGTATATCGATTTTGTCGATGATCGGTTGAGGGATAGGGGTAGTTTACCTGCAACGTTTTATGTTATAACAAGGGTAATAATTTTTACTTCCATATTCCTTAAGGAAATGGAATTATGGTTTTGGCAAAAAAAATCGTGTTCGAGATTATTGCAGATTCTGATTGTACTACACTCAAAACATGAAAAAAGTCGTTTTTTGAAAAGTGTCTGTGTGTGTGTGTCTGTGTCTGTAGATTTTTTTTCTATGGTAAACGATAACAGCCGCAAATTCAAAGAGAATCAAATAATGTTTCGCATGCAGCCCTGAATTATGGAGTTCTCAAGACCTATTGTTTTTGGTGAAGATCGGTTAAGGGAAAGGGGTAGTTTACCAGCAACGTTTTATGTTTTAACAAGGGTAATTTTTTCTATGACGAACGATAACTGCCGTATATTCAAACAGAATCAAATAATGTTTTGCATACTCCCCTGAATTGTAGAGAACTCAAGGCTTTTTGATTTTGGTGAAGATCGGTTAAGGGGAAGGGGTAGTTTACCTGCAACCTTTTACGTTTTAACAACAGTAAAGTACTTGAAAATTCATTTAAACTTTTTCAAACAATGGTAATTGTTAAAAATAAAATAATTTTGTTGCCAGGCAATAAAATTATAATTTTTTCATTTTAATGTAAATCATGTATGAGAGAAAAAATTTCGTTCGTGGCAGGCAAGCATATCTCAGTTATGTAATGTTTACGTTTCCATTTTATTATTATGACTACCGCAATAAAAAGGCAGGGAACACACACACACACACACACACACACACACACACACACACACACACACACACACACACACACACAAAATTCGCGTTATTTCTGGCCTCATTCATGTTTATTTTCTTACATTTGCACGCTTTTTAAATGGAAAGTGCCGAAACCCATACCAACATAACGCGTGCAAGCCGAAACAGTGTCCAGCGTGGATAGCGATTTGCTTCCTGTGGATCGCTGGGCAGTGTAGCTGCACGTGTTTACAGCGGAACGACTCATAGACAGACTTTTCGTCTTTAGGGAATGAACCCTCTGCAAGATGCTGAGGGTCCATGAGTGACTTCGGAGCGCTCCTTCTTGTCCGCGTGTTTGTTCTGTGAAACGTACACTGTAGATTCGCAGCTTTACTCTAAGCAACGCTCAATAAGAAATGTTGAAAATTTTTGTCCACGGTGTGCCCTCATACACACTAAACCTGCTCTGATGTTTTAATTACGGACATCATAATATTGAAACTTTGGAAACTCGAGCACTGCTTAATGGAGATCAATCATTAACTTATACAAGCCATTAATTTTATGCATATTTTTTATATATGTGTGTAGAACGTTATCGGCAACAAAGAAGTAGTTTTTGTTAAAATTCCTTCCCGGGATGTTTGGCCGTAGTCCAATGTTTTCTAGAAAACCAGACGTTTCGCCAATGCCATCGACTTCCATCATCAGTGAAAATCGAGTGCGATAACGTGAGGTGGTATACGTTAGTGACCACAGTACTGTGGTTAAGTCTGAAGCAGTAAGTAGAAAGAAGTAGTATCTATGGAAATATTTCATTTCGAAGATGTTTTAAATATAAATCTTAGAACATGGAAGTCGTGTATGGTTCTCCATACCGATATTAATTACTTCCATGTTCCTTAAGGAAATGGAAGTATGGTGATGGCAAAGAAAATCGTGTTCGAGATTATTGCAGATTCTGATTGTACTACATTCAAAACATGAAAAAAGTCGTTTTTCGAAAAGTGTCTGTGGGTATGTCTGAGTGTGTGTCTGTAGATTTTTTTCTATGGCAAACGATAACAGCCGCAAATTCAAACAGAATCAAACAATTTTTTGCATACAGCCCTGATTTGTGGAGTACTCAAGACCTATTGTTTTTTGGTGAAGATCGGTTAAAGGAAAAATGTAGTTTACTAGCAACGTTTTATGTTTTAACAAAGGTATTTCCTATGGCAAACGATAACAGCCGCAAATACAAACAGAATCAAATAATTGTTTGCATACAGCCTGTTTTGTAGAGTACTCAAGACCTATTGTTTTTGGTGAAGATCGGTTAGGGGAAACGGCTAGTTTACCAGCAACATTTTATGTTTTAACAAGGGTATTTCCTATGGCAAACGATAACAGCCGTAAATTCAAACAGAATCAAATAATTGTTTGCATACAGCCCTGATTTGTAAAGTACTCAAGACCTAATGTTTTTGGTGAAGATCGGGTAACGAAAAGGGGTAGTTTACCGGCAACGTTTTTTTATCAAGTGTAATTTTTTTCTATGGCAAACGATAACTGCCGTAAATTCAAACAGAATCAACTACTTTTTTGCATACCATTTTTAATTATACAGAACTCAAGGTATATCGATTTTGTCGAAGATCGGTTGAGGGATAGGGGTAGTTTACCTGCAACGTTTTATGTTATAACAAGGGTAATAATTTTTACTTCTATATTCCTTAAGGAAATGGAATTATGGTGATGGCAAAAAAAATCGTGTTCGAGATTATTGCGGATTCTGATTGTACTACACTCAAAACATGATAAAAGTCGTTTTTTGAAAAGTGTCTGTGTGTCTGTAGATTTTTTTTCTATGGTAAACGATAACAGCCGCAAATTCAAAGAGAATCAAATAATGTTTCGCATGCAGCCCTGAATTATGGAGTTCTCAAGACCTATTGTTTTTGGTGAAGATCGGTTAAGGGAAAGGGGTAGTTTACCAGCAACGTTTTATGTTTTAACAAGGGTAATTTTTTCTATGACGAACGATAACTGCCGCATATTCAAACAGAATGAAATAATGTTTTGCATACACCCCTGAATTGTAGACAACTCAAGGCTTTTTGATTTTGGTGAAGATCGGTTAAGGGGAAGGGGTTGTTTACCGGCAACATTTTACGTTTTAACAACAGTAAAGTACTTGAAAATTCATTTAAACTTTTTCAAACAATGGTAATTGTTAAAAATAAAATAATTTTGTTGCCAGGCAATAAAATTATAATTTTTTCATTTTAATGTAAATCATGTATGAGAGAAAATATTTCGTTCGTGGCAGGCAAGCATATCTCAGTTATGTAATGTTTACGTTTCCATTTTATTATTATGACTACCGCAATAAAAAGGCAGGGAACACACACACACACACACACACACACACACACACACACACACAAAATTCGCGTTATTTCTGGCCTCATTCATGTTTATTTTCTTACATTTGCACGCTTTTTAAATGGAAAGTGCCGAAACCCATACCAACATAACGCGTGCAAGCCGAAAAAGTGTCCAGCGTGGATAGCGATTTGCTTCCTGTGGATCGCTGGGCAGTGTAACTGCACGTGTTTACAGCGGAACGACTCATAGACAGACTTTTCGTATTTAGGGAATGAACCTTCTGCAAGATGCTGAGGGTCCATGAGTGACTTCGGAGCGCTCCTTCTTTTCCGCGTGTTTGTTCTGTGAAACGTACACTGTAGATTCGCAGCTTTACTCTAAGCAACGCTCAATAAGAAATGTTGAAAATTTTTGTCCACGGTGTACCCTCATACACACTAAACCTGCTCTGATGTTTTAATTACGGACATCATAATATTAAAACTTTGGAAACTTGAGCACTACTTAATGGAGGTCAATCATTAACTTATACAAGCCATTAATTTTATGCATATTTTTTATATATGTGTGTACAACGTTATCGGCAACAAAGAAGTAGTTTTTGTTAAAATTCCTTCCCGGGATGTTTGGCGGTAGTCCAATGTTTTATAGAAAACAAGACGTTTCGCCAATGCCATCGACTTCCATCATCAGTGAAAATCGAGTGCGATAACGTGAGGTGGTATACGTTAGTGACCACAGTACTGTGGTTAAGTCTGAAGCAGTAAGTAGAAAGAAGTAGTATCTATGGAAATATTTCATTTCGAATATGATTTTAAATATAAATCTTAAAACATGGAAGTCTTGTATGGTTCTCCATACCGATATTAATTACTTCCATGTTCCTTAAGGAAATGGAAGTATGGTGATGGCAAACAAAATCGTGTTCGAGATTATTGCAGATTATGATTGTACTACATTCAAAACATGAAAAAAGTCGTTTTTCGAAAAGTGTCTGTGTGTATATCTGAGTGTGTGTCTGTAGATTTTTTTCTATGGCAAACGATAACAGCCGCAAATTCAAACAGAATCAAACAATTTTTTGCATACAGCCCTGATTTGTGGAGTACTCAAGACCTATTGTTTTTTGGTGAAGATCCGTTAAAGGAAACGGGTAGTTTACCAGCAACGTTTTATGTTTTAACAAAGGTATTTCCTATGGCAAACGATAACAGCCGCAAATACAAACAGAATCAAATAATTGTTTGCATACAGCCTGTTTTGTAGAGTACTCAAGACCTATTGTTTTTGGTGAAGATCGGTTAAGGGAAACGGCTAGTTTACCAGCAACATTTTATGTTTTAACAAGGGTATTTCCTATGGCAAACGATAACAGCCGCAAATTCAAACAGAATCAAATAATTGTTTGCATACAGCCCTGATTTGTAAAGTACTCAAGACCTAATGTTTTTGGTGAAGATCGGGTAACGAAAAGGGGTAGTTTACCGGCAACGTTTTTTTATCAAGTGTAATTTTTTTCTATGGCAAACGATAACTGCCGTAAATTCAAACAGAATCAACTACTTTTTTGCATACCATTTTTAATTATACAGAACACAAGGTATATCGATTTTGTCGAAGATCGTTTGAGGGATAGGGGTAGTTTACCAGCAACGTTTTATGTTATAACAAGGGTAATAATTTTTACTTCCATATTCCTTAAGGAAATGGAATTATGGTGATGGCAAAAAAAATCGTGTTCGAGATTATTGCAGATTCTGATTGTACTACACTCAAAACATGAAAAAAGTCGTTTTTTGAAAAGTGTCTGTGTGTGTGTGTCTGTGTGTCTGTAGATTTTTTTCTATGGTAAACGATAACAGCCGCAAATTCAAAGAGAATCAAATAATGTTTCGCATGCAGCCCTGAATTATGGAGTTCTCAAGACCTATTGTTTTTGGTGAAGATTGGTTAAGGGAAAGGAGTAGTTTACCAGCAACGTTTTATGTTTTAACAAGGGTAATTTTTTCTATGACGAACGATAACTGCCGCATATTCAAACAGAATCAAATAATGTTTTGCATACACCCCTGAATTGTAGAGAACTCAAGGCTTTTTGATTTTGGTGAAGATCGGTTAAGGGGAAGGGGTAGTTTACCTGCAACCTTTTACGTTTTAACAACAGTAAAGTACTTGAAAATTCATTTAAACTTTTTCAAACAATGGTAATTGTTAAAAATAAAATAATTTTGTTGCCAGGCAATAAAATTATAATTTTTTCATTTTAATGTAAATCATGTATGAGAGAAAATATTTCGTTCGTGGCAGGCAAGCATATCTCAGTTATGTAATGTTTACGTTTCCATTTTATTATTATGACTACCGCAATAAAAAGGCAGGGAACACACACACACACACACACACACACACACACACAAAATTCGCGTTATTTCTGGCCTCATTCATGTTTATTTTCTTACATTTGCACGCTTTTTAAATGGAAAGTGCCGAAACCCATACCAACATAACGCGTGCAAGCCGAAAAAGTGTCCAGCGTGGATAGCGATTTGCTTCCTGTGGATCGCTGGGCAGTGTAACTGCACGTGTTTACAGCGGAACGACTCATAGACAGACTTTTCGTATTTAGGGAATGAACCTTCTGCAAGATGCTGAGGGTCCATGAGTGACTTCGGAGCGCTCCTTCTTTTCCGCGTGTTTGTTCTGTGAAACGTACACTGTAGATTCGCAGCTTTACTCTAAGCAACGCTCAATAAGAAATGTTGAAAATTTTTGTCCACGGTGTACCCTCATACACACTAAACCTGCTCTGATGTTTTAATTACGGACATCATAATATTAAAACTTTGGAAACTTGAGCACTACTTAATGGAGATCAATCATTAACTTATACAAGCCATTAATTTTATGCATATTTTTTATATATGTGTGTACAACGTTATCGGCAACAAAGAAGTAGTTTTTGTTAAAATTCCTTCCCGGGATGTTTGGCGGTAGTCCAATGTTTTATAGAAAACAAGACGTTTCGCCAATGCCATCGACTTCCATCATCAGTGAAAATCGAGTGCGATAACGTGAGGTGGTATACGTTAGTGACCACAGTACTGTGGTTAAGTCTGAAGCAGTAAGTAGAAAGAAGTAGTATCTATGGAAATATTTCATTTCGAATATGATTTTAAATATAAATCTTAGAACATGGAAGTCATGTATGGTTCTCCATACCGATATTAATTACTTCCATGTTCCTTAAGGAAATGGAAGTATGGTGATGGCAAACAAAATCGTGTTCGAGATTATTGCAGATTCTGATTGTACTACATTCAAAACATGAAAAAAGTCGTTTTTCGAAAAGTGTCTGTGTGTATATCTGAGTGTGTGTCTGTAGATTTTTTTCTATGGCAAACGATAACAGCCGCAAATTCAAACAGAATCAAACAATTTTTTGCATACAGCCCTGATTTGTGGAGTACTCAAGACCTATTGTTTTTTGGTGAAGATCCGTTAAAGGAAACGGGTAGTTTACCAGCAACGTTTTATGTTTTAACAAAGGTATTTCCTATGGCAAACGATAACAGCCGCAAATA
Source organism: Magicicada septendecula (assembly GCA_034769895.1). NCBI lineage: Eukaryota > Metazoa > Arthropoda > Insecta > Hemiptera > Cicadidae > Magicicada > Magicicada septendecula. The sequence goes on from CM068367.1 coordinate 461,709,720, forward strand.
CAAACAGAATCAAATAATTGTTTGCATACAGCCTGTTTTGTAGAGTACTCAAGACCTATTGTTTTTGGTGAAGATCGGTTAAGGGAAACGGCTAGTTTACCAGCAACATTTTATGTTTTAACAAGGGTATTTCCTATGGCAAACGATAAAAGCCGCAAATTCAAACAGAATCAAATAATTGTTTGCATACAGCCCTGATTTGTAAAGTACTCAAGACCTAATGTTTTTGGTGAAGATCGGGTAACGAAAAGGGGTAGTTTACCGGCAACGTTTTTTTATCAAGTGTAATTTTTTTCTATGGCAAACGATAACTGCCGTAAATTCAAACAGAATCAACTACTTTTTTGCATACCATTTTTAATTATACAGAACTCAAGGTATATCGATTTTGTCGAAGATCGTTTGAGGGATAGGGGTAGTTTACCTGCAACGTTTTATGTTATAACAAGGGTAATAATTTTTACTTCCATATTCCTTAAGGAAATGGAATTATGGTGATGGCAAAAAAAATCGTGTTCGAGATTATTGCAGATTCTGATTGTACTACACTCAAAACATGAAAAAAGTCGTTTTTTGAAAAGTGTCTGTGTGTGTGTGTCTGTGTGTCTGTAGATTTTTTATATGGTAAACGATAACAGCCGCAAATTCAAAGAGAATCAAATAATGTTTCGCATGCAGCCCTGAATTATGGAGTTCTCAAGACCTATTGTTTTTGGTGAAGATCGGTTAAGGGAAAGGGGTAGTTTACCAGCAACGTTTTATGTTTTAACAAGGGTAATTTTTTCTATGACGAACGATAACTGCCGCATATTCAAACAGAATCAAATAATGTTTTGCATACACCCCTGAATTGTAGAGAACTCAAGGCTTTTTGATTTTGGTGAAGATCGGTTAAGGGGAAGGGGTAGTTTACCTGCAACCTTTTACGTTTTAACAACAGTAAAGTACTTGAAAATTCATTTAAACTTTTTCAAACAATGGTAATTGTTAAAAATAAAATAATTTTGTTGCCAGGCAATAAAATTATAATTTTTTCATTTTAATGTAAATCATGTATGAGAGAAAATATTTCGTTCGTGGCAGGCAAGCATATCTCAGTTATGTAATGTTTACGTTTCCATTTTATTATTATGACTACCGCAATAAAAAGGCAGGGAACACACACACACACACACACACAAAATTCGCGTTATTTCTGGCCTCATTCATGTTTATTTTCTTACATTTGCACGCTTTTTAAATGGAAAGTGCCGAAACCCATACCAACACAACGCGTGCAAGCCGAAAAAGTGTCCAGCGTGGATAGCGATTTGCTTCCTGTGGATCGCTGGGCAGTGTAACTGCACGTGTTTACAGCGGAACGACTCATAGACAGACTTTTCGTATTTAGGGAATGAACCTTCTGCAAGATGCTGAGGGTCCATGAGTGACTTCGGAGCGCTCCTTCTTTTCCGCGTGTTTGTTCTGTGAAACGTACACTGTAGATTCGCAGCTTTACTCTAAGCAACGCTCAATAAGAAATGTTGAAAATTTTTGTCCACGGTGTACCCTCATACACACTAAACCTGCTCTGATGTTTTAATTACGGACATCATAATATTAAAACTTTGGAAACTTGAGCACTACTTAATGGAGATCAATCATTAACTTATACAAGCCATTAATTTTATGCATATTTTTTATATATGTGTGTACAACGTTATCGGCAACAAAGAAGTAGTTTTTGTTAAAATTCCTTCCCGGGATGTTTGGCGGTAGTCCAATGTTTTATAGAAAACAAGACGTTTCGCCAATGCCATCGACTTCCATCATCAGTGAAAATCGAGTGCGATAACGTGAGGTGGTATACGTTAGTGACCACAGTACTGTGGTTAAGTCTGAAGCAGTAAGTAGAAAGAAGTAGTATCTATGGAAATATTTCATTTCGAATATGATTTTAAATATAAATCTTAAAACATGGAAGTCATGTATGGTTCTCCATACCGATATTAATTACTTCCATGTTCCTTAAGGAAATGGAAGTATGGTGATGGCAAACAAAATCGTGTTCGAGATTATTGCAGATTCTGATTGTACTACACTCAAAACATGAAAAAAGTCGTTTTTTGAAAAGTGTCTGTGTGTGTGTGTCTGTGTGTCTGTAGATTTTTTTTCTATGGTAAACGATAACAGCCGCAAATTCAAAGAGAATCAAATAATGTTTCGCATGCAGTCCTGAATTATGGAGTTCTCAAGACCTATTGTTTTTGGTGAAGATCGGTTAAGGGAAAGGGGTAGTTTACCAGCAACGTTTTATGTTTTAACAAGGGTAATTTTTTCTATGACGAACGATAACTGCCGCATATTCAAACAGAATAAAATAATGTTTTGCATACACCCCTGAATTGTATAGAACTCAAGTATTTTTGATTTTGGTGAAGATCGGTTAAGGGGAAGGGGTAGTTTACCTGCAACCTTTTACGTTTTAACAACAGTAAAGTACTTGAAAATTCATTTAAACTTTTTCAAACAATGGTAATTGTTAAAAATAAAATAATTTTGTTGCCAGGCAATAAAATTATAATTTTTTCAATTTAATGTAAATCATGTATGAGAGAAAATATTTCGTTCATGGCAGGCAAGCATATCTCAGTTATGTAATGTCTACGTTTCCATTTTATTATTATGACTACCGCAATAAAAAGGCAGGGAACACACACACACACACACACACACACACACAAAATTCGCGTTATTTCTGGCCTCATGCATGTTTATTTTCTTACATTTGCACGCTTTTTAAATGGAAAGTGCCGAAACCCATACCAACATAACGCGTGCAAGCCGAAAAAGTGTCCAGCGTGGATAGCGATTTGCTTTCTGTGGATCGCTGGGCAGTGTAACTGCACGTGTTTACAGCGGAACGACTCATAGACAGACTTTTCGTATTTAGGGAATGAACCCTCTGCAAGATGCTGAGGGTCCATGAGTGACTTCGGAGCGCTCCTTCTTTTCCGCGTGTTTGTTCTGTTAAACGTACACTGTAGATTCGCAGCTTTACTCTAAGCAACGCTCAATAAGAAATGTTGAAAATTTTTGTCCACGGTGTACCCTCATACACACTAAACCTGCTCTGATGTTTTAATTACGGACATCATAATATTAAAACTTTGGAAACTTGAGCACTACTTAATGGAGATCAATCATTAACTTATACAAGCCATTAATTTTATGCATATTTTTTATATATGTGTGTACAACGTTATCGGCAACAAAGAAGTAGTTTTTGTTAAAATTCCTTCCCCGGATGTTTGGCCGTAGTCCAATGTTTTCTACAAAACCAGACGTTTCGCCAATGCCATCGACTTCCATCATCAGTGAAAATCGAGTGCGATAACGTGAGGTGGTATACGTTAGTGACCACAGTACTGTGGTTAAGTCTGAAGCAGTAAGTAGAAAGAAGTAGTATCTATGGAAATATTTCATTTAGAATACGATTTTAAATATAAATCTTAGAACATGGAAGTCATGTATGGTTCTCCATACCGATATTAATTACTTCCATGTTCCTTAAGGAAATGGAAGTATGGTGATGGCAAACAAAATCGTGTTCGAGATTATTGCAGATTCTGATTGTACTACATTCAAAACATGAAAAAAGTCGTTTTTCGAAAAGTGTCTGTGTGTATATCTGAGTGTGTGTCTGTAGATTTTTTTCTATGGCAAACGATAACAGCCGCAAATTCAAACAGAATCAAACAATTTTTTGCATACAGCCCTGATTTGTGGAGTACTCAAGACCTATTGTTTTTTGGTGAAGATCCGTTAAAGGAAACGGGTAGTTTACCAGCAACGTTTTATGTTTTAACAAAGGTATTTCCTATGGCAAACGATAACAGCCGCAAATACAAACAGAATCAAATAATTGTTTGCATACAGCCTGTTTTGTAGAGTACTCAAGACCTATTGTTTTTGGTGAAGATCGGTTAAGGGAAACGGCTAGTTTACCAGCAACATTTTATGTTTTAACAAGGGTATTTCCTATGGCAAACGATAACAGCCGCAAATTCAAACAGAATCAAATAATTGTTTGCATACAGCCCTGATTTGTAAAGTACTCAAGACCTAATGTTTTTGGTGAAGATCGGGTAACGAAAAGGGGTAGTTTACCGGCAACGTTTTTTTATCAAGTGTAATTTTTTTCTATGGCAAACGATAACTGCCGTAAATTCAAACAGAATCAACTACTTTTTTGCATACCATTTTTAATTATACAGAACTCAAGGTATATCGATTTTGTCGAAGATCGTTTGAGGGATAGGGGTAGTTTACCTGCAACGTTTTATGTTATAACAAGGGTAATAATTTTTACTTCCATATTCCTTAAGGAAATGGAATTATGGTGATGGCAAAAAAAATCGTGTTCGAGATTATTGCAGATTCTGATTGTACTACACTCAAAACATGAAAAAAGTCGTTTTTTGAAAAGTGTCTGTGTGTGTGTGTCTGTGTGTCTGTAAATTTTTTTTCTATGGTAAACGATAAGTGCCGAAAATTCAAAGAGAATCAAATAATGTTTCGCATGCAGCCCTGAATTATGGAGTTCTCAAGACCTATTGTTTTTGGTGAAGATCGGTTAAGGGAAAGGGGTAGTTTACCAGCAATGTTTTATGTTTTAACAAGGGTAATTTTTCCAAAGACGAACGATAACTGCCGCATATTCAAACAGAATCAAATAATGTTTTGCATACACCCCTGAATTGTAGAGAACTCAAGGCTTTTAGATTTTGGTGAAGATCGGTTAAGGGGAAGGGGTAGTTTACCTGCAACCTTTTACGTTTTAACAACAGTAAAGTACTTGAAAATTCATTTAAACTTTTTCAAACAATGGTAATTGTTAAAAATAAAATAATTTTGTTGCCAGGCAATAAAATTATAATTTTTTCATTTTAATGTAAATCATGTATGAGAGAAAATATTTCGTTCGTGGCAGGCAAGCATATCTCAGTTATGTAATGTTTACGTTTCCATTTTATTATTATGACTACCGCAATAAAAAGGCAGGGAACACACACACACACACACAAAATTCGCGTTATTTCTGGCCTCATTCATGTTTATTTTCTTACATTTGCATGCTTTTTAAATGGAAAGTGCCGAAACCCATACCAACATAACGCGTGCAAGCCGAAAAAGTGTCCAGCGTGGATAGCGATTTGCTTCCTGTGGATCGCTGGGCAGTGTAACTGCACGTGTTTACAGCGGAACGACTCATAGACAGACTTTTCGTATTTAGGGAATGAACCCTCTGCAAGATGCTGAGGGTCCATGAGTGACTTCGGAGCGCTACTTCTTTTCCGCGTGTTTGTTCTGTTAAACGTACACTGTAGATTCGCAGCTTTACTCTAAGCAACGCTCAATAAGAAATGTTGAAAATTTTTGTCCACGGTGTGCCCTCATACACACTAAACCTGCTCTGATGTTTTAATTACGGACATCATAATATTAAAACTTTGGAAACTCGAACACTGCTTAATGGAGATCAATCATTAACTTATACAAGCCATTAATTTTATGCATATTTTTTATATATGTGTGTACAACGTTATCGGCAACAAAGAAGTAGTTTTTGTTAAAATTCCTTCCCGGGATGTTTGGCCGTAGTCCAATGTTTTCTACAAAACCAGACGTTTCGCCAATGCCATCGACTTCCATCATCAGTGAAAATCGAGTGCGATAACGTGAGGTGGTATACGTTAGTGACCACAGTACTGTGGTTAAGTCTGAAGCAGTAAGTAGAAAGAAGTAGTATCTATGGAAATATTTCATTTCGAATACGATTTTAAATATAAATCTTAGAACATGGAAGTCATGTATGGTTCTCCATACCGATATTAATTACTTCCATGTTCCTTAAGGAAATGGAAGTATGGTGATGGCAAACAAAATCGTGTTCGAGATTATTGCAGATTCTGATTGTACTACATTCAAAACATGAAAAAAGTCGTTTTTCGAAAAGTGTCTGTGTGTATATCTGAGTGTGTGTCTGTAGATTTTTTTCTATGGCAAACGATAACAGCCGCAAATTCAAACAGAATCAAACAATTTTTTGCATACAGCCCTGATTTGTGGAGTACTCAAGACCTATTGTTTTTTGGTGAAGTTCCGTTAAAGGAAACGGGTAGTTTACCAGCAACGTTTTATGTTTTAACAAAGGTATTTCCTATGGCAAACGATAACAGCCGCAAATACAAACAGAATCAAATAATTGTTTGCATACAGCCTGTTTTGTAGAGTACTCAAGACCTATTGTTTTTGGTGAAGATCGGTTAAGGGAAACGGCTAGTTTACCAGCAACATTTTATGTTTTAACAAGGGCATTTCCTATGGCAAACGATAACAGCCGCAAATTCAAACAGAATCAAATAATTGTTTGCATACAGCCCTGATTTGTAAAGAACTCAAGACCTAATGTTTTTGGTGAAGATCGGGTAACGAAAGGCAAACGATAACTGCCGTAAATTCAAACAGAATCAACTACGTTTTTGCATACCATTTTTAATTATACAGAACTCAACGTATATCGATTTTGTCGAAGATCGGTTGAGGGATAGGGGTAGTTTACCTGCAACGTTTTATGTTTTAACAAGGGTAATAATTTTTACTTCCATATTCCTTAAGGAAATGGAATTATGGTGATGGCAAAAAAAATCGTGTTCGAGATTATTGAAGATTCTGATTGTACTACACTCAAAACATGAAAAAAGTCGTTTTACTTCCATATTCCTTAAGGAAGGGAAGTATGGTGATGGAAAAAAAAAATCGTGTTCGAGATTATTGCAGATTCTGATTCTACTACACTCTTAACATGAAAAATAGTCGTTTTCCGAAAAGTGTCTGTGTGTGTGTCTGTCTGTCTGTCTGTCTGTCTGTCTGTGTGTCTGTAGATTTTTACTTCCATATTTCCTTAAGGAATGGAAGTATGGTGATGGCAAAAAAAATCGTGTTCTAGATTATTGCAGATTCTGATTCTACTACACTCAAAACATGAAAAAAAGTCGTTTTCCGAAAAGTGTCTGTGTGTGTGTGTGTGTGTGTGTCTGTGTGTCTGTGTGTGTGTGTGTCTGTGTGTGTGTGTGTCTGTGTGTCTGTGTGTCTGTAGATTTTTTTTCTATGGCAAACGATAACTGCCGCAAATTCAAACAGAATCAAATAATTTTTTGCATACAGCTCTGACTTGTAGAGGACTCGCGACCTATTGTTTTTGGTGAAGATCGGTTGATGGAAAGGGGTAGTTTACCTGCAACGGTTTTTTTTTATCAAGGGAAATTTTTTTTTTTTGGCAAACGATAACAGCCGCAAATTCAAACAGAATCAAATAATGTTTCGTATACAGCCCTGAATTGTAGAGTTCTCAAGACCTTTTGTCTTTGGTGAAGATCGGTTAAGGGAAAGGGGTAGTTTACTTGTAACGTTTTATGTTTTAACAAGGGTATTTCTTATGGCAAACGATAACAGCCGCAAATTCAAACAGAATCAAATAATTGTTTGCAGACAGCCTGTTTTGTAGAGTACTCAAGACCTATTGTTTTTGGTGAAGATCGGTTAAGGGAAACGGCTAGTTTACCAGCAACATTTTATGTTTTAACAAGGGTATTTCCTATGGCAAACGATAACAGCCGCAAATTCAAACAGAATCAAATAATTGTTTGCATACAGCCCTGATTTGTAAAGTACTCAAGACCTAATGTTTTTGGTGAAGATCGGGTAACGAAAAGGGGTAGTTTACCGGCAACGTTTTTTTATCAAGTGTAATTTTTTTCTATGGCAAACGATAACTGCCGTAAATTCAAACAGAATCAACTACTTTTTTGCATACCATTTTTAATTATACAGAACTCAAGGTATATCGATTTTGTCGAAGATCGGTTGAGGGATAGGGGTAGTTTACCTGCAACGTTTTATGTTATAACAAGGGTAATAATTTTTACTTCCATATTCCTTAAGGAAATGGAATTATGGTGATGGCAAAAAAAATCGTGTTCGAGATTATTGCAGATTCTGATTGTACTACACTCAAAACATGAAAAAAGTCGTTTTTTGAAAAGTGTCTGTGTGTGTGTGTGTGTGTGTGTCTGTAGATTTTTTTTCTATGGTAAACGATAACAGCCGCAAATTCAAACAGAATCAAATAATTGTTTGCATACAGCCCTGATTTGTAAAGTACTCAAGACCTAAGGTTTTTGGTGAAGATCGGGTAACGAAAAGGGGTAGTTTACCGGCAACGTTTTTTTATCAAGGGTAATTTTTTTCTATGGCAAACGATAACTGCCGCATATTCAAACAGAATCAAATAATGTTTTGCATACACCCCTGAATTGTAGAGAACTCAAGGCCTTTTGATTTTGGTGAAGATCGGTTAAGGGGTAGGGGTAGTTTACCTGCAACCTTTTATGTTTTAACAACAGTAAAGTACTTGAAAATTCATTTAAGCTTTTTCAAACAATGGTAATTGTTAAAAATAAAATAATTTAGTTGCCAGGCAATAAAATTATAATTTTTTCATTTTAATGTAAATCATGTATGAGAGAAACTATTTCGTTCGTGGCAGGCAAGCATATCTCAGTTATGTAATGTTTACGTTTCCATTTTATTATTATGACTACCGCAATAAAAAGGCAGGGAACACACACACACACACACACACACACACACACACACACACACACACACACACACACACACACACACACACACACACACAAAATTCGCGTTATTTCTGGCCTCATTCATGTTTATTTTCTTACATTTGCACGCTTTTTAAATGGAAAGTGCCAAAACCCATACCAACATAACGCGTGCAAGCCGAAAAAGTGTGCAGCGTGGATAGCGATTTGCTTCCTGTGGATCGCTGGGCAGTGTAACTGTACGTGTTTACAGCGGAACGACTCATAGACAGACTTTTTGTGTTTAGGGAATGAACCCTCTGCAAGATGCTGAGGGTCCATGAGTGACTTCGGAGCGCTCCTTCTTTACCGCGTTTGTTCTGTGAAACGTACACTGTAGATTTGCAGCTTTACTCTAACCAACGCTCAATAAGAAATGTTGAAAATTTTTGTCCACGGTGTACCCTCATACACACTAAACCTGCTCTGATGTTTTAATTACGGACATCATAATATTAAAACTTTGGAAACTTGAGCACTACTTAATGGAGATCAATCGTTAACTTATACAAGCCATTAATTTTATGCATATTTTTTATATATGTGTGTACAACGTTATCGGCAACAAAGAAGTAGTTTTTGTTAAAATTCCTTCCCCGGATGTTTGGCCGTAGTCCAATGTTTTCTACAAAACCAGACGTTTCGCCAATGCCATCGACTTCCATCATCAGTGAAAATCGAGTGCGATAACGTGAGGTGGTATACGTTAGTGACCACAGTACTGTGGTTAAGTCTGAAGCAGTAAGTAGAAAGAAGTAGTATCTATGGAAATATTTCATTTCGAAGATGATTTTAAATATAAATCTTAGAACATGGAAGTCATGTATGGTTCTCCATACCGATATTAATTACTTCCATGTTCCTTAAGGAAATGGATGTATGGTGATGGCAAACAAAACCGTGTTCGAGATTATTGCAGATTCTGATTGTACTACATTCAAAACATGAAAAAAGTCGTTTTTGAAAAGTGTCTGTGTGTATATCTGAGTGTATGTCTGTAAATTTTTTCTATGGCAAACGATAACAGCCGCAAATTCAAACAGAATCAAACAATTTTTTTCATACAGCCCTGATTTGTGGAGTACTCAAGACCTATTGTTTTTTGGTGAAGATCGGTTAAAGGAAAAGGGTAGTTTACCAGCAGCGTTTTATGTTTTAACAAAGGTATTTCCTATGGCAAACGATAACAGCCGCAAATACAAACAGAATCAAATAATTGTTTGCATACAGCCTGTTTTGTAGAGTACTCAAGACCTATTGTTTTTGGTGAAGATCGGTTAAGGGAAACGGCTAGTTTACCAGCAACATTTTATGTTTTAACAAGGGTATTTCCTATGGCAAACGATAACAGCCGCAAATTCAAACAGAATCAAATAATTGTTTGCATACAGCCCTGATTTGTAAAGTACTCAAGACCTAATGTTTTTGGTGAAGATCGGGTAACGAAAAGGGGTAGTTTACCGGCTACGTTTTTTTATCAAGGGTAATTTTTTTCTATGGCAAACGATAACTGCCGTAAATTCAAACAGAATCAACTACGTTTTTGCATACCATTTTTAATTATACAGAACTCAACGTATATCGATTTTGTCGAAGATCGGTTGAGGGATAGGGGTAGTTTACCAGCAACGTTTTATGTTTTAACAAGGGTAATAATTTTTACTTCCATATTCCTTAAGGAAATGGAATTATGGTGCTGGCAAAAAAAATCGTGTTCGAGATTATTGAAGATTCTGATTGTACTACACTCAAAACCTGAAAAAAGTCGTTTTACTTCCATATTCCTTAAGGAAGGGAAGTATGGTAATGGCAAAAAAAAATCGTGTTCGAGATTATTGCAGATTCTGATTCTACTACACTCTTAACATGAAAAATAGTCGTTTTCCGAAAAGTGTCTGTGTGTGTGTCTGTCTGTCTGTCTGTCTGTCTGTGTGTCTGTAGATTTTTACTTCCATATTTCCTTAAGGAATGGAAGTATGGTGATGGCAAAAAAAAATCGTGTTCTAGATTATTGCAGATTCTGATTCTACTACACTCAAAACATGAAAAAAAGTCGTTTTCCGAAAAGTGTCTGTGTGTGTGTGTGTGTGTGTGTGTGTCTGTGTGTCTGTGTGTGTGTGTGTCTGTGTGTGTGTGTGTCTGTGTGTCTGTAGATTTTTTTTCTATGGCAAACGATAACTGCCGCAAATTCAAACAGAATCAAATAATTTTTTGCATACAGCTCTGCCTTGTAGAGGACTGGCGACCTATTGTTTTTGGTGAAGATCGGTTGATGGAAAGGGGTAGTTTACCTGCAACGGTTTTTTTTTATCAAGGGAAATTTTTTTTTTTGGCAAACGATAACAGCCGCAAATTCAAACAGAATCAAATAATATTTCGTATACAGCCCTGAATTGTAGAGTTCTCAAGACCTTTTGTTTTTGGTGAAGATCGGTTAAGGGAAAGGGGTAGTTTACTTGTAACGTTTTATGTTTTAACAAGGGTATTTCTTATGGCAAACGATAACAGCCGCAAATTCAAACAGAATCAAAAGATTATTTGCATACAGTTCTAAATTGTAGAGTTCTCAAGACCTACTGTTTTTGGTGAAGATCAGTTAAGGGAAAGGGGTAGTTTACCTACAACGTTTTTTTAACAAGGGTTTTTTCTATGGCAAACGATAACAGCCGCAAATTCAAACAGAATCAAATAATTTTCTGCATACACCCCTGATTTGTAGAGTACTCAAGACCTATTGTTTTTGGTGACGATCGGTTGAGGGGAAGGGGTAGTTTACCTGCAACGTTTTTTATCAAGCGTATTTTATATGGCAAACGATAACTGCCGCAAATTCAAACAGAATCAAATAATTTTTTGCATGCAGCCCTGACTTGTAGAGTGCTCGCGACCTATTATTTTTGGTGAAGATCGGTTGAGGGGAAGGGGTAGTTTACCGGCAACGGTTTTTTTTATCAAGGGAAATATTTTTTTGGCAAACGATAACAGCCGCAAATTCAAACAGACTTAAATAATGTTTCGTATACAGCCCTGAATTGTAGAGTTTTCACGACCTATTGTTTTTGGTGAAGATCGGTTAAGGGAAAGGGGTAGTTTACCTGTAACGTTTTATGTTTTAACAAGGGTATTTCTTATGGCAAACGATAACAGCCGCAAATTCAAACAGAATCAAACGATTATTTGCATACAGCCCTAAATTGTAGAGTTCTCAAGACCTGTTGTTTTTGGTGAAGATCGGTTGAGGGAAAGGGGTAGTTTACTTGCATCATTTTTTTAACAATGGTATTTTTTATGGCAAACGATAACAGCCGCAAATTCAAACAGAATCAAATAATGTTTTCCATACAGCCCTGATTTGTAGAGTACTCAAGACCTATTGTTTTTGGTGAAGATCTGTTAAGGGGAAGGGGTAGTTTACCAGCACCGTTTTTTTATCAAGCGTATTTTCTATGGCAAACGATAACAGCCGCAAATTCAAACAGAATCAAATAATTTTTTGCATACATCCCTGAATTGTAGAGGTCTCAAGGACTTTCGATTTTGGTGAAGATCGGTTAAGGGGTAGGGGTAGTTTACCTGCAACCTTTTACGTTTTAACAAGAGTAAAGTACTTGCAAATTTATTTAAACTTTTTGAAACAATGGTAATTGTTAAAAATAAAATAATTTTGTTGCCAGGCAATAAAATTAAAATTTTTTAATTTTAATGTAAGATAATATTTTTCATTTAATACGGCAATAAAAAGGCAGGTAAGACACAAACACACAATTCACGTTATTTCTGGCCTCACTCATGTTTATTTTCTTACGTTTGCACGCTTTTTAAATGGAAAGTGCCGAAACCCACACCAACATAACGCGTGCAAGCCGAAAAAATGGACATCAATTTGCTTACTGGCGAAGCTAGTAGTTAATGAATGGATAGGCAAAAATCTTATCTTAAATTTTTTTTAAGGAATCACTAAAAGGACGGTGGGTCAAATCGGACGCTGAGGTAGAGTTGCTGTAACCGAATGGTTCCACAAACAGCCGTAAGAATTTTACTAGCAGGGAATCTACAGGTTAGCGCAACAGTGGAACTCATGTCTTAATGTTATTGGAGACTTCTTTTAAAATCGTTGAATAAAAAATGCTTTACAGCTCTATACGTGTGTCTATTGAACAATCCTTGTATTAGTCATACACAATAATACAACTGATTGAACTTCAAATTTTTAAACTTGATTAGTTTCTATATATATGTTTAATGTTACAAATAATTCAAATAACAATCTTGATCATCTGTTAGTTCAGCGGAATAACAGTGACACTTTTAATAACCGCATAAAATAAACACTTAGAAACAACACAGGCGCTTTAACAGGACCACAGAAGTGAGGCATGCCTCAACGCTCTATGTGTACAGCGCGGGACAATCCCCCCTCCCTACACTTCCCTATCACACCACTACATTGCTTACATACGATGTATACAAAAAACGCTGAGGCAAGTTCAGGTTGCCTCATTCGCTTTAAACGAACTATGCCGAATCTCACCTGTCACCATCTAGCGGTCGCTCAATAAAGCACGTTTCGGTTTAATAAATTTGGCAGTCCCAGTAACAATGTATAATCTTTACGTTATGTAGTTCATACGTATTTATAATTTTTATTCTACAGAATTTGTTAGGGTAGGCATTGCCTCAATTGCCTCCATGTAACTTCGCCACTGATATATATGTGTACAACGTTATCGGCAACAAAGAAGTAGTTTTTGTTAAAATTCCTTCCCGGGATATTTGGCCGTAGTCCAATGTTTTCTACAAAACCAGACGTTTCGGCAATGCCATCGACTTCCATCATCAGTGAAAATCGAGTGCGATAACGTGAGGTGGTATACGTTAGTGACCACAGTACTGTGGTTAAGTCTGAAGCAGTAAGTAGAAAGAAGTAGTTTCTATGGTAATATTTCATTTCGAAAATGATTTTAAATATAAATCTTAGAATATGGAAGTCATGTATGGTTCTCCATACCGATATTTACTTCCATGTTCCTTAAGGAAATGGAAGTATGGTGATGGCAAAAAAAATCGTGTTCGAGATTATTGCAGATTCTGATTGTACTACACTCAAAACATGAAAAAAAGTCGTTTTTCGAAAAGTGTCTGTGTGTGTGTGTCTGTCTGTGTGTCTCTGTGTGTGTCTGTGTGTCTGTGTGTCTGTAGATTTTTACTTCCATATTCCTTAAAGAATGGAAGTATGGTGATGGCAAAAAAAGTCGTGTTCGAGATTATTGCAGATTCTGATTCTACTACACTCAAAACATGAAAAAAAGTCGTTTTCCGAAAAGTGTCTGTGTGTCTGTCTGTCTGTGTGTCTGTCTGTCTGTAGATTTTTTTTCTATGGCAAACGATAACTGCCGCAAATTCAAACAGAATCAAATGATTTTTTGCATGCAGCCCTGATTTGCAGAGTACTCGCGACCTATTGTTTTTGGTGAAGATCGGTTGAGGGAAAGGGGTAGTTTACCTGCAACGGTTTTTTTTTAGCAAGGGTAATTTTGTTTGTTTGGCAAACGATAACAGCCGCAAATTCAAACAGAATCAAATAATGTTTCGCATACAGCCCTTAATTGTAGAGTTCTCAAGATCTGTTGAAGAGTTCTCAAGACGTGTCGTTTTTGGTGAAGATCGGTTAAGGGAAAGGGGTAGTTTTACTGCACTGGTTTTTGTCAAGGGTAATTTTTTTCTATGGTAAACGGGTAAACGATAACAGCCGCAAATTCAAACAGAATCAAATGATGTTTTGCATACAGCACTGTATTGTAGAGTTCTCAATACCTATTGGTGTTGGTGAAGATCGGTTAAGGGAAAGGGGTAGTTTACCTGCAACGTTTTATGTTTTAAAAGGGTATTTTCTATGGCAAACGATAAGAGCCGCAAATTCAAACAGAATCAAATACGTTTTTGCATACAGCCCTGTTTTGTTGAGTACTAAAGTCCTATTGTTTTTGGTGAAGATCGGTTAAGGGAAAGGGGTAGTTTACCAGACACGTTTTTTGTTTTATCAAGGGTATTTTATATGGCAAACGATAACAGCCGCAAATTCAAACAGAATCATATAATATTTTGCATACAGCCCAGAAATGTAGAGTTCTCAAGACCTGTTGGTTTTGGTGACGATCGGTTAAGGGAATAGGGTTGTTTACCAGCAACATTTTATGTTTTATCAAGGGTAATTTTTTTTTTGACGAACAATAACTACCGTACATTAAAACAGAATCAACTACTCTTCTGCATACCTTTTTGAATTATACAGAACTCAAGGTCTGTTGATTTTGTTGAAGATCGGTTAACGGAATAGGGTAGTTTACCAGCAACGTTTTATGTTTTAACAAGGGTATTTTTTCTATGACGAACGATAACTGCCGTAAATTCAAAGAGAATCAAATAATTGTTTGCATACAGGCCTGAATTGTAGAGTACCTAAGACCTGTCCTTTTGTTGAAGATCGGTTAAGGGAAAGGGGTAGTTTACCAGCAACGGTTTTTTATCAAGGGTAATTTTTTTCTATAGTAAACGATAACAGCCGCAAATTCAAACAGAATCAAATGATGTTTTGCATACAGCCCTGTATTGTAGAGTTCTCAATACGTATTGGTGTTGGTGAAGATCGGTTAAGGGAAAGGGGTAGTTTACCAGCAACATTTTATGTTTTAACAAGGGTAATTTTTTATATGACGGACGGTAACTGCCGTAAATTCAAACAGAATCAACTAGGTTTTTGCATACCTTTTTGAACTAAAGAGAACTCAAGGTCTGTTGATTTTGTTGAAGATTGGTTAAGGGAAGGGGTAGTTTATCAGCAACGTTTTATGTTTTAAAAAGGGTAATTTTTTTATGACGAACGATAACTGCCGAAAATTCAATGAGAATCAAATAATTTTTTGCACCCCCTGAGTTGCAGAGAGCTCAAGGTCTATTGATTTTGGTGAAGATCGGTTAAGGGAAAGGGGTAGTTTACCTGCAACATTTTATGTTGTAACAAGAGAAATGTTTCAATGACGAACGATAACTGCCGCACTTTCAAACAGAATCAAATATTTTTTTGCATGCTTTGCTGAATTGTAGAGGACGGAAGTTCTGTTGATTTTGGAGAAGATCGGTTAAGAGAAAGGGGTAGTTTACCTGAAACATTTTATGATTTAACAAGAGTAAAGTACTTAATTTTTATAAATAAAGTATCCTGATAAGAAGCTCATAGTAATCCACTATAGAAACGTAGATGAAATATCTATAAATGAAGAAGTTAGGTGAACGGGGTGGGGGTAATTTTCTATTATTAAAAATTATAGTTGAAGGTGGAGGGGAGAATTTTGTATATGTGTACTACGTTATCGGCAACAAAGAAGTAGTTTTTTGTTAAAATTGCTTCCCGGGCTCTTTAGCCGTAGTCCAATGTTTTCTGCAAAACCAGACTTTTCGGCAGTGCCATCGACTGCCATCATCGGTGAAAATCGAGTGCGAAAACGTGAGGTGGTATACGTTAGTGACCACAGTACTGTGGTTAATGCTGAAGCAATAAGTAGAAAGACGTAGTTTCTATGGAAATATTTCATTTCGAATATGATTTTAAATATAAATCTTAGAACATGGAAGTCATGTATGGTTCTCCATACCGATATTTATATATATGTGTACAAGTTATCGGCAACAAAGAAGTAGTTTTTGTTAAAATTCCTTCTCGGGATATTTGGCCGTAGTCCAATGTTTTCTACAAAACCAGACGTTTCGGCAATGCCATCGACTTCCATCATCAGTGAAAATCGAGTGCGATAACGTGAGGTGGTATACGTTAGTGACCACAGTACTGTGGTTAAGGCTGAAGCAGTAAGTAGAAAGAAGTAGTTTCTATGGTAATATTTCATTTCGAAAATGATTTTAAATATAAATCTTAGAATATGGAAGTCATGTATGGTTCTCCATACCTATATTTAACAATTACCATTGTTTGAAAAAGTTTAAATGAATTTTCAAGTACTTTACTCTTGTTAAAACGTAAAAGGTTGCAGGTAAACTACCCCTTCCCCTTACCCGATCTTCACCAAAATCAAAAGGCCTTGAGTCCTCTACAATTCAGTGACGTATGCAAAAATTATTTGATTCTGTTTGAATTTGCGGCAGTTATCGTTTGCCATAGAAAATACGCTTGATAAAAAACGTTGCTGGTAAACTATCCCTTCCCCTCAACCGATCTTCACTAAAAACAACAAGTCTTGAGTACTCTACAAATCACGGCTGTATGCAAAAAATTATTTGATTCTGTTTGAATTTGCGGCTGTTATCGTTTGCCATAGAAAATACCCTTGATAAAAAAACGCTGCAGGTAAACTACCCCTTTCCCTTAACCGATCTTCACCAAAAACAATAGGTCATGAGAACTCTACAATTCAGGGCTGTACGCGAAACATTATTTGTTTCTGTTTGAATTTGCGGCTGTTATCGTTTGCCAAAAAAAAAAAATCCCTTGATAAAAAAAAATCGTTGCCGGTAAACTACCCCTTTCCCTCAACCGATCTTCACCAAAAACAATAGGTCGTGAGTACTCTACAAATCAGGGCTGTATGCAAAAAATTATTTGATTCTGTTTGAATTTGCGGCAGTTATCGTTTGTCATAGAAAAAAAATCTACACACAGACAGACACACAGAGAGACAGACAGACACACACACAGACACTTTTCGAAAAACGTCTTTTTTTCATGTTTTGAGTATAGTACAATCAGAATCTGCAATAATCTCGAACACGATTTTTTTTGCCATCACCATACTTCCATTTCCTTAAGGAATATGGAAGTAAAAATAAAATAATTTTGTTGCCAGGCAATAAAATTATAATTTTTTCATTTTAATGTAAATTATGTATGAGCTAATATCTTTATATATATATATATATAATTCTTCTGTACGTGTGTATGTCACTGAACTCCTCCATGTATAAAATAATATATCTTTCGTGGCAGGTAAGCAAATCTCAGTTATGTAATGTTTACGTTTCCATTTTATTATTATGCCTACAGCAATAAAAAGGCAGGTAAGACACACACACACACACACACACACACACAATTCACGTTATTTCTGGCCTCACTCATGTTTATTTTCTTACATTTGCACGCTTTTTAAATGGAAAGTGCCGAAACCCACACCAACATAACGCGTGCAAGCCGAAAAAATGGACATCAATTTGCTTACTGGCGAAGCTAGTAGTTAATGAATGGGTAGGCAAAAATCTTTTCTTAAAATTTTTTTAAGGAATCACTAAAAGGACGGTGGTTCAAATCGGACGCTGAGGTAGAGTTTGCTGTAACCGAATGGTTCCACAAACAGCCGTAAGAATTTTACTAGCAGGGAATCTACAGGTTAGCGCAACAGTGGAACTCATGTCTTAATGTTATTGGAGACTTCTTTTAAAATCGTTGAATAAAAAATGCTTTACAGCTCTATACGCGTTTCTATTGAACAATCCTTGTATTAGTCATACACAATAATACAACTGATTGAACTTCAAATTTTTAAACTTGATTAGTTTCTATATATATGTTTAATGTTACAAATAATTCAAATAACAATCTTGATCATCTGTTAGTTCAGCGGAATAACAGTGACACTTTTAATAACCGCTTAAAATAAACACTTAGAAACAACACAGGCGCTTTAACTTAACTGTTTGGACCACAGAAGTGAGGCATGCCTCAACGCTCTATGTGTACAGCGCGGGACAATCCCCCCTCCCTTCACTTCCCTATCACACCACTACATTGCTTACATACGATGTACACAAAAAACGCTGAGGCAAGTTCAGGTTGCCTCATTCGCTTTAAACGAACTATGCCGAATCTCACCTGTCACCATCTAGCGGTCGCTCAATAAAGCACGTTTCGGTTTAATAAATTTGACAGTCGCAGTAACAATGTATAATCTTTACGTTATGTAGCTCATACGTATTTATAATTTTTATTCTACAGAATTTTTTAGGGTAGGCATTGCCTCAATTGCCTCCATGTAACTTCGCCACTGATATATATGTGTACAACGTTATCGGCAACAAAGAAGTAGTTTTTGTTAAAACTCCTTCCCAGGATATTTGGCCGTAGTCCAATGTTTTCTACAAAACCAGACGTTTCGGCAATGCCATTGACTTCCATCATCAGTGAAAATCGGGTGCGATAACGTGAGGTGGTATATGTTAGTGACCACAGTACTGTGGTTAAGGCTGAAGCAGTAAGTAGAAAGAAGTAGTTTCTATGGTAATATTTCATTTCGAAAATGATTTTAAAAATAAATCTTAGAATATGGAAGTCATGTATGGTTCTCCATACCGATATTTTACTTCCATATTCCTTAAGGAATGGAAGTATGGTGATGGCAAAAAAAATCGTGTTCGAGATTATTGCAGATTCTGATTGTACTACACTCAAAACATGAAAAAAAGTCGTTTTCCGAAAAGTGTCTGTGTGTGTCTGTCTGTCTGTCTGTCTGTCTGTCTGTCTGTCTGTCTGTGTGTCTGTCTGTCTGTAGATTTTTTTTCTATGGCAAACGATAACTGCCGCAAATTCAAACAGAATCAAATAATTTTTTGCATGCAGCTCTGATTTGCAGAGTACTCGCGACCTTTTGTTTTTGGTGAAGATCGGTTGAGGGAAAGGGGTAGTTTACCAGCAACGGTTTTTTTTTAATAAGGGTAATTTTGTTTGTTTGGCAAACGATAACAGCCGCAAATTCAAACAGAATCAAATAATATTTCGCATACAGCCCTGAATTGTAGAGGTCTCAAGATCTGTTGATTTTAGTGAAGATCGGTTAAGGGAAAGGGGTAGTTTACCTGTAACGTTTTATGTTTTAACAAGGGTATTTCCTATGGCAAACGATAACAGCCGCAAATTCAAACAGAATCAAAAGATTATTTGCATACAGCCCTAAATTGTAGAGTTCTCAAGACCTATTGTTTTTGGTGAAGATCGGTTGAGGGAAAGGGGTAGTTTACCTGCAACGTTTTTTAACAAGGGTATTTTCTATGGCAAACGATAACAGCCGCAAATTCAAACAGAATCAAATAATGTTTTGCATACCGCCCTGATTTGTAGAGTACTCAAGACTTATTGTTTTTGGTGAAGATCGGTTAAGGGGAAGGGGTAGTTTACCTGCAACGTTTTTTTATCAAGCGTATTTTCTATGGCAAACGATAACAGCCGCAAATTCAAACAGAATCAAATAATTTTTTGCATACGTCCCTGAATTGTAGAGGTCTCAATGACTTTCGATTTTGGTGAAGATCGGTTTTGGGGAAGGGGTAGTTTACCGGCAACCTTTTACGTTTTAACAAGAGTAAAGTACTTGAAAATTTATTTAAACTTTTTGAAACAATGGTAATTGTTAAAAATAAAATACTTTTGTTGCCAGGCAATAAAATTTTAATTTTTTCATTTTAATGTAATATAATATTTTTCATTTAATACAGCAATAAAAAGGCAGGTAAGACACAGCCTGGCTGTTTGGATGAAAATGATTTTAAATATAAATCTTAGAATATGGAAGTCATGTATGGTTCTCCATACCGATATTTTACTTCCATGTTCCTTAAGGAAATGGAAGTATGGTGATGGCAAAAAAAATCGTGTCCGAGATTATTGCAGAATATGATTGTACTACACTCAAAACATGAAAAAAAGTCATTTTTCGAAAAGTGTCTGTGTGTGTGTCTGTCTGTGTGTGTGTCTGTCTGTGTGTGTGTCTGTCTGTAGATTTTTTTCTATGGCAAACGATAACAGCCGCAAATTCAAACAGAATCAAATAATGTTTCGCATACAGCCCTGAATTATAGAGTTCTCAAAACCTATTGTTTTTGGTGAAGATCGGTTAAGGGAAAGGGGTAGTTTACCAGTAACGTTTTATGTTTTAACAAGGGTATTTCCTATGGCAAACGATAACAGCCGCAAATTCAAACAGAATCAAAAGATTATTTGCATACAGCCCTAAATTATAGAGTTCTCAAGACCTATTGTTTTTGGTGAAGATCGGTTAAGGGAAAGGGGTAGTTTACCTACAACGTTTTTTTAACAAGGGTATTTTCTATGGCAAACGATAACAGCCGCAAGTTCAAACAGAATCAAATAATTTTTTGCATACAGCCCTGACTTGTAGAGTACTCAAGACCTATTGTTTTTGGTGAAGATCGGTTAATAGAAAGGGGAAGTTTACCTGCAACGGTTTTTTATCAAGGGTAATTTTTACTTCCATATTCCTTAAGGAATGGAAGTATGGTGATGGCAAAAAAAATCGTGTTCGAGATTATTGCAGAGTCTGATTCTACTACACTCAAAACATGAAAAAAAGTCGTTTTCCGAAATGTGTGTGTGTGTGTGTGTGTGTGTGTGTGTGTGTGTGTGTGTGTGTGTGTGTGTGTGTGTGTGTGTGTGTGTGTGTGTGTGTGTGTGTGTGTGTGTGTGTGTGTGTGTGTGTGTAGATTTTTTTCTATGGCAAACGATAACAGCCGCAAATTCAAACAGAATCAAATAATTTTTTGCATAAAGCCCTTATTTGTAGAGTACTCGCGACCTATTCTTTTTGGTGAAGATCGGTTGAGGGAAAGGGGTAGTTTACCAGCAACGGTTTTTTTTTATCAAGGGTAATTTTGTTTGTTTGGCAAACGATAACAGCCGCAAATTCAAACAGAATCAAATAATGTTTCGCATACAGCCCTGCATTGTAGAGTTCTCACGATCTGTTGATTTTGGTAAAGATCGGTTAAGGGAAAGGGGTAGTTTACCTGTACCGTTTTATGTTTTAACAATGGTATTTAATTTGGCAAACGATAACAGCCGCAAATTCAAATATAATCAAATAATGTTTTGCATACTGCCCTAAATTGTAGAGTTCTCAAGACCTTTTGTTTTTGGTGAAGATCGGTTAAGGAAAAGGGGTAGTTTACCTGCAACGTTTTATGTTTTTAAGGGTATTTTTTATGGCAAACGATAAGAGCCGCAAATTCTAACAGAATCAAATACGTTTTTGCATACAGCCCTGATTTCTTGAGTACTAAAGACCTATTGTTTTTGGTGAAGATCGTTTGAGGGAAAGGGGTAGTTTACCGGCCACGTTTTTTGTTTTATCAAGGGTATTTTTTATGGCAAACGATAACAGCCGCAAATTCACACAAAATCATATAATATTTTGCATACAACCCTAAATTGTAGAGTTCTCAAGACCTGTCGTTTTTGGTGAAGATCGGTTAAGGGAAAGGGGTAGTTTACCAGCAACGGTTTTTTATCAAGGTTAATTTTACTTCCATATTCCTTAAGGAATGGAAGTATGGTGATGGCAAAAAAAAATCGTGTTCGAGATTATTGCAGATTCTGATTCTACTACACTCAAAACATGAAAAAAAGTCGTTTTCCGAAAAGTGTCTGTGTGTGTGTCTGTCTGTCTGTGTCTGTAGATTTTTTTTTTATGGCAAACGATAACTGCCGCAAATTCAAACAGAATCAAATAATTTTTTGCATGCAGCCCTGACTTGCAGAGTACTCGCGACCTATTGTTTTTGGTGAAGATCGGTTGAGGGAAAGGGGTAGTTTACCTGCAACGGTTTTTTTTTAGCAAGGGTAATTTTGTTTGTTTGGCAAACGATAACAGCCGCAAATTCAAACAGAATCAAAAGATTATTTGCATACAGCCCTAAATTGTATAGTTCTCAAGACCTATTGTTTTATGGTGAAGATCGGTTGAGGGAAAGGGGTAGTTTACCTGCAACGTTTTTTTAACAAGGGTATTTACTATGGCAAACGATAACAGCCGCAAATTCAAACAGAATCAAATAATGTTTTGCATACAGCCCTGATTTGTAGAGTTCTCAAGACCTGTTGTTTTTGGTGAAGATCGGTTAAGGGGAAGGGGTAGTTTACCTGCAACGTTTTTTTTATCAAGCGTATTTTCTATGGCAAACGATAACAGCCGCAAATTCAAACAGAATCAAATAATTTTTTGCATACGTCCCTGAATTGTAGAGGTCTCAAAGACTTTCGATTTTGGTGAAGATGTGTTAAGGGGAAGGGGTAGTTTACCTGCAACCTTTTACGTTTTAACAAGAGTAAAATACTTGAAAATTTATTTAAACTTTTTGAAACAATGGTAATTGATAAAAATAAAATAATTTTGTTGCCAGGCAATAAAATTATAATTTTTTCATTTTAATGTAATATAATATTTTTTATTTAATACAGCAATAAAAAGGCAGGTAAGACACAGCCTGGCTGTTTGGCTGAAAATGATTTTAAATATAAATCTTAGAATATGGAAGTCATGTATGGTTCTCCATACCGATATTCTACTTATTGGTTCACCCTTAACCACAGTACTGTAGTCACTAACGTATACCACCTCACGTTATCGCACTTGATTTTCACTGATGATGGAAGTCGATGGCATTGCCGAAACATCTGGTTTTGTAGAAAACATTGGACTACGGCTAAACAGCCCGGGAAGGAATATTAACAAAGAACTACTTCTTTGTTGCCGATAACGTAGTACACATATAAAAAATTCTCCCCTCCCCCTTCAACTATAATTTTCATTAATAGAAAATTACCCCCACCCCGTTCACCTAACCTATTCATTTATAGATATTTCATCTACGTTTCTACAGTGGATTATTATGAGCTTCTTATCAGGATACTTTATTTATCAAAATCAAGTTCTTTACACTTGTTAAAACATAAAACGTTGCTGGTAAACTACCCCTTTCTCTTAACCGATCTTCACCAAAATCAATAGACCTTCAGTTCTCTACAATTTATTGATGCATGCAAAAAAAATATTTGATTCTGTTTGAATGTGCGGCAGTTATCGTTCCTCATGAAAACATTACCCTTGATAAAACATACAATGTTGCTGGTAAACTACCCCTTTCCCTTAACCGATCTTCAACAAAATCAACATACCTTAAGTTCTCTATAATTCAAAAAGGTGTGCAAAAACGTAGTTGATTCTGTTTGAATTTACGGCAGTTATCGTTTGTCATATAAAAAATTACCCTTGTTAAACATAAAATATGGAGGTAAACTACCCCTTTTCCTTAACCGATCTTCACCTAGACCAACAGATCTTGAGAACTCAACTATTCAGGGCTGTATGCAAAAAATTATTTTATTCTGTTTGAATTTGTGGCTGTTATCGGTTGCCATAGACAAAAATTACCCTTGATTAAAAAAAACCGTTCCTGGTAAACTACCCCTTTCCCTTAACCGATCTTCACCAAAAACAATAGATCTTAAGTACTCTACAAATCAGAGCTGTATGCAACAAATTATTTGATTCTGTTTGAATTTGCGGGTCTTATCGTTTGCCGAAGAAAATACCCTTGTTAAAATATAAAACGTTGCTGGTAAACTACCCCTTTCCCTTAACCGATCTTCAACAAAATCAATAGACCTTGAGTTCTGTATAATTCAAAAAGGTATGCAAAAGAGTAGATGATTCTGTTTGAATTTACGGCAGTTAACTTTCGTCATAGAAAAAATTACCCTTGTTAAAACATAAAATATTGCTGGAAAACTATCCCTTTCCCTTAACCGATCTTCACCAACACCAACAGGTCTTGAGAACTCTACAATTCAGTGCTGTATGCAAAACATTATATGATTCTGTTTGAATTTGCGGCTGTTATCATTTGCCATAGGAAAAAAAGTACCCTTAATAAAAAAACGTTACCGGTAAACTACCCCTTTCCTTTAACCGATCTTCACCAAACACAACAGGTCTTGAGTACTCTACAATTCAGGGCTGTATGCAAAACATTATTTGATTCTCTTTGAATTTACGGCAGTTATCGTTCGTCATAGAAAATATCGGTATGGAGAACCATACATGACTTCCATATTCTTAGATTTATATTTAAAATAATTTTCGAAATGAAATATTACCATAGAAACTACTTCTTTCTACTTACTGCTTCAGTCTTAACCACAGTACTGTGGTCACTAACGTATACCACCTCACGTTATCGCACTCGATTTTCACTGATGATGGAAGTCGATGGCATTGCCGAAACGTCTGGTTTTGTAGAAAACATTGGGCTACGGCCAAATATCCCGGGAAGGAATTTTAACGAAAACTACTTCTTTGTTGCCGATAACGTTGTACACATATATATAATAAATATGCATAAAATTAATGGCTTGTATAAGTTAATGATTGATCTCCATTAAGTAGTGCTCAAGTTTTCAAAGTTTTAATATTATGATGTCCGTAATTAAAACATCAGAGCAGGTTTAGTGTGTATGAGGGTACACCGTGGACAAAAATTTTCAACATTTCCTATTGAGCGTTGCTTAGAGCAGTGTTCCGCAACCTTTTTTTACTCACGGCACACCCCAGACGGGCCTAGACTCAACACGGCACACCAAAATGTCTGTCCCCTCAAAATCATATGAATCTTAATATAATTACGAAATATTACGTCGTTATGTAATCAATTATTATTATTATTATTATTATTATTATTATTATTATTATTATTATTATTATTATAAAACAGGAATAGACTCGTGCATTTATTAACAATTTATTAACTTTAATTCACTGTAGAAAATACGAATTTTAAAGTAAATAACTCTACTCATACCTTCAATGTGATACTTGAGCCTGCTTAGCTGCACACAGACGGCTGATTCGTGGCGGAATCGTTGACAAACAAGCCTCATTTCTTCATCGATGGATTTGAGTCTCTCTCTCTTTGATGTTTTAATTTCAGTCAACGTCGAGAAGCCCAGTTCACACAGATATGTAGTTGAAAATGGTAATAACACATTAACTGTCATCTCGGAGATAGCCGGGTATTCACTGCTTATTGACAACCAAAATGTTTCCAAAGGCACTTCGAAAAATTTTAATTTCAATGTTCTGTCTGCTTTCAAATCTGCCAGTTCCTCTTGTAAGCCTAAATTATTCGGAAGATGTTTCGAATCCATAATGAATGGATCACGAACCCAGTCAAAATCTTCAACACTCTCTCCAAAATATTTTTTGAAATTCTGCTGCAAGAGTACTAAATGTTCTTTAATTAAGTCCATCAACACCTTATTATCGTCAGCAAGGGGCCACACAGTTGGGAACATCTCACACGATCCATTTTCAATTGTCTGTATCCAATAAATCCTTGAATCTTATCCATACTAGTCAGAATATTTTCGTTTCTACCTTGCATTTTTCTGTTTAGTTCATTCAAGTGTACGAAAATATCGCAAAGATATGCCAACTTAGATACCCATTCATCATCTGCAAATAAATCCGCATACTCATGCCCCTCAATAGTCAAAAATGCAAGTACCTCCTCTCTAAGTTCAAACATTCGCGTTAACACTTTACCTTGAGATAACCATCGTACTTCTGTATGTAGCAGAAGTGTAGTGTGCTCAGATCCCATTTCTTGACACAAAACGTTAAAAAGCCGCATATTTAGGGGCTGCGATTTGACGAAGTTCACGACTTTTACTACTTCGTCCATCACAATTTTGAGAGGAGATGGCAAAGACTTAGCAACAATGGCTTCGCGGTGAATGAGACAATGGTCGGTTCGTAAGTTAGGATTTACTTCGCGTACTTTACCCACGAATCCTTTCACTCGGCCTGTCATAGAAGCGGCTCCGTCTGTACAAACACTAACGCAATCCTCCCATGTTAATTCATTACGAACCACATATTCATTAGTCGTACGAAATATTTCTTCACCGGTTACTCGCTCGGGTAGTTCTTTGCAAAAAAAGAAATTAGTTGCAATTACATCCCCATCAACATACCTTATGTAGGAAAGAAGTTGTGCGTGACCGCCAATATCGGTGGACTCGTCGATCTGAAGTGAGAACTTTCGACTGCTCTTTATTTTCTCCTTCATAATTTCGATGTCACTGGACATGTCATTAACTCGGCGGCTGATTGTGTCAGCAGAGAGAGGAATTTTTGAAATTTCAGTACCAGCTTCTAAACCCAGGACTATTTTTACCGTTTCTTTACACGCGGGCATTTGTTAACGTTTCTGCTATTGTGTGTGGTTTTTTGGCCTTTACGATAAGTTCGGCTACCTTATAGCTACCTTCCTGTACTTTTTGCGAAACACGTACCGACGTAGTCATGAGCATCACTTGTTTTTTATTTTGTTCCAACAACCGACGAAAATAATTCACATCTTTACTTAACAGAGAGGAATGTTTTGTTATAAATGTCGTTTCAATTTACTGGGAACCATAGCAGCATTACTGAGTTTTTCACCACACACAACACACTCGAGGATTGGGCATGTTTTGTCACCACACCAAAAAAACCCGTAAGATAAATAATTATCACTATATTGCCGGTGAACTACTTTCTGTTTCTTTTTTTCGGGCTTGATGGTTTCACTACTTGCACTCGAGGACGGACCACTCCGTACAAGGAACTTATCCATATCGAAAAAAAAATAGTTTAATAACACTGTAATAGAAAATAGTAAGACTGGTGTAGCAATCACAATATTCGCACTACTGCAGAGCACAGTTGTGATAGAACTGAACTGAAATACTGTAATTGATGTCTGACAATGTGTGAGTCCTTCAGAGAAGGAAAAGAGCAATAAAGTTTAAGAAACGCCGACAAACAGGCACAAATATCAAAACAAGGCAATAAAATAATAAAAGAGAGGGAAACTTTTGCTAATCCCCGCAATTTTAGTTAAAAGCACGTACAGCCGTACACAAAAGATGCGGTGTTACAAAGAACTCTCTTGAATAGAGTTTAGAACGTTTAGAGTTTTGAACGTAAACTCTATTGTATGATTGGTGCGGGCCGCTAAAAGGCTTGCTAAAAGTCTTACGCGGCTTTCTTTGCGGTGAACACAAAGCTTGCCGCCTGTAACCCATCAAACCGGCCCAATATTTCAGGCGAGAATACAAATAACTTAAGATAAGCAAACTATAACAACAATATTGAGTAAATAAATTACATTTAATTTCTATGAAAATATAACAGTTATCAGCATGAATTAAAGAATAAACAATCACCTTCTTACTTAAAATCGACAATAAATTTATTAAAATAATAGGTAAAAGTTCGCGTCACACCTTTCACCTTGTGACGGCACACTATTGTGCCGCGGCACCCCGGTTGCGGAACACTGGCTTAGAGTAAAGCTGCGAATCTACAGTGTACGTTTCATAGAACAAACACGCGGAAAAGAAGGAGCGCTCCGAAGTCACTCATGGACCCTCAGCATCTTGCAGAGGGTTCATTCCCTAAAGACGAAAAGTCTGTCTATGAATCGTTCCGCTGTAAACACGTGCAGTTATACTGCCCAGCGATCCACAGGAAGCAAATCGCTATCCACGCTGGACACTTTTTCGGCTTGCAAGCGTTATGTTGGTATGGGTTTCGGCACTTTCCATTTAAAAAGCGTGCAAATGTAAGACAATAAACATGAATGAGGCCAGAAATAACGCGAATTTTGTGTGTGTGTGTGTGTGTGTGTGTGTGTGTGTGTGTGTGTGTGTGTGTGTGTGTGTGTGTGTGTGTGTGTGTGTTCCCTGCCTTTTTATTGCGGTAGTCATAATAATAAAATGGAAACGTAAACACTACAAAACTGAGATATGCTTGCCTGCCACGAACGAAATATTTTCTCTAATACATGATTTACATTAAAATGAAAAAATTATAATTTTATTGCCTGGCAACAAAATTATTTTATTTTTAACAATTACCATTGTTTGAAAAAGTTTAAATGAATTTTCGAGTACTTTACTGTTGTTAAAACGTAAAAGGTAGCCGGTAAACTACCCCTTCCCCTTAACCGATCTTCACCAAAATCAAAAGGCCTTGAGATCTCTACAATTCAGGGGTGTATGCAAAACATTATTTGATTCTGTTTGAATATGCGGCAGTTATCGTTCGTCATAGAAAAAATTACCCTTGTTTAAACATAAAACGTTGCAGGTAAACTACCCTTTTCCCTTAACCGATCTTCACCAAAAACAACAGGTCTTGCGAACTCCATAATTCAGGGATGTATGCGAAACATTATTTGAATCTCTTTGAATTTGCGGCTGTTATGGTTTACCATAGAAAAAAAAATCTATAGACACACAGACACTTTTCGAAAAACGACTTTTTTTCATGTTTTGAGTGTAGTACAATCAGAATCTGCAATAATCTCGAACACGATTTTTTTGCCATCACCATAATTCCATTTCCTTAAGGAATATGGAAGTAAAAATTATTACCCTTGTTATAACATAAAACGTTGCAGGTAAACTACCCCTATCCCTCAACCGATCTTCGACAAAATCGATATACCTTGAGTTCTGTATAATTAAAAATGGTATGCAAAAAAGTAGTTGATTCTGTTTGAATTTACGGCAGTTATCGTTTGCCATAGAAAAAAATTACCCTTGATAAAAAAACGTTGCCGGTAAACTACCCCTTTTCGTTACCCGATCTTCACAAAAAACAATAGGTCTTGAGTACTTTACAAATCAGGGCTGTATGCAAACAATTATTTGATTCTGTTTGAATTTGCGGCTGTTATCGTTTGCCATAGGAAATACCTTTGTTAAAACATAAAACGTTGTTGGTAAACTACCCTTTTCCTTTAACCGATCTTCACAAAAAAACAATAGGTCTTGAGTACTCCACAAATCAGGGCTGTATGCAAAAAATTGTTTGATTCTGTTTGAATTTGCGGCTGTTATCGTTTGCCATAGAAAAAAATCTACAGACACACACTCAGACATACCCACAGACACTTTTCGAAAAACGACTTTTTTCATGTTTTGAATGTAGTACAATCAGAATCTGCAATAATCTCGAACACGATTTTGTTTGCCATCACCATACTTCCATTTCCTTAAGGAACATGGAAGTAAATAATATCGGTATGGAGAACCATACATGAATTCCATGTTCTAATATTTATATTTAAAATCATATTCGAAATGAAATATTTCCATAGATACTACTTCTTTCTACTTACTGCTTCAGACTTAACCACAGTACTGTGGTCACTAACGTATACCACCTCACGTTATCGCACTCGATTTTCACTGATGATGGAAGTCGATGGCATTGGCGAAACGTCTGGTTTTGTAGAAAACATTCGACTACGGCCAAACATCCCGGGAAGGAATTTTAACAAAAACTACTTCTTTGTTGCCGATACCGTTGTACACACATATATAAAAAATATGCATAAAATTAATGGCTTGTAAAAGTTAATGATTGATCTCCATTAAGTAGTGCTCAAGTTTCCAAAGTTTTAATATTATGATGTCCGTAATTAAAACATCAGAGCAGGTTTAGTGTGTATGAGGGTACACCGTGGACAAAAATTTTCAACATTTCTTATTGAGCGTTGCTTAGAGTAAAGCTGCGAATCTACAGTGTACGTTTCACAGAACAAACACGCGGAAAAGAAGGAGCGCTCCGAAGTCACTCATGGACCCTCAGCATCTTGCAGAGGGTTCATTCCCTAAAGACGAAAAGTCTGTCTATGAGTCGTTCTGCTGTAAACACGTGCAGTTACACTGCCCAGCGATCCACAGGAAGCAAATCGCTATCCACGCTGGACATTTTTTCGGCTTGCACGCGTTATGTTGGTAAAGGGTTTCGGCACTTTCCATTTAAAAAGCGTGCAAATGTAAGAAAATAAACATGAATGAGGCCAGAAATAACGCGAATTTGTGTGTGTGTGTGTGTGTGTGTGTGTGTGTGTGTGTGTGTGTGTGTGTGTGTGTGTGTGTGTGTGTGTGTGTGTGTGTGTGTGTGTGTGTTCCCTGCCTTTTTATTGCGGTAGTCATAATAATAAAATGGAAACGTAAACATTACATAACTGAGATATGCTTGCCTGCCACGAACGAAATATTTTCTCTCTACATGATTTACATTAAAATGAAAAAATTATAATTTAATTGCCTTGCAACAAAATTATTTTGTTTTTAACAATTACCATCGTTTGAAAAAGTTTAAATGAATTTTCAAGTACTTTACTGTTGTTAAAACGTAAAAGGTTGCAGGTAAACTACCCCTTCCCCAAAACCGATCTTCACCAAAATCAAAAGGCCTTGAGTTCTCTACAATTCAGGGGTGTATGCAAAACATTATTTGATTCTGTTTGAATATGCGGCAGTTATCGTTCGTCATAGAAAAAATTACCCTTGTTAAAACATAAAACGTTGCTGGTAAACTACCCCTTTCCCTTAACCGATCTTCACCAAAAACAATAGGTCTTGAGAACTCCATAATTCAGGGCTGCATGCGAAACATTATTTGATTCTCTTTGAATTTGCGGCTGTTATCGTTTACCATAGAAAAAAAATCTACAGACACAGACACACACACACAGACACTTTTCAAAAATATCGGTATGGAGAACCATACATGACTTCCATATTCTAAGATTTATATTTAAAATCATTTTCAGCCAAACAGCCAGGTTGTGTCTTACCTCCCTTTTTATTGCTTTATTAAATGAAAAATATTATATTACATTAAAATGAAAAAATTATAATTTTATTGCCTGGCAACAAAATTATTTTATTTTTAACAATTACCATTGTTTCAAAAAGTTTAAATAAATTTTAAAGTACTTTACTCTTGTTAAAACGTAAAAGGTTGCCGGTAAACTACCCCTTCCCCTTAACCGATCTTCACCAAAATCGAAAGTCATTGAGACCTCTACAATTCAGGGACGTATGCAAAACATTATTTGATTCTGTTTGAATTTGCGGCTGTTATCGTTTGCCATAGAAAATACGCTTGATAAAAAAACGTTGCAGGTAAACTACCCCTTCCCCTTAACCGATCTTCACCAAAAACAATACGTCTTGAGTACTCTACAAATCAGGGCTGTATGCAAAACATTATTTGATTCTGTTTGAATTTGCGGCTGTTATCGTTTGCCATAGAAAATACCCTTGTTAAAAAAACGTTGCTGGTAAGCAACCCCTTTCCCTCAACCGATCTTCACCAAAAACAATAGGTCTTGAGAACTCTACAATTTAGGGCTGTATGCAAATAATCTTTTGATTCTGTTTGAATTTGCGGCTGTTATCGTTTGCCAAACAAACAAAATTACCCTTGCTAAAAAAAAACCGTTGCAGGTAAACTACCCCTTTCCCTCAACCGATCTTCACCAAAAACAATAGGTCGCGAGTACTCTGCAAATCAGGGCTGTATGCAAAAAATTATTTGATTCTGTTTGAATTTGCGGCAGCTATCGTTTGCCATAAAAAAAATATCGGTATGGAGAACCATACATGACTTCCATATTCTAAGATATATTTTTAAAATCATATTCGAAATGAAATATTTCCATAGATACTACTTCTTTCTACTTACTGCTTCAGACTTAACCACAGTACTGTGGTCACTAACGTATACCACCTCACGTTATCGCACTCGATTTTCACTGATGATGGAAGTCAATGGCATTGCCGAAACGTCTGGTTTTGTAGAAAACATTGGACTACGGCCAAATATCCCGGGAAGGAATTTTAACAAAAACTACTTCTTTGTTGCCGATAACGTTGTACACATATATATCAGTGGCGAAGTTACATGGAGGCAATTGAGGCAATGCCTACCCTAACAAATTCTGTAGAATAAAAATTATAAATACGTATGAACTACATAACGTAAAGATTATACATTGTTACTGCGACTGTCAAATTTATTAAACCGAAACGTGCTTTATTGAGCGACCGCTAGATGGTGACAGGTGAGATTCGGCATAGTTCGTTTAAAGCGAATGAGGCAACCTGAACTTGCCTCAGCGTTTTTTGTGTACATCGTATGTAATCAATGTAGTGGTGTGATAGGGAAGTGAAGGGAGGGGGGATTGTCCCGCGCTGTACACATAGAGCGTTGAGGCATGCCTCACTTCTGTGGTCCAAACAGTTAAGTTAAAGCGCCTGTGTTGTTTCTAAGTGTTTATTTTATGCGGTTATTAAAAGTGTCACTGTTATTCCGCTGAACTAACAGATGATCAAGATTGTTATTTGAATTATTTGTAACATTAAACATATA
Source organism: Magicicada septendecula (assembly GCA_034769895.1). Taxonomy (NCBI): domain Eukaryota; kingdom Metazoa; phylum Arthropoda; class Insecta; order Hemiptera; family Cicadidae; genus Magicicada; species Magicicada septendecula. The sequence goes on from CM068367.1 coordinate 461,742,496, forward strand.
TATAGAAACTAATCAAGTTTAAAAATTTGAAGTTCAATCAGTTGTATTATTGTGTATGACTAATACAAGGATTGTTCAATAGAAACGCGTATAGAGCTGTAAAGCATTTTTTATTCAACGATTTTAAAAGAAGTCTCCAATAACATTAAGACATGAGTTCCACTGTTGCGCTAACCTGTAGATTCCCTGCTAGTAAAATTCTTACGGCTGTTTGTGGAACCATTCGGTTACAGCAAACTCTACCTCAGCGTCCGATTTGAACCACCGTCCTTTTAGTGATTCCATAAAAAAAATTTAAGATAAGATTTTTGCCTACCCATTCATTAACTACTAGCTTCGCCAGTAAGCAAATTGATGTCCATTTTTTCGGCTTGCACGCGTTATGTTGGTGTGGGTTTCGGCACTTTCCATTTAAAAAGCGTGCAAATGTAAGAAAATAAACATGAGTGAGGCCAGAAATAACGTGAATTGTGTGTGTGTGTGTGTGTGTGTGTGTGTGTGTGTGTGTGTGTGTGTGTGTGTGTGTGTGTGTGTGTGTGTGTGTGTGTGTGTGTGTGTGTGTGTGTGTGTGTGTGTGTGTGTGTGTGTGTGTGTGTGTCTTACCTGCCTTTTTATTGCTGTAGGCGTAATAATAAAATGGAAACGTAAACATTACATAACTGAGATATGCTTACCTGCCACGAAAGATATATTATTTTATACATGGAGGAGTTCAGTGACACACACACGTACAGAAGAATTATATATATATATATATATAAAGATATTAACTCATACATAATTTACATTAAAATGAAAAAATTATAATTTTATTGCCTGGCAACAAAATTATTTTATTTTTACTTCCATATTCCTTAAGGAAATGGAAGTATGGTGATGGCAAAAAAAATCGTGTTCGAGATTATTGCAGATTCTGATTGTACTATACTCAAAACATGAAAAAAAGTCGTTTTTCGAAAAGTGTCTGTGTGTGTGTCTGTCTGTCTCTCTGTGTGTCTGTCTGTGTGTAGATTTTTTTTCTATGACAAACGATAACTGCCGCAAATTCAAACAGAATCAAATAATTTTTTGCATACAGCCCTGATTTGTAGAGTACTCACGACCTATTGTTTTTGGTGAAGATCGGTTGAGGGAAAGGGGTAGTTTACCGGCAACGATTTTTTTGTTATCAAGGGAATTTTTTTTTGTTTGGCAAACGATAACTGCCGCAAATTCAAACAGAATCAAATAATTTTTTGCATACAGCCCTGATTTGTAGAGTACTCACGACCTATTGTTTTTGGTGAAGATCGGTTGAGGGAAAGGGGTAGTTTACCGGCAACGATTTTTTTGTTATCAAGGGAATTTTTTTTTGTTTGGCAAACGATAACAGCCGCAAATTCAAACAGAAACAAATAATGTTTCGCGTACAGCCCTGAATTGTAGAGTTCTCAAGACCTATTGTTTTTGGTGAAGATCGGTTAAGGGAAAGGGGTAGTTTACCTGCAGCGTTTTTTTATCAAGGGTATTTTATATGGCAAACGATAACAGCCGCAAATTCAAACGGAATCAAATAATTTTTTGCATACAGCCGTGATTTGTAGAGTACTCAAGACTTGTTGTTTTTAGTGAAGATCGGTTGAGGGGAAGGGGTAGTTTACCTGCAACGTTTTTTATCAAGCGTATTTTCTATGGCAAACGATAACTGCCGCAAATACAAAAAGAATCAAATAATTTTTGCATACGTCACTGAATTGTAGAGGACTCAAGGCCTTTTGATTTTGGTGAAGATCGGGTAAGGGGAAGGGGTAGTTTACCTGCAACCTTTTACGTTTTAACAAGAGTAAAGTACTTGAAAATTCATTTAAACTTTTTCAAACAATGGTAATTGTTAAATATAGGTATGGAGAACCATACATGACTTCCATATTCTAAGATTTATATTTAAAATCATTTTCGAAATGAAATATTACCATAGAAACTACTTCTTTCTACTTACTGCTTCAGCCTTAACCACAGTACTGTGGTCACTAACGTATACCACCTCACGTTATCGCACTCGATTTTCACTGATGATGGAAGTCGATGGCATTGCCGAAACGTCTGGTTTTGTAGAAAACATTGGACTACGGCCAAATATCCCGAGAAGGAATTTTAACAAAAACTACTTCTTTGTTGCCGATAACTTGTACACATATATATAAATATCGGTATGGAGAACCATACATGACTTCCATGTTCTAAGATTTATATTTAAAATCATATTCGAAATGAAATATTTCCATAGAAACTACGTCTTTCTACTTATTGCTTCAGAGTAGGGGGAAATTGGGGGTTCAAACGCACAAAGGAATGCCGCCTTCTTAAAAAACACTAAAAAAACACTAAAAAACATGATCTCAGAGATGACACCGCCACCGCTGGACCCGCAGCATCCCGATGGACCACAGCACCGCGAATTTCCGCGAATAAATTTTTTTATTTTTTTAATTTGGTTTTTTTATTTTTTTAATTAAATTGATTTGGTGGGATGAGTTTCAATGGACCACCAGCATCCGTGAATATACTTTTTTATTTTTTTAAGAAAGCTGATTTGCATATCAGTGGGTGGTGTTGGGTGGGAGGTTGTTTTTTTTTTTTTTTTTCATATCAGTGGGTGGGGGTGGTTCCAACTCGAAGCATTATAGTGTATACTAAAATATATGATCAGGTGTACCAACCTTTGCATGAGTTCAAATTTGTTGTGTGTTATAATGTATATTAAATCTATATGATCAGGTGTACCAACCTCTGTAGTATTATTATAGTGTATAGATATTTTATATGAGCAGGGTTGTCAACATTTTCTGCGGTGGGGGGAGGGAAATTCAAATATGTGTTATATAGTGTATATATTAAAATATATGATCAGGGTTACCAATCTTAAATTATTGTGTGCGTGTATAGAGCAGATCTGCCCACATTTCTTTCTCTTCTGTGGTGGGAAATTCAAACTATATATGATCATAATTGTTACTCTCTCTCTCTCTCACACGGTGTGTATGTCTCTCTCTCTCTCTCGTTGTCAAACGTTATACTCACCGGCATTATAGTGTATATTAAAATATATGATTAGGTGTACCAACCTTTACATGAGTTCAAATTTGTCGCGTGTTATAATGTATATTAAATCTATATGATCAGATGTACCAACCTCTGTATTATTCGTCCTCTCTCTCTCTCTCTCTCTCTCTCTCTCTCTCTCTCACGTTGTGTATGTCTCTCTCTCTTGTTGTCAAACGTTATGCTCAAACCGTTCTCCTCTCTCTCTGTGGTCAGTACCGAGCGCATGTATATGAAATTAGAAAGTTTATATTTATTCGACAAATATTAACGTCCTCTCTCTCTCTCTCTCTCTCACTCTCACTTGTTTCAACTGTGTCAACAAATAGTAACGTCCTCTCTCTCTCTCTCTCTCTCTCTCTCTCACTTTCACACGTTTCAACTATGCAAGGTTCCATACCCTTTCTCCTGTCTCCCTCTCGTACATTGAGTAGTCGGTGTGATGAATAAATAATTTTAGCACTATCTCTCTTTCGTTGTCAAAACGTCGTCTTCATTTTTCAATGTATTAAATAATTAATTAATAGTTTTATAATGCAGTCAGTGTGATTGATCCTTGTTAGAAATATATATATATTTGGCGTCAATGAACTACTTACCTGTTATGTTGTTACAGATGACAAATCCATACGTTAACGGCTTAGCAATCTGGTACAATACTTCTGTTTTAAGGTTGCAGTTTACACACACACACACATAGGTTCAGTAGTGTATAGCGAAATAAATTAAAATTATACACACACATGAAAACGGCGGCTGAAATTCATACAAATCTTCTGATGTAACAGTTCACAAAAAATAAATTAATTGTACACATGTTCAGAGGTGTAGAGTGAAATAAAATAAAATCATAATTTGTTTAAATGATTAAATATATTTTAACATTCACAATATAAAATTCACAATTAAATAAATACATTAGAAATTGATATTTTTCGAAAGTTTATATATAATTGTGTGTCGTACTTGTAGAAGAAGCAACCTGCAACATAACAATACAACAACAACATTAAAATCATGTTAAATATCACACACACAGATGCACACGCAACGCGCGCACATACAGACGCATACGCAACGTAATCATACACACACACACATACATACGCATACGCAACGTAACCAAACACGCAACGCGCCCACACACAGACGGAAACGCAACGTAATCATACACATACATACAACGTGTACACGTTTGGTTTGAATCATGTAGGGCCAATAAACAGATAACAGATTTAAATATGCTATAGTCATTGTAAGACGTTACAATCATTGAAGTGTTTAATAAGTAAATTGTATGTATGTATATATCACTGAATAATAATAATATAATCGTTCTAGTGTTAACGTTTGCTGCAACAGGTAAAGCAGTTTACAAATAATTACATATAGGTTCAGAGGCGTATAGTGAAATAAATTAATGTGTCGTACTTGTAGAAGAAGCAACAACAACATTAAAATCATGTTAAATATCACACACACACACACACACACACACACACACACACACACACACACACACACACACACACACACACACACACACATACGCACACGCATACGTAACGTAATCACACACATACATACATACAACGTACACACGTTTGGGTTACACCACACGTGCACGCACACACACACACACACACAGACGTACACGCACACGCACACACATACAGACAACGTGCATACGAATCATGTACATGTAGGTCCAATAAAACAGATAACAGATAACAGATTTAAATATGCTATAGTCATTGTATGTATGTATATATCACTGAATAATAATAATATAATCGTTCTAGTGTTATCGTTTGCTGCAACAGGTAACGCAGTTTACAAATAATTACATATAGGTTCAGAGGCGTATAGTGAAATAAATTTAAAAAATTGTTTATTAAAAGTAGTTTGTCACCTTAACGAGATACAATTTCCACATGCGCTGTCTGGTTCTTCATCCCTCGAAACACAAGATGTAGGTCGCTGGGATTTATATGACGGAGTTCTTCATCTGTAAAGACGTCAGCATACCTCTTAGGTAGATATACACGATAGCGGCGCTCACAATCTTCCAACGTTACAAGCACAGACTTCCCATATCGCGTGTCCACATGCAACATGTTAACGATCGGATACTGTTTGTCCACTGTTAATTCTGCACAACGTTTGTACTCAATAGCAGAAACTGCGTTGAATTTTGTGATAAACGACATTATTATTAGAAGTGAAGACGTCTGTATCAAGCGAGGTGGAACCATACAATGTCAGAATATTCGCTACAAAGAAGACTAGTGAAAGGAATGGTGTGGCCATCAGGAAAGTTCACTTTCATCGCCTGAAGCTTTGCATGTACATACACACAGGCAGAATTAGCGCTGTTACAAAATATATATATTAGGAAAGTCCACAGAAATAGTTATCGCCAGATCCGTTCTAAATAAGTTAATGTCTTTTCAAATAGTATTCTCTGCACTACAGTCAAACATACGCACACACAGTGATAAAAAAATTGTGTATTAAAAGTAGTTTGTTACCTTAACAAGTACTGTTATCCTACGCCGTTTTTCCTCATGCCACGAAACACGAGATGTAGATCGCTGGGGTTTTATAAATTGTTTATTAAGTCTTTTAGAAATGGTCTTATACTTGAGCTTGGCCTGTTGACTATTGCTTTTAATTTTGTAATTTCTACAGGTGTTAACCGTTTCGGAGAAAAAAACCATTTATGGAGAAGATCCTCCTCCTCTTGTTTTGATATGGTATTTATTCTATGATCCATCCTTCTTGTTCCTATAATAATAACAGTACCTGCTTCATTATCATATACATTATGTGCTATATATATAAATATATACATAAGGCTTTCAACACACACATCATAAATCCAGAACAGGAAAGGTATTATAACAAATATTACGAAAACAAGTACGTATGGTCACGTACATAGATCAACGTTTAAACAAACAGATTAATACCTGAATAAATTTTTTTTTTTTTAAACAGGACAGCGTATTATCTATATAACGTTCTGTTTCAGATAAGAATAGTTTGAATATAAAATGAAAGGGTACGTTGTATTTTGTTATGAGAAAATGCATTTCTAAATTTCGTTACATTTGACAAAAGATCTTATTGATCAGACGTATGAGTAATTATATTAATCCTTATGTAGAAAATACGCACGCATTCGTAAAATATAGCACTCAGGTGTAGGGCAATTAATCCTTTTTTTGTATTGAACGTATTTAAGTAGGTCTACTCGTGATATCAGTAAATTCTGTCTAAATGTATAGTACATAAACGTACCCAGTAATCGCTTCTTGAGTTACTCGATTGATGTTCATGTTAAACGATTGATGACTCATGTAATAATACAGATTAACCTCGTATAATAATAATGACAGGACAGTGTATTTAGAACACTTAAAATTGGAAATCTACAAACACATCAAAAATATCTGTCAAACAAAAACACCGTTCTTGACAACAGTAACTGACCTAAGCACATGTGCTTCATTAGGCAACAGACCAAAAAATCAAATAGACGACTATAAGCACAATTTAAATAAAATCTGAATATTCAATAAAATTATGTTTTTTTTTACTTAGTAACATATGCAAATCTTTTACTTACCTCTTAAATGTTGTTGTTGTTATACACAATAGTCGATTGTACGATGAGTGTCTCATACAAATGAGAAATAGTGACATGTCGTCTTGTGTGTATATATATATCATACGGCGGTAGCGTACACGTTTGAAAGTTGATACACATTAAATTCTCTCTCTCTCTCTCACACACATTACAGAGATTGATATTAATTGCATGTATGTTCAGAGGTTTGGTGTCTAAATCGATGCATTTTACTTTCACTTTCTAATTTGACACATGACTTACTTCCATACATAAATAGCTATCGTCTACGAGTGTTGCTAAACGAAATTAAAAAATGTTGTAATACATAACGTCCTATGAAATAAATATGGTATGTTTTTAGGACAGCCAAAAGCATGAAAGTATTATTTAAATCTGTATGGAAGTCATATATAAATATCGAGTCAGCGCGACACAACGTAACATGATTCATGTCAACGTCGTATGTATGTGTGTGCGTGTGCGTCTATGTGTTCGTGTGTGTGCGTGTTTGGTTACGTTGCGTATGCGTCTGTGTGCGTGCACGTCGGATGTGTGATTACGTGTGCGTCTGCATTATCGTTATTTTGACTGAGCTATGTTAACTTCACACATGGAAATGTAGGAAAAGCGTCTGAGGGCAAAGTTATGCAAGAGGTTGTTGACGAGAACCAAACACACTTGGATCAGCCAGTAGTGTTTAGGTCATCAGTACATGACGCAACGGTAGTGATAGGTCCAACAAGAATCAGATGTTTCGTATACGTTCTAGGTGAAAAACTACTGGGGGATGTCTCTGACTTTAGTTGGAAATAAATAACATTACAGCTATTGATATGGTACTATGAGGAGCCTATACGTGAATACTATACATCAGACTGATTGTATCCGTCATTAGCAATCTAACGTTACGACGGCAGTGTGTACGTATGCGTCTGTGTGTGTTCGCGTGTGCGTGTTTGGTTACGTTGTGTACGTGTGCGCTCGTTGCGTGTGTACGTGTGTGCGTGTTTGGTTACGTTGCGTATGTATGTGTGTGTGTGTGATTACGTTACGTATGCGTGTGCGTCTTAATGTGAACAATTTTACGTTTAAATAAAATCTGTACATACAATAAAATTATGTTTCAGTATTAATGATATAAATATTACTGTTTTATTAATTTAAAATACTGTATATATATATATATATAACCTAGGAACTTCGCAGGTGAAGAAATTAATTTCTATTTTTCATCTGTAACGACATGCGTGTATAATTTTAATTTATTTCACTATACACCTTCGCCACCGCTGCTACCACAGTCGTCAGTAATAAAAAAAGAAGAAGAAGAAAGATCAGTTAGGAAACGCATCAGTACTCGTTCGAAACGATTAACATCAGTCCCAATGGACCACAGCATCCGTGAATTTCCGCGAATAAAAAAAAACGTAAAACGTTCTACTTACGTTTCATGTTAGGTTAAAAAATACAGTCCACGTACGTTTCACGTTTACGTTAGGTTAAGATGCAGTCTACTTACGTTTCACTGTTAGGTTAAAAATGCAGTCCACGTACGTTTCACGTTTACGTTAGGTTAAGATGCAGTCTACTTACGTTTCACGTTAGGTTAAAAAATGCAAACACACACACACACACACGTGTATATTAGTTAAATTATTATTTAAATAACATACACACGCGTTAGGTTGCAACCTAACACGTGTGTGTATGTGTGTGTGTTTGCATTTTTTAACCTAACGTGAAACGTAAGTAGACTGGATCTTAACCTAACGTAAACGTGAAACGTACGTGGACTGCATTTTTAACCTAACAGTGAAACGTAAGTAGACTGCATCTTAACCTAACGTAAACGTGAAACGTACGTGGACTGTATTTTTTAACCTAACATGAAACGTAAGTAGAACGTTTTACGTTTTTTTTTATTCGCGGAAATTCACGGATGCTGTGGTCCATTGGGACTGATGTTAATCGTTTCGAACGAGTACTGATGCGTTTCCTAACTGATCTTTCTTCTTCTTCTTTTTTTATTACTGACGACTGTGGTAGCAGCGGTGGCGAAGGTGTATAGTGAAATAAATTAAAATTATACACGCATGTCGTTACAGATGAAAAATAGAAATTAATTTCTTCACCTGCGAAGTTCCTAGGTTATATATATATATATATATACAGTATTTTAAATTAATAAAACAGTAATATTTATATCATTAATACTGAAACATAATTTTATTGTATGTACAGATTTTATTTAAACGTAAAATTGTTCACATTAAGACGCACACGCATACGTAACGTAATCACACACACACACATACATACGCAACGTAACCAAACACGCACACACGTACACACGCAACGAGCGCACACGTACACAACGTAACCAAACACGCACACGCGAACACACACAGACGCATACGTACACACTGCCGTCGTAACGTTAGATTGCTAATGACGGATACAATCAGTCTGATGTATAGTATTCACGTATAGGCTCCTCATAGTACCATATCAATAGCTGTAATGTTATTTATTTCCAACTAAAGTCAGAGACATCCCCCAGTAGTTTTTCACCTAGAACGTATACGAAACATCTGATTCTTGTTGGACCTATTACTACCGTTGCGTCATGTACTGATGACCTAAACACTACTGGCTGATCCAAGTGTGTTTGGTTCTCGTCAACAACCTCTTGCATAACTTTGCCCTCAGACGCTTTTCCTACATTTCCATGTGTGAAGTTAACATAGCTCAGTCAAAATAACGATAATGCAGACGCACACGTAATCACACATCCGACGTGCACGCACACAGACGCATACGCAACGTAACCAAACACGCACACACACGAACACATAGACGCACACGCACACACATACATACGACGTTGACATGAATCATGTTACGTTGTGTCGCGCTGACTCGATATTTATATATGACTTCCATACAGATTTAAATAATACTTTCATGCTTTTGGCTGTCCTAAAAACATACCATATTTATTTCATAGGACGTTATGTATTACAACATTTTTTAATTTCGTTTAGCAACACTCGTAGACGATAGCTATTTATGTATGGAAGTAAGTCATGTGTCAAATTAGAAAGTGAAAGTAAAATGCATCGATTTAGACACCAAACCTCTGAACATACATGCAATTAATATCAATCTCTGTAATGTGTGTGAGAGAGAGAGAGAGAATTTAATGTGTATCAACTTTCAAACGTGTACGCTACCGCCGTATGATATATATATACACACAAGACGACATGTCACTATTTCTCATTTGTATGAGACACTCATCGTACAATCGACTATTGTGTATAACAACAACAACATTTAAGAGGTAAGTAAAAGATTTGCATATGTTACTAAGTAAAAAAAAACATAATTTTATTGAATATTCAGATTTTATTTAAATTGTGCTTATAGTCGTCTATTTGATTTTTTGGTCTGTTGCCTAATGAAGCACATGTGCTTAGGTCAGTTACTGTTGTCAAGAACGGTGTTTTTGTTTGACAGATATTTTTGATGTGTTTGTAGATTTCCAATTTTAAGTGTTCTAAATACACTGTCCTGTCATTATTATTATACGAGGTTAATCTGTATTATTACATGAGTCATCAATCGTTTAACATGAACATCAATCGAGTAACTCAAGAAGCGATTACTGGGTACGTTTATGTACTATACATTTAGACAGAATTTACTGATATCACGAGTAGACCTACTTAAATACGTTCAATACAAAAAAAGGATTAATTGCCCTACACCTGAGTGCTATATTTTACGAATGCGTGCGTATTTTCTACATAAGGATTAATATAATTGCTCATACGTCTGATCAATAAGATCTTTTGTCAAATGTAACGAAATTTAGAAATGCATTTTCTCATAACAAAATACAACGTACCCTTTCATTTTATATTCAAACTATTCTTATCTGAAACAGAACGTCATATAGATAATACGCTGTCCTGTTTAAAAAAAAAAAAAAATTTATTCAGGTATTAATCTGTTTGTTTAAACGTTGATCTATGTACGTGACCATACGTACTTGTTTTCGTAATATTTGTTATAATACCTTTCCTGTTCTGGATTTATGATGTGTGTGTTGAAAGCCTTATGTATATATTTATATATATAGCACATAATGTATATGATAATGAAGCAGGTACTGTTATTATTATAGGAACAAGAAGGATGGATCATAGAATAAATACCATATCAAAACAAGAGGAGGAGGATCTTCTCCATAAATGGTTTTTTTCTCCGAAACGGTTAACACCTGTAGAAATTACAAAATTAAAAGCAATAGTCAACAGGCCAAGCTCAAGTATAAGACCATTTCTAAAAGAATTAATAAACAATTTATAAAACCCCAGCGATCTACATCTCGTGTTTCGTGGCATGAGGAAAAACGGCGTAGGATAACAGTACTTGTTAAGGTAACAAACTACTTTTAATACACAATTTTTTTATCACTGTGTGTGCGTATGTTTGACTGTAGTGCAGAGAATACTATTTGAAAAGACATTAACTTATTTAGAACGGATCTGGCGATAACTATTTCTGTGGACTTTCCTAATATATATATTTTGTAACAGCGCTAATTCTGCCTGTGTGTATGTACATGCAAAGCTTCAGGCGATGAAAGTGAACTTTCCTGATGGCCACACCATTCCTTTCACTAGTCTTCTTTGTAGCAAATATTCTGACATTGTATGGTTCCACCTCGCTTGATACAGACGTCTTCACTTCTAATAATAATGTCGTTTATCACAAAATTCAACGCAGTTTCTGCTATTGAGTACAAACGTTGTGCAGAATTAACAGTGGACAAACAGTATCCGATCGTTAACATGTTGCATGTGGACACGCGATATGGGAAGTCTGTGCTTGTAACGTTGGAAGATTGTGAGCGCCGCTATCGTGTATATCTACCTAAGAGGTATGCTGACGTCTTTACAGATGAAGAACTCCGTCATATAAATCCCAGCGACCTACATCTTGTGTTTCGAGGGATGAAGAACCAGACAGCGCATGTGGAAATTGTATCTCGTTAAGGTGACAAACTACTTTTAATAAACAATTTTTTTAATTTATTTCACTATACGCCTCTGAACCTATATGTAATTATTTGTAAACTGCGTTACCTGTTGCAGCAAACGATAACACTAGAACGATTATATTATTATTATTCAGTGATATATACATACATACAATGACTATAGCATATTTAAATCTGTTATCTGTTATCTGTTTTATTGGACCTACATGTACATGATTCGTATGCACGTTGTCTGTATGTGTGTGCGTGTGCGTGTGTGTGTGCACGTGTTGCGTATGTGTGCGTGTACGTCTGTGTGTGTGTGTGTGTGCGTGCACGTGTGGTGTAACCCAAACGTGTGTACGTTGTATGTATGTATGTGTGTGATTACGTTACGTATGCGTGTGCGTATGTGTGTGTGTGTGTGTGTGTGTGTGTGTGTGTGTGTGTGTGTGTGTGTGTGTGTGTGTGTGTGTGTGTGTGATATTTAACATGATTTTAATGTTGTTGTTGCTTCTTCTACAAGTACGACACATTAATTTATTTCACTATACGCCTCTGAACCTATATGTAATTATTTGTAAACTGCTTTACCTGTTGCAGCAAACGTTAACACTAGAACGATTATATTATTATTATTCAGTGATATATACATACATACAATTTACTTATTAAACACTTCAATGATTGTAACGTCTTACAATGACTATAGCATATTTAAATCTGTTATCTGTTTATTGGCCCTACATGATTCAAACCAAACGTGTACACGTTGTATGTATGTGTATGATTACGTTGCGTTTCCGTCTGTGTGTGGGCGCGTTGCGTGTTTGGTTACGTTGCGTATGCGTATGTATGTGTGTGTGTGTATGATTACGTTGCGTATGCGTCTGTATGTGCGCGCGTTGCGTGTGCATCTGTGTGTGTGATATTTAACATGATTTTAATGTTGTTGTTGTATTGTTATGTTGCAGGTTGCTTCTTCTACAAGTACGACACACAATTATATATAAACTTTCGAAAAATATCAATTTCTAATGTATTTATTTAATTGTGAATTTTATATTGTGAATGTTAAAATATATTTAATCATTTAAACAAATTATGATTTTATTTTATTTCACTCTACACCTCTGAACATGTGTACAATTAATTTATTTTTTGTGAACTGTTACATCAGAAGATTTGTATGAATTTCAGCCGCCGTTTTCATGTGTGTGTATAATTTTAATTTATTTCGCTATACACTACTGAACCTATGTGTGTGTGTGTGTAAACTGCAACCTTAAAACAGAAGTATTGTACCAGATTGCTAAGCCGTTAACGTATGGATTTGTCATCTGTAACAACATAACAGGTAAGTAGTTCATTGACGCCAAATATATATATATTTCTAACAAGGATCAATCACACTGACTGCATTATAAAACTATTAATTAATTATTTAATACATTGAAAAATGAAGACGACGTTTTGACAACGAAAGAGAGATAGTGCTAAAATTATTTATTCATCACACCGACTACTCAATGTACGAGAGGGAGACAGGAGAAAGGGTATGGAACCTTGCATAGTTGAAACGTGTGAAAGTGAGAGAGAGAGAGAGAGAGAGAGAGAGAGAGGACGTTACTATTTGTTGACACAGTTGAAACAAGTGAGAGTGAGAGAGAGAGAGAGAGAGAGAGGACGTTAATATTTGTCGAATAAATATAAACTTTCTAATTTCATATACATGCGCTCGGTACTGACCACAGAGAGAGAGGAGAACGGTTTGAGCATAACGTTTGACAACAAGAGAGAGAGACATACACAACGTGAGAGAGAGAGAGAGAGAGAGAGAGAGAGAGAGAGAGGACGAATAATACAGAGGTTGGTACATCTGATCATATAGATTTAATATACATTATAACACGCGACAAATTTGAACTCATGTAAAGGTTGGTACACCTAATCATATATTTTAATATACACTATAATGCCGGTGAGTATAACGTTTGACAACGAGAGAGAGAGAGAGACATACACACCGTGTGAGAGAGAGAGAGAGTAACAATTATGATCATATATAGTTTGAATTTCCCACCACAGAAGAGAAAGAAATGTTGGCAGATCTGCTCTATACACGCACACAATAATTTAAGATTGGTAACCCTGATCATATATTTTAATATATACACTATATAACACATATTTGAATTTCCCTCCCCCCACCGCAGAAAATGTTGACAACCCTGCTCATATAAAATATCTATACACTATAATAATACTACAGAGGTTGGTACACCTGATCATATAGATTTAATATACATTATAACACACAACAAATTTGAACTCATGCAAAGGTTGGTACACCTGATCATATATTTTAGTATACACTATAATGCTTCGAGTTGGAACCACCCCCCACCCACTGATATGAAAAAAAAAAAAAAAAAAAACCTCCCACCCAACACCACCCACTGATATGCAAATCAGCTTTCTTAAAAAAATAAAAAAGTATATTCACGGATGCTGGTGGTCCATTGAACCTCATCCCACCAAATCAATTTAATTAAAAAAATAAAAAAACCAAATTAAAAAAATAAAAAAATTTATTCGTGGAAATTCGCGGTGCTGTGGTCCATCGGGATGCTGCGGGTCCAGCGGTGGCGGTGTCATCTCTGAGATCATGTTTTTTAGTGTTTTTTTAGTGTTTTTTAAGAAGGCGGCATTCCTTTGTGCGTTTGAACCCCCAATTTCCCCCTACTCTTCAGCATTAACCACAGTACTGTGGTCACTAACGTATACCACCTCACGTTTTCGCACTCGATTTTCACCGATGATGGCAGTCGATGGCACTGCCGAAAAGTCTGGTTTTGCAGAAAACATTGGACTACGGCTAAAGAGCCCGGGAAGCAATTTTAACAAAAAACTACTTCTTTGTTGCCGATAACGTAGTACACATATACAAAATTCTCCCCTCCACCTTCAACTATAATTTTTAATAATAGAAAATTACCCAAACCCCGTTCACCTAACTTCTTCATTTATAGATATTTCATCTACGTTTCTATAGTGGATTACTACGAGCTTCTTATCAGGATACTTTATTTATAAAAATTAAGTACTTTACTCTTGTTAAATCATAAAATGTTTCAGGTAAACTACCCCTTTCTCTTAACCGATCTTCTCCAAAATCAACAGACCTTCCGTCCTCTACAATTCAGCGAAGCATGCAAAAAAATATTTGATTCTGTTTGAAAGTGCGGCAGTTATCGTTCGTCATTGAAACATTTCTCTTGTTACAACATAAAATGTTGCAGGTAAACTACCCCTTTCCCTTAACCGATCTTCACCAAAATCAATAGACCTTGAGCTCTCTGCAACTCAGGGGGTGCAAAAAATTATTTGATTCTCATTGAATTTTCGGCAGTTATCGTTCGTCATAAAAAAATTACCCTTTTTAAAACATAAAACGTTGCTGATAAACTACCCCTTCCCTTAACCAATCTTCAACAAAATCAACAGACCTTGAGTTCTCTTTAGTTCAAAAAGGTATGCAAAAACCTAGTTGATTCTGTTTGAATTTACGGCAGTTACCGTCCGTCATATAAAAAATTACCCTTGTTAAAACATAAAATGTTGCTGGTAAACTACCCCTTTCCCTTAACCGATCTTCACCAACACCAATACGTATTGAGAACTCTACAATACAGGGCTGTATGCAAAACATCATTTGATTCTGTTTGAATTTGCGGCTGTTATCGTTTACTATAGAAAAAAATTACCCTTGATAAAAAACCGTTGCTGGTAAACTACCCCTTTTCCTTAACCGATCTTCACCAAAAGGACAGGTCTTAGGTACTCTACAATTCAGGCCTGTATGCAAACAATTATTTGATTCTCTTTGAATTTACGGCAGTTATCGTTCGTCATAGAAAAAATACCCTTGTTAAAACATAAAACGTTGCCGGTAAACTACCTCTTTCCGGTAACCGATCTTCAACAAAATCAACAGACCTTGAGTTCTGTATAATTCAAAAAGGTATGCAGAAGAGTAGTTGATTCTGTTTTAATGCACGGCAGTTATCATTCGTCATAAAAAAAATTACCCTTGATAAAACATAAAATGTTGCAGGTAAACTACCCTATTCCGTTAACCGATCTTCAACAAAATCAACAGACCTTGAGTTCTGTATAATTCAAAAAGGTATGCAGAAGAGTAGTTGATTCTGTTTTAATGTACGGTAGTTATTGTTCGTCAAAAAAAAAATTACCCTTGATAAAACATAAAATGTTGCTGGTAAACAACCCTATTCCCTTAACCGATCGTCACCAAAACCAACAGGTCTTGAGAACTCTACATTTCTGGGCTGTATGCAAAATATTATATGATTCTGTTTGAATTTGCGGATGTTATCGTTTGCCATATAAAATACCCTTGATAAAACAAAAAACGTGTCTGGTAAACTACCCCTTTCCCTTAACCGATCTTCACCAAAAACAATAGGACTTTAGTACTCAACAAAACAGGGCTGTATGCAAAAACGTATTTGATTCTGTTTGAATTTGCGGCTCTTATCGTTTGCCATAGAAAATACCCTTTTAAAACATAAAACGTTGCAGGTAAACTACCCCTTTCCCTTAACCGATCTTCACCAACACCAATAGGTATTGAGAACTCTACAATACAGTGCTGTATGCAAAACATCATTTGATTCTGTTTGAATTTGCGGCTGTTATCGTTTACCCGTTTACCATAGAAAAAAATTACCCTTGACAAAAACCAGTGCAGTAAAACTACCCCTTTCCCTTAACCGATCTTCACCAAAAACGACACGTCTTGAGAACTCTACAATTCAGGGTTGTATGTAAAATATTATATGATTTTGTTTGAATTTGCGGCTGTTATCGTTTGCCATACAAAATACCATTGATAAAACAAAAACGTGGCAGGTAAACTACCCCTTTCCCTCAAACGATCTTCACCGAAAACAATAGGTCTTTAGTACTCAAGAAATCACGGCTGTATGCAAAAACTTATTTGATTCTGTTTGAATTTGCGGCTCTTATCGCTTGCCATAGAAAATACCCTTTTAAAACATAAAACGTTGCAGGTAAACTACCCCTTTTCCTTAACCGATCTTCACCAAAACCAAAAAGTCTTGAGAACTCAACAATTCGGGGCAGTATGCAAAACATTATTTGATTATGTTTGAATTTGCGGCTGTTATCGTTTGCCATAGGAAATACCCTTGTTAAAACATAAAACGTTGCCGGTAAACTACCCCTTTCCCTTAACCGATCTGTACCAAAATCAAAAGATCTTGAGAACTCCACAATTTAGGGCTGTATGCGAAACATTATTTGATTCTGTTTGAATTTGCGGCTGTTATCGTTTGCCAAACAAACAAAGTTACCCTTGATTAAAAAAAACCGTTGCAGATAAACTACCCCTTTCCCTTAACCGATCTTCAACAAAAACAATAGGTAACGAGTACTCTACAAATCAGGGCTGTATGCAAAAAATTATTTGATTCTGTTTGAATTTGCGGCTGTTATCGTTTGCCATAGAAAAAAATCTATAGACACACACAGAGACACACAGACAGACACACACACACAGAGACACACAGACAGACACACACACACAGACACTTTTCGAAAAACGACTTTTTTTCATGTTTTGAGTGTAGTACAATCAGAATCTGCAATAATCTCGAACACGATTTTTTTTGCCATCACCATACTTCCATTTCCTTAAGGAACATGGAAGTAAATATCGGTATGGAGAACCATACATGACTTCCATATTCTAAGATTTATATTTAAAATCATTTTCGAAATGAAATATTACCATAGAAACTACTTCTTTCTACTTACTGCTTCAGCCTTAACCACAGTACTGTGGTCACTAAAGGTACGTTTCCACTGAGGCAACTTCTGGGCAACATGTGGCATGCGGCACTGACGCATGCGGCAAGGAGTATTTCAAGCGAAGCAACACGCTGCGACATGTAGCAAGTAACAATGACGCATGCCACTTGTTGGGCCGTGTCGCCAGTTGCGTCACACGATGTCGCCGTGTCGCCAAGCGTGTCGTACGATGTTGCCAGTATCCAAAAGGTAGTGGATGAGTGCGGCAGAAAACGGGCGACATGGAGTGGAATATACAGAAAACAACCTTATTTATTGAAGACTACCATACTTCACAGGAGTTGTGGAACAACAAAAGTGCTTCATATAAAGACAGGAATGTGAAAAGTGACAAATTAAAATTACTTGCTACCAAGTACGAATGTTCAGTAGATGAATTAAAAAAGAAAATCAAAAATTTGAGGTCTGCTTTTCATCGGGAACATAAAAGGATTACTAAACCGAAGAGTGGCTCATCTCCTAAAAAAGAGAAATGGTTTGCTTATAATCTCCTGACATTTTTGTTAGATGTTGACATTCCAAGACAAACCTTTTCAACAGCAGAAAACTCTGAGGTAAGTTAATTAACATTTCTAACTAATTATTTTTAACAGAATAATTTAACGTTTCTTGAATTGACCTTTCACTTTTGATAGTTGTGTGTGATAGGGAGAAATAAAGTCATAAAATGGTAACGCAGCTAAACACATTTATTTTACATACAATACTACTGTACAGTGTAGAGTTTGTGTTTTGTCTCTTAGTATTTGTCTTGCCAAGATACTTTTCCTTCTTTTGACACAAAATACCTTGCGAATTCATCCTGGACGTCTTTTGCATCTTCACCTGATTTTCGTGGTTTGCACCGTAAATTCACCATACCCGTGTCATCATCGACTACCGTCCTCCATGATCCTGGAATAACAGTTCCATCTTGTGTATCAATATCTAAGGTTCCATAAGGTGCATAAAGAGGTCTTGAAGTATTGCTTTTCCTTACAAAATTGTGTAGATATACACACGCAGATGTGATAGTTTCTGCGTTTTCAACATTTACCATTAAAGGTTTTCGAAACACACGAAAAACTGATGCTAATAATCCGAAAGTATTTTCCACTACTCTTCGTGCGCGTGCTTGTCTGTAATTGTATATTCTATTCTTAGAACCTTTTTCTTGATGTCCTGGATAAGGCTTCATAATATGTACCTGTAGGGGAAATGCATCATCTGCCACTAAAACGTAAGGTGATAACACTTCACTTCCAGGGAGAGGTTGTGGAGTCGGTAATACGAGTTCATTTTTCATTAGTTTGTGGTAAAATGAAGTTTGGCGAAACACTCCTCCGTCTGAAATCCTCCCTTGACAACCAATATTGGCATACAAGAAACAATAGTTAGCATCTGCAATCCCCATCAAAACAATGCTGAATGACCCCTTGTAATTATAAAACAAGCTGCCACTGTTCTTTGAGCTCTGAAGCACTATGTGCTTTCCATCCACGGCTCCGGTACAATGTGGGTAGTTCCAGGTTTTCTCAAAATCATTAGCTATTATCTTCCACTCATCTTCATTTGGTGGAATCTGTAACATAAATAAACGATAGCACATTATTATTTTATGGAAACGAATTAGCTCTATTTTGTATTTCTTCCTTTTTTCAGGAAGAAGACGATTTGGCATCTGATGCATCTGAGAGTCAGCATACTATCCCACCAACTCCCAGCCAACAATTACAGTCTGATGATGCAACAAATTTTTCAAGTAATGAAGGAAGTGTTAAGCAATTTCTTTCACCCAAGAAGAAAGCTAAAAGGAGTAAACCCGCATCAGCCTATTCTAAACGTGAAGAGAAACATATGCTGTATTACAACAAGCAATGAAGAAGGATGAATGCACAACTTATGGTGAACATGTCGCTAATGAATTGCGTGATCTTCAGCCTAGAGTAAGGACCATTGTAAAACATCTTATCAACAACATACTGTTTGAAGCAGCTATGGGAAAGTACAATAATGTTGGGTCATCCACTTCATATCATGGGAGTTCTGATAGTACAAGCAGTTACTTATCTCGTCCTCCTTCTCTTCAATCTCAATCTTACAGAGCTGCAAGTGACGGCGAGGAACAACCAATTGGTTCTGAGTTTACAGTACTTACAGATTTTTGGAACTTTAATAAACAAATCAAAAGTTTACTATGTGGTTATGTATTTGTCAATTAAGGTTTAATATGTTCAATGCTATTTCCTTGAATACATAAATAACAAACTACTTTATTCTATTCACTAACCCTACTTCAATTCTATAAATATAGATTAGATTAGATTAGACTAGATAGTATTTATTATGTACACAATTAGTACAATTGATAATACATTAATAAAGTAAACAATATATATGATTCCGATAAGTGTAATATAATAGATGCTTATTTAAATTGTCTTAATATAATTCATAATTATTTGAAATTATTTGACATTTTAATTCAATTCCTAATTTAATAACCTTACTTAAGATTAACTTAGATTTAATAACTAATACATTTCATATTTATAGTAAGTATTCAAAAGCATAAAAATATAAGAAGATAAGAAAAAAATATAAAGACATAAGTATATAAATTTATAAATGAAAAACGCTAATTTTCATGGAGCAGAGTGAGTGAGTAAAATATATCATTAATTCTTCAAAGTTTTTATAAAATAAGACTGTAATACGTTGATGATATACAAATGTGATTGGATAACAATTTCAGTATTTATTTTATCTAGTTTAACTAGTTTTTCCTTAAGTCGAGTTTTAAACAAAGATAAAGTTTCAGTGGCCCTTAGCTCAGGGGAAAGTTCATTCCAAGCCTGCGCAGTATTTACGAAGAATGGTATAGAGTAGATTCCACAGTTTGATCTAGTGATGTCAATAATATAACCCTTTTGGTTATTATATAAACATTATTTATAAAGGTACAAGTTTTATGAACTTACCTTTATAAAATCTCGCAGAACATTACTTCTGGTATTATGCGACAAATACTTGGGATTGAAATTCTGAAGAGATACATAAGTGATGCACAACTATCTCCAGTAGCTAGGTATCTCAAAGTCAACAATATTCGCACTTGAACTGGTATCGCATCACGACAGTTGGTGTCTGCTTTTTTCACCCAAGGAGTGACCTTTTCGACTAGGTAGTCAAAATCCTGCCTGCTCATACGTGTGAAATTTTTGAACAAACTACTTGAAATAAGTTTTTCAAAAAATTCCTTGCTATTATCATGACTTTTAACAAATAAATCTCTGATCCACCACCTAGGCTTCTTCCGTTTTCTTCTTTTATTGCCATTTGCGAGGATCAAATAAACAGCAGCTGCCACTGCTTCTGATGACATGACGCACACTACTGCAGACAGGTGTTGAATAACTTGAAATGCTTTTGCCTCATGCTACAAGCAACGGCAACAAGTAGCAAGTGACAACTGGCAACAGATTCTTGGGCGACATTCGACTTGCGGCAAAGTATGAAGACGCACGGCAACATCTAGCAACAAAATAACATGTGTAGCATGCTACATGTTGGTCGTTGTTGCCTCAGTGGAAACGTACCTTAACGTATACCACCTCACGTTATCGCACTCGATTTTCACTGATGATGGAAGTCGATGGCATTGCCGAAATGTCTGGTTTTGTAGAAAACATTGGACTACGGCCAAATATCCCGGGAAGGAATTTTAACAAAAACTACTTCTTTGTTGCCGATAACGTTGTACACATATATATCAGTGGCGAAGTTACATGGAGGCAATTGAGGCAATGCCTACCCTAACAAATTCTGTAGAATAAAAATTATAAATACGTATGAACTACATAACGTAAAGATTATACATTGTTACTGGGACTGCCAAATTTATTAAACCGAAACGTGCTTTATTGAGCGACCGCTAGATGGTGACAGGTGAGATTCGGCATAGTTCGTTTAAAGCGAATGAGGCAACCTGAACTTGCCTCAGCGTTTTTTGTATACATCGTATGTAAGCAATGTAGTGGTGTGATAGGGAAGTGTAGGGAGGGGGGATTGTCCCGCGCTGTACACATAGAGCGTTGAGGCATGCCTCACTTCTGTGGTCCTGTTAAAGCGCCTGTGTTGTTTCTAAGTGTTTATTTTATGCGGTTATTAAAAGTGTCACTGTTATTCCGCTGAACTAACAGATGATCAAGATTGTTATTTGAATTATTTGTAACATTAAACATATATATAGAAACTAATCAAGTTTAAAAATTTGAAGTTCAATCAGTTGTATTATTGTGTATGACTAATACAAGGATTGTTCAATAGACACACGTATAGAGCTGTAAAGCATTTTTTAATCAACGATTTTAAAAGAAGTCTCCAATAACATTAAGACATGAGTTCCACTGTTGCGCTAACCTGTAGATTCCCTGCTAGTAAAATTCTTACGGCTGTTTGTGGAACCATTCGGTTACAGCAACTCTACCTCAGCGTCCGATTTGACCCACCGTCCTTTTAGTGATTCCTTAAAAAAAATTTAAGATAAGATTTTTGCCTATCCATTCATTAACTACTAGCTTCGCCAGTAAGCAAATTGATGTCCATTTTTTCGGCTTGCACGCGTTATGTTGGTGTGGGTTTCGGCACTTTCCATTTAAAAAGCGTGCAAACGTAAGAAAATAAACATGAGTGAGGCCAGAAATAACGTGAATTGTGTGTTTGTGTCTTACCTGCCTTTTTATTGCCGTATTAAATGAAAAATATTATATTACATTAAAATTAAAAAATTTTAATTTTATTGCCTGGCAACAAAATTATTTTATTTTTAACAATTACCATTGTTTCAAAAAGTTTAAATAAATTTGCAAGTACTTGACTCTTGTTAAAACGTAAAAGGTTGCAGGTAAACTACCCCTTCCCCTTAACCGATCTTCACCAAAATCGAAAGTCCTTGAGACCTCTACAATTCAGGGATGTATGCAAAAAATTATTTGATTCTGTTTGAATTTGCGGCTGTTATCGTTTGCCATAGAAAATACGCTTGATAAAAAAACGGTGCAGGTAAACTACCCCTTCCCCTTAACAGATCTTCACCAAAAACAATAGGTCTTGAGTACTCTACAAATCAGGGCTGTATGCAAAACTTATTTGATTCTGTTTGAATTTGCGGCTGTTATCGTTTGCCATAGAAAATACCCTTGTTAAAAAAATGTTGCAAGTAAACTACCCCTTTCCCTCAACCGATCTTCACCAAAAACAATAGGTCTTGAGAACTCTACAATTTAGGGCTGTATGCAAATAATCGTTTGATTCTGTTTGAATTTGCGGCTGTTATCGTTTGCCATAAGAAATACCCTTGTTAAAACATAAAACGTTACAGGTAAACTACCCCTTTCCCTTAACCGATCTTCACCAAAAACAATAGGTCGTGAAAACTCTACAATTCAGGGCTGTATACGAAACATTATTTAAGTCTGTTTGAATTTGCGGCTGTTATTGTTTGCCAAAAAAAAAATTTCCCTTGATAAAAAAAACCGTTGCAGGTAAACTACCCCTTTTCCTTAACCGATCTTCACCAAAAATAATAGGTCGCGAGTACTCTACAAATCAGGGCTGTATGCAAAAAATTATTTGATTCTGTTTGAATTTGCGGCAGTTATCGTTTGCCATAGAAAATACGCTTGATAAAAAACGTTGCAGGTAAACTACCCCTTTCCCCTCAACCGATCTTCACCAAAAACAATAGGTCTTGAGTACTCTACAAATCAGGGGTGTATGCAGAAAATTATTTGATTCTGTTTGAATTTGCGGCTGTTATCGTTTGCCATAGAAAATACCCTTGTTAAAAAAACGTTGTAGGTAAACTACCCCTTTCCCTTAACCGATCTTCACCAAAAACAATAGGTCTTGAGAACTCTACAATTTAGGGCTGTATGCAAATAATCTTTTGATTCTGTTTGAATTTTCGGCTGTTATCGTTTGCCATAAGAAATACCCTTGTTAAAACATAAAACGTTACAAGTAAACTACCCCTTTCCCTTAACCGATCTTCACCAAAAACAAAAGGTCTTGAGAACTCTACAATTCAGGGCTGCATACGAAACATTATTTGATTCTGTTTGAATTTGCGGCTGTTATCGTTTGCCAAAAAAAAAAATTTCCCTTGATAAAAAAAAACCGTTGCAGGTAAACTACCCCTTTCCATCAACCGATCTTCACCAAAAACAATAGGTCGCGAGTCCTCTACAAATCAGGGCTGTATGCAAAAAATTATTTGATTCTGTTTGAATTTGCGGCAGTTATCGTTTGCCATAGAAAAAAAATCTACAGACACACAGACACACACACACACACACACACAGACACTTTTCGGAAAACGACTTTTTTTCATGTTTTGAGTGTAGTAGAATCAGAATCTGCAATAATCTCGAACACGATTTTTTTTGCCATCACCATACTTCCATTCCTTAAGGAAATATGGAAGTAAAAAGCAGTTTCTATGGAAATATTTCAGTTCGAATATGATTTTAAATAAAAATCTTAGAACATGGAAGTCATGTATCTCCATACCGATATTTTACTTCCATGTTCCTTAAGGAAGTGGAAGTATGGTGATGGCAAAAAAAATCGTGTTCGAGATTATTGCAGATTCTGATTGTACTACACTCAAAACATGAAAAAAAGTCGTTTTTTGAAAAGTGTCTGTGTGTAGATTTTTTTCTATGGCAAACGATAACAGCCGCAAATTCAAACAGAATCAAATAATGTTTCGCATACAGCCCTGAATTATAGAGTTCTCAGGACCTATTGTTTTTGGTGAAAATCGGTTAAGGGAAAGGGGTAGTTTACTTGCAACGTTTTTTTATCAAGGGTAATTTTACTTCCATGTTCCCTAAGGAAATGGAAGTATGGTGATGGCAAAAAAATCGTGTTCGAGATTATTGCAGATGTTATAACATCTTCTCTTGTGTTATAACTTAGGGAACCCGCAATAATTGGTTCTGCCAATTATACAGGCTGCCTTAGTTGTGACGAGCTGAAAATTAATCAGAACAACAAACAATAAATATAAAAGGATTCAGGGAAGGGGAGACTGTTGATTTATGCACTCAGTTTAGTCGGTACTCCTGATGACATCTCTTTATTACATATGGTATTAATTGCTCTACTTAAAATTCTCGACATATATGCTTCAACAGTTTACAGTTTACATGATGATTATATTTCATTCTTTTACAAGGGCCCTCAAAATAAGATGTACATCTTATTTAATTAATTCCCCGGATCCGGGATTTAGTCTAATACGTTAATAATGGTTACCTCGCTATGTAAAATCTTTAAAATGTTGCCATTGGAAGAATGGTCTTTATTAATCTTTTAAACAATAAGGCTTTACAGTTTAGAGCTATAAGTCTTTTACTAAGAATAAGTATACAATTACTGTCAGTACGTAAAATGTCTTAATGTTGTTAATTTAATTGTCTTTTGTTGGAGATAATATTTAGTATTTCATAAGCACGGAAGGCTTGCCTCCGTGTCACCTTTATGGATGTCCTCCAGCTCTGCGTTATTCCAGTCGTAGGTCCTCGGTTGCAGCATGTTTGATGTAGGTCAGGTATCTCTCATTATCTTCGTATCCGGGAATGGTGTAGTCCTGAAGTCTTTTAGATCATAGTGGGTCTTGGTTCTCTGCTCTTGGCTAACGGATAGTAATAGCTCGTTGATTTGAATGATTAACACAAAAGTTTCATTCACCTGTATCCACTTCACATGATTGTTTGATTGTTGCACTTCACTTTATGGTATTACCACAGTTTTAATTACATTAGTTTTATATTTTAAGATTTTTTGTAGAGATGTCATAGGCGCTAAATTTTCGTTATTCTTTCTTACTCGTTTACAACATATTTATATGAATCGCGGTTCAACTATATTAATGCAACACATTGTTTAATAGTATAAAGAATGCCTCTGTGTCTTAACTGACGGATTAATCACATTAGGATTAAACAAACTATTTTTAACGCTGCACATATCTGCAGTACGCAGCTTACGGGTTGACCGCTCCATAGCAAGTGGGCAAAAATAGTTAGGGGTGAGAGTAGTAATCTCGCGACAGTTCAATTCAACATAAAAGTAGTTCCAAGTTTCTTTTTTTATTTAAAGGACTAAAGTTAGAATAAATAATTAAGTAGGGAGATTCTTAGTTACAATCGCTATCAAAGTACATTATAGTGATCTAGTATAATTATTTAAATAATAACAAATTTACAATTATTTTTAGTTAGTTAAGGGGTCGGAAAACAAGTTGATTCTGGTTAGCGCCTGTTTATGCAGGATTAATTAACAAGCCTTACCCTTTCTGTACAATCGTATTCCTTTTAATTTATTATTAGACTTTTTATTAAATATTATTATTATTTAATGATAGCAATAAGATTTAGTTTAAAATGTGAGATTTTATTAAAAACTTAAAATTTCTCAGCCTATACATTATCAACTTAATTAATTAACATATTTTTTTTTAATGAAATCGTCACAATGTATCCCTGAATTGTAGAGAACTGAAGGTCTATTGATTTTGGTGAAGATCGGTTAAGAGGAAGGGGTAGTTTACCTGCAACGGTTTTTTTTATCAAGGGCAATTTTTTTCTATGGCAAACGATAAGAGCCGCAAATACAAACAGAATCAAATACTTTTTTGCACACATTCCTGAATTATAGAGTACTCAAGGTCTGTTGATTTTGGTAAAGATCGGTTAAGAGAAAAGGTAGTTTACCTGCAACATTTTATGTTTTAAAAGGGTAATTTTTATTTTTATGACGCATGATAACTGCCGCATATTAAAAGAGAATCAAACAATATTTTGCATACATTCCTGAGTTGTAAAGACCTGAAGGCCTTTTGATTTTGGTGAAGGTTGGTTAAGGGAAAGGGGTAGTTTACCTGCCACCTTTAATGTTTTAACAAGTGTAATTGTTTGTATGACGAACGGTAACTGCCGCACATTCAAACAGAATCAAATAATTTTTTGCATGTATCCCTGAATTGTGGAGTACTCAAGACCTGTTGATTTTGGTAAAGATCAGTTGAGAGAAAGGGGTAATTTACCTGCAACGTTTTATGTGATAACAAGTTTAATTTTGTCTATGACGAACGATAACTGCCGTAAATTCAATCATAATCAAATAATTGTATGCATACGTCCCTAAATTGTAGAGAACGCAAGGCCTGTTGATTTTGGTGAAGATCGGTTACGGGGAAAGGTTCGTTTACCGGAAACATTTTTTGTTGTAACAAGAGTAAAGTACTTAATTTTGATAAATTAAGTATCCTGATAAGAAGATCTTAATAATCCACTGTAGAAATGTAGATGAAATATCTATAAACGAAGAGGCTAGTTGAACGGGGTGGGGGTAATTTTTTATAAATGAAAATTGTAGTTGAAAAGGGAGGGGATAATTTTTATATATGTACTACGTTACAAAGTAGTAGTTTGTTGTTAAAATTCCTTCCCGGGCTGTTCGGCCGTAGTCCAATGTTTTCTGCAAAACCAGACGTTTTGGCAGTGCCGTCGACTGCCATCGTCAGTGAAAATCGAGTGCGATAACGTGTGGTGGTATACGTTAGTGACCACAATACTGTGGTTAAGGCTGAAGCAATAAGTGGAAAGTAGTAGTTTCTGTGCAAACATTTCATTTCGTAAATGATTTTAAATATAAATCTTAGAACATGTATAATATAAATGGAAGTCATGTATGGTTCTCCATACCGATATTTGTCAATTAAAATAGTATATTTACAAGCAGAACAATATGTAGCCTACAGAGTCAGTGTTTATACACGCTGAAAATAATCTGTTACTAATGTTTGCTTCTTAGCACTTGCTGTTTTCTTTAAAATAGACGACCTTATTTTGCGTAAAACCAACTTGTCGCACAACAAAGTGTCTTCTTGTCCTTCTAAATAGTCAAGAAGCCCCTCCATTTAATTGAGCCCTGTCCCGTGTGTGACTTTGGTCTCGGAAACACATTCGTCACTCCCCTCTTCCTCGTCAACACTACCACTCTCACTTTCTGCTACCCCCTGTGCGCGCATCAATATTTTGTCGTATGTCAAAACCTCAAACGCGGGCGAGTTTGCGTCGACTTCAAACACTCGTTTATGTTATCTTGATCAACGTTTTCACCACCTGGGACAGTGTTTGCTAACTGGGCCAAGTCAGCTGAGGTTGCAACGTCATCCTCAAACCCAGCAAAATCCTCTTCCTCCGGTATGTCGGGAAATATTTTTTTCCACGACTTTGTCATCGTAGTGGGTTTAACTTTGTCCCACGCAGCTGCAGTCTCGTAGATCGCGTCCAGAACACTTAGGCTCTTAAAAAAGGTCTTCAAATCGTTCCCTTTCTCTATAAATTTTCTCAAAATACTTGACCGATAGTTACGTTTTACACAAGCTATTACCTCTTGATCCATTGGCTGGATCAAGCCTGTAACATTGGGCGGCAGGTATTTAACAATGATCTGAGCAATTGTATTGTCTAATACTAACACTGCTCTTTGTGGAAATCCTTGTGAATTTAAAAACTCCCGAACCTGTGGACAAAACTTATTGTGGAACTAATCATAAAAAATGTCTTTATTCATCCAACCTTTCTTTTGATTGTAGTAAATTACAGGCATGTTAACTGCTCGTGTTCTTTTAAATGATCGTGGTTTTTTTTTTATTTTCCTATCACTAGGAGCTTAAGTTTGTGTGTCCCAGTCGCGTTAGAGCAACACATTACCGTTATTCGTTCCTTACTAACTTTGTGTCCCGGAGCACTTTTTTCATTTTCAGACGCTAAAGTTTTCGTCGGTAAGCACTTCCAAAAACCCCAACTCGTCGGAAGTATAAATTTGTGCTGGTTGTAAATTTTTTATCTAAAACAAACTGATTAAAGTCTTTGCAAAACTGTTCTGCTGCCGTTTGATCGCCATTCAATTTTTCTCCGCGAATTTCCAACTCTCTTATGCGTGACGTTGTTTGAAACGTGTCAGCCAGCCAGATGATGCGTTGAAATTTCCTTCCTTCGAAATAAACTTAGCTTCTTCGGCGCCTATTCGTCCACTTACAGGATTCCTTTGTGCTCGTTGATTATTGAACCACTCTAGTAAAGCTAGGTCCAAGTTTTCGTACGTCGATTTCTTCATAGTTTCCCGTTTCTTCATGCCAGATGATGAGTTAGAAGAACACGAAAATTTGAAGAAAAGTTCCACCTTTTTCTTAACCAAATCACGAACCGTTTGATCACCAATTCCATATTCGTCCTTTAACGATTTAACAGTTTGGCCCTTCTCAAATTTTTCTATAATCTCTAGTTTTTTTCTGAATTGATAAAACAATCCTTTTACGGTTTTTATCCATTTCGAAACTGGAATCACAAAATATAATTTCCTTATAATAATTACAACTAATGTTTTATTTGCTACAGTAGGCCTACTACACTGAAAATAATAGGCTTAAGAATACTTGTAATAAATTAAAGTCATTATAAGCGTAGTATGTATCAATATTTTTGCTAAAACTATAATTTTTTTAAATCATACATTTTTTCCGGTTGATCTGCATCCCGGTTGACCCGATCCCGGAAAATCGGGAGTTGACTATATTAGTATTGTGCTTTATTTACTTAAGAACTCAAACTTCTCAAGTCTCAAAACATAAATCATTTGAATATGCCTTAGTTGCAGATATCTTTTGGAGATTCACAATTTTACCTTTGTTTCTTATTTTAAAAATAATTGTACCATTAAAAAAATGACAGATCTGTTGCAGGATATGCATATAATTTTATGATTAATATTTAAAAGAAAATGTTTAGTCATAAATTTGTGATTTTTTGTTTTGCTTTGCTTTTATTCATACATTACATTAACAAATTTCTTAATAGTGTGCTCTCCACTATTAATGTGCTACACGGTAGTTTTCTCAAGAACATAAATTATACAGTACTGTATAAACATAAACCTGTGGTTTACTATGAGGATTGTTCAATAGAAACACGTTTGATCTGCGCAGCCATGACTTCGTTGCCATGGTAACAGAATTAATTTGTTTATATTGTCTGTTTAAGTACTAGTGATCCGTCTGTCAAAAATATTTGCAGTTTGCTCTTTTCTAAGTGTTGTGACTGGGTTGAAAAATGGCATCTGTGATAGAAAATCCACCCAAAGATAATCTGCGTGCCATTATTCAGTTTTTGGCTGCTGAAGAGCATCAGTCAATGGAAATTTATGCGAGAATGAAAGCTGTATATAGTGACTATAGTTATTCTCATACAGGAGTGGTTGAATGGTGCAATAGTTTTGACAAGGAAGAGAATCCACTAAAGATTTGGATCATCCCAGACCTGCACGTGTTGCAGCATCAGATGAAAATGTGAGACAGCTGGAAACTGCTTTACATATAAATAGGCGCATCAAAGTTACGGAACTTTCTCAAATGTTGAACATCTGTGTGGGAACTGTTTATTCCATCATTCATAGTCTTGGCTATCTTAAACTTGCTGCTCAGTGGATTCCATGACTGCTTACCGATGAGCAGAAAAATTTGCTTTCGGCCTTATCATTACAGCATTTGATGAGCTATCAACACAAGGTAATGCCTTGCTACACAAAATTGTTGCTAGTGATGAGTCTTGGTGTTTTCACTATGAACCAGAATCCAAACATCAGAGTATGCAGTGGAAGCATGCACAATCTCCGAAGGTGGAAAAATGTCGGTTCCAGCCTTCGGCAGGAGAAGTAATGGTGACCGTATTTGTTTATTATCAGGTGTGCTGCTCTTATATTTTAAAGAACCTGGTGTCAACATCAACGCTGAGCGATATGCAGACAGCTTAAAATGCTTACAGGTCAGCATCAAGAATAAACATCCCGGGAAGCTCACAAATGGTGTCATTCTCCTGCTTGATAATGCTCAACCCCATTTAGCCCAGACGATTAAAGATCTGCTTGGTCATATGAAGTGGGAAGTCTTACAACATCCACCTTACAGTCCCGACTTGTCCCCATGCGATTATCATGTTTTTGGCCCATTAAAGAAATCACTAAAAGGACAGCGGTTCAAATCGGACGCTGAGGTAGAGTCTGGTGTTAGCGAATGGTTCTGCAAACAGCCACAGGAATTTTACCAGCAGGCAATCTACAGATTAGTGCAACAGTAGGACTCATTCCTTAATGTTAATGAAGACTTATAATTTTCCCAGAAATTTCCTTAACCTTGTTTAAAATTCGCAATTTCATTAAAATCGTTGAATAAAAAATGCTTTACAGCCTCTAAATGTGTTTCTATTGAACAGTCCTCGTATATTGTTTAAATATTACAT
The DNA here is from genome assembly GCA_034769895.1 of Magicicada septendecula. Taxonomy (NCBI): domain Eukaryota; kingdom Metazoa; phylum Arthropoda; class Insecta; order Hemiptera; family Cicadidae; genus Magicicada; species Magicicada septendecula. The sequence continues at coordinate 461,773,526 of CM068367.1, forward strand.
TAATCATATACAACAGTAAATATTTCGAGTAAGTAGAGTTAACAGATGATATAAAAGTGACTATTAAAATTTCTCTAAGTAGACAAAGTGGCTTGCCTTGGAAACACACAATTTCTCAAATGTGGTGGTGAGGAGATAGGTGATGACACAATCTACAAAAACAAGGTTCAATAAAATGGAATGCTGGGAGTGTAGTACTAATGAATACCTAGAGGGTAGTGCATATCATGTATAAATAATGTTTCATAAAAAAATGACCATTAAAAGCAAATGGTAACTTCTGGAAAAAAAATTAAGAAGAAACAATAGTATATTTTTGTCAATAGCTAAGCTATTCTCCAATATTACAAAAGACACAATAAAACAAAACAAGATATAATAGATTTTATTGAAGAACAAGCACGCGCACGCGCACGCGCACGCACGCACACACACACACACACACACACACACACAGAGGTAATGTGGGGAGGCTTACATTACTTTGATTCTTTATAATTACTAGTCAAGAAAACACACGAATTTGTTAATTTACAATGAATTCAGTTGCCTAAAGACAGTAACCCTAGGTCTGAGCTTAAAACACTACGAACAGATTAAATCTATATTAGGTTAGGATATGATAGGTGGTGCATTAGTTGTTGTGGGTAGAGGCAATCTAAAAAGATATGGAGGCAAGGATAAAAGCAAAAATCAGGTTAACAAATTAACAGTCACCTTTAAGACTTCTTCCTTCAGACTTGTACACATGATACCACAATGCTATATTTTTTCCCTCATATTTATCATAACCTAATCTCATCTCCCAATTTTAATTATTTCTATTGAAATCGTAAATGATTTACAAAACTATTTTTAATTAAAAAATTAGATTTCAGTATTAGCAGCTAAAAAATCCAACTTGAATAACAATGATAGTGAGTTTTAGGAGGAGTGAGAGGTTAAAAGTAAGGCTGAAAGTAGTTGCTAATAATTTCAGCTGATAACTAACTAATACTATAAGAGCTAGTGCTTGTTTACAGTAAATACCATGGAAACTCACTTCTATTTCATAAATAAACCCTTGTTTTATGCAATTCATGCCCTAAATGTCTCTGTTTTATTCAGAGTAAAAAATAGGAACTATTCTGTGGGGAAAATAGGAACAAAATTATTAGCCTCCAGGAAAGGAGGTGATGTACACAAATTGTATATGATAAATACATGTGTCCTACATACACTGTTGTGTTCTTGTAAACCTAAAATTTATTTCATGCTATAATGGTTTAATTCCTTTATAGATACTGGGAAGAAAACAACTGGAGTATTGAGAAGAATATGAAACCTATTGTTGGAAATCCTTTGGATGGAGATATTTATGCACATCTGATGAACATAAACAGTGAATATATTGTAAGATTTTAAGTTTTCTTTAGATTTTCAAAAAAGTGTTTTATTAAACAAGAATAAGTAGGCCTATATGTAAGAATTACATATTATAGGCACCCCTACAGAAATTTTAATAAGAATATTGTTAAATAACCAGATTACGGTTTATATAATTTAGTAGGGTCACTAATTTACAGTAATTATTATTTCGTTGTCTATGATGTGTCCATTGATTAACTAAATATATCATTACTGACAAGGAACAAAAGTTTTTTATTGGTAAAAATGTAAAAGTTTTACCTTACAGCCTGAACCAGTTTTCAGTTATTATAACAATCTGATGAAGCTTATAATAAGTGAAAACTGGTTCAGGCTATAAGGTAAAACTTTTACGTTTTTACCAATAAAAACGTTGTGTTCTGAGTCAGTAGTGATATACTTATATTTAGAAAATAAATATATTTCAGGGACAAACAAAAAAGTTGATTTCGTAAAAAGTGAATGGTCTGTAGAATCTGTTTAATTCACTAAATGGATAATAGTTATAATAAATAATTAAATAATCAGACTAGCTTTTTATTTAAAGTTGTACACACTTAATAGTTGATATATGATTGTATCAAAATTTAGAGAGAAAAATACAACTTAACTAAAGCTATGTTAAACTGTGACAAAATTTAAGAAATATTAATTGTTCATCAGGTTATACAGTAAAACAATTAAAAATGGGTTGTCACCAGTCTTACTACATGTCAGTAATTTCAGATTTCTTACACTCCATCTGCTATCTGTCTTCAGAAACTTTTGCTGTAGTGTTGGAATTTGGATAGCATTGAAACTTACAGGTTTGCAATAGCATAACGGTACAATCAAATAATATACAATAAATAGTAGCCTAACTTATGAGTTTGGGTCTATCAAAAATTGTAACAGGACTATATAATTTATCAGATGACTGACATAATAAGTATTTAATATGTATCAATTAATTGTAGTTTCAAATGTAAATAAGAAAGTAAACACTTGAAAATTTATAAATTTTTTATATGTTATAATGAACGTATAATTATGTAATTATAAATTACTTCCACATAACAATAATTATATACAGTGAAATCTCATAGTCAAAGTCCTCCATCTGTGTGTGTGCATGCGCGCGCGCATGCACGTGTATGCACATTCACACAAATGTTAGATTTTCACTTCATTGTGTTTAACATAGAACTTGTTAATTTCTTCTGTCTTTTATTTACAATTAAATGTTTCGTTTCAAAACTTGTCTTGCAATTCCTAATACAAAGAGTCCATTAAAAAGATTGTTCATAATCAAGTTAATTCTATTTTGTTTTCTTCATCCAGTCATGAACAACATATAATGTACTGCAGACTCTTAAGTCATTACCTTGTTGTTTTGGGCAGATAATTGGCAAGGTTTTTTTTCTCACTCATTTTTGTTATTGCCATTTTAAAAATATATTATTGGTTATTTCCTCCTTCTACCAGCTAACCTTATATCATCTACTGTTAGACCTTATACGTATTTTTCACACAGTTTGACTATTACTTCTTAGAGACGAGAAGAAAGATGGTATAAACATTTTCTGATTCTTCTTTCAGTTTTCTAGTGTTTAATGATTTTAATGACTTTACAAACTGTGTACACATTCTAATCTCCTAGTTGTATAAGTGGTTGTTTTTCTCATGGGTGGCGAGGAGCATTAATCTATCTATACTCAGTTTCTCTCTCTCTTCAGTTTTTTGGGATATTTTTACAAATTTCTGATCTACAGCTGAGATACCACAAAATAGTTTTCCATCCATTATTGTAGAAAATGGATTTCCTAACACTTTTTAAATTAATCAAACTAATCATTGATTGCTTTCAAATTATCCTTTTTATTATCATTTCATAAAATTATTGTAATGAGAATCGTATCGAACTCTGTAGAATAGCCGAGAAAATTCTCCACACACCCTCTACCTAGTGTCGCAGGTGTGCCTCAGTTAAGGCCACATTCAAGTATGTTCCAGAGTACTCTACAGAATACTTGATTACGAATTAAGTGGCGTGAGTTAAGGATGGAATGTTAATTCTAGAACTCTGCACAACTTATAAAAGCAGGGCGTCTGGTGTTGTCAAGGCAGTTACGTGAGCGATTCTCATTAGCATGGATCAAGTGTTTGTAGTAGTAGTGTAGCAAAGTGTTGTGTTGTAATTTGTGTGGAATTCTTTATAATTGACATTATTATTGAGTGTGTACAATTTTTACTTTAATTTTTGTAAGAGAATAACTTGTTGGTTACAAACTGTTAATTGTGATAACTAAACCTGGTTTTTAGTGACTTCATTGATGTCTTGGAATTTGTTTTCCATTGTACCATTATTTTGTCCTTTCCCAAATAATTTATCAGGAATTATGACAGATCTCAATCAAGTCTGACAGATCTAGAGTCTGCTCTGCAACCAGGCAATGTTTTGTGATATTTTCCACAAAACATTCAACCCTCTCTCTATTTTGTCTAATTTTACAGATTTGTACATCAAATTATATACATGCATATAATTTGGTTGTATACACACACACACACATACATACATATATATATATATATACACACACAAACACTTTTTGCTACAGTTTGTTTCTTGATGTATATATATATATATATATATATATATATATATATATATATATATATAATATTTATAATCACGTTACCTCAAGATATTTTCTCCTTATTTGGAACATGTTATTTGGAAAAGCCTTTCCGGTGGATGGGTACAAGATGGTACCCGAAACATGTTCCAAATAAGGAGAAAATATCTTGAGGTAAAGTGAGGTAAAGTGAGGTAAAGTGATTATAAATATTATATATACATACACATATACACACACACATACATACATATATATATATAAACATACATAAGTTATAAGATACTAGATGCTCAATATTAGGCAAATTTCAAAATTAATGTATAATTTCTTTATCTCTTCTACTACATTTTCCATTTTCCCTCACAATAATATAGTAATAGGGCATTTTGTTGTTCTCAGAACTGTGTTTGCTTCAATATAGTTTGTTTTGATTTCTTAATGCTGTTACTTTATGCAAAAATTATGCTTAAAACACACGCACACAAAATACAAATTGTTTGATACATTTATATGTTTACAGTATTTCATTCACAATCCTGAAGAAATTCCTGACATAATAAGTAAAAGTAATAGAGTGCAGACCATTTCAATCAAAACCTTACACATAAACGCTGTCAGCATTTTTAGTGCAGACGAAATACAGTTCCTGAGTGTGGCACAGAGGAAATGTCGGTTCATGGATGAATCAGATTTAGACATTAGCCCTGTTTATTCATATAATCTGTGCCAGATGCAGTGTCGTTTTGAATTATGTTACAGATTATGTCAGTGTGTTCCACACTTTTACAGATACACAGGTAAGTTAAATATTATTACTGTGTTACATATCTTAAGATTTAGGACAATGTTATAAATTATGCTTTGAAATTAATAATAACAAATACAAAATAAACAAAATTAGTTAACCAACAATTAAATAAGCTAGCCAAAGTAAATTGGTTATACTGAAGAAAACTAAGAAATGGTAATCGATGAAGTTACATAATTTAGTGAACAAATGAATCACATTTAAGGGGAATTAATGGTTTAAAGTTTTGCTGGAAACCAAATTTATGAAAATAAGTTCTGTTCACTCCATTGGCAGGCTTCCTATAGTCTCTACCACAGCCTATATTTCCACTGTTGCCTCATTCTATATTTCTAAATAACTCTCTTCATTTCCATGACTCTGTAAGTCAGACTATATTAATTGTCTGGAGTCTGGTTTCTCAACACCACTTATGTAGACACTACAGGTTTTTGCTAACAAAATTTTCATTTGGGACATATTCCAATCTTGATATGCCACATGCTATTCTCATAAAGTCAATACATGCTCTTTAAACTACTCCAATCAACTTCTTATGATTGCTAAAGTGCTAAGAATATCCTCCACAAAATATACTTTATGTTTATTCAGATTACAAAGTAGTACACTGCTAAATAAATGTGGTAGCATATTAATTCTTCTTAATGATCAACCTGCTCTTGCCACAGGCCAATGGCAAGAATAAATTTTACTTGATAAGAAAAATTTATTTAGAAGTGTTTTTGGTTTTTGCGTAGAGCGTTCTTCCGCTTGCACAATGGTTTAGTTACCTGTCTTTAGTGGTCCTTCCATTAATTTGAATTTTAATATATAGTTCAAATTCCTTCAATTAACTAGTAGTGTATTTTGAAATGTATTCAGTAAATACAAGCATGTTGACCATGACAAGTCTTTTTGTTTGGGGGGGGGACAAAAAAGTCTTGATTGTCTTTTATGTAGGCTGAGATTGGACTTATCCTTCTTAAAAATAAGTGAGGGTGAGTATATTATATACATATAAGGTGCTTTCAAAAGCACTGATTGCTTGAAGAAGCGCAGACTTAATAGTTATGACACATCTGTATGAAGATGTGATAATACAAATTCCAACATCATCAGGTCAGTATTGAGGATCAAGAATTGGTTGCTACCCATGATGATATAATGACAAATTTACTGGGTCAGTTCAAGATTCCCTTGGAGAAACACAGACAACAGTTTGCAAATTCTTTCAACTGTGAGTTGCAATCTATAAAGAAAGAAATCTCCACTTTTAGAGACAATAACTGTGTTGAACTAAGACCAATAATATCTCCCAGTAAGAAAAATAAGCCACCTAATAAAGTAGCTAGGCCAGCAGTCAAGATCACAATGTCTATTACTGAGAACTCTGTGCCATGCAGTAAGTGCTACACATCAGCTCCAGATTCTTTGCCTGGCACCTATTCTACTCAGGGGAGCAGAGAAGTGGAAAGGGTGAATGGAAATGACATCTGGTGAGGAAAAGGGATCCCTGGTAATTAAGAGTAAACATATAAAAAAATGATAGCTCATCCCAGCCATATTTGACAAAGCCAAGGATGTCCACTAGGCAACACAAAAGTAGAATCTAATCTGGTAGTTGGCAGGACAAAAGTATTATTTACCACAAGATTTTCCCTACACATAACCGAATGGAGCACCACCCAGTTGTTTAAAGACATGAAATTGGCATCTATGGTCTGCAAAGGTTGAAGACTAAGCACAAAGAATACAACTCCATACATCTGTTTCAGGGTTTGAGTTTGATGTGATTAACAGGGTCAAAGTTGGCTAGCCTTTATGTTACTCCATTCAGGGGTAAATTAAAAGAACAGCAAGAGTTTTGTAATGTGAAGTTCACAAGGGAGGACATAAATGACATATGTGCTCAATGACACCATCTGCTATCAAAATGTCAGAGGGCTTAGGATGAAGTCCAGTGAAATTTATGTGTGGGTGGATAGATTCATTGTCATTGCTCTTTCTAAGACCTGAAGGTTTTTTTTTGAAGCACTGCAGTGCTTCCTTCTTCCCTAAGTGATACACTGCACATAGAACTGACAGAGAGTTTGAAGGTGACTGCCGTAAGGAATGGATATAAAGACACAATTATAGACAAACTAATTCGTAAACACAAATCCAAAGCAAATAAAGTGATTAAATCTAATAATACAGAGAACGCTTTCATCACGACTGAATATACTAATCTACTTCCACACATTATAAAAAACGTATTTAAAAAACTAAACATTAATGTATTTTTTAAAACCACGAATAACTTGGGGAATTTCTTCAGACATAATAAACGTTCAGAACTTGAAAATAACTCGGGTGTTTATAAAATAGTGTGCGATGATTGTGACATGTTTTACATTGGCCAGACAGGGAGAAAATTTAAAGATAGATTTAGTGAACACATACCGAAGGGCAGCATTAGATATACTACCTCCAACTTTGCGTTACATTTGATTAATAATAACGACGGATACACTAGTTGCGCCAAAAATTTGAAACCGTTACATATTTGCAACAAAGGGCGAATTATGAGTGCCTTAGAGGAATTCGAAATCTACAAAGCATCGAGAACACAAAAAGACGTAGTGCTCAACGATCAATTGTCGTTTAACTCGAACAGCTTGTACGATACTGCGTTACAACATGTTTATCAGATTATGGACAAATGAGAAATCAACAGTTGCGATTATGAACCCGAACAGTGCACACTGATTCTTCGCGCAGTACGTTACTAATATAGTGTGTTTTTAATGATGTTAGTATAAGTTTTTATTTGCGTTGACAAGTTCTTCATGTGAGAACAAACAGTTTTTAAACCTGAAGATGGGAACATGTTTCCCGAAACATGTCGTGTATGACATATAACGAAGTCGCAAGATGGAAAAGAAATAAGGTAAACTATAAGTTTTATTTCAATAACGCGACTTGGAGACCATAAATCACAAATTATGAATAAAAAATAAACTTAGTTTTTAAAAACCATGAATATAGAAAACTATTGTAGTAAAAACTAATTTAGAAGGATAGATTTAAGAGGCAAACTGAGTGATGTTTACAAATAATCCATCATTCATCCATCCTCATTACATGTTCAAACTATTGTAATTCTCTCTTCTACTGTATCTCTGTAACTAATTTAATCCATGAGGAACAGATACTTCACTAATGAATGGTCATAATAGAAGGAAGGTAAACTCTTCATTATTCTGTCTAAATAACAGTAAAATAATAATAAAATAATGTGTTAACAGTAGGTAAAATATATTTTGTTCAGGTAAATACACATTGTGTGGAGCTGAAGGTTTGCAGTGCTTGGCAAAACATAAAGGTAAAGAAGATTTTTTAGAAAATAATAAATGAATAATACAAACATGATTTTGAATTAAATTGTTAATAAACTTCATTGTAAAAAGATTTATATACAGTATATATATATTTATATTCAAACAATTTTTGCTACAGTCTATTTCTTGATGTATATACTATATTTAAAATTTATATTTACTTTACCTCAATATCTTATTTTTCCCTTATTTGGAACATGTTTTGTGATCCTTAGTGTTCCCATCATCAGCGTTTCTAATTTTGAATCTTGTGGAATACCTGTGTCCTGGTTGGCTGTTGTTATACCTGAACAAATACAAATCAACACAAAAAATGATACAATTTTCAAAGCACTCAACATCGAAAACACACACAAAAAAAACCAATGGGAAGGCATAAAGACTTTATTATTTATAAAGACTTTACCTCAAGATGTATTCTCCTTATTTGGGACATGTTTCGGGAAGCCTTGTGTTCCCATCTTCAGCCTTCCTGATTTTGAACCTTGTAAGGTATTTGTGTGTTGGGTACTTGCTGAAGATGGGAACACAAGGCTTCCCAAAACATGTCCCAATAAATAAAATGATTGGGATTTTAAATTTATTATTATTTTATTTTATTTGTTGTTATTATTATTTTTATTTATCCCTACATACCAATAATTCTTTAAACAAAAGAAAATACGAAATTACACTTACTTGCAGAAGAAACAAATTGAATAACAACAAATTATATAATTACTGCAAGAAACTTCGAGTTACGTATATATAGAAAAAGATGTGTGCGTGTGTGTGTAATTATTAGGTTGAAATACAGCAATAAAATAAGCAAAATACTTGCAGATATAATTATTATTTGATAACATTTACAATACAGATCATGCAAGGAACATCATGAGTTACCTATGAAGAAAAGATATATAATGTAATAGCATTGGATTACTTACTGTTTTTAGTGTACAAATTTGTATGTAATTTACATATGCTTTCCACACAATCTCTTCTTAATTTAAGTGAGATACAAAATTCAACTAATGAATGTAGAATAGAATACTTAATTTTCTTCCATATTAAATTCAATGGGACTGAAAGACTGGATTTGATTACCTTAAACTACAAATGATCTGAGCATTTTATACTGTATATACTTATATATGAAATAGTCCAAAACATGCTGTCCACTGAGTGTACCAGACCTTACTTTCTGATATTATCTGGTTAGCAATATAATCTGTTTTTGTTCTATAAAATAATTTTATAAGAAATTGTATAGCTTACTTTACTAACATCATAATATTAATTTAACATATCATTATCAGCAGTACCAGCACTTGTATCCCAGCAGCTGAGTGACTACAGCTCAGTGATTTGAGCTATTCTTGTTCAGTTTATTGAACCACACTATGAACTGGACCTCTTTATGTCTCTTGGTTTTCAACCTAGCAAAATTTGGTACCATCTGCCATCTTCTTGCTTAACCAAATATCCTCCATTTAATTTTAATTTTGTGAAAGACATTATGCATTATAGTTTGGTTGTGTGTTTTAGTAATTGTTTGGTTTCAGAATGCCTTGTTATTCCTAATATAGTCCTTTCCATGTGTTTCCTATGGAGTCTACTGTTTTTGTATTACTCTCATATTCACTGTCCACACTTTGATCCAAAAGTCACTGCTGGAAGCACATACATATTTTAATATTCCTTTCTAAACATAACAATAGCTTCTTATTCTGCATAATATTGCTTAGTTTTCAAAAATAAAAGACACCTTAATCATATTCTGGTAATAACATCTGGTATAATGACCACCAGAATACCAGAAAAATATTCAAAATATTTTTTTACCCTCCGTTCTTGTTTAATAAAACTGAATTGTTTTTTGGCAATCTATAATATCTATAATATAACGCGGTAGGTAGTGTGTCAGTCATCGGTATAGGAGACCAGAATTCATTACCATAGTAACAAGTAAATAAACAAATGATATTTACCGGCATCGAATGTATACCTTTATCCGTTCCTATAGTTTTTCATGTTTTTACTATGCGATTGTATTGATATTTTTTTTAATTTGGTATACAGATACGTCTATATATTATGTAATTATCCTATATTTCTGTATATGTTTTAATTGTAAAATTTATGTTTGTACGTATTTCTGATGATCCAATGAATAAGTAATGAAATATCTATAACGCGGTAGGTAGTGTGTCAGTCATCGGTATAGGGAGTTGCAGGGAGGGAGGGGGAGTGAGGGGGAAGAGCGACGGGAGTGAGTGAGGAGGTGGTTGGGCGTGCTGGAGGGGGGACGCCAGTATGCCCCGTGGAGTCAGGGCGAGAGGCCACCTCACGTGGCGAGGCAGATCTCTGATTTCACTTTCTGTGTGTAGGTGGCATGGCGAATCTCAGCCTCCAGTTCAAGCTGGAAGGCTTGAGCCATAAGATCCTGCCATTGGGCACAGAATAAAGCCTTTGAGTGTAAAATAAAGCCTTTGAGCATAAAGACAGTGGTATTGAGCATAAAAACGATCAAATATGCCTCCTAAACGCCAGCAACCACCAACTGCTGAAGAAATTGCAGCAAAAAAGCACGTAATGCTGAAGCTCAAAGACGCCATACAGCGGCCATGTCAAAAGACCAGCTTCAAGCAAAATATGAAGCTAATGGTCTAAGTCAACGGCAACGCAGAGAAAACATGCCACAAAATCAACTTCAACAAGAGCGCAAGGCAAACGCTGAAAGACAAAGGGTTGCACGCCAACATCAAAGAGGACGTCTGAGTAGATATGTCCGATCCCGCAACACCGCTTTGCTTCCCGAAAACTTCAATGAAGACGAAATTGAAGAAAGTTCCATTTTACGCTAAATGTCCATTTTGCAATGCCAAGCATTTCAAAAATGAATTAATGTCAAATTGCTGCCATAAAGGGATCATTGCATTAGAAGAAATACGAATGCATCCCTTCATTAAAAATTACATGAATGGATCTGATCCAAATTCCAAAAATTCATGGAAAACAAGATCCTACAACGGCCTTTGCCTCAATGGGATCACAAGTTGACCAATCAGTGACCAGACGTTCAGGTCCTTTTTGTTACAGAATCCATGGGCAAATTTATCACGTTACATCTGCATTACACCCAAATCACGGTGAATCACCAAAGTATGCCCAACTGTACATTTTGGATTCGGCCCAAGCCTTGACAGAAAGAATGAACAATCAAGCAAACAATGGATGCATTCATGTCGTAATGGAGAACCTCCAAAAACATCTTGGAGATATCAATCCGTTCTCTAGAGAATACAAGAACATGCTCAAATTTGAACAAGACGAAATGCTAAAGGCAAATCGGGAAAACGAACCCCAATTGAATATAGCATGACTTTCTTGAGAGAAAGAGTAAATAATGTGCTCCCCAGCAGAACCAACGCTCCCACTGCCAGTGGAGAAATTGCTGGCGTTTTTCACAGTGCAGATGGTGCACCCCCAGAAAATCGGGATATTACAATTCATGCGAAAAGTGGAATTTTACAAAATATATCCATCCTGAGTAGACTCTGTGACCCAATGTGCTCCCTTTGCTTTTCTCATATGGGGGTTCAGGGTGGACCACAGATCTGAAGAAAGCTGTTGGTCAAGGAAATGTGTCCCAGCTTCAATAGTATTCATACCATTTTGCCATTCGTGATGGAAACTTTAACCAGTTCCTCAACGCAGGAAAGCTGACTCACCAATTCATGGTTGATGCCTATTGCAAGACCGAGGCAAACCGTTTGAATTGGTTTCGAAAAAATCAAAACACAATAAGAGCTGAAGACTATGATGTCCTTCACCGATTTGTGAACAACCACAATTTTGAGGACATTAACATATTGCCTGGAAAGAAAGTTATATTGCCTTCAACCTTCCAAGGGAGTCCAAGAAATATGGCTCAAAATTACCAAGATGGTCATGGTCAGGAAATATGGCAAACCTGACTTATTTGTAACATTCACGTGCAATCCTAAATGGAGAGAAATCAGGGAAAACTTACTTCCCGGTCAGCAACCATGTGACCGGCCTGATTTAGTAGCAAGAGTGTTTGAGTTGAAACTGAAATTGCTACTTGAAGACTTAACCAAACACCATAGATTTGGACATGTTAGGTCTATGCTCCACGTGATCGAGTTCCAAAAACGTGGTCTACCACATGTGAACATATTGCTATTCATGGCCTCGGAAGACAAAGCCTGGGAGAATGAAAGAATTGACAAAGTTGTCTGTGCAGAACTCCCTGATACAGATGCCCACCCGAGGCTACATGAAATTGTAAAATCCTGTATGATACATGGCCCATGTGGTCCATTAAATCCAAATGCACCATGTATGGAAAATGGTAAATGCACAAAAGAATTCACAAAAGATTTCTGTGCCGAGACCAACAGCAATGTCAATGGTTACCCAAAATATCAACGCTAAGATGATGGTAACTTTGTTGAACTTGGGGGAAACAAAGTGGATAACAGATGGGTGGTGCCATACAACCCATACCTGTCTCTGAAATATAACGCCCACATTGACGTAGAGATTTGTAGCTCAATTCAAAGCGTTAAATACCTGTTCAAATACATTTACAAGGGGCATGACTGTGCAAATATTCAATTCGTTACTGTTCTCACAGAACAGGAAGCCACTATTGAATGGGACGAAGTAAAAAATGACTTGGAGACCCTATATGTAAGTGCACCTGAAGCATGCTGGAGGCTCAGGGAATACAGAATGCACCACAAAACTGATCATGTGGAAAGATTAAATGTCCACCTTGAGGACAAGCATACAATATGTTTTATACCAGGCAAGGAAGCTGAAGCTGTACAGCAAAAAGCCACCAAGTCCAAACTTCTGGCTTGGTTTAAACTTAATCAGGAAGACCCTAATGCCCGAGAGTATTTATATATTGAAATTCCCGAACACTATACCTGGGATGACAAAAATTCTAAATGGAAACCACGTCTTAGAGGACATGAAACTACAATTGGCAGAATGTTTGCCGTAAGTCCCATGGATAGAGAAAAATGGTTCCTCCGAATTCTCCTTCTCAATGTTAGAGGAGCAACATCTTTCGAGGACCTAAGAACGATCGAAGGAAATCCTATCCCCTTTGCAACTTTCCAAGAAGCATGCATTGCAAGGGGATTAACTGATGATGACTCAGAATGGGATACTTGCCTAACAGAAGCTGCAACCCATCAAATGCCAGTACAACTTTGGCAGTTGTTTGCATTTATTTGTATCATTTGTTACCATACTATAAGAGACACTTTCCTGATAGAGAAAAAGCTCTCAATCTCTCTCTCCATTTGATACTTAAAGAAATTGAATCTGTCCTTCGAACACATGGAAAGTCATTGGTAGATTTTGGTCTAGAACTTCCAGTCGGCAGCTATGACGAGCCAATCCATTCTCGAAAATATTACGATCCAATTGCTGAAAAAACCATGTTCGAAGAAAAGTTGCAAATGCTCAACCCAGGGCAAAGAAGGGCTTTCGACAAAATCAGGGAAGCAATTGAAAACCCTAACTTACCCAAACATCTATTCTTTGTTGATGGACCTGGCGGAAGTGGTAAAACCTTCCTTTACAACACAATCATGCACTATGTGCGTAGCAAAAATGAATTAGTCTTACCATATGCATTTACAGGCATAGCAGCAACTTTGCTTGAGGGAGGCAGAACTTCCCACAGTCATTTCAAGCTGCCTATTCCAATAAATGAAACATCAACCTGTAATGTTCGACATGGGACTAATACGGCAAAAGAACTGGAAAAGGCCAAAGTGATAATCTGGGATGAAGCTTCAATGACCCCAGCACATGGAGTAAATGCAGTTGACACACTGTATCAACACACAGCGCACAGAACCAACGGCGCAGAATCAGCGGCGGCGTGTGTGTGTGTGTGTGTGTTCAGAGCTGTGTTGGAACTCTTAGCTGAAGATCCAAAAGTTCCTTCTAAAAAACCATTTAGAGGTGCGGTCTTTCTTTTCAGTGGAGATTTTAGACAAATTCTCCCTGTTGTTCCACATGGCAGCAGAACCGAAATACTTTCTTCATGCATGAAGAATAGTAAGTGTTGGAAAAATATTCAAGATTGGTCCTAAAGTTAGACCAAAACATGCGTGCCAATGAGGACAATGTCCCATCAGAACACTGAAGCTTTTCCGATTGGCTTTTAAAACTTGGGAATGGAAAACTCCAAGAGCCTGGATTAGAGGAAGGCATCTTCGAAATTCCTCCAGTCTGCATTGAAAATGGATGTATTGTTGACGCTGTCTTTCCTGAGGTCATCCAATCAGGAGATGACAGCATTGCTAACAATGCAATCCTGACTCCAAAAAACCATGAGTCACTTGAACTTTATGAAAATGTCCTTAGACGAATTCAATCTGAATTGAAATGCTATACCAGCATAGATTCTATTCAGCAAGATAGTGCAAATGCCGAGGAGGCAGCAAACTATCCAATGGAGTTTTTGAACAGCTTAACACCTGGAGGTATGCCTCATAGACTTACCTTGAAAGTTGGTGCAGTAGTAATGTTGCTACGAAACCTTGACTCAACAAGAGGTCTTTGCAATGGCACCAGAATGGTTGTCAAGCAAATGATGTCAAAAGTCATTGACTGTGAAATCCTGACCGGATCTTTTAAAGGTACCAGGGTTTATTCCAAGAGTTATTCTTACACCCAGTGACCCTGACCTTCCCTGTACATTAAGACGAAAACAGTTTCCATTTAGACTTGCTTTTGCTATGACCATCAACAAAAGCCATGGACAAACACTGGATTCAGTTGGTATTTATTTGCCATCTCCAGATACCGTCAGTCATGGACAACTTTATGTTGCATTTTCAAGAATAAAGTCCTTTCAGCAAGTCAAGGTAAAAGTCTTAGGAACTGACCAACAAGGCAACTTAAAGAAAGACCAGAGAGTTTACACCAAAAATGTGGTATACAAAGAAGTTTTAGCCCAATAATAAAACTTCATAGATAGGCTTTATCAATATGTGCCAAAAAAAATGCTCGCCACCCGGGCGTAGAACGGGTACTTCAGCTAGTCGTAATATAATGCGACAAGGTGGTCGTTTAATTAATGATAACCAAACCGACGAACAAGCTGTTAAAGCCAAATTAACAGATCAAGTGTCTGGTTACTATCCTGAAGAACTATCACAAAGAATATAAATTATACTTAATGCCCGTAGAATGTCTGGATACCTTTGCAAAGGTTGGGCCAATGATAGAGCACACTTTGTGCAACCTACATTTCATGTCGGTGTATTACCTATTAATGCTTTTACAACAGATCCACCAGCAAATGCTACACAGAGTGTATTTGCATATTGGATGCATGAAATAGAAATGGAAGTTGAATTCGATTATGACTTTGTGAGACCATACAGTAGTTTCGCACATCCCAACAATGTTAATCTCTCCGCTGGTAAAGTTCCAAGTGATATTAATGTGTTACCCTCTTGCTTACGGTAGACGAATGCACAGAATCGATACCACAACATTCGATAATTCGATCTCAGTGAACCACCTTGTAAACAGGCTAAAGTAGATATTAAACAACTGGCCGGCATGCAATATATAACTGAAGCTTACAAAACTAATGTTGATTCTCACTATGCACAAAACCAAGCACAATTTGAGCAGAAATTTGAAAAGGCAAAGGATACAAAACCAACAGCATAATATGTTTATTTTGTAACAATATTTATTATTTTATTAAATTGTTCATTGTTTACAACATTTGTTTTATTTTATTATTATTACGATACCTACTTAAAATATATGTGATTGCCATTGGATGAGGATGTTTACCATCGTATTTCTTTAATAATGTACACTGACGCCAAATATATTTTTTAAGGCGTATCTCAAATCTACATTTGTTAGGAAATGAATCTAAATTACTACACACCAAGACGGGTGTACGAAAAACTCTCTTGTCTGGTTGAAACTTTACAGCAACACTTGTAGGCATACCACCTAACATGTCTAACACTGTTTCCGTAAAATAAGGATCAAATACGGCTTCATTCCAAAACAACACAGGCCTGTTGGGTGCAGATTGGAATGCGAACCGTTCGTGTGGACTGGGATTTTTTAAAATGGCAGATGATAATGGAAATGAACACATACAATCACCAAAGAAATTTTTACCACTATTAGGTGGTCCCAGTATATAAATAGTATTCCATTTACTGCACATTTTGTTGAGCCGCTTATACACGAGTCCAGAATATATTCATCGCATCTAAATTATTATAACATTGAAAATACATTAATTTCATAAGTGCTACCATGCTATTTGCAATTTAATGATAATATAATGAAACATGATCCAAACTAGTACATTTAAATAAAGGTGTACTAACAGAATATAAATTACAATACTCATCGATATTCATACTTCATAATTTTAAATAACAACTTTCAAGTGCTAATTGAACAATATAACTATAAAACTTATAGTTACCTTATTTCTTTTCCATCTTGCGACTTCGTTATATGTTAAACTATAAGTTTTATTTCAATAACGCGACTTGGAGACCATAAATCACAAATTATGAATATAACTATCTTTTCTCATACCACAGTGTAATGTGTTCTGTATCCAATATTTACTATATATAGCATTGTCGAGTGGCTCGCAACAGTACTGCATCAGGAACTCTTCTATTTCATCTACTTGCTGCAACGCTTTGTATCTTCGCTTACAATTATGGATTTCTGTACTTCTAGTAAAATACCCATTATCTGGTCGTACTTGGAGTCGGTAATTATGGTTTTGGCTCTGGCTTTTGCATCCGTCCACAAGTTCCGCTCGTCTTTGCATGCCTGAAGGTGTCTCGTACAATTTCAGGTCCATATATTTCTTCTGATACAACTCTTTTGTCGACAACATATAAGAGTCGCCATTCATCTGTACAGTAATATTCGACTGTGGAAAGCCAGTTGACGTAATCGTACTCTTGCCAGCGACGTATAATCCGGCTAACGTCCCCATGCAATTGGTTGACTCGTAACCATTTGCTGTACCAACAGCGACAGGTGCCTCAATCGACTGTACAGTCATGAATAACGTGCCAGTGGTATCTTGCTGTCGAGTGTTTGCAGACGATGAGTAGCCTCTTGGTCTCATGATTTTTGTAATAGGCAACTATTGAGTGCAAAATCGTGTTTCTAGCAAAGGTCTTCAAAATATCTGCTAATCTCTTCGCGGTTTTTGAATTTAACGACGTCAAAAATAACGTGTTGCTGGTCGATGATTCAGCTAGTCTAGTAAGGTCTTGTGATGTAACTTCTGCAATGTGGAAGTCTCGATGCAAGCTACCCATTGATCTACACGTGCCCAAGTGCAATACAATACAATACTGTCTTCATTATTGTCTGCATTTGTGTTGAGTTGATGTAGTCGCTGTATTCGCTTCAATGTTAGAACGGCATATCTGGTATTGCCTGACGAATTACTTCCATCACCGTCACATCGTCCTGTTGTATTTTCGGTTTCTTGGCAGGCTGTTGATGTTGTTGGATGTTCTTGGTTGACTGTTGTTGTTGTTTACATTTCTTTGTAGTTGTTCGTGGCATAACTTCTTCGTGTAATGACAATGCAATCATCTGAGCTTGTGGAGTTTTCTCCCAATACTGTTGTCTGTTCGTATCCATATCTAGATCCAGTTGTGTCAGAATCTTGTCTTCTGAATTGGCCTGCAGTCGTGAACATTTATCACTATCATGCGCAAGTTCATCACTATTTAGTTCTTCAACCGATTTAGGATTCATACTTGTATACTATATACGCACATAAGCAGTACACATAACATACTGAGAAAGTGTATCGATTCACATCAATATATACGCACACCTACTACTCCTTCCTTTTTTTCTCCTCACACACACGTACCTAGTGTGAGAGAAACCAAGTCACCGGACATGTCCGCATGAACATGTCCATACTGACATGTCTACGCATAGAGTAGGCCTATTCCTTCTCTTTTTTTTTCACATACTCGCAGGGGTGAGCAAAACATCCTGAACGCTTGGTGGATCGGCTACTAGCCGATCATCAGCATCCGTTTGTAGTCAATGAAAGCGCTCGTGGAAGTTGCACACACGACTCAGCCACAGAGGACGCAAATAGTCAACGTGACAATGACTATGTGCGGACATGTCCACACGGACATGACCGTGTCGATTGGCATTACATCACCAATCTTATCTTATCTTCATCTTCTTATCTTATCAGATTGATGAGGTCATTAAGCTGGAAAGGTACGTTAATTGAAAGGTCCTACCTATCAGTACTCACCTATTTCAGTTCATTCAGATCTGTTACTCCCCACCATAAATTTTCATTTATTTCAGAATGAAGTCCTATTAAATACTATATTCATCTTTTATCAACAATTATTCTCAGCCAACCAAATTTTCACTTTTTTCGGATGAACTCATTTATATTTTCCCTATCTCAACTGCATTTCAGTAAATTTTATTACATCAGGGCTTCATCTCAGATATGAAAGATATGTTGCATTATTTTAATTTCTTGTTTTTCCATTTTAAACACACGAACACACCTTCCAACAGTGTGCTGAGAACAACTTTGGTTATAAAGTATTTTCTTTTTTGTTCTGTACTCTATTACCTCTATTCTTTTGGCATATTCTTCTTTCTATTGGTATTTAGCTGACAATATACAAATTTAATTTAAGCTGTTGAGTATATTTGTATGTCTTTGGACAATAACACACACACACACACACACACACACACACACACACACACACACACACACACACACACACACACACACACTCTCTCTCTCTCTCTCTCTCACACACACACACACACACACACATACACACACACACACACACACACACAATACTGAAGAAGAAGAAGAAGAAGAAGAAGAAGAAGAAGAAGAAGAAGAAGAAGAAGAAGAAGAAGAAGAAGAAGAAGAAGAAGAAGAAGAAGAAGAAGAAGAAGAAGAAGAAGAAGAAGAAGAAGAAGAAGAAGAAGAAGAAGAAGAAGAAGAAGAAGAAGAAGAAGAAGAAGAAGAAGAAGAAGAAGAAGAAGAAGAAGAAGAAGAAGAAGAAGAAGAAGACCTCAGTGAAATTCAAGTAAGGAACTGAAAAAAAGTACTGAAAGAAGAGCAGAATTAAACAATATTGTTAAAATATCAAAAAATCAAAATAGGTTTGTAAGTACCATGTCTCAATAAAAAATGTCATTCTTTCCTGCTTGTATTGGTGTTTACACCTTGGTTAATGTCATGTTTTGAAAATGCATATTTATGAAAAGCATGGTACTAGAACAAAAAAAAAAAAAACATTTGCTTGTGCTTATTTATTTCATGCCTGACAGTGAAATATAAAGATTTACATCCAAAAAACAAATGACAGTAGATGACAGTGCTAAGTGAAGCATTAATGGTTTCTAGTCATTCTAAGCTGAATGTGTGGATTCTACGTAGAAGAACTATGGATGTGTGATTTAGCCTTATAGAGCAGATTGTTTGGATATGTGTTCAGTATCTAGCAGGGTTATAACAAAATGTGTGTGAAAATCAAAAAATTATTTGTTTTTAATAATCAATGCAGTGTTTAGAACCATTTGGCATATACCTTTTAATGTTCAGAAGATCACTAAATATAAATTTTGGTGTTATTTTAAATGGCCTTGGGGCAATACAACATCAAGCATCTATGAAAGATTGCCTTCTTATAATTAATTTTCTTCAATTCATTATTTTCAGTGTTATCATAGCATCATCAGTTTGGGGTACAATATGAAAAAGAGGCATTTTAACCACATTTTTGAAATAACATTATGGTTTACCTTTACTTAACCAGTTTGTGAATACACTTTGTAAATTAAATCTTAAATTGTACTTTAAATTGAAGCCATTTTTACTTTTTTCTATTATTGTTAGACATTAGCATGTTATCTTACACAATACAGTCATTCAGTACCATATTTAATTTCTTTTTAATTCTGTAGTTTACTTTTAAAAATAAATTCTGACTATTTAACATTTCAGATTAGTAGAATTTGGATTTTAGGTATTTCACTAAATTGATACATAAAATAAAAATGATCAGTAAGTAATGAAGTCCCTTCACAAAAGAGGCAAATGTTAATGTAAAGAGAAAAAACAAAACCTGTATTTTCTGTCCCAAAATTATTTAATGGTTATCACATGATTGGCACATAATAAAATATTATCACACACCAATATATAAACTATAATAAAATATTCTATAATAATTTTGATTTTTTGTCATCAGGTAAAACATTTTGAATATTAATAAAGTAATGTAGGCCTATTTTCATAACCTTTTAAATTTTGTTATTTATTTATTTTAATTATTATATGTACGACAATATAATTATTTTATTTTAGTAAATAACAATATCTTATGTATAAAGTAAAACTTCTGCAGACATGCTGCTACATTTGAATGCCAGTAAAAGCATAGGATTTACATGTCAGTGTTTGCCTGCATGTGATGACACAAATTATGTTATTGAAGATGATTCAGATACTGACTGGTAAGTTAAAACATTTTCTCCTGTTATTTAAATAGCATAATAAAAACTGAATATCATCTAGCCAATAAATAATATAATCATAATGCATACATTGGTAATTCTAACAGAATAAGAACATTAAAACAAATTTTGATAACTATTGGTTTCATTATAACAAATTGTGTGTTCATAATTCTATATAACAGCACTTCTATGTGTAATTTCTTACAACATAAAATTATAACAAGGCCATATACATAACTAGTAATGTATTCTTTATTATTGCTGTTATGTGTTATCAGTCCTAAGTTCCCACTGTCAAATTCCATGCTTGTTTTGCAAGAAGTTTGAATCAGCAAGATCACAGGATCAAGCAAGTTCAACAACTTGGCTGTCTTCTACTTGTTCATACCTTCACTGATATTAGGCAGCAGATGTATTCCTCATATTTGTGTTCCTGCATTAAAATTGATTGCTTTGCAATGTATTCTTGACCTCTTAGTCAATTGTGGGGATCTGCCAATCATAGTGACAATGGTTATTTCTACTGGTGTCATATAGCACATTTGCAATGCTGTATAGTATTTTTTTGTTCTGAAACCTTTTTTATTTTACACTCGTGTTTTTGATAACAGTCCACAGTTAAGTTTTATGCGCCATACAGGCTTAAGGCTCTGCTTGTACATGTATAGCCTTCAGTAGATTGTGAACTTCTTTTTCACGATCTTTTACTTATGTTTTGTATTTAAAGGGATTCCTAAGTATTTATTATCACACAGTGTCTGGTATATGGATGTGATAACTGCAACAAGCTAGTAGATGATTTTGTTGGTTAGTGAAGCTTATATATAATACATTTATTCCATTAATTACAACTCCTTCGTCCAGCTGTTGACATCATATGGTTCTAAGAAACAGCATTACTTGGAGCAAAATTCAATTTATTTGATTAAATACAGAATATTCATCCTTTACTTTAATTCTACTTTAATTCTGAGGTATTAATATTCATAAACACCAAGATCAAGCAAGATCTGGTAATGGACTTGTTCAATCACTGAATGTTTGCTCTTGAAGCCAACTGAAGAGAATTTTCCAAGAGCAATATTAAGCAATTCTTTAACAATCTTTTCTGATATGAGGTCATATCCCAGGCTGTTTTTGACATTCCATAAGTTTTTATGTCTCTTAACTTTCCTGAATGTGACTGGTGGTATTTTGAACCTCTCTCTTCTCCTATTAGATCTTCTTCAGCTGTCTGATAGGGGAATCTTTTAAACTTCCTTCTAAATAATTTGCTTACAAATTGGGCTTTCTTTGACACAAATTTCCCAGGTTTTATTTTCTCTGTGAAATTTGTATTCTGAATTTGGTATTTTTTAACATTCTGTTATCTTGCACAACAAATAATCAGCGTCTTTCTCAGAAAAGAGCCATTTCATGTACAGTATAATTTTGTTCTTGACATCTGTGATTAGGACTGTATTACTGAGGGAGGTCATGACATTCTGTCCTGAGGTGAGGTGCTTTAGTGCTCTCTTTCCTGGTTCTTTACTCCTCAGTTACAAGTTTTCTAACCTCAAGTGGTTACTTTATTATCAACTTTTGCTTCCTTCACCAATGCCAATTTGATGAAAATTCTGTTTACTAAGGTGTCTACATATTCCTTAGCTGAAAGGTGGTCAAACACACCTTTGCAAAAGCTGCAAATTACAACTTGTATTTACTGTAATTGCAAAAATTGTTATTTTTAATTCAGGGAATCCTAAAATATAATTTTTATTTGAAAGTTTAAAAGTTTCAAGACTGCTAATGATAAAACTTGGAAAGAAAAAAAATATATATATATTGCAACGATACGTTTAGCATAAGATATGTATCAACCCCTGAATGAGGTATGATAACGTGTTTTCGTATATAAGTATAAAATATGTAAGATGTACATAATAAAAATAATATAATATATGTTAGATATAAGAAAGAATGTAATAAATATAAGCAGTATTTAAATTTAAATAAATCAAATATTATACGTAAGCATGTATATGGAAGCATATGACTTTGTTGGTTTTTAAATGTAACGAAGGGGAGCTATTAACACGCTAAGACCGGCAGAGGCATAGGCGGATCCAAGGGGGGGGCATGGGGGCACGTGCCCCCCCAGACGGTTCGAAAATACACTGGATAAAATGAATTATGTAGCTAGTGCAATTATGATATTTTCAGTTAGTTAACCCTTTGAAATCCGAATTTTTTACAACAATTATTATATTTTATTTTTTATCACAATTTTATTTTTAATTTATAATTTTATAATTTTTTATTATATAAAATACGTTCACACCTAATATTTCTAGATCAGAGTATTGATAATGAATATGTGTATTTTTGTAAATTATAATTCTATATTAGTATTTGTGCTTATTTTTATTTAGATGTTTTACTTTCCTTATTGATAACACTTATTCTTATTGTATCGAGAGTAAGTAATGGTGTAAAAATTAGATTAGTTTTATAAGTGAAATGAAAGTCAAATTTCTAAAGAAAGTTTAAATAGATTAAATAAAAAATTCCTGTTATAAGTTTACTTTATATTATTTCAAAATTGTACAAATACATTATACTTTCTAAAATCAAAATCAGTTGTTTTATTATTTTTCAAATAATAATAATACAATAATAAATAAATTATGTTAAAAACTAATGTTTTTGTATTTATATTAATATATTTATTTATTTATATTAATTTTTATATCGTTTGATTCAGCAGACACTTTGATAATAAGATTTTTTTCTAACAACACCTCCCTCCCTGGAGAGGAGGGGCCCAAAACTGCCAGAATGTGTCCCCCCCCCCGAGCAAATTTCTGGATCCGCCCCTGAGCAGAGGTGACGTCAGAACGGCCTGCCGCTGCTTGTGTATCAGTCTGCGTGTGTGTGTATGTGTACATGTGTAAATAACAGACAGGTTCAATTATGCAAAAGAGGGTGGAAGATTTCACACAGTTTTTTAAGGACTGTACGTGAACCAAAAGTCACACGAATCAGCGACGTATGTGAATACATAGCTGACGCCTGGCGCTTCAATTTGGCGTTAAGTGGTCATTAATCGTGGGAACGGTTCAGACACCGTGTGAAATTTTGCCATAGCTGCCGTAATTTGCACAAGGTAACAACCAAAATTTGCAGAGACAAGGTTTAATATTATACCTAACCATTGGTGTAATAATATTTATAAAAAAGTGTACGCTTCATAAAAAGATGCGTAGGTTGAAAGTGATGATGAAACCGACCCACCGGTCAGTCAAAAGTTGTCAGAAACAGTTTCCAACAGGAATTGCAACGGGCAGCAGTATAAAACCCCAGCGCGCGACACACTTTCAAGGCAGATCAAATTCATTTAGTAAGAGGAATCCACGCATCTCGACAACGTAAACTTTACAAAGTGTAGTAATGTTTTGAACAGTATTTAAATAAACTGAAGTGCGATGGAGCCGGCATTACGTCGGTGCAGTTATTAAAGAGCGAGTGATTTAAATAAAAGACTGTATTAATGAAGCTACAAGAGCCATAACTACATAGAACTTCTAGACGGCAACGAGGGACAAGAAAGAAGAGGACGAGGAACTAGACATCTACGAGAGGACGCAGGGACAGCCTATGCATCTACATCGAGCCGTTTATTATCAAGACTAGAGGTCCACGTCAGAACTCAGCATCCAGGAGACGGAACGAGGAATTCAACAATGTAGAGACAAGAGGGGCTGATACCGAAGAGGATCAACGAACTCGAGAGTCTGGAGGACGGTAACAACAATTTAAATGGGTGCAGGAAAAATGCAGGTGAACTCGAACATTTATTTAACATTATAAATGACCCTGAAGGCTATCACCAAAATCTAGTTTCCATATCTAAGTTTACAGAACATTAATATATTTTTTTTACTTAAAGAATGAATAAATAATTGTTTAACTATATAAATGAGAATAGAGAATACCATAAGAGTAATCTCATAATTGAATGGTCAAGAAAGAACCATAGTTTATTATATGTTATAATTAATTAAATGAGTAATTTTTTAAATATGAGATTTACGTAATGGTTAATTAATTGAGACAGTAAAAATAGAATCAATTAACGTAAAGAAGATTCTCTATTAATATTTTAATTAATATTTGAATTAATTAAAAGTTGCATTTACGTGGTATATTAATATATATACGTGGTATATTATATACTTCTTACACACTCGTACATTGGAACCCACACTTGTAAAGACTAAATCAATATTTAAATGTTATACGTATGAATTATGTTTCCTATTATATTTATATGTGTTATATGTATATGTCTGTGTACTATTTCAGGTCATATATAATTTATGTGTGTATATATTATGTCTTAGAAGTATAAGAAATCAGAGTTACACATATTATGAGTATATTATATTCGGATTGAATATAAGGGGTCATATAACAAGAAACCCACATTGAACAATTTAAATAACATGACAATTTGTGATTTTTGAATAAATCAAATGAATATGCTTTTCTTGAAACAGTCGTACTAATTTCACAACCACTGCTCAATCCTCTGTACTCTTTACTTGTAAATTAAAACTTATAACATTATTCACACGCTTATCCACACTCAACCAACGACCAAAGCCTGCGGCCCAGCCGGGGAACATCAAGGTAAATACTGCTGAAGAAGAGTATCACCTCCAAGACGTGGGTAAGTGCGTGCATACGAGTAAGAGCGTATGTGTAAAAGTAAGTGTCACAAAATAACGTTGTAATATATATATTATAGATGTGTTGCAGCAGTGCATTACCTAAAGAATCACACACTAAAAAGTTTTCATCAACAATTTCAATCGAAAAAGGAAAAAGCTGTTTGTGCCTGTATAATCAGGAAAATTCATCCTAATAAATCATGAACTTCTTATGACTTTCATCAAAAAACTGTTTGTTTATTTGTGAAAAATTATAGTTGATTTTAAAATAGAAAAACCTGCTCTTTCTTATCATGTCCCTTAACAACACTTGCTACTTCAAAGTGAGAGACCAAAGGTTCACAATTTTACCAGATAGCAAAACCATGTTGTAGGTTGAGGTTACTCATCTGATATACAAAACTGTACCAACTCTTCAACACCTGAGTTTCTAGAAAGTAAGCACACACACTGAGCTCACACATTTTATGGCATACAGATTATCTAGGAAAGCTTTAAACCTATTCACTGCCCCAAAATCCCTGGATGCTTCACTGGCCGGGAGTTCTAGCCTATGACTGGCACAGTGCCAAATACTTATTTCAGGAAATTTTACTTTAAAGAGAGCAGCAACATCGCTTCAAGAACCCAGCATTACAGCAGCTCTATCACAAGTTAAAGGTACCAGATAATCATACTTCATAAATACTTCTTATAAGTGTAGTACCCTAAGGTAAGGCATCAAACTCCTGACTGTTTCAATCATATTGTCAATACGAAATATATAAACACCACACAACACAACCAAACAACATACTTAACGATCAATTACAATATAAATCACATACACTTTTTGACACAATTTTACAAAAAACAAACATCAAGTTGAATCCCCGCGCCAATCCCCTTCCTCCACACACCACCCCCACTACACCTTCCACACAACAACCGTTACGAAATGATGGCAGTCTGACTCAAAGCTGAAGAAGGCGGATACGTACGCCGAAACGCGTCCAACGAAAACAGTAAGTTTCACAAGAAAAAGTTCATTTTTAGATAAGCATATTGTCAAGTTCAGTCAGGCCCACAAAAATTTTCAATGGGAAATACACTCAAAGAAAGTATGAAAATATGTGATTAGCACAGACTTGGCTGTTGTTGATTCATCAATAATGATTGAGAATTTACTTTCCAACTCAATAATTTCCTTGGTCAGTAATTATCTCATCTTCTTTCCTAAATGACAAGAATGTTAATAAACACTTTTGTTGAATAGAACCCTCCCCATATCTAAACCATTATGGGGTTTAGTTCTTCATTATGTGCACTTGCAGGTTGAGCTTCATAATTATTAAGTGACTGATTTTTTGCAGCTTTACAAGATGTGCAAAACATTTTACTGATATTATCCTTTTCTTTAGCTATTGATTTTAAACACATTCCTTCAAGCTTTTCTTCTTTAACACATTATCAGGTTTTGCTGCAGTCTTATGGCCAGCATTGTCCTTATGACCAAAATTGTTTTTCTTAATGATGTAAGTTGCTACTTACTGTTTTCACCATAAGAAAAAAACCTTCATTGTTAACCCATTCTCTTGAAACTCTCATTCCCATTTCTGTCTATGCCCCAAGACTACCCACTTTCTTGCAGACTAAGCAGCCTAACTTTCCTTCTTTCAAATATAGTCAGTCATTCTTCTTCAGAAACTCATCCTTCTGTGAAACAGTCCAGCAGGTAGGCCAGCTTGATTCACATGAGTCTACAACTGTGCACTTAATATCAAGTACTGGTAATACCATCAATCTTAAATCAGGCTGAGACAAAGCTGAAATATCTGAATGGTGTGGTTCTCACACCAGCTGCAAAAAAGGTGAAGATGTGGTCACCTCATCAGTGCATGTTTTTTACTTTTTCTTAGGGTGAGCAGTAAATATGATGATATTTTTTCATGATATAGGTGTATATATATTTTTATAAAGTACAAAAATAATGCAATGTAGGCTTACAAAATACACTAATATAAAATTTGTATAAGTAATGAAAAAACAATAGGATCACTTATAGCAGACATGTACACATAAAAACTAATGTGAGGTACTAATTATATCTCATAAAAGGTTAATAATGAAGAAGACAAACGATGTAATCATTTTTAATGACTGACAAGAGACTGTGGTCAGTGGTGACTCACTGTTACAAAACCTAGTCAGTTGCGACCAAGATGAAAATTTGAACCTAGTCAATTGAGGCCAGGTCAATTTGAATCGAAAACTTGGTCCAATCAGCTACATAGACAGACTGCATCTTTCAAAGGCATGTGAAAAGTTGAAGGTTCATATGAGGAATGACAATGAGTACAGCTGTTTCTGTTGCAACCAATCTAATTTCTCTCTGCATTTTTTTGATAATTTACACTCTACATACTGAACAAAGCGTATATGACAGACCTCTGCACTTGCTTTGGTCGCCCTATGGACGAGTCTTTGGTTGCCTATCGATTTGCAGATTACTAAAAACATTGCTCATGTGGCACAGACATAATCAAAGCATTAGGTTGCAATGCTTGGCCCTTGCTCTATTTGCTCCAGTTATAGCTTAGAGGCTGTAATGTGTGGGTTCACCACATAACAAAATTTGTAATCACCTATACAACACTAACACATTTTGTCATTTTGGTATGAAGCAGAAAATGGTACATTTTTTAACATTATTCTGCGCTTGACCATTTTCCTTCAGGGGTGTAGTGGTGCACTCAAATCCCATCACAGATAAGTATGCACTTCAAACTTGTATCATTTTCTGTTTCATACCAAGTCAAAAGTCTCTGACAAATTTTATCTTGTATAAAATATAACAAAATGTATATATAAAGTTAGAAATATTGTAATAGTAAAACTATAATAAAAGTTACTGCACAAAAGAACAGATTGATCTTTTAGTTTAAATTAATTCATTGTGCAGTCTATCAAAAATCATATTAATTGACATTATTTTTGTATACCAATTACATCTCGTCAATTCTTCCACCTACAGAATGAATTGCATAATGATTTGAAGTGTAATGTTTGTTTTTTGTTTTTCTAAAAAGCCTTCCAAAGTTTTTATATAGCTTAGTTAAAAGTAAAAAGATTAGTTTAAGAGACTATATTCTGCAGCCAGCTAAGGTAATACATGAGAAGATATATTGTCATAAGAAGTATATTTGTATATGTATATTTGTTCAATTTTGGTGTTTTAAAATAAGATTCATGTCAACAGCAAGTTCACTGTTTTAGAATATTCATATTTATAAAATATATTTTTTTTAAATATATGTATGTTCTAAATATTGTGATTTAAATATTATTATTAAAATTAGGCCTACTGTATAATTTACTTTTTCCTGTTACTGAAAATGT
The DNA here is from genome assembly GCA_034769895.1 of Magicicada septendecula. Lineage (NCBI taxonomy): Eukaryota > Metazoa > Arthropoda > Insecta > Hemiptera > Cicadidae > Magicicada > Magicicada septendecula. The sequence goes on from CM068367.1 coordinate 461,802,399, forward strand.
AATATATTTATTTTACATATCTAAATCACCAAACTAATTATATGATTCTTGGATTTCGTTGTCCATGACGTGTCCGTTACTTAACTAATTACAACTATTATATTCATGACTCGGAACACAAAGTTTTTATAAGTAAAAACATGAAGTTTTACCTTACAACCTGAACTGGTTTTCACCTTTAAAAGGCTTCTTCAGAGGTTGCCACTGGTAGCGCTGTTCGTCCTGTTGTGGGCGACGGAATCGAATTTCGAAAGAAATTTTATTCTTTTAAAACAAATAAAAACAACATCCTAAATGAACAGACACAATCGCATGCATTATTCGAACACATCTCACCCCACACACACAACATCGATCTCTCGAAATTCGATTCCGTCGCCCACAACAGGACGAACAGCGCTACCAGTGGCAACCTCTGAAGAAGCCTTTTAAAGGTGAAAACCGGTTCAGGTTGTAAGGTAAAACTTCATGTTTTTACTTACAAAAAACTTTGTGTTCTGAATCATGAATATAATAGTTGTATTTAATTATATGATGTTTTTTTAGGCCATTAGGTCGAGTGTTGAAGTGGGGTCTGATTAAGTACCCACGCTATCGTTTTAAAAGGGATATTCTTTTTGGATTTTCTGATGTACTGGGTAAGACAATCAACTAATTTTAAAAATTTACTCCATAGATAAAATTTTCTTTTAGAATTATGTAATAGGTACACTTGTAATATTAAAAAGCTATTTATTTATTTATATATTTTTTGATTAATATTAGAATTATTGTTTTATTAACAAATTAGCAACATTGTCTTAAATTTATATAATGTGTAATTGAAACATTTAAATTAAAGCAATATTGAAAATCTGAAATTCAGTAATCTAAATAGAAATGTAAGACAAATTCTATGATTGTTGAACAAAACTGAAATAATGGAAGACAGTAAAAATATACTATAAAGGCTATTTAGTTGTGACTGAATTTGCCATCTCAGACCACAAAAGGTATATGTTGTGGTATATATTATATTATATTATATAGAATACACATACACAACATAAACAATATGTTGAAAATGTGAGTTTAGTAGATGCAAGTAATTGAATGAATTAGTTTAATATAATCAAATTATCTCTGAGGAAAAACTCAGATCATGAAAGTAAATATGAACTCATCTTATTTAAATTAAATAAGAGTGCATAAACATTGTAAATATTCACAAGTGTTAGGTGCATACATTACTAATAATGCATTACATTATATTACATTAGCCTCTTCAAAACAAAAAAAAATAATATAACTAATTTTTTTGTAAACTAAACAATCCTAAACTAAAAATTAACTAAAATTAAATTACAAGTGTTACAGAATATTACAAAAATAAGATTGATTATATAAATAATAGTAAAACAAGTAATAATAATGGAAATTACATAGCCTGTGTAGAGTTCTTGTATCCAGCTATCAACTCATTTTGAAAATAAGCAAAAAGAAATTCAGTGGAATTGTGAAAAGTAATCAGAATAATACAAAACAAGAATTAAAAAAAATGAATGGAATGCCTTCCTGATATGTGCATAAAATTGTATTGTACAACTAATAATTTTGTAATGTAATATACATTATGATAATTCTTCTGTACTGACATTCCTTTTTTTTAGAGAAAATAGCCATAATTTTAACTTATCTTTAAATTTTTTGTATAAACATGATTAGGAATAAAGATAACAATTAAGAGTCTGAGAAACAAAATAGTTAATACTGAAGAGGAATTTTTGTGGTTACATTTTTGTACTCCTAATTGGAATGCCTTATCTTATGTCAGTAGCTATATAGAAAATATGCATGTTATTAACCACCTTGTACTTTAAGCAGAAATTATAATAAGGTGGTACTTCACTAGTTTTTTATGGAATTTGAGATAATTGTGTTTTAAGTCATTTTAGTAAAGACAAACAAAGAATGTGTTTCTGGGAAGCCCGCCTTACCAACAGGTTGTGACTGTATGAGTCATATCCAATCGTCTTGTCAGGTGTAGATCTCAGTATATGGTCATATGATTAGGTTGTATCACTCCTATCCTAAATGGGCTATGATCATGTAGATTATCTGAGTGACAGATTACATAGTGATTAAGTAAATATGAATTCGACTACATTGAAGTACAATAGTTTTAAAGTGGAATTTAAAACTCGCATAATAAAGTTCACGGAAGACAGTGGCAAATGTGCTGCTGGAAGAGAATTTGGTGTAAGTGAGGGGTATGTAGGCCTCCATTATGAGGACCAAAAGGATGGAAAAATATTCTGATTTAGAAAAGGAACTTGTAAATACCTTCACGAGTTGCAAAACAACTGCTGTGCCATCACTCATACAATACTTAAGTATAGTATACATATAAAGTATACATGCTTTAGAAATACTCAGAAATGTAAACATTTATTCAACAGATTTTATAGCAGGTAGAGGTTGGGTCACAAAGTTTATGAAACATAACAACTTCTGACTAATAAGATGTACACCGCTTTACCAAAGGTAACCAAAGGATTACACAGACAAATTGATTTAATTTCAATTCTTGGATTTCGTTGTCCATGATGTGTCCGTTACTTAACTAAATATCACTATTGCATTAACGACTCGGAACACTAGGTTTTTTATAAGAAGAAGCCTTTTAAAGGAGAAAACCAGTTCAGGCTGTAAGGTAAAACTTTATGCTTTACTTATAAAAAACCTAGTGTTCCGAGTCGTAAATGCAATAGTGATATTTAGTTAATTTCAATGTTATACCATTAAAATTCAACAAGATGAATTTTACGATCTGTGACAGATTGGCAAGGTAGATGAAACCCCTGTTTTTTTTTTGTATCTACTGTGGAACATAAAGACAGACAAGAAGGGATTGTCTAGCATATTAATCTGCACTTCAGAAGCAGAAAAGTATGTTGCAATTATGTTTCCTATAACGGCATAGAACAACAAACTTCCATCTTATGTAATCTTTAAACGGAAAACAATACCAAAGGAATAAATTTTCTTTCAGGAATATATGTTGACATTCAAGACAAAGAGAACAAAAAGAACAAATTGGTAATTGACTGGGTGGAAAATATGTGGAAGAGACATCCTGAAGGACTATTGTGACGTCCTGAAGGACTATTGTGACGTCCATCTCTTCTTGTTCTTGACAGTTTCCACAGACATTTAATGCAAATAGTGAAGGAATTTTGAAAGAAACAAAGACTGATGTTGCCTTTATTCCGGGAGGTTTGACTTTCAGGTGGTTGGTGCTGCAACCACCTGATGTATCAGTTAACAAGCCTTTTAAAGACGTGGATGTCTGAATCAGAACAAATGTTTACACTACCAGAAAAATTAAATGACCATATCAAATGAATGTACTAGTGGATACAGAAATGTTGGAATATAATGTCTGTGAATACAGTGGCAAAACATTTCAAGATGTGGATCGCAAATGCACTAGATGGAAATGGAAATGCATGTTGATGCATTGGATGACACGTTAGAAGAACGACGACAGCGGCTTTGAACTGGAGTCCCAGAGATACAGAGTGACTTTTCCAATAACAACGATATTCACTATTAGGTAAGTTACATTACATGCTCATTAAGAAAAACAAAAACACAATGTAAATAAAATAATGACATACATGAGTTAATTTGAGATTCTTGTTCTCTTACAGAGATCGTTTGCAAAACTACAGAATGTAAGTTAGAAGTCATCCAGAAAATTCTAATACTTAACCAGACTTTAATTAAAGAAATTTTTATAATGTATAAAATACTTTTAGAAATAAAATTCTTGTTTTGCTTAATGTGTAGGCCTATTTCATTTAGTCATAATTTTAAAACAATATAGCCTGAAAAGTACAGTTGATTAGTGTAAAGTGGTTATTGTGGATTATGTGAATTACTGAGTGCAGACATCTATAAATGGTGACTTGTGACATTTAGTGTGATGCTGTTAATTAGTTGACATTTCTTATTTGTTATGTTAGTGTGCGTTGGACAAACATGAACTTGAAGAAGTGCTGTATATGATAATTTATTGTAGCCTTTATTTATTTAAACTCTCATTAAAGTTCTAAATAGCAATTTAGTGATCAACAGTGAATAGCTCTAATAGTCATTAAATGAAAATTAAATAGTGATTATGTCTGTAATTCCAAATTTGCCCAAGAGGTAAACAATAAACATGGAAAACAAAATGAAGCATTTTTTTATCATTCCTACACAGGCAGTAGGTTTGTTTGTAATAATCCATGTTAATGGCTCCATTAAATTGTTGACTGCCTGCTTTCAGAGTTTGAATTAAGGATCAGGTTAAACTGGTGATCTCAGACTTTTTTTATATATTCCTACATTGTCTTTTGCAAAAAGAAATATGTAAATGATTAAATTTAATTTAATTTCTAAAATTTACACATTATTTCAAACCAAATATATCCACTAGTTGACATCTAAAAAATGGAAACACGAAAGCACACATTTCGAGAAAAAGTAGTAGAGAGACTCTTTGATACTATTTATACACAAAATTATTCTAGCTTTAAAACCTCAAAACAGCCAGTAACATAAATATTTGCTTTCAATTTTCAATTAAATCAAAATAGTATAGTGTACATAGCTTACAAGTGATCAAGGCTGTTGTTTCCATTACAGTACTAATGGTGGTAATGTTGAATATTAATTGCAACAACTAAAACTATATACAAGATACTGAAAACCCATAAAAAGTGTGCTGTTCTCTCATACAGTGAGCTCTGCCAAGTTACAAACTGGCAGTGCAGGACCAGCATCATATGGCATGTTTAAATTGTATGTGAAGTTCAGTTTATCAGAACTAACACAGTTTTCATTGAAATTGATGAGAATTTTAACTGCTTAATGTTTTCTATCTAATTTTGTAATTTAATTATTCTGAAGCAGTGATTGTGCAATGGAGCAAGCAAAACATCAGCTCCTACTGTCAAATATAGTCTGTCAAATATTACATAAGTTCCAGAAACTTTATTAGTCTCTCAGATAATATTTCCAAGTGTCTTATTCGGATGTAAATATTTTATACACATAGGTAAATGTGTGTGATAGAAAAATGTATGTTTATGTTAAATTAATAAAATTATTACTAAATATAGTTTTAATCTAAGTATTTATTTATGCATTTCTTACTGTAAAATAGGATAGCAATTTACATTTATGTGTTACTTAAACGGGCACTTGAGTGTTTTGGGTTTTATAATAGTAAACTCTTTTTAAGACTAGTTTGTTTCTGTTACAGTTGGAATTGGTGGTACAGCTGGCCTCTTTCTTGGCTGCAGTGTCCTGAGTTTCATTGAAATTATTTACTTCTTTTCTTTACGATTTTATTGGTTTCTCTTAAGAAATTATTAATTGTTATAAGTAATATTTATATGTACTTATAGCTATGTGTGATACTTCTCCCCTATTCATTGTCTCTTGGTTCTGTCCGTACAACCCTTCCTCTTTTATTGTTATCTCCTTATCTTTCATTAGAAAGATTGTCTGCTGCTCAAGACAGGTTTCTATTTTCTGTAACTCTTCATTCTAACAATAAGTACATATTTACCCTGATAATAATGTTTATATCTCTTGCTCCGTAATATTCATTACACTTGTGCTTTTAATAAATTACTTGTAATGTATAATATAGTATTTTAGGTAGTTTGATTCTACTGTTAATCTTAAGCTTTTATATTAACCTTTACTACGTTCAGATATGGTACTTCATTATGATGATGTTTTTAGCAGTTCTCTGTACTGTTTTAATGTTTCAGGCATAATGTTTCACAATTTTGTAAACCGTTTTGTTATTTACTGATATCTGTTGTTTGTATGTCACAGTCATTATCTCTTGTCAATTATAATTGTTATGGTATTATTATAGTTTATTGGCCTGTACAACATTTTATTTCCTTCATTGATCATTAATTGATTTATTGTTTTAGTATATTGTAATTTTAATTGTCATTTTGAATTTTCCTAATATTGTACTGACTAAAAGTAGAATATAAAATGTTTTATGTATAATAAGACTCCCAACAAGAATAAAAATCCTTAAAAATTTTTTAGATACATTATCACATGCTTACCTGTACGTTCTTATAAAATTTTAATGAACTCTTAGAATTTGTTGTCCAAGACATGTCCAAATATCATTAATAATTTATAAACAGTATTCTAATATAGAACACTAGTATTTAGATAATAATTTTAAAAACATTTTACCTTTTGACTGAGCTAATTTTTGCTCATTGCAAGGGTCATATAGGCTGCTGCTAGGAACAATGACTGATCTTTTGGAGATGATGCCATTGTTTGAAAGATCACTGTGTGTGTGTGTGTGTGTGTGTGTGTGTGTGTGTGTGTGTGTGTGTGTGTGTGTGTGTGTGTGTGTGTGTGTGTGTGTGTGTGTGTGTGTGTGTGTGTGTGTGTGTGTGTGTGTGTGTGTGTGTGTGTGTGTGTGTGTGTTTTCCAATAATATGTGTTACCATGGAACATCCTAAACAGACACAATTTAAATCGCACGTACTATTTGAACACATTACACAATACACACACAACAATGATCTTTCAAACGACAGTACCATCTCCAAAAACAAAATGGACAGCATTCATAGTCATAGTCTCTGATGAAGCTTGCAATGAGCAAAAGCTAGCTTAGGCAATGAGGGAAAGATTTTTTCTCCTCCAAGAATAGCCACTTTTCCTATATGCTATTGCATTAAAACAAGTTAATTTTCTGCTGGATTGTAGTACAGTGTTATGTAAAATTAATATAAATAGTGTGTGTAGGTATAATTTAAACTTGATTTAATATTTATCTAAATATCACTATTACATTAACGACTCGGAACACTAAGTTTTTTATAAGTAAAAACATAAAGTTTTACCTTACAGCCTGAACCGGTTTTCTCCTTTACCTCAGGCTGTAAGGTAAAACTTTATGCTTTTTACTTATAAAAAACTTAGTGTTCCGAGTCGTTAATGTAATAGTGATATTTAGTTAAGTAACGGACATGTCATGGACAACGAAATCCAAGAATTTAATATTTATGTTACATGCCACTGGAATGTATAGAGAAATGAAAGACCTTATGTTTGTCTCATTAATTTTATATAGTCGTGATTCAAGTATTCATGTTTAAAATGGTATATTTCTAAGCAGTGCTTTTTTGGTAGAGAAACAGGTGGTGGAACTCATATCTGAAATGTGGAAGGGAAGAAGGATAAATGGAACAAGTTAAATGAGAAGGGTAGGGTCCTTTATTTTAAAATTCTTGAAGTAAGAGAGAGGATTAGGAAAAAGATGGAGCTAAACCACTATGACTCTAGCATGGTACTATGGTACATGTCACTATGTTCCTGACATAGCATGGTAATTTTAGGAGTTATCTAAATAGGTTTAGATTGTGTGGCAATGATCTTAGTAAATGGTATGAAGTGGTTGATACTCTGGAACATGTCCTGTATGGCTGTTGGAAATATTGGGCAAACCTGCCAAAACTGGTAAGAGAACTAAGTAACTAAGTGAGTTAGGAGTCAGGTTAGATATTAGGGAGATATGTTGGTGACGTGATACAATGGTGGTCTTTAATGCAGTTGCAACTAAAGTAGGGAGGATTAGGGAAGATCAACAGATTCATAAACTGGATTAGGAAGGGTATCATAGCATAGCGGCAGCAAACAAGTGTTCGGGAAAATATTAAGAGCATTAAGATATGAATGAGTTTAGCTCAGAGGGGTGCAATACTAATGAAGGCTGGAATACATACCATAACAAATGGGGTAGCTAAAATAGGGCTGGTTATCCCTTTAAACCACCATAGATATGGGCTAACCAAAGCCCCAAATGTACAGACCCGAAACAGTGGTTTGCACCTTTGGTAGGTCTCCCAGAATGGGTGCGCCAACTCGTGGTTAATGGGAGGTGGGTCAGGGCTTGTCCTGGCTTTGCTGGCCAGCATTGGAGGCTGATCCAGGAGACTTGATTTGTTGCCAATGTACAACAAACATGGTTTGTTGATGTGTTGTGTTGGGCTGTCATTGAGGTTGGTCTGTGGTTTCGGCTGGCCCTGTCCCCACCTTGAGCAGTGGATCTGGTGAGTTGCTTTTGGCTGCTAAATCCTAGACAGTAAGATATTTCTGGAACCTTTGAAGGATTAGAGCTGCACATAGCCAACCTAAAGAAACTAACCTTAACATTGTCAAGTGTCTGGTTAACATTCAGAACAACAGACCCCCAGTTCATGGAGAGCCGGCTATGGTATAAGCTTTGCTTACACCATCTTCATTATTGTTTTGAGTTTCTATCCCTAGGATGAGAGCTCATCTGAAGCTCAGGACTGTAGCAGTTGATGATAGGCTTGTGCATTGATTGCACATCCCTTGAACTGCTGGTATTGGTGTGATTACGTATTTTAGTAAAAGAAAAGCCATGTGGTACCGCACTGTGCCAGAATACCTTAATAGCACAAAGTTCTTAATTATTTCTATTTTTTGTATCAAACATTTTTAATTTTTTTATAATTCATATAAAAAACTATTTTTTAAAATATGTGAGAACAGCATTCTGGTCCATCACATAAAGCACTGCTAACACAAAAAGTATATACTTACATAAAATGTGTGTCTATAGAGTTTTTGTAAACTTTTTTGTATGTTATAAATTTATAAACATTATGTAAAAACTTAAATTAACATAAACATAAATTAATAAAACTTAAACATACATAAAAATAGTATCATTGAAAGCATTATCAATTAGTGCATATAAATCGATAAAGCATATATTAGAATCAGCGCAGAACTTGAGTTTTTAAGAGACAAGTCATATACAAAGAACTGTACTTTTATGAGCAAGATGAATTGTAGGTTAATAGTGCTATTCTAATATAAAAAGAGTGAATTGTCACTTATTTAAATAAGTTACCTGTCTGTCAACAAAAACACTATTAAATAGAAAAATAACATATAACATATTACCCAAGGTACATCAAATAGAAGGTGAAAATATAAATATTATTTGTAAAAAAAATATTTAATAGTGTATGTTATATAATTATATTATATTATATAAAATTATAAAAGAGTATATCAAAATTTAATAGTGAATAAATATTGAAAAGGATGTATATTTTGTGTGAATGTGGAGAAAGAAGGAAATTTAACTCAGATACTAATTAGAGTACAGATTAGAAAATAAAAATTTAAGAATACAGTATGGTTTAAATAATATTATCAAAAGAAATACACAAGAAAGAAAGAAAATGAGGAAATAAAACTGTCTAGCTGATTGCACTTCACAAACAAAAGAAAGATATTATACAACAATAAATAACGTACAATGCAGGAATGTTTTTGAGCAATTACTGAGCTCTTACTTCTGTTTCAGCCACAAGAAACTGTAACTTCAGTTAGAGCAGAATATGAAAATAATAAAACATTAAAACTCTTTAATAGCTACAAGTATTAAGTCAGTGGCATCATTTCATTACCACTAATAATCAAATGGTTAAAAAAAGTATAGACGGTATAATATTGCATACACCAGCAATCAATATAAACATAAATTGCTCAACAGTAATTGTTTTCTTAAAAGCTTTTGTTGGTTAAATAATATTGCATGACAATGATAACATCACATATATATGAGATGTGCGTTTCAGACAATCACAAACACTTCATTGTCTCTGCTGACACTTTATAGAAAATGCTGCTGAGACTGAAAGAATATTTTGCAAATAGTTCAATACATGGTCTTCATTATATCACAGATGCAAAACAACATTGGACTGAGAGGTATTGTTATTCAGTAATAGAACTATTTCTAAAACAATTTTATTTTGATTAATTAAAATACATAAACTACACTAGGTACATTTGACAACATTTCACAGTACTTCGTTGTTACTTTACAAGAACCTCTGACAATAATTCAGTCAGTCAGACTATTCTCACAAAAGTATACAATTGTTACCAAAGGTCTGTTAAAATTTCTGGCAGTGTGTGTGTGTGTGTGTGTGTGTGTGTGTGTGTGTGTGTGTGTGTGTGTGTGTGTGTGTGTGTGTGTGTGTGTGTGTGTGTGTGTGTGTGTGTGTGTGTGTGTGTGTGTGTGTGTGTGTGTGTGTGTGTGTGTGTGTGTGTGTGTGTGTGTGTGTGTGTGTGTGTGTGTGTGTGTGGGAATTTTGCAAGTGTCTGTGAAATCTGTTACAGACCTGCTTCTGCAACCAGAGACTTACGTGTTTGAAAATTTGTTATATTTTTATTGTCTTTTGTAGCCCATTTTAATTTCTAACGTCTCTAGGGTGTCTCAAGTCTGCCTTTGAGTTGTGCGTGCAGTAGCTGGATGTTATAAACTGATGAATTGTTATTTTTGATAAATGTTCAGCAAAACCACTGTTAATTTTATTATTAAAAATAAATTTTGCATGTTGGCCTAAGTGAGGTGAATTTTCATAGTGGCTGATCTGACAGTTGTGTAATTATCTTAGCAACTGAGTTGATAAATACTACTTCTATCTAGTCTAACGTTTTTCTTTATTGTTTACCAAAAGTGAACCTAGATTCCTTGTATTACATGATATCTAGCATACATTAATTGTCTTAAACTGCTGTTAATTTTGTTAGTCTCTTTAGGTATGTAGCTAGTAACCACAAAACTAAGGTACTATTAATGAGATAAAATTGTTTAATTATTATTTTCCTTTTGAAAAATTAATTGCTTCATTATTAATAGTAACCATTATTGGATTGTATCGGTAATCTATAACAATATTTTTTAATGATCTACTACTTTTTTATAATTCTTTTAAGAGAAGAAAACTTCAAGTAATTTTTATTTTGTAAGTTAGTCAATTATTAACTTATTTACATGTGAAAGAAAATGAACTAAAGTTTTTTTTGGAAATATCTTATTCCCATAAAGACAATAAAATGTTTCTAGTGCAGGTGAAATAAGTATTGCTAATGATTAATGACTTGTTAAGTAAACTATTGTTGAAACCCCTACTTCATTTTGAGTAGTTAAAACAAAAGAATATTTCCTTTTGTAAAGAGGGGTTACAAGTTAATTAAAACTAGGCTAAGGCCTAGAGAAGCTAAAAATTGCGCTGGATCCAGTAAGACGGGACTTGCAATAAAAACTCAAGAATTAAATAATTAACAATGGTTTTATTATTCTATCTCATAATATTAATAACAAAAAAACAACAGTAATTTAGAATTTCCCTTTTAAATGGTTAACAAAAAGTATACCCTCTCAACAAGGCCACCTGAATAATATAAACTGAATCCAAGAAAATAATTGCTATGTCACCATCAATGAATTGAAAATGTAAAATAAACATTAACCTCAAAATTAAACTCCCATTAAACTATTTCTTAAAATATAAAATTTATATTTTATGTTTCTTTTAAAATGCAGTATATAAATTTATGAAGGTAAATAATTTCATTCACAGTTACTATTAATAATTCAAATAATTATTCATCCAATTTAAATGAACTTTAAAGGTGACACTTACTATACTTGTTAAATAAAATAACTAATTTAAAGAAATGATCAGCCACGATTATTGAGATAGAATACTCGTCTACTGGTGTATATACATTCTAATAATAAAATCCCTATATCCCCCCAAAAGTACAGCAATGCATAATATTTATATATATATATATATATATATCCCCCAAAATGTACACAGAAATATACAGACATAACACGTTCCACAAGACAAATTACATATACAATAGTATACAATACATAAAGGTCTCTTGCCACGCCCTTTTTTTTTTATATTAGCCTTCTGGTATATATAAATTCTAAACTTCTGCTTTATAGGAATCCCAATTAGGATTAAAGATTTATTTCTATGAATGTACCCGCATGGTGTGGGTTAATTGCACGTCATGTGTATCATAAAGTATTGCATACAAATGTCCCCAGGACATTAAAAATTTAAAAGAAGTGCCTAAGTGGCTAAGTGCTAAAATACTTAATTAAGGTGAGAAATAATTAATTAAGGTGAGAAATAAAATTATTTAAAATAATTAACGCCCCCCAGTTACCATGATTAATATAAAGAATTTATATAGACTAAAATAGGGCCAGTTAATGTAAAGAAAAAAAATTGCACCATATTAGCACCTTATATAAAAAAATACATTTGTGTGTGTGTGTCAGAGACGGACATGTTTCTTCAATTTATAACCAGTCTCAACAAACTTGTTTCAACAACCTTGTTTCGACAAACAAGTTGAAAAGTGTTTCGACAGGCACAGCTTGGTTGAAACTAATTTAAAATAACACCTACCTCCCCAGTAATCCTTTTATACAAATGGCCTAACCTGATTTTAAAAATAAGAGAAATATATGTTTTAATGCAGAGTAAATTAAACTTGAGAAAATAATAATAACAAAACTGACTTTAAATGTGTAGCGAAAGTACTATAAAGAAATGAGTGGAAAACTAAGTTGGATGCTGTGTGGTACACATGTCAGTCTCTGAACTGACAATTAACTATACATGTATTGAAATTTACAATTAATACTTAGTGTTCACACTAAACTGTCCCATCAATTGGGGATCCAAATGAAGGTATACTGGTACCATGTTGATTCTACGTGTGAATATAAAATGGATATTTTTCACCTGCTTTGTGTGCCCAGAAGGATGATCTTATTTATAGCGTGGCGATGGTGATTGGCATGTTGTTGCGGCCTGGTCTCTTCGGTGTCGAGTGTGGAGCTTTAAGATGGCATTTCGTTCATTGGCAGTAGGAGTTGTCTCTGTTCAGTGAACCCTATTGTCACACATTACATTTTTAGTGAGAGACCACACACAAATGCCCCCACTGTTTGGACACCCTCCAAAATACATAAATAAAAACAACACCTAGTTATGTTGTACATAATAAAACTTGGTAACATTATTTTGGCCAACATGCCTTACTTAAAAAGTTCTCTAACAATGATTCTTTATAACGCTTTATAACTTGAACCTCACTGAATGTGAGTTGCTTTCGCAATATAATAATTTATCTTAGCTCTGTGACATCTTATGAACTTATTACTTTGAGTGAAATTGGGGTTACCACGTGGCGAAGAATTTATTTAAAACACATAGTTTTTTACTCCATAGAATTTGAGAATACTACTACTTTGAATGTGACATGATTTACGTTTAAAACGTGCCTGAGTAAGTTCCCAATTATGTATGTATAAAGTTTTACTGTCATTGTAGCAAAACTTTATACCACTTAATGACGACAGATTGTGTAACAGGTTAAGTGCTCAACCGAATCTCGTTACATCGGTGTTAATGAAAGTGTAAAATGAAATATATTGTGGTTATTGTACTTTAGGTATTAAAGCCGAGATTCTGACACTTCAATACTCAAGTTTTATTGGTTTATAAAAACTTTACGAACAATTACGTCTTTCACCATGCATGATTCAACAAGTGGGGACTTACTCAAGCTTACTAAAAAAACATTTTCTCCTTTAACAATTTGGTACATAATTAATATAATGAAATCAAAACTTACCGCAGTCATTAAGAACCTATCTCATATTGAAAAGAAGTCGACGCAGATTTTCACACAAAACTCTCCACCGAAGAGATATTCACGATGTCGTGAGTTAGGCTTCCATATTGAGACAAACTATAACAAAAGTTTTCGTTCGTTGTCCGTTTGTGAGAAAATTCTCACCAGGCTGCAGCACTGTTGTTTAAAAACTCAGCCGAGCTGCTGGAAAAACTCGGTAGATGGAAACACCGGTCAAACGGTGAAAACTCGAGAACGGTAGCCTCTCCTATCCGCGGGTAGAGAGCAGCACACCTAATTACTTTAAATTTCGTACTGTCTTTACCGTCAAAAAAAAAATGCCAATACATTTACTAAACTCGCGCTGAATCATTTGACTCAGCACACCCTCACCCCAAAAGGGCAACATAGTTGCCCCAACGTTAAAGGCCAGGAGGGTACCCTGCAGTGTACCTCTCCCCAAAAGATACCGGTGGACGTCGTGGTTGGGTTGGCTCAGCTGAGCTTGCTCTCAGGAGAACAGAATTCAAAAGGAAAACGAAAGAGACGAAAGAAGATATGTATTATGTAAGTGTGCGGGTGCTGCATGCTGACCTGATCAGAGTCCGCATACAGCACAAGAGAGAGACAGCTAGAGACAAAAGAAAGATTCCTACTTATGTAGATATTCCGATCTCCTGAGGCTCGCCCACCGACTGAGGCCCAACTTGATACCTACTCAGGACAACAACAAACCCCCCCCTTTTCTTACTGGATTGGAAAACTCAACGCCAATGCAACCATCCTCATGCGACCCTCTCCGCCAGACCAACCCCACAGGACCGCCCCAATACGTCACACTCTCTGGTGACCACCACCTACTCCTCCTGCTGCCACTCACACACGCGTCCGAAGACCAAAACAAGGTAACTAATACCTTGGTATGTGAGCGCCCATAACTTTATTGTCCACATATGGACTGACCAGCCATATGCTAAAACAAGGCATCACATATCCTTGACATATCTAACTAGTCGTTAAAAAAAAACATCCCTCTACTAGGGCGGACGGCCCCTATTAGCCGGACAGAGAAAACCGCATCGAGGGCACGCGAACACCAATCCCTTTACTTGGTCTTCAATACTGCAGAACTAAACGAGGGGGTTATACTTCAGCACAGCAACTTCGAACAACCTACACTTAATCAAAAATAGCTACAACGGAAATCAACTAGGGAATGCGGCATGGCCAGGACTCTACAAAAAATCAACGACAAACTACAACAAAGAAAATGAAAACGACAATAAACTTACTACCCACGTAGTCACAACTCTTCCAACTAACTTCTCTCTAACTCCTCTCGGATATTTTTTTCTTTTTCCTTTTCTAATTTTTTTTGCTTTTTCCTTTCTAATTTTTATTTGTTTTTTTTTTTTTTTTTTTTTTTTTTTTTTGGCTTTTACTTTGTTTTCTGAGGGGAGGGGTAGGAAAATTTGGAAGATGAAAAGGGCAAGGATCATTGAAAGTTCAACAGCTAGGATTAAGGTAAAGGACATGGTTCGCTCCGGTAAGAAGGATAGGTGGAGAAAACCAAGGCTCGCGGAGGCAGGGGCGCAACCCTGAAGTAGATGTACACCACTGGGATTGTGGGGAACATCCACCCGCTACCCATCAACCGCTTTGTCTCACCCTTTTATGACGAACTTTAGGAACCCGTTCTTTATGACGAACTTTAGGACGCCGTTCCTTGTGGACATCACTCTCTGAGAAACTATCTTGTGTAGAGCAATACTGATTTGTTTCATCTGAATTATAATCAAGGTAACTTACCTTTCTACGTTTACCCCGATTTGGATTATCCTCAACCTCTAACTCCTCTGCTTCTATCTTCTTCTCTTCTACAATTGCTTCTGGTTCTATTTCTTCCACCTCTTCCTTTTCTTCCTCTACATAATCCAAATCATCATCACGACACTGCACATCTTCATCTTCTAGTTGCTCACCTGGTCCCCCTGGAACTTCTTTCCACTCCTCGGAATCCTCAACAATACTTACAGAAAGCGACTGCACATCTTCACACACTACATCATTCTCACCCACAAACTCTACAACGCTGCCACCCAGTTTCTCCCCAACTTCTACCTCATCTACTTCTACCACACTTGCAGACTGGACATCCCCTAGTCCATCCGCAACCTCAGAAACACCTGCAGCCTCCAAAACACTTACACTTATACTCCCCTGCGTAGCATGTGCAGACCACTCTTCTGCCTCCTCCTTCGATTCCTCTTCTTCACCACTCTCAGCAACTACAACTTCCTCATCAGTACTCAACCTGGAATCCAGCTGTCCAGGTCCATGTGCAATGTCTGAATTAACTTCTACTGACGATGGTAAAGCTCCCCCATCAAGTGACTTATCATCTTCCGGCGTAGGCGATGATGATGTTATCGGCTCTGGATCCACCTTGGGCAGAAATGGATTTACCGGAACAATTACTGCGACCTTTGGTCGGACCGTATTTGAAGCAACACAACACCGGGCCATCTCCGCGAAATTATTTGGACGATTCCCAAACTTTCCCAAACGGGAACCGTCTTGGGAATTCAGTCCTCCTATAATTATGTCTAGGACTTCGGTGTCGGTCAACCCCAATCTTAATACCCGGGCAGCTTTTCGTATGTCCTGCACGTAGTCCCCCAACGGCTCTCCGTCGGCCTGATAACGATAGAACCAATCCAACCTAAGCTTGGAACGTCGTGGAGGATACATGAAGTAATCCAACACTTCCGCATGAAAAGTGTCGACCGTGCCGCCCTGACGCCAAGTATTGGTAACCTTCTGTTGCAACGTACCCTGGCAATACGGGTATATAAGGCACAAGACCTCCCCATCGGATATACCCGGATAGGCGGCCAACTGCAGGACAAGGTCCAAGAAAACCAGCAGCTGGTTCTCCTTAAATCCATCTATCACCGAAAATTTCTGGAGAACTGGGGTGAGAGGGTGGGGCAATTTCTGTTCCTCCCGGTGGTCGGGGGAATACAATGGCTGAAAGCATAGCGCCGCCAGAATTACACAATTCGCAAAACACTATCAACAAAACACAACACCCTACAAATACCTAACACCTATAAACATAATGACAATAATAAGATTAGAATAAGAAAAACTCACGTACTATACTTCCAAAGAGTAGACTGCGGGTCCACCTAACGATGCGAGAACTAGCCCACTACCTGAACAGCTCACACTCGATTACACCAGACAAAAGGAACGCGACACACACACAACCACACAACACGAAAAACAAAATACCGACCAACGAAAATTTATTTTAACCATTTCTTAGGTTACCTCCGGCTACCATTTATCGGCAGAAACCGACTGCCGATCGGGCCATACCGCCTAATCACCAAAAAACGGCAACACCTCCCCAAACATGGGTAAGGTAAACTCAAACTAACTAAGCGCCGACTGCGATAAGTCTTGCCCAGGGATTTCCCCTTCTAAAATTTCCTACCACGTGGCACTATTCACTATGCAAGGCGGGCAAGTACATATACATATGTTTCAAACCTTAAAACTAACAAAATATTTTCAACCTTGGGATATAGGGCCTTGAAAATTTTTCTAAGTTCTATTTAAGAACTAAACATTGTGAAAATTTTAAAATATTTCCTAAGTTTGCAAGCCCCGTCACACCCACAGGACCCTTGTCGTAACCACGCTCTGCTACCAAATGAAACCCCTACTTCATTTTGAGTAGTTAAAACAAAAGAATATTTCCTTTTGTAAAGAGGGGTTACAAGTTAATTAAAACTAGGCTAAGGCCTAGAGAAGCTAAAAATTGCGCTGGATCCAGTAAGACGGGACTTGCAATAAAAACTCAAGAATTAAATAATTAACAATGGTTTTATTATTCTATCTCATAATATTAATAACAAAAAAACAACAGTAATTTAGAATTTCCCTTTTAAATGGTTAACAAAAAGTATACCCTCTCAACAAGGCCACCTGAATAATATAAACTGAATCCAAGAAAATAATTGCTATGTCACCATCAATGAATTGAAAATGTAAAATAAACATTAACCTCAAAATTAAACTCCCATTAAACTATTTCTTAAAATATAAAATTTATATTTTATGTTTCTTTTAAAATGCAGTATATAAATTTATGAAGGTAAATAATTTCATTCACAGTTACTATTAATAATTCAAATAATTATTCATCCAATTTAAATGAACTTTAAAGGTGACACTTACTATACTTGTTAAATAAAATAACTAATTTAAAGAAATGATCAGCCACGATTATTGAGATAGAATACTCGTCTACTGGTGTATATACATTCTAATAATAAAATCCCTATATCCCCCCAAAAGTACAGCAATGCATAATATTTATATATATATATATATATATATCCCCCAAAATGTACACAGAAATATACAGACATAACACGTTCCACAAGACAAATTACATATACAATAGTATACAATACATAAAGGTCTCTTGCCACGCCCTTTTTTTTTTATATTAGCCTTCTGGTATATATAAATTCTAAACTTCTGCTTTATAGGAATCCCAATTAGGATTAAAGATTTATTTCTATGAATGTACCCGCATGGTGTGGGTTAATTGCACGTCATGTGTATCATAAAGTATTGCATACAAATGTCCCCAGGACATTAAAAATTTAAAAGAAGTGCCTAAGTGGCTAAGTGCTAAAATACTTAATTAAGGTGAGAAATAATTAATTAAGGTGAGAAATAAAATTATTTAAAATAATTAACGCCCCCCAGTTACCATGATTAATATAAAGAATTTATATAGACTAAAATAGGGCCAGTTAATGTAAAGAAAAAAAATTGCACCATATTAGCACCTTATATAAAAAAATACATTTGTGTGTGTGTGTCAGAGACGGACATGTTTCTTCAATTTATAACCAGTCTCAACAAACTTGTTTCAACAACCTTGTTTCGACAAACAAGTTGAAAAGTGTTTCGACAGGCACAGCTTGGTTGAAACTAATTTAAAATAACACCTACCTCCCCAGTAATCCTTTTATACAAATGGCCTAACCTGATTTTAAAAATAAGAGAAATATATGTTTTAATGCAGAGTAAATTAAACTTGAGAAAATAATAATAACAAAACTGACTTTAAATCTGTAGCGAAAGTACTATAAAGAAATGAGTGGAAAACTAAGTTGGATGCTGTGTGGTACACATGTCAGTCTCTGAACTGACAATTAACTATACATGTATTGAAATTTACAATTAATACTTAGTGTTCACACTAAACTGTCCCATCAATTGGGGATCCAAATGAAGGTATACTGGTACCATGTTGATTCTACGTGTGAATATAAAATGGATATTTTTCACCTGCTTTGTGTGCCCAGAAGGATGATCTTATTTATAGCGTGGCGATGGTGATTGGCATGTTGTTGCGGCCTGGTCTCTTCGGTGTCGAGTGTGGAGCTTTAAGATGGCATTTCGTTCATTGGCAGTAGGAGTTGTCTCTGTTCAGTGAACCCTATTGTCACACATTACATTTTTAGTGAGAGACCACACACAAATGCCCCCACTGTTTGGACACCCTCCAAAATACATAAATAAAAACAACACCTAGTTATGTTGTACATAATAAAACTTGGTAACATTATTTTGGCCAACATGCCTTACTTAAAAAGTTCTCTAACAATGATTCTTTATAACGCTTTATAACTTGAACCTCACTGAATGTGAGTTGCTTTCGCAATATAATAATTTATCTTAGCTCTGTGACATCTTATGAACTTATTACTTTGAGTGAAATTGGGGTTACCACGTGGCGAAGAATTTATTTAAAACACATAGTTTTTTACTCCATAGAATTTGAGAATACTACTACTTTGAATGTGACATGATTTACGTTTAAAACGTGCCTGAGTAAGTTCCCAATTATGTATGTATAAAGTTTTACTGTCATTGTAGCAAAACTTTATACCACTTAATGACGACAGATTGTGTAACAGGTTAAGTGCTCAACCGAATCTCGTTACATCGGTGTTAATGAAAGTGTAAAATGAAATATATTGTGGTTATTGTACTTTAGGTATTAAAGCCGAGATTCTGACACTTCAATACTCAAGTTTTATTGGTTTATAAAAACTTTACGAACAATTACGTCTTTCACCATGCATGATTCAACAAGTGGGGACTTACTCAAGCTTACTAAAAAAACATTTTCTCCTTTAACAATTTGGTACATAATTAATATAATGAAATCAAAACTTACCGCAGTCATTAAGAACCTATCTCATATTGAAAAGAAGTCGATGCAGATTTTCACACAAAACTCTCCACCGAAGAGATATTCACGATGTCGTGAGTTAGGCTTCCATATTGAGACAAACTATAACAAAAGTTTTCGTTCGTTGTCCGTTTGTGAGAAAATTCTCACCAGGCTGCAGCACTGTTGTTTAAAAACTCAGCCGAGCTGCTGGAAAAACTCGGTAGATGGAAACACCGGTCAAACGGTGAAAACTCGAGAACGGTAGCCTCTCCTATCCGCGGGTAGAGAGCAGCACACCTAATTACTTTAAATTTCGTACTGTCTTTACCGTCAAAAAAAAAATGCCAATACATTTACTAAACTCGCGCTGAATCATTTGACTCAGCACATTGTTTAAGATTATCAGCAACAACAAAAATAACTACAATTGCAATTACTAAAATAGTAAACATCATCTTCATCATCACCATTACAATAAATATTACTTGTAAAAATTTTATAGGAGAAAAACCAGAAGTAGGCCTTCTGTAAAAGTTGATTAAATAAAAAACTATTGTTACAATGGTCACATCGATCATCATGTTGTTCAGTGGAAATTGAGATTACCGAGTTTACCCATGCCTGCAATAGTATGCTCTTGCATTTTGATTTTGCTCCTGTATAAGTGCTTTTATATCTTCTGTATCACGCTTCTGTTCCTCTGCTTCCTGCTATGTTCTTTTTTCACATTCCTCCAATTCAAGCAAGTTTTTTTTCTGCTGGACCTGTGTTTCCAATAAGAGTGCTGTTTGGCTCTCTTCTTTTGACAGCATTGGGGCTTTCTGTCATTCCTCTCCTTCTTTTATTTCCTGTCTACATTATACTTTTTGTTGTTCCTGTGTTTGCATTAGCAGTGCTTGGAAAGTTTCCCTCGTCTGACTGATATCCATATTTGCAGTTAAATTACCATGTACACGACTCTTTTAAAAAAGTGGCCTCTCTTTCCACTGTTAAAGGTTCTATCCTACTTCCTACACCACTGTTATGATTGTCTCACAGATTGTCATGTTGTTCAGTGGCAACAGAATAAGTGACATCAATGAAGTCACTAATTACAAACTTTAATTAGACATAAACAGCAGTTATAAATCAACAAATCACTCTTATACAATAATTCAAGTTAAAATTTTCCACCAATATATGTCACCTTATTACAGTTTTGCACTAACACAATAATCACTTCTCAATAAACTGCAACAATCACTGCAAACCTCACTGTAATTACTAGGTATAACTGAACTGGGCCTCTATGAAATCCAGTAATTATACCTCCGTTGCCTTGCATTGTAGTGAGAGAGTAGGCCTCGATGCCGGTAGGGTAGTCAAGTAACGTCTGGAAGAGATCTTACACAATTCTGCCATGTAGGATGATCTCTAAATGTCTGGAACAGCCACGCACGCTGTGGCATGCCAAGAATCTTGCAGGCACTCGGTGATGAGTTACTATTTATTTCCTCACCATAGTATCTTTATTTATTTATTTATTTTTAATCAAATTCGTTACTGACAAATACTGTTACATAGTGCTAAAAGAGGTATTACTGCCAACATACTTTGTGATTTTAACATAAGAGAATATACTGTACCTTAGCTAAAGAAAAGTAGTTGAGTCTTTTTTAATAACTTTTATAAGATATAATATATGAATGTAAGAAAAACCCTGACTTCAGAAGAATTAAACCCAAATGAATAAAACTATATAAAAGTATAGTAAAACTATAGTAAAACATTAATTTTACCAATTACAAAATCTAAGCATTCAACTGTAAAAAAATTGAAAGTAAATGCCCCTTATCATCATATAATAAAATATTTACTAGTATTACTAACATTATATTTAACATTGTTATATTTATTTTACAGTTTATTTTTTATTATAATAGATTTTTTTAAATTTAATTACTTGGATTTTGTTGTCAGTGACATTTCCAAGTATTAATAAGAACTAAAATATATTATTCCGACATAGAAAACAAGTATTATAAATTTTTTTTAAAATTGTTATCGTATTGCCTAAACTAGCTTTTGCTCATTATGAGTTTCATCAGAGGCTGTTGCTGTTGCTAAGAGCACTGACTGTTTTGTTTTTGGTGACAGTGCCATCGTTCTTCGAAAGATCATTGTTGTGTGTGTGTGTGTGTGTGTGTGTGTGTGTGTGTGTGTGTGTGTGTGTGTGTGTGTGTGTGTGTGTGTGTGTGTGTGTGTGTGTGTGTGTGTGTGTGTGTGTGTGTGTGTGTGTGTGTGTGTGTGTGTTCAGAAAGTTTGTGTGATTCTAGTAGTAAAAAAAACAACTTTACATGTTGTTCCAAATTCCACTAATTAAAAAATGAAAATTCATGAAATTAAAGTGTTACATTTTCTCACTGTAGTAACTTGTCTTCTCTAATATAATAACCGCAAAAAAAGATAACAAAACAGTGTTTCTCATGTAAAAAACTCTCAGAATTATTATGTATAATAATGTATATCATATTTCACATTGTATATAGAATTAATCCTGAATACAGTTACATGACAAATTAGGAGTATATTTACGGAAATATGTGTTTGAATTTCACACAGTGTGTGACATCTTCAGGGAATTAACAGGGAATAAAACCACATACTATATTCAGTTACCATAAAAACTTGAAATGTGGTAACTCAAAGCTACATAAATCCAAGGAAGTCCACTGCTAAACTTACTTTTCAGTTTTCAGATATATTTATGTGAAATACAAAAGGTTAATGAAAAGAATCTCTACAGAAATAAAATGCAAAAAAATGTCTTATCAGACAGCTCTTAAATAAAACTTTAAATTTTGTTGAAGATATTATCCATTGCCACTTGAAAAATACAAAGTGTATAAGTAATGATCTTTATTAATAATGTAAATTGTTTATAGTCAGTTAAGTTCATTTCACACCACACGTCCATCCATCCTTTGGATGGAATGGAGAGATATTCTATGAAGATCGTTTGCCAGCTTGTCAAATGAGATATTGTTTCTCGCTTCTTTCGATACTAATACTTTTATTTGTACCCTTTAATACTTTAATCTTTGTCCTCACAACGAGAATTTTTATACCTTGGCCTTCCTTGCTCAACAATTTACCATTACTCTTGTTTTATCATATTTTATTCTAACTGATCTTGAGCAGCTGAGAATAAACGTCGCCCTAAAGGCCGGTAAACATCTCCCTTAGGATGATGACAGTGGTTGAGCAGTCTAAAGGCAGCTACATGCATCTGTTGAACAGAGGATGATGATGATGATGATGACAACGATGACGACGATGATGATGATGATGATGATGTTCACACCGAAGGACAGTCCATCCATCCAACAGACGTCCATGATGTCCAGTGGATGGATGTTTTGAAATCGCTCACAGGGCTATTCTTTGTGAACATCCGTGTGGACGTTTTGTTTGTAGTGCATGTGCATGGCAACTACACAGCTGCCCCATGTGGTTGCCTGGTCATTTTCACTTTTGCTTTGTTTATACTTATCTTTGATTGTGGCTTTCCTCAGAAGAAATGAAAATTCAATGAATTCTCCTCTTTGCTTATGGATTGGGTGCACCCAGCGTGATGTGTTACTCACAGAATATATCAAAATAACATTTTTGTCATCACTACTTGAGCTTTCATCAATCCATGGTACACGTTTCACAAAACCACTCTGACACAAAAGCATATGATCAGAGGACATACTACACACTACACAGCTTGGGTAGTTAAAATATACTAATGGGATTAGGGGCTGGCATAATAAAACATCCATCCAGCCATTGGATGGAAATTGTCAGTGTGAAATGGTATAGTATGGACATCCAGAATGTCCAATCCATCCACTGGATGGATGGACATGCGGTGTGAAATGAGTATTAAATGATGGTTTTGTTCTTCACATTGAGATGAAAACTACTTTGGAATCCATGAACTGTAAAATGCAACTTGATATACATCAATTCATTAAACTGTCATGTTTTGTCATGATACGAACTTTAATGATAATAATAGTAATAAAGAAGGTGTGCAGCATTCACTTATACTGCAGTTGTTTATACAGACAAGTCAGTATTGGTAAACAGATCAACATGTGATTCAACTGCTTGAAAAGGTGAATTCACTAGCATGCATATTGACAATGTGTACAAGACCCTACTAGTGCAAGCTGCTATACTGTTAATTGTATTTGAAATGAATAACAGTGTCAGCAGCAAGTATAACAACTATCATGAGAGTATGTTGTGTTGTTTTCTTTCACTGTGTTAAATGTACTAGTACTACAGTAGATTTCAAGTTTAACACATGCTATACTTAACACATACTTATGGTATCATAATCACTATATCTTTTGATAATACCTAAAATATCTTTTACTGAATTTAGAGAAATGTTTATTTTAAAGAAATTCAGATTTTTAAAAATTATTTTATATTTTAAAATCATAATATATTTTTGTTTAGAGGGTTCTGGATAATAGTTTGCTTGACTGCAACATTTGGCATGATTATTGTCTTACATGCCAACTGGTACAACTTCCAGCACCACGCTGTTAGTTTCGTTACTGATACATCTTACCTTAACTGGAATACATCTTACCCTGCAGTCACAGTGTGTGAGTTTGAATCATCTGACAAACTGTATGAAAGTGGTCTAAAGTAAGTTAAAATATGAATATTCACAACCATAAAATTATCAGTACAAAATTAGCAATACAGTGAACTCCCGATTATCTGTGGAATTGGGTGGCGCGATCACCGTGGATAACTGAATTCCATAGATAATCCACAATATGTACAGAAAATGGCAGAAAGTAATAATAATACTTTATTAACATTATCTGTTTATTTAAAGTAAAGCAATACAGTAAAGCCCTGTTACGAAGCTCATCAAGAGCCTAATGAAAACCATGTATTCAGCATTAATCACATTTTCTTTGCAGTTTAAATACTAATTTACACGACCTTACATTTCGTCAGAAGAAGTTTTACTGATAAATTGTTTTATGTGTATCATCTACATTGAGTATTTGTGAATTACTACGTACATATGTAGAAAAGTTGTATAGGCCTACACAAAATCCAAGTGAAAGTCGCATCTGTGTGAATTATCATGCAGAGCAGAGGTTGCACACAAACGTATGAATTAAAAATTGTCAGAAAAATATACATCAGTGAAGTCACTGCTGACTTGTTGGTAAACGTCATAGGTGGCATTTAATGTCAATACCTAATTTTCCATATCTGGTAACTAAGCTAGTACAGTAAAATGGCTTTCAATTATACCTCACAAAAATACAGAAAGCATAACGTACTGAGAAAAAAATTAATTATTACCAGTAAGTGTTCCCGCAGTTGCAGTAAACCATGACCACAGATGAGTCATGGTGGTCAGCTGCTGAGTGACAATACTGTTCCAGTTGATGAGAGGTGACACAAACCATCCCTTGGACATACTTCTACATAACTTACATAATTTTAAAACAACACTGGTATTGTTTACTGTAGTTAATAAAATAGTGTATTAAAATTAGTGGAACAGAAGCTTTATTATTCAGTTGAAATTTATTTCCGCTTATAAAAAAAAAATACGTAGATTTCAACAGATAATCTGCAACATGGATAAACTGCTTGTGAATAATCAGGAGGTTACTATATAATAATATTATTATAAAACATTATGGTTTCACTTGTTTTATTTAATGTCAAATTAAAAGGTTATTTTAACACTTTTTATTCATTGTGTTTTTGTGGCACTTTATACCTTTTTTTGGAAGATACAAAATTTAGTTTCTTGTGTGTAACCAAAATGTAGAAAGTGATTTTCTCCAGTTTTTTACATGTAACAAATTTTTTTTTGTATACTACTTCAAATTGTACAACCAGTTCTGACACATGGAAACCAAAACAATTAATATTTTATGGCAGGCTTCACAGTAAACCAACTGAATTTATAGTTTTTTTTTAAACCTATACTTAACTTTTCTTTCCTTGTCCTTAATTTGGAGAAACTTCAAAATGAAAATGATATTATTGTTTTATTGGTTCTTTTATTGTTGACGTCTTTAAATTGTAAACTGTAATATTTTAATTATTTTGAATGTTCATTACTTCTTTGTTTACACACATAATAATTATTAATATTGGTTTTACTTTCACTGTAAACTTACTTGGTTTATTCACTCAGACGACGTTTCGGAGTGGTGTTTTCCTTCTTCAGTGAGTTCGGATACGGAATGTGCCAAGTTGTTGGTAATTTTATGTGTAATGGTTTTTTGGTTAACAGGTTGTGTGGGGGTGGAGGTGGAGGGGATTGGCGTCAGAGTTTGAATTGTTGTATGTGTTGTTTATTACTGTGTCGAATAGTGTGTTTGATTTAAATTGTAAATGGTCATAGAGTATGTTGTTTGGTTGTGTTTGTATATTTCAAATTGTTCTGTGGTGTTAAGATTATGACTTTTGGGTAGGTAGTGTAAGATTTCTAGGTTGTTTTTATATTGGTGTAACTGTTGTTTTCTGTCTGGATGTGTGTAGCAAATGTGGATTTTATGTTATTATTGGTTAGTGCTTTGGTGTGTTCAGAAAATCTGGAAGAAAAAGATCTTCCTGTATGGCCTATGTAGAACTTGTTGCAATCATTGCATTTTAATTTATGTACTCCTGTATTTGTCAATGTCTTTGTTTGTGCCGTTGATGTATCTTTTGACGGTGTTGTTGGTTCTGTATGCTATTTTGTAGTTGTATTTTCTGAATGTGTTGGCAATTCTGTGTGTGTTTGAGTTGTAGTATGTGAGTGTGATGTATTTGTTTTGTTGTGTGTTGTTTTTATTTTGTGGTTTGTTGTTTTGGATCTGTCTATGTAATTTGTTTATTAAATCCGGGTTGTACTCTTTTTTTAGTGCTATGTATTTTATGGTGTTAAGTTCTTCTTTATAGTCTTGTGTATTCAGTGGTATTTTAGTGAGTCTTTGTAGCATATGGTTGAAGGCTGCATGTTTATGTTGTGTTGGATGATTTGATGTGTTGTGGATGACCATGTCAGTTGTGGTTGGTTTTCTGTAGATTTTATATGTGTGCGTATTGTTTGTTTTGGTGATTGTTAGGTCTAAAAAGTTTATACAGTTGTTTTTTTCCAATTCTATGGTAAATTTGAGTTTGGGGTGTATCGTGTTAATGTATTTGTGGAATTTTTCTACTTGTCTTTTATTGCCTCTGTATAATAATAATATGTCGTCTACATATCTGTGCCAATATATGATTTTGTTGGTATATTTGTTGTTATGTATTAGATGTTTTTGTTCTATGTGGTGTATAAACATTTCTGCTAGGAAACCCGGATTTAATAAACAAATTACATAGACAAATCCAAAAAAACAAACCACAAAATAAAAATAACACACAAGCACCCCCTTGTATTGGGCGATATTCAATTTTGGGTTTCCCAAGTTTGAATTGAAGATTCACCTGGCATTGATGGGTGTTGAATGAGTACAGAAGTATGGTATCAATGTAGAATTTCTGTGAGAGGGTGTTTATGACAGTGTTCATAGAATGGACACCAAGGGTATAATAAATGGCCAGGTTTGAGATTACGAAGAGAGTCTTTGAGACCCAGAGTTGTCATCAGGAAATTTACTTTTGCGTGTTTGCAGCTTCTTATTGTATGGATTGCATGGACATCCAGAAGATACAATCTGTCCACTGGGTGGATGGACATGCAGTGTGAAATGAGTATTAAATAATAGTTTTGTTCTTCACATGAGATGATAACTATTTTGGATCCATGAACTGAAAAATGGAACTTGATATACATCAATTCATTAACTGTCATATCTACAATGATGAGAACTTGAATGAAAGAACTATCTTTTACTGTTATTGAAACATGGAATATAATAACATTACTCCCTGAAACTAATAAATGATATGTTTATACTTTATGGTGAGTGTGTTTTTTGCTTTATTTGCTTTTTTTCGTATCAGCCATCTAAGGACCCCATGCCAATTTCAATTCTTTACTCTTTGTTCTTTTCTTTTTTCCAATATTCTTTCATCTTCTCTCTGTGTCTCTTCTTCCTGTCTTCAGTCCACTTTGAACCTGCGTTTTTCTCTCTCCTACCCTGGACTCCATCCATTTTTAACACTTTTACCCAAAAACTTCTTCAATTGCTTCTTCTGCGTGTATATTATTTTTTTCTAAATCCTTTTGGACTTTTTTAATCCAACTTGATGTTGACTTCTTCCCCCACAGATATTTGAAGATTTGCTTTGTCAACCTATTGTCGTCCATTCTATATAAATGTCCAAAAAATAATAGTCTTCTTTTTCTCATTGTTTCTGTTATATTTTCTATACTTTGATATATTTCATCATTACATCTTAATTTCCAACCTTCTGAAGTTTTTCGTGGGCCTAATATTTTCCTAATAATTCATCTTTCCAATATTTCTAGTTTGTCTAAATTGTAATTCAGTGCTAGACATTCACTTGCATATAGGCATTCTGGCTTCACTACTGTACTGTAATGCCTTATTTTCGCATTTTTAGATATGCACTTAATTTGCTTTTTATTGTTTAAGATTTCAAGTGTGGTAAAATAAATGTATGTTAAATACTTCTTAAACACCAACACCCAAAATAGTGCTCAGCCAACTGTAAAGGACTCCTTTCCAGATAGTCTTCCAGATTCCAATAACTTTTCTCTTTCTTTGCCTGCCAATGTTATTCAAAGCATTCCTTATCCTCAAAATTCCATGACTGTGTTTAAACTATTAGTTCTATTTATACATTGTGCTTTGCTCACACACCTATTTCAATTTTCCTGAATTATCATTGCATGCATATTTTTGTTTTAGGCAAAATTTGACATACATTTATTATTTCCTTTTTTTAATGTGGTGAAAGGGGATCAAATGGTGCTAGCTATAAATGTGGAGCAGAAATCAAAGGATATCTGTAAAAGTGGCAAACTACGTGACCATTCATATGACTTTCCAAAGTCAATGATTTTGGAAATCTCTTCCATTGTCCACTGTGACTTGCCATTCAGTTACAAATAAATACATTATAAATGCCTTTTTGTGAGACCTTATACATTTAATGAAGAAAAACAGCTCAGCATCACTATAGTTTCTTTAGTCAGTGTACTCTAACCTACCATTCTCCACACATCATTGTACTTCTATAGTACCCATTAAGTTTGTTTCAAAGGAGTACACACACACACACACACACACACACACACACACACACACACACACACACACACACACACACTAGGTTCTCTCCTTACTGTAAGGTAGAATGTGTAACAGACATTATCAGTTTATTGCCCTTTTTATATATAATAAGGCTTGTTATATGCATAATACTATTTCATATGCCAATAAAATTTAAAATGTACAGGGAAGTAAAGTTCCATGTAGTCTTTGGTTTGGTTCACAAACAATTTTCATTTCCGTAATACAAAAGTACAAAATTTATAAGCAATAGCTTATAAATTCATAGGAAACATGTGTGGCTCTGCATTACGTCAAATTATTAATTTTCTTGTTATAAGTACATGTTCACAATGCACCTGTAATTTCATTACATTTACTAATACTAAAAATTAATATAATCAATGGTATAATTTAATTTTCATTTGTAGACTTTGGTCACAATTTTTAATAAAAACATCTTTTTTATTTACTATCATAGTGCATTAATATTATTATTAAATGCATAGTTATTGCTACACTATGAAGTGACATACTCATTGGTAAAGCTAAGGCTCATAAAATGAGAAATACATCTGGTGTTAATAATAGTCTCAACACAAATGATTTTAAACACACTAATTTTGTTTTAATTCTGTTTAAGGATATATGGTGAGAGCAGAAATATGAACCTGGACTTTTTCTTAAGAGACATTGCATTTTACTATGGTACATGTTATACTTGTAATGCACACTGTGGAAAAACAATTAATTGTACTGAAGATTTTGACCAGATTGTTCGTCTGGTAAGAGAATTCAGATTAAAGGAACAAGAGTTTCAGGAGTTTTGAGAAATGTCTGTTTTTAATGGTTGAAATTGTAAATACAGAGTATTTCATAAGTGTAACGGAAACTCAGTAGGAGCCTCACTAGTTATCGCCTATTGTGTACATTATACACGGACCACTAGCAAGCTGATTATGCCTGCTTTCAGATTTTAATTATAGGACTCCATTAGCAACATACTCATTTGAGGAACTGTGACACCAGTAACCCCCTAGGCAATGCTACTGTTTTCACCAAGTGATTTTTCACTATGGAGAAATATTAAAAAAATAAAGTTTTTGCAAAACGTCAAGAGGTTTGTAATAGCCATGGCTGGTGTTGAAGTGTTAAATATAGATTGAAAATAATTGTAAATTTTTCTTTGTAAGCAGATAATTTTTTTACTGAATCTCTTTAACATTCAAAAGCAAATTTCCTATATTTTTGTTAAACTGACTAATGGATCATTCTATATATATGTCCTTTTGTGTGTGTGAATTGTATTTCACAAACTTATTTCTTGCGGATTTTACAAAACAAAAAGGGTTTATACTACAGTACTTTTACAAACACGTCTAGTCAAATTTTAGTTTTGAAGTTCCAAAATATAATTAATAATTAATTATTTGTTTTATAATTAAAACTTATTATTAAAGAATGTTGTTCCCATATCAATATGTTCTTTTATTTTTTAACCTACTGCTTATAAACAATATAGCAATAATTTATTTGTATATATTATTTTGGTTAATCAACTCTATATAATACCCTTAAAATTGAACATTCTAAAAAATCATTTTATATTTAACTGAAATGGAATTATTGATGTACTGAAGTCTAAATTTTGAAACATCTATAAAAGTTATTAAATTGAGTAATGTAAAAATGAAAAAATTATCTCAGTTGAAGTAAAAAAGAATTGTAGGTAAAGTATAATTCTGTTATAACAGAAGTTATATTAACACAGAAAAAATGAAAGTAATTGAACAATGCGATATGCTATGCATTTTGAATACCTACTGATATCGATTTAGCAATTAGTAGTAGCTGTGGTAGCTTGACATTGAAAGAACATAGATCAATAAATGTAATGGACCTATTGAAATTTATAAAGTTAACATTCTACTCTTCAATTATTTATAAAAGATAATTAAGGCAACAGTTTTTATTAAATAAACATGTTAAAAAGTAGCAGAGATATTTTGTGATTTTCTTCTAAGCTTAAAATGAATACATGTACAGGCGATTTTATGAATACCGGTACCGTATTTTTGATTTTGCTATAAGATCAGCAAATGAGATGAATAATAAGGAAATATAAAAATAAGTAAAAAAGGTGATCATAGATAAAAATTATGTAAAAAAATTAAATGTTTTATTTAAAATTTAGTTAATTATCATTAATATTATGTTTTAAATAATGTTTCATTCTTTAGAAATGGATTTGTCTCTTTGTATTTCATATTTAAAAACTTGTATAAACTAAAATTGTGCACCTAGAATATCTGCTTAGTGTTATATACCTTATTATAAATTTTTTTTTTTTTATAATATTTATTATATTATTATATTATATTATAATATAATACTTATTATAAAGTAAGTCAAATTATGAATATTACTCACAACTGATTTCCAATCAGAGTATTATACCTTAAACTTTTTTTATTTTATTAAGTGGCTAAGTTTATGTAGTACATAAATGATAACATTAAAACAAAATATACAAAATTTTATGAAACTGGTTCTCTAAAATTACATAACAAAATAAAAATTCAAATTTAATTTGATTTTTGAGATTATGTTGTCTATTAGAAATGTCATAAATCTGTATCAAGTTCGCTGACATTAATTTATAATGATGAAGCAAGTCAAATTAAATTAAAAACTATTAATATTAATGTATACTTATAAAAAACTCAAGCTAAAACCATACCAAATTGAGACATAAATTGAATATACTGTTGAAAAGAAATTTTAAGAACTATAACACATACTTTCAGCCTAGAATAACCTGTACTGAATGTGTCATTAAATCAGAAAATTTTAAAACATAACAAACAGCAACTTTGATCATTAAATTTTTAATAAGCATATAAACAAATTATATATATATTATACAATATATTGTATATAAAATGCAAAATTATCTTAAAATGCATGCTGAATGCATGTACATACACATGTTCCATTTTTTAAAAAGATTTCAGAGCAAAATGATATTGCATATTATCCACTGGCAATGTATTACAAAAGAAGAATTTGTGGAACAATATTTTGACTTCACATAACAATAATATATTTGTTGTTTGTTTTTAATGAGTGTTTAACCAAGAATGTAATATAGCCAAAGTCCTATCCACTGTGGAAAATAGCCAAAGCCATCATTCCACTGTGGAACATAGTGATCTCACAATTCATCTTTATCTGACTCAGTTGTTGACGATTTGTTTTGTTTTTCACAAAGATTGTCACAACATCTTTGCCTTCATGATTATTGTAACGTTACATAACCCCTGCCCAAATATGATAAATAAATAAATAAGGATTAATATAACCACAAGAGTAAAAAACCAGTAATTACCCATTTTAAAAGTCAGAAATGGGGATTATGTATCAAACTATGAGAACCTTTGTACTCTAAAACACTGTAACCATTGAAAACAATACTAAGTGTAATCATAAAAAAGTGCAGTGTACAAAGTGAAACTACTATGGTATGTGAAAGTGTCAAACATTTAAAAAGAGCATCTCACAAATTTGTGCTGAAGATGAAAAAAGCAGTATTATAGCAATAGACTGTAATACTATTGACAAATTGTTGTATTTTTGTATTGTGTAGGCCACAAAGGCATTATAACTAGAATTAGTATTTTGTTAGGTTTAAAAGAATCCAGGGTTATATTAAACTAATAATGGCCAATTAATACTGTATTAGGGAGATGGAATGGAAAATAAAGTAGTGTAGAGTAAGAATACACTGACCAAAGTATAAGTAATAAATAAACTCAATTAAAAAATCATTAAATTATAAAATGCCAATAGCCAAGCTTAAATAAATTCATGAAGAAAAATCTTATATAAATTAAAATTAATTATAACTAAGATTGGTAAAGGAGTATTTTTTTATAAAAGAAGAAATGAAATAATAATATTATATACTAGCCTATTTACCTAAAACGGTACCTAGGTTAGCCAATAAAAAACCATCAACTTCTTGGTTACTATGAGTAACTAGTTAACAAGAGATTGATTGATTGTTAAATGGTATTCAAGGTGAGAAGATAAAAAGTGTAATGTCCTATAAAATTATATAAATTTAATAAAGAGTATTCGGAATAAACCACTCCAAATTTAAGAAAACGAGTCAGCACTAGACACTACATCAGAGATGTCCATTGAACTAAAATAATTCACACCAGAAAATCGATGAACAACCAATAAATCCTGCTAACCACATCTCAATCAAGACGTCATCATTGAAAATCATTGGGTGAGATCGTTTCCTTTTAAAATTTAACTAGATTACACCTCAACTATAAATATAGAACACTAGAAACAGCACCATCTCTTTAAATTCATCAGAAAACAAGGTGAACATAAACTTTATTTTAAATAACCAAAAAACAGTAAAATGTGGGTTCGCTAATAACGTTTCAGCCGCCATTATTCTCAATGTTTGTATTGCAGTGAAGAAACGTAGTCTGCGCTCTGGCGGTCAAAAAATCAACTGAATGATACAGATTATACAAATTTTAAATAATTAATGTAAAGTTTGATACAGACCTATATGCATTTCTGACTTTCTCAAAGTTCAAAGAACCTTAAATAACCCTGGGAAATTAATTAATTATTTTTTTCTTTATTAAAACTGTAATAAAAAACATTTGTTATGTGTTATATATTAGTAAACTTAAGATCGAAGTAACGTTGTGATTTGTGAAGTAATCGATTGTCAATTCATGTTTTGGAGACCATAGTGTCCCGTAAAAAAAAAAAAAATAAATTCAAGGAATGCCTTGCGTTTAAATAATAAAATGTGTATTATTTCTAGTAGATGGTAGTTGGTTACAGGTAATAAGAAAATCGAGAAGAGAAAGGGAATCAGTCCGGTCATCAAAAAATTATTACGTACTACAAAAGTAATTTAACCTTAAATGGGTTCGTAAAAAAGAGAAAACAGCTGACGCCACGAGCGGAAAACATTTAAAATACTCGAGTGTATACAAAGAGAGTAATTCTCTTTGGCTATCTTTACTCTTTCTCCTACCTATTTTCAAACAACTGCATTGATTTAATACAAACAAAATTAAGAAACTCATTAAATATTTTGTCATAACCACACACACACACTTGATTTAAAAAAGTAAATAACACAAATAGATAACAAACTTTGTAACTAAGACGTAACACACACGTTGGAAAAGGATGAACTCTCCAAGTTCTTCTCCAGGTCATTCTTTGCCTGAGAACCACATGGGCTCCATACAATACCTTATCGTATTATGTCAATAAACACTTTTTGGGCCCACCCAATGTCATTTTCTTCTCTCAATTTCTTTTTCAAGTGGTTTCTGGTTTTATTCTTATCCAGAGTATTAGTGATCTGGTATGGCCAGAAAATGTGACACATGCTTCATAGACATCCTTATAAACGTCTGGAATTTTGTGGTAACAGTTTTTGTGATGTTCCAGGTATCCATGCTTATAAGAGAATATATTCAATGCCTTTACAAAGTCTCTCCTCAAGTATATTATATAACAGTTATTAATATGTATAAAATATAACAATTTAAAGAATGTTAATGGTTGCTTCATAATAAACACTTAACAGAAATTAAAACAGAATTCAAAGCAGCAAATGTTTGGTTTTTCTGTAACTGACTGTACGAGTTTTTTGGAAGTAGAAACACACATCAAGTGTAGCTTTTTTACAAAACTTGGTTTTGTTTTGTTGTTCACTCTCATACTTACAGTATACAGGTTTTCCAGTAGGAAAAATTTTAATTCTGTTTTTCTTCTCATAATTTATTTTTTCTTGGTGTGTGGCTTCAGACCTTCTTCAAATATATTTAAAAAAACAAAATCATAATTAAATTATTATATTTGGTTGTCCACAATGTGTCTGATTATTAATAATATGTACATATTTTCTGGCATGGAATATTAAACTTATAGATTAAAAATGTTTAACAATAGTATTTTAGTATGATTTATGATTATTAAAACTGTTTGTGTGTTTGAATGTGAAAACAATTACGGTATTTTTACTTTAACATTTTCAGAACATATCCCCATG
The DNA here is from genome assembly GCA_034769895.1 of Magicicada septendecula. NCBI lineage: Eukaryota > Metazoa > Arthropoda > Insecta > Hemiptera > Cicadidae > Magicicada > Magicicada septendecula. Next base: position 461,837,596 of record CM068367.1, read on the forward strand.
TTTATAATACATTCACAAAATTTATAATAACATTCACAAAAGTATCAAATAGACTGAACACACATGTGTTACATTTGTGACTAATTGCACAGGTAAGAGCACCATGTAATGAACTACTAGGAGAATGTAAATTCAGTGGAGTACCTTTTGATTGCTGTGAGTATTTCCTTCCTCTGCAGACAGAAAAAGGACCATGTTATTCATTGAATTCTGCTCACACAGGGAAGTAAGTACTGTGTGTGTTCCTGGATAGTGCTGAAGGTATGCTCTGAATAGTTCTTGAATGATCAATTTATTTATTTATTTTTTTTTTTTCAGGAAAAAAGAATTGGATTTGATTTCAAACCGGAAAAAGGGACCAGGTCAACTAGAGTTTAAAGCCTATGAAAAAATAAAAGTAAGCTGGCTGAAGGCAGTTTACTTACTTTTTTTATACTAAAAGCTTTACTGTATTACTAGTTTACACTACATTATTTAAATAGTTTATCTCTCTCAATATTTGTCATCATGTGGTATTCATTCATTCCACATGAATGTCCCATCATCTCCATGGTATCTTTTGCAGGTTATTCTTCTTTTCTTATACTCCTCATACTGTATTTCAGGTCTTTGTGACCAATCTTTACAACTGATATTTCTTTTGCAGCAATGTAAAACTTTTCATATGAACATTTAAAGTTACTATTTTTGGTTAGAAAGTAATTCCATATTTCTGTGAGAAAAATCACTTACAAGATAGAATCTATTTGGATCGTGCCTGTAATAGTGTGAGATTGAGGACTGACATGAGTTTATATGCAGCCAAAAACCCAAAAAGTTTATGCTGCAGTATTGGTGTGGGGATCTTCAAAGATTTCTGGTCTTTCATATGTCCAGCATTATTGAATTTTTTTTAAGGACAGTCTGAAAACTTTATTGTTTGCGTTTTCATACCCTACTGCCATTAAGAAACCAAAGTCATTAAGAAGAAAGTTTACATATAAGTTTTATGCACAATTATAAAACACGTAATACTTTGCCACAATACTTCGAACCGCACTATGTAAATCGCCACTTAAACACACTGTGTAATCGCCCAACAATAACTAACTTGACCGTTGCTGAATGGATGTATTTATACCTCCTGATTTCCAGAATAATCTGTCACTTTGGATGACTTGTTAAACAAACAAGCACTCTCGAGAATCCATTAGAAACAGTGTCCTTGAACACACTGTGCTGACCGATATGGTCTGGTATAGACTCGATAGTTGATGCATAATTGTCTTTCACCGCAAAGTAGCAGCATTATGAACGCACACACACACATTACAGCTGGAATATTTGAGAAACTTGTAGAATGTTCCATATTACGTAACACTTTTTCCACATTATGCAACAATATATAAGCAATTTTCATAGAAAGAAGGATTTTTGTTTCTAAAACCTATATTTCTTTTCTCACATTTTTATGATAAGTAAGCCTATTTTGTATAGAGTTTAAATTACCTGTTTACAAATGTTTTCCTAAACTGTTGAGGAGTTGAAGAAATAATCAAATAAATTGCTACAAACACTATTATTCAGTGAAAAATAAAATGCAAACAAATTAAACTTGATTCAAAACAAATTGGAACTAAATTTCAATCACTATTAGTTGGTAGGATACATCTGATGGGATATTTCCTACAGAAATATATGTACATCTTAGCAAAGCTTAAAGAAGTCACTGCGTTTTGTTGTTAGCTAATAAATCAGATCTCAGATATCTGACTTATTTGTTTTGGAAAATTGTATATGCATAGTATAATATTATTTTACTTGTTTTTTGAGACACACTGTTTTTTATTAATGTCTGTGAGCACGTTTTGAATAAGATATGTTGCTTTTGGAATAAGACAGATTAATCCCCCCAATATTACTGAACAGGGAAAGGCAACAAAACTGAGTTATTGTCTTTTTGGCTTAGTAGAACAGTATATTAGTGGCCAACCATTGTACTCACTGGTCTATTAAACACTAAGAACTGGTTGTTACTTTACAATTACATACATGTACCTTCCTCGTGTTTTTGTCAGTTCTTATCTGTTATGTTCAACTTTCAATATGTGCAACAATGTAGTTTCTTTAATTTTATTTACTTTGATATCAAAAAAAAAAAAATGTATGTCTGTCACCCATGTCTTCCACAGAAACCAAATTACATGTCCCAAGAAACTAACCATTGTAAAATTGGTTACACTTCTTGTAACTGCAAATTTACAAATTTGGCATTGCAATAGACTTTTCTCTTGTCGGAACTGTCACCGAACATACACCATACACCATACACCATAGCTGTAAAAATGTAACCTTATGCACTTAAAGTGAGTAAAGGAGCAACTTAAACATGCACTGATTATCTCAAGCTACAAGAAAAAAAAAAAAATTTAATTTATAATAGTGTAAGTAGATGAATTTGATAAAGTGAAGGTCTCATTAAGAAGTCTTATTATGGTTCTTAACATCTGAAAACTTCAGTCCCAAAGTTGGAGCCACAGCTCATAGCGTTGCAATGTGATTGTAAAGGCACTAATTATGGATATACATTGTTTCAAACATTTTGCATCATAAATGCAAACGCTTGTATGATTTTATTATAGACTAGCAGGTACCCGCGGCTTCGCACGCGAATATTTGTATATGATTGTTGTGGTAACTGTCGAGTTAGTAGCTTGTAACCTAGTCTGAGGATCGTCTAATTTTAATGTAAAATGATAACCATCTTCTCCTCTGCAAAACAATAAAGGGTACTGTAAAGCATCATAAGCTAGATGTGTTTCTGCAATTCAATGTAGCATATGATCCCTCGCACGTATTATTATATCGAGTTTATCACATTCCTGGTTAACTAAAACTACTGCCACCTCATTAGTTGTCGGTGCATTGTAGCGGCCCCTGTGCTCTTCATTATTTTCTCTTTGATCAGCATGAATCACAATATTGTACTGATTATTATTCGCAGATGTTACAAATTCAAATGCACTTTACAGTTCACTAACATATGGGTTGATTGCGTGAAGTAAATTTTGAAGTTCTGTTACTAATGGCTTATCCAAGTTAGGAATACGATCCATTCTTGTTTCAGATTGCTGTAAATAATCAGCTATGAAATACACCTGTAGAAATTTTGGTACTTCGTTTTGTGTGGGGAGTAATGATCCCATGAGGTGATATACTTCCCCTTGAATTTTGAAAGTAGGCATGAAACTCCCTTCGACTATTTCGTTGGCTCCAAATGATGTAAATTGAAAAGCTGAATTGTACAATCTTAATTGCATTCAAAAATTTTTTTGATAAAAGATGTTCTCCATTTAATAATGATTTTAACGGTTCTGGAGGAGGAAGTATGGGATCTAATCGCATTTTTCCTGCAGAGCAACATAGTCCATGTGATTCACTTTTCCACTTTAAAGCTTTGCAATGAGGGCAAACCATACTCGGTAACCCGATATCTGTTTCATTTGTGTAGTTAATAACTGGATTATAATTGAAACCACTATTTAATTTTGCATTCCATCGTAAAGTAGGACCTCGTGATCTGCGTCTTTCTGCCGCTAATCTATTTTCACGAATCGTAGGACTTTCAACCCGTGAGACTTCTTCTAATCCAGATCTTTCTGAAGAGTTTCCAGGAGCTGATTGCATTTTGACTCCTTCGACGTCATTTTCAGATGCTCTAAGACGCCTCTTTCTTTCCGCAGCAGCAGTAGATCTTCCTAAACATGATCGTCTTTTTGGCATTGCAAAGCTAAAAAAAGTGGAAATGTATTTATTTGATCTATACTAATAAATCTCTAGGGGGAAATTAATAATTTATACAATACAATACATATTGCACATATTATTTACCGATGACGTAAAATTAACGAAAAAGGCACTGATACTACATCACTGACGCTCATCGCATAATTCTCAATGAAGTAGGTTAAGTATAATTCTCGACAATTAATTATTCCTACAACGGTGTAATTAATTAATTTGTGAATTACTTAATTACTTTAATTGTTAATTATGTATGGATTAATGAGTAGACCCTTCACAGGCCAATTACCACAATGTAATTAAGGTACAAATCTATTAATTACTCAGGTTGCTTCTTTAAGATTAATATGGTTCTTTATTTTAATTGGTCAATCACTAATGTAGATAGAATCGTGTGTTAGTCGTCATTTACGACTGTGTAAACAAAATGTTAAATAAGATTTTAGTTCTCATGAGTATTCATTCAATACACATTAAAATTTATGTGGTTATAATAGTGATTTGAATTGTGAATTACACTGGGTTTTCTGATAATGATGAAAGCATTATTGATTGCTTAGGTACTAATTTATTATATGTTAAACATTTCGTATTTAATAACAAACATATATCTTCCTGGTACCTGTAAATACATCAACATATACATATCAAAACATAAATTCCTCCTTAATTGCTCTCTGAAAAACATACAACATATATAAAAATATCGGTATGGAGAACCATACATGACTTCCATGTTCTAAGATTTATATTTAAAATCATATTTGAAATGAAATATTTCCATAGAAACTACTTCTTTCTATTGCTTCAGCGTTAACCACTGTACTGTGGTCACTAACGTATACAACCTCACGTTTTCGCACTCGATTTTCACTGATGATGGCAGTCGATGGCATTGCCGAAATGTCTGGTTTTGCAGAAAACATTGGACTACGGCTAAACAGACCGGGAAGGAATTTTAACAAAAAACTACTTATTTGTTGCCGATAACGTAGTACACATATAAAAAATTCTCCCCTCCCTCTTCAACTATAATTTTCATTAATAGAAAATTACCCCCACCCCGTTCAACTAGCCTCTTTATTTATAGATATTTCATTTACGTTTCTACAGTGGATTATTATGAGCTTCTTATCAGGATACTTTGTTTATCAAAATTAAGTACTTTACTCTTGTTAAAACATAAAATGTTGCAGGTAAACTACCCCTTTCTCTTAACCAATCTTCACAAAAATCAATAGACCTTCAGTCCTCTACAATGCAGGGATGCATGCACAAAAATAATTGATTCTGTTTGAATGTGCGGCAGTTATCGTTCGTCATAGAAACAATTACTCTTGTTAAAACATGAACAGTGGCCAGTAAACTACCCCTTTCCCTAAACCGATCTTCACCAAAATTAACAGGCCTTCACTTCTTTACAATTCAGAACATTATGCAAAAAATTATTTGATTCTATTTGAATTTGCGGCAGTTATCGTTCGTAAAAAAAAAAATTACCCTCGTTAAAACATAAAACGTTGCTGGTAAACTACCCCTTTCCCTTAACTGATCTTCAACAAAATCAACAGACCTCTTGAGTTCTCTATAATTCAAAAAGGTATGCAAAAAAGTAGTTGAATCTGTTTGAATTTACGGCAGTTATCGTTTGTCATAAAAAAAAGTTACCCTTGTTAAAATATAAAATGTTGAAGGTAAACTACCCCTTTCCCTTAACCGATCTTCACCAACACCAAAAGGTATTTGATTCTGTTTGAATTTGGGGCTCTTATCGTTTGCCATAGAAGAAAATTACCCTTGATAAAAAAAATGTTGCAGGTAAATTACCCCTTTCCCTTAACCGATCTTCACCAAACATAACAGGTCTTGAGTACTCTACAATTCAGGGCTGTATGCAAAAAATTGTTTGATTCTGTTTGAATTTGCGGCTCTAATCGTTTGCAATAGAAAATACACTTGTTGAAACATAAAAAGTTGCTGGTAAACTACCCCTTTCTCTCAAACGATCTTCACCAAAAACAATAGGTCTTGAGAACTCTACAATTAAAAGTTGCATGCAAAAAATTATTTGATTATGTTTGAATTTGCGGCTGTTATCGTTTGCCATATAAAATACCCTTGTTAAAACATAAAATGTTGCAGGTAAACTACCCTATTCCCTTAACCGATCTTCACCAAAACCAGCAAGTCTTGCGAACTCTATAATTCAGGGCAGTATGCAAAAAATTATTTGATTATGATTGAATTTGCGGCTGTTATCGTTTGCCATATAAAACACCCTTGTTAAAACATAAAATGTTGCTGGTAAACTACCCCTTTCCCTTAACCGATCTTTACCAAAATCAATAGGTCTTGAGAACTCTACAATTCAAGGCTGTATGCAAAATATTATTTGATTTTGTTTGAATTTGCGGCTGTTATTGTTTGCCATAGAAACAAATTACCCTTGATTTAAAAAAAAACGTTGCAGGTAAACTACCCTTTTGCCTTAACCGATCTTCACCAAAAACAATAGGTCTTGAGTACTCTACACATCAGGGCTGTATGCAAACAATTATTTGATTCTATTTGAATTTGCGGCAGTTATCGTTTGCCATAGAAAAAAATCTAAGACAGACAGATAGACACACAGACACTTTTCGAAAAACGACTTTTTTCATGTTTTGAGTGTAGTACAATCAGAATCTGCAATAATCTCGAACACGATTTTTTTTTCCATCACCATACTTCCATTTCCTTAAGGAACATGGAAGTAATACATACAACAAAATCAAATAATATTTACTTTATCTAATGCGTTCATTCACCCAGATGGATTGGCTTTAATAGATCATGATTATATATTTGAATGCAACCTTCTCTAATAACTTTTCTCATAATTACTCAGGTTAGATTCTTGGAAAGAGACAGGACAGTAGTTTGACTATACTAACAAGATCATAAAGTGTTACTTGGTAATAGTTTATCCGTTATTTCCATCGGTGCTATATCCTAGGTGATGACGATCGTTGAAAATGCTGCTCCATTGAATAATGATAATGATGATCACTTTCACTGGTTATTTGCACTCACGTCGTGAACAGAATAGTGTGTTATGTTATTCAATGTTCGCACACTTCACTTCGTCTCCGCGTATAACCATGCTTGCTTCAGTGTTCTGTGTGTTTCTTTGTGTGACTACACAAGGTATTATTTTGTGGTTGTCTAATAGTTCTTTTGAATAAGAGTGTCTTGGTTACAGTAATTTATGGATATTATTGTATCGTTCACGCACATTGTGAATTATTTTTCGTTATACTGTTTCTAAGTCGCAAACAATTATATATATTCTTAGTTAAATAAAGTTCAGTTCATTCCGCGTACTTTAAGAATTCACGGTTGTTCGATATACCAATTCACTTCAAAATTTACGTGACTGTTCTTGATATAAGTACGACACTTAATAAACTTATGAGATTGTTTGTAACATTATAAAGTTAATTACGAGAGTTATGTGTCTCTCAAATACTTTTATAGTCCGAAATATTATAAGATTCTTCGCGAACTGTTTGATAAGTTATGTTAGACTCTCAAAGTTTCTCAATAAGACTGCGTCACGAACGACTCAAAATTATTATAAGACTCCTCGCGAACTGCTCGAAAATTTATGTAAGACTCTCAAAAATTATTATAAGACTGCCTTGTCCCGCGTCGGACACTTAGTTTTTATCAACGTCTCCCTACTAGGATTTTGGTCTCTGGCTTGTCCACGCCTAAGATTACTATGATAGGCTAAATCACTACCCTCTCTCGAAGTCTTTTCCCACCATTTCGAAGTTTCCAGTCTTCTACCCTCTGATTTGTTCTTCTCCTAGTTGCTATGGAAACTGGCTTCTCCTTCGCTCTCTCTCGTGAAATACTTTGTTCTGATAGGTAGCTAGATATGTCCTTCGGAGAAATGCAAGCCATTCAACCGCCTGTCAGTCAACTCATTGTTTCGAGTTTCCAGCAAGGGTTTACTCTAACATCTTGGGTATTGTTCGTTTCTGTAACTCCGCGTCCTGGCAATTAACCGTTTTCCATCCAGTGTCAACAGCTGCAACCTCCACGCTTTCTCGTTATAAATCTCAGCTTGTCACTTAGGCGTATATCCCGCTGTGCAACGACGCTGGCTCTCTTCATAATTTGTTGTTCGGATCGTTTCTAAAGACTGCAGTACATCCTCAATCCTTTGTCCCTCGTCTCGTTTTTTGTAGTGACCTCGTTTCTTAGTTACAACCTTAAATGTGTCCTCGCTTCAATTCTGCGTAAACGTACGACTGAGCCCAAGCACATTGTTCGGTTTGTTTTGGTGTCATAATTCTCCGTTGGCACACTCCTGTCAACTTGAGTCGTCGTTCCTATTGTTGCCTCGTGCTGAACACGCTTCTATTGTCTGATATGGCGTTAGTTGTCACCTACCCCAATTAACTTTGTTTATGGCTCTGTTCTTAGAGTCACTGCCACCGTAGCATGAGAACAGACTTGTCAAGAAGGAAAATTAAATTTTTAATTTTTTGATTGCTGTAGTGTCCCTAATGTGGATTTAATGATGTGACCTCAGGGAACAATTGAATCCACATTCTGCGCCCTGTGTTCGCCGTGTCCAGCTTCGTTTGTGAGAAGTGTATCTTGATGACCTACTTCCGTGATGTGTGTTGCATTTGGTATACCCCCCTTTTTGTTTAGATCAATTATTTGAATTTATTGCCATCCATTTGGATTGCTTGAACGCATTTTACATGAACGCTTGCACGTGTTATTTGTGTAAACGTGTTTACATCTTATTATAACAAATTATAAATATTCAATAAATGTTGAATTAGCTACAAAACGATTTGACATTGTTTCTTAAAGAATAGACATGTAATGCATCAATAAATGAACTAATATAAAATTTAATTATCTGAAGACTTTGCTTCACGTAATATTTTAAAGAAAATACTTGATTAAGTAGTCCAAGTATGCCTCTAGTTACCTCCATTACATAATAGCATTAAAAATTTGATTAATAACAGTGATGATCATTGTATTGTTATCTTTAAACTACACCTCAATCGATCCTATTAACTAAACCTGTACATATAGTCTTAAAGTAACCATTAAGTAATCTTAACCTAACATCCGTTTAAAATTGAATGTAATGATTATACATGATTTCGTCAAATTGGTTTGCTTTACATGGGAAATATTGATCTACACTGATCATTCGCATTCTTTCTTTCATTTATTACACCTGTGGTAATTTATTGCCGTGTAATTAGATTAGAGTTTTATAAAGAGAATGTCCTTTTATTCACAAAATTCCATAAAACAATATTAATCAAAGTGTTCACTCACTTGTATCACTTAACGTATCGTTAGTCCTTTTCACATGTGTTATTCCTAAGGAATCACATAAATTTCTAAATTTAAATTACAATACATATTGTGTTTTTTATTTATGGTTGGCTAGCCTGAATGAGATTCACGCGTCAACAACCCTAGCGTACGCGACTCGACTCATCAGCTAACACAACAAGATATCCCTTTATTTTCTCCTTGTAGATTATACATCATCCTTTCGTTCATGGTACTTCTTGATTTGTCTTATATTAAATTTTCCTCGGACCTTGTTTTCATCTTCGCAATCGACGAGTTTGTACGTAGCGTCTCCAAGGATCCGGTGTATTCTATATGGTCCACTATATAATTCGTAGAATTTATCAATTTTCTTTTGAATTGCGTCGGATTGATAGTAAGTTCTTATTAATACTTGCTCTCCGACCTCAAATTTAGTAATTGCTTTACTTTCATTAATTAGCTTTGCTTGTTTTTCTCTCTTTTTCTTTATTTTTATGAATATTTTGCTATTATCTGTCTTTTCAACTCCGATAATATCTTAGTCTAAATATTTCTTCCATGCTCTTGTTGGTTTCTTGCCGAGGTGTGCTTCATAAGGTGTTACCTCTATGGTGTCGTGGTAGACCTCGTTGATGCAGCTCTCGATTATTTTGACGTATCGTGACCATTTGGTATGCTGTTCATGAACAAAGATTCAAAATAAATTGCCAAGTTGTCTGTTGACTCTCGCAGCTAAATTGGCACACGGGTTTCTTATAGCTGTATATTTAGGTTGAATGTTCAACTCCCACAGCCCATTTATCCATCTCTTGGAAGTGAATTGAGTTTCATTGTCGGTAAGTACCGCTTTTGGATAACCCACTTCTTCGCAGTATTGTTTCATGGCGTTATTTGTGTGGCACTGCTCCTGCTGTTTCTGTTGTATTGTTTCATGAAGTTCGGCTGCAAACTCTTCCTGTTTTTTATTACTGTCTTTTATGTGCATTTCTATTTTGTTGTGAATTCGTTTAATGCTTGTCTGAGTACTCTGGATGGCTCCTTTCCACTCTTGGCGGTCTGTGTCACGTGCCTCCCGCATCTCTTCATGCTTCTTATCTGCGTCTTCTCGCAATTCTTTAACTGAGTCTTCTTGTTTCCTTTTCATCTCGTTAAACTTCTCCTCCCAGGTATGTCGGTATTCGCGTATTTCCGACCGCATCTGCGCTATTTGTTCAGATACCTCCTCTTTGTTTTTGTCGAGCTTCTCGCTTACTAATCTATTGTTTTCACCTATTTGTGTCCTAATTTCTTCACGAATTAATCTATTATCTTCACTTTGTTTATCAATTTTTTCATTGATTATTCTATTATTTTCACTAATTAATGTCATTAGTGTTTGTAGGCTCACTTCTTGAGGTCTAGGCGTCGGTCCCCGCGCCCTGTCGTCTGGAGTCTCCACAACACTGTCTGGATCGCTAGGTGTGTTGTCCTCCTCGTTATTAGGCATACCTAACTGATTATTAATCTCAAATTCCACACTGTCCGAATTACTGGCCATCTTTGCCCTACTGCGCGTGATCATTCAAACTAGCCTCTACACTATGAATTATCTTTATCTTACTCTAGGTTAATCTACTCTACTGCCTGCTCTTTACCCAGACTTATACGTGATATTCTATCGCGTATCAAGCCCTACGTTGGGCGCCAATAATATACGGTGTAATTAATTAATTTGTGAATTACTTAATTACTTTAATTGTTAATTATATATGGATTAATGAGTAGACCCTTCACAGGCCAATTACCACAATGTAATTAAGGTACAAATCTATTAATTACTCAGGTTGCTTCTTTAAGATTAATATGGTTCTTTATTTTAATTGGTCAATCACTAATGTAGATAGAATCGTGTGTTAGTCGCCATTTACGACTGTGTAAACAAAATGTTAAATAAGATTTTAGTTCTCATGAGTATTCATTCAATACACATTAAAATTTATGTGGTTATAATAGTGATTTGAATTGTGAATTACACTGGGTTTTCTGATAATGATGAACGCATTATTGATTGCTTAGGTACTAATTTATTATATGTTAAACATTTCGTATTTAATAACAAACATATATCTTCCTGGTACCTGTAAATACATCAACATATACATATCAAAACATAAATTCCTCCTTAATTGCTCTCTGAAATACATACAACATATATAAAATATATACAAAAAAATCAAATAATATTTACTTTATCTAATGCGTTCATTCACCCAGATGGATTGGCTTTAATAGATCATGATTATATATTTGATTGCAACCTTCTCTAATAACTTTTCTCATAATTACTCAGGTTAGATTCTTGGAAAGAGACAGGACAGTAGTTTGACTATACTAACAAGATCATAAAGTGTTACTTGGTAATAGTTTATCCGTTATTTCCATCGGTGCTATATCCTAGGTGATGACGATCGTTGAAAATGCTGCTCCATTGAATAATGATAATGATGATCACTTTCACTGGTTATTTGCACTCACGTCGTTAACAGAATAGTGTGTTATGTTATTCAATGTTCGCACACTTCACTTCGTCTCCGCGTATAACCATGCTTGCTTCAGTGTTCTGTGTGTTTCTTTGTGTGACTACACAAGGTATTATTTTGTGGTTGTCTAATAGTTCTTTTGAATAAGAGTGTCTTGGTTACAGTAATTTATGGATATTATTGTATCGTTCACGCACATTGTGAATTATTTTTCGTTATACTGTTTCTAAGTCGCAAACAATTATATATATTCTTAGTTAAATAAAGTTCAGTTCATTCCGCGTACTTTAAGAATTCACGGTTGTTCGATATACCGATTCACTTCAAAATTCATGTGACTGTTCTTGATATAAGTACGACACTTAATAAACTTATGAGATTGTTTGTAACATTATAAAGTTAATTACGAGAGTTATGTGTCTCTCAAATACTTTTATAGTCCGAAATATTATAAGATTCTTCGCGAACTGTTTGATAAGTTATGTTAGACTCTCAAAGTTTCTCAATAAGACTGCGTCACGAACGACTCAAAATTATTATAAGACTCCTCGCGAACTGCTCAAAAATTTATGTAAGACTCTCCAAAATTATTATAAGACTGCCTTGTCCCGCGTCGGACACTTAGTTTTTATCAACGTCTCCCTACTAGGATTTTGGTCTCTGGCTTATCCACGCCTAAGATTACTATGATAGGCTAAATCACTACCCTCTCTCGAAGTCTTTTCCCACCATTTCGAAGTCTTCCAGTCTTCTACCCTCTGATTTGTTCTTCTCCTAATTGCTATGGAAACTGGCTTCTCCTTCGCTCTCTCTCGTGAAATACTTTGTTCTGATAGGTAGCTAGATATGGCCTTTGAATCGTCTTGTCCAGGCGTCACTCTCGTTCAGAGAAATGCAAGCTATTCAACCGCCTGTCAGTCAACTCATTGTTTCGAGTTTCCAGCAAGGGTTTACTCTAACATCTTGGGTATTGTTCGTTTCTGTAACTCCGCGTCCTGGCAATTAACCGTTTTACATCCAGTGTCAACAGCTGCAACCTCCACGCTTTCTCGTTATAAATCTCAGCTTGTCACTTAGGCGTATATCCCGCTGTGCAACGACGCTGGCTCTCTTCATAATTTGTTGTTTGGATCGTTTCTAAAGACTGCAGTACATCCTCAATCCTTTGTCCCTCGTCTCGTTTTTTGTAGTGACCTCGTTTCTTAGTTACAACCTTAAATGTGTCCTCACTTCAATTCTGCGTAAACGTACGACTGAGCCCAAGTACATTGTTCGGTTTGTTTTGGTGTCATAATTCTCCGTTGGCACACTCCTGTCAACTTGAGTCGTCGTTCCTATTGTTGCCTCGTGCTGAACACGCTTCTATTGTCTGATATGGCGTTAGTTGTCACCTACCCCAATTAACTTTGTTTATGGCTCTGTTCTTAGAGTCACTGCCACCGTAGCGTGAGAACAGACTGGTCAAGAAGGAAAATTAAAGTTTTAATTTTTTGATTGCTGTACTACTACACATAGGTCTACTGAATATTCAAATGTCGAAGAGTATGGTTTGTCAGAATCAACGTGTACTATATAATCAATGTTACAATATAATCAAACAATGAATTATTGTATTGTTTATATGAATTCCATATGCTGATAAGAATTCCATATCCCTACTAAAATGTAAATATTCAAATGGACTAACTGATATCAATATACTTATGTATACACTATTTGTATTATTCTATATGAATAAACATTTCATCTAATTGTGTTACTGCATGTTTGTAAATATCTGCTAAAATATCAAATGTTGATTTTACGTATCGAGGAAACATGAATGATGGATCTATTGCTTCGCACTTTTTGGATATTCATAACTTACAATATAAGAACATTATTAATATAGATGTACCATTAGCAATTTACCAACTCGACAGTTACCACAACAAATATACAAATATTAGCAATCAAAGCCGCGGGTTTAAAAAAATTAGTTTTTTTGCAATAACTTCAGTTCTTTTTAACCTATCGTTATCAGATAAAGTGGAAAACCTTCCGTTGGGTACCTGCTATCAGCGTGCAAAGTTTCATTGAAATCGGTTCAGTAGATTCTGAGATTACCGGGAACAAACAAACAAACCCCCCTAGAGATTTATTGTATAGAAGACTATAGTATAACTACCTCCTCCATTTCTAATGCCTGCTTTGTTTGTTATTTTAGCCAAATACATTGTTTCATTAATAGCTGCAGATTACTATTAATGTTTACTTACTCAGGTGGTGTAGTTTATAAAACATATTGTTTGTCCTTTGCATATTATTCTCACACTAACTATATGTTCTTGTCTGAGTTCTTTTATCATATTCTTCTCTACTTCATTGTTACTAAACAAAACACTATAATAGATATGAGAAACATATCCCACCTATTTTAGTTTGCTTGTTTCTCATTCCTGTCATCTGCAGTGGCGCAACCAAGGGGGTTGTTTGATAATATTCTAACCTCCAAAAAATTCTTGGATTTCGTTGTCCATGACGTGTCCGTTACTTAAGTAAATATCACTATTGCATTAACGACTCAGAACACTAGGTTTTTTATAAGTAAAAGCATAAGGTTTTACCTTACAGCCTAAACCGGTTTTCTCCTTTATAAGGGTTCTTCAGAGGCTGCCCAAAAATGTTTTGGAGGTTAGAACCCCCCCCCCCCGAAAGTCTGGAAAAAATTTTGTACTCAACGTATGTACAAACAGTAAGAACATAATAAATAAAGTATCTTATTTAGATGTTAATTATTATATTCTTACAAAGTAACCTTTTTACTATTACTAAATGATAATCTAAAATGCAGCGTAGGTAAATTTACCAGAAGTGAATAAATTGTTCTTTTGCCAATGGCGCATGATATGTAATTGTGTTCGTTCTTTTCAAAACATACCAGTTTTCATCAAAAGCGTAGCGTTTAGTTTATTGCTATATTTTCGGTTTTGGAGAGTGAACTAGATCAATCTGGGTGGCCTGTCAATTTCAGTGCAAAGGAAAGTCATGCATAGTTAGAGTCGGAAAATAATGTATAAAGTGTACAAGTTTATTAAATCGGAAGATAAGGGAATATCAGAAAGAAAGTTGCAGGAAAGGGTAGGTCAGGCGTGCGGTGTGTCTCTAAGTAGTGTTTTTAGAATTATTAAAGAAGCATCCGCGTATATGGTTGACATAAAATCTTTCAGTACTTCCCATAAAAAAGGCTCAAAAAAGGCAATAAAAACTGATTTAGACGATTTTGACAAGTGTACTATTCGATTAGTTATTTACAAATATCAATTAATAGAAGGGGTAACACCAACATTCAAAGTAATTTAAACAATTTTTAAAAGATAAATTAATTATAATGGTAGTACATTTAGTCTGAGCCACAATATTCGTCAAATGAGATTTTGATGAAAACGTGCCAAAAGCAATAGGAAATTTTTAATAGAATAACTCATTAGAAAGTTAAGAGAAAATATATAAGAAAATTACGGCAATTCAGAGAAGAACGGCAGCCTATAGTTTAAATAGATGAAACTGAATTCAACGTCAGTTAAAATAAACGTGGATAGACGCCGTTCTGCTCTGAATTCCCGTAATTTTCTTATATATTTTCTCTTAACTTTCCATTGTGTTATTCTATTAAAAGTTTCCTATTGCTTTTTGCACGTTTTCATCGACAAATGAGGCTGAAAATTTCAATGAATAAATAAATCCACCTGCAACATCATTAACGACAAACACGATTAACTGGTTAGTGAATAATCGGATTTCTTTAGTCCATTTATCTTAACCTGAGTTCTGTTCACTAATTAAACAAAGTAAACCAACATACAGAACTCTTATAATAACCACTGTTTTGGCAAACCATGGGCATTACATTTTACGACTTCCACTCTATCATCCTGACTTCCTGATCTTAATCCTGGAACTCATTTAGGCAATCGTGAAGAAGCGTGCTAAAAAAACGTGCATTTTCGATAGACAGTGTTAGGAACTTAGCAAAAAAGGAATTTGAATGTATTTCTTTCATAGATTGCACATCAAGACCATGTCATGAAAATTGAAAAGATTACATGAGATCAAACCAAAGAGTGTATAATGTGACAGTTCGTTTAAAAATTACCGTAATAAATAACGGGATAGCAGCAGTGAAGACGATTTGAGTTATAATAACAGCGAAGGAAACATTAGTGGGATGGAAGAATTGAGCTAAATATTTGTAATTGGTTGTTAGTAATTAAATGCTATATTACTTAAACAATTTTGGTATAATTTTTTCATTAATATTTTTTCTCCTGTTCTTAATGGACAATTTACATCTGTTTTTTTTTAAACACACACAGTCATTTCACATTCGAGCCTGTTATTGATGTTACTTATTCAAACAAATTAAGTTGCCAGGGTAATGTTGACTATATTCCTGGATTTTGTTGACCATGACGTGTCCGTTGATTAACTAATTATAAATATATAACTACTGACTCGGAACACTAATTTTTTATTGGTAAAAATGTTAAACTTTCACCTTGTAGCTTGAACTAGTTTTCGTCAGCTTCGTCAGAGGCTCATTTTTACCGATATTACTACGTTTTTTCCTGAATCGTAACATGTAGACAAACTATTATGTGCTTCAAATATACAATGTTTGTTAATGTCTAGGCTGGACTAGAAGATATGGAGAAAGACTGCAATAGACACAACATGCCAAATCACTGTTTACAAAATAATTGCAGTAGGCCTACTAAATGTTAAACATTTTCTAACTCGTGAAATCTTTGTATGGTACCTCTGTTGTATCTATTGTTTGTTTTGTCTTACAAAACGTCCATATGTACTGTTCAGTAGTGTCAAAATAGAAATCGAAATCAAAATCTCCGTAACATACTTCCCACCTTATCCCCACTACAAAGTGCGCAACTGCTTTATGTCTGATTATTTTAACTATATTATTGTATTATTATTTCAATAAAGTTGGCGTCTACTGATTAAGTAATTTAAATTATTCAATAAGCATATGCAAATTAGTAAGCCTGTGCTTAACATGATTTTAACTCATAATTCTTACACTGTGTGTATAATTCTTACACGTGCAGTATGCCTTTGCAGCATTATAGGTGGAACGTACATGAGTGAAATTCTATGAAGTAAAGTTAATTTTTACTGTTCTTGCGACATTGATTCCTTATAAGTTGCGTATTGTCGTTTCTCCAGGAAAAAGCCCTCATTGTAAAGAAAAGAATGAGGGAAACCAAAATTGTGCACTTGTTTCTAAATTTTCAACCCCTCCCCCAAAAAAAAATCCTGGGTGCGCCACTGGTCATCTGAAATGCTCTCCAACAATGCAACAAGCTTGAGTGGAGCTTAGGTACAAGTACAGCATTAGTTCAGATGAAGGACTGAGCATACTTATTACTATCGTATATAGTTTATGTGGTTATTGCCAATACTTTATTCTGGGGTATGTTACAATTTTAACAGTTTTACCACATACCTGAATAAATTTATATGCTATTATTTGTATTCATTTTCTGAGGAGTTGAATTAAATAATTGTAAATCGTTAGTTAACTTTGTTGTTATTTAGAATTGTAAACTACTTTTGAAAATATGGAAACTTGCATATAATATAGCAACTATTCAAACATTCTAAGTAGATCTAGGTAGAGTATGTATGCATCAATTATAAATATTAGCTAAAGTTGTAAATGAGTTTTACAACACATGTATTTTTGATGTGGGTGTGAATGCGCTTTATTTTTCATGACATTTTTTTATTATTTCCCTGCTCTGACTGTATAGTTTTGTCTCCCTCTTAATTTTGAAACGAACTCTAACATATTTGTCACATTTTTAAAACATAATTGCAAAAACATTATGAATACACTACCTGTATACTACTTAGAAAACACGCTACCTAATTTAAAACATGATACACTGTTGAACGCCTAGACATAAATTGAGTTCCTGTACACTTGCAAGACGTACTAGAAATAAAAGACTAATTATTAAGTTTTAACACTATTGAGTTTAAACACACAGTGCATCTAAAAACACCCAGCCATGAACTGAAACAAAGTCAATTCCTTTACAATGTTGTAAAGGAGTTGACAGAGGGCTATGTTTTCAGTTTAAACAGCATACATCTGCTCCTTTATTCCTCACCATTTTCAAGACCAAGCCTTCATGTTACCACTGGTTGCTGTACTTCAACTTTTAGGTTAATCAGATAACTTGCTGATTATTAAGTTCTCTATTGTCACTAATAATACTGAGAATCTTGCTCAAATTTTATATAGAAATGACAGCAATGAAAGTACTCTACGGTATTTAAAAACATACCCTTCCAATTAAAATCAGTATACTGTTTTTCTGTTCTGGTAGTATCTCCTTCATTCCAATGCAATTTTAAGACTCCTATTTAACATTTATACACTAGTAATTATTGCAGTAGTACTTCAATTGTTACTGTATTATTACTCTACCTACCATGTTTTCATATTTCTCAACATTCTAACAGCTTAAAAACCACAATTTTTTATTATTTCATTGGTTATCATTTGTATGTATCAGAATTTTTTATTGCTTATGCTTTTATATATTATAAAAAAATATAAGATAATACTGTGTGTGTGTGTGTGTATGTGTGTGTATGTGTGTGTGTTGTTGTTGTTAAATTAAACTGTAACTCTAAAACTCTTGAGTTCCTTTCAGGTATAACAGTTATCACCAAAGTAATTAGTGAAGTATAAAATTTCACTTTTTTCTTCTGAAATACAAAATTGTATTGTCTAATGGAAAATCCACAGACTTATACCTGCAACATCAGAACCAGAAGCGTAGTATCACACATACACATTATAAAGCAGATCATACATAAGAGAGAGAGAGAGAGAATTTTGATTCATTTGAAATTACAGAAATGTTTTTATTATTATACAACATATTATAATTATTATACAACATATAGAATAAGGCCCATACTTAACCTATTAAATAATATTTATTACAGTGAATCTATATAATCGTTTATGTTAATTTTCATTCAGAATAGTACAGAATTATAAAATAACAAAGTGTGCATATTTCCCAATTTATGTCATTTTCATGTAGTCAGAACTCAGAATCTACTAGAACATAACTTCAGGGTATGACTATATTTATGGTTTGTATGTGACATTTATATCACAAAAAATATTGTTTCTATTTTTTCATAGTTAGATCTTACAAGTTTAATGTCATAATAATTAAACTAGATAATAGTTACATCATATTAATATTCATTTATTGGATACTACATCCAAAGCTAAAGAACTTGTATATAAATTGTTACATTATACAAATTAACAGATAATTCTTCATTCTCCTGAAGATGTACCCTTCTTGAACCATCCACAACAAGAAAAAGAAACACTTCGCTGGGGTCATATTTTTACAATGACGTTTCAGGTAATCTATGAAACTTTATGTAAAACTTCAATGATTGTATTAAAAATAACATTTAATGAGAAAATCATTTAATTTTTGTTATTTCACAATTAGGTGAAAGAAATTGAAAATGATCCAATGGTACGTCAGGTTTCTATACAACAGCGTAACTGTCGATTTCCAGATGAAAATTACTTGAAAGTGTATAAGAAGTATAGTTATTCGGCATGTGTTGTTGACTGTAGAGCACAGGCCCAAATTCATTATTGCAACTGCACACAGCACTTCATGCCTAAGCTTCGTAAGTTCATTAAAATTTTACATACCTCACATTATAAAATATTTTTTCAAATTATGTGAAGTAAATATTTTTTCTAATTACAGACGGTGTGAAAACATGTAATCTCAAAGGACTTGTGTGTCTTTCTGGTGTATCTGGTAAGAAATTAGTATTATAATCAATCTGAACTACATATAAAAACAAATGTTAAATTCATTATGAAAAGGTTGAAGTAGAATTGTTTTCAACTTTGGGATTTTACTCATAGTACACACTGATATACAGTTCCCGTTTTATTCAAGTAGGTTGTAAGTACTAAATTTGAGTTTCATAAATTTTCCATATAAAAAAGCAAATCTTGAAATGAAATGTTTTGTAGAGATAATTTGGATGTAATTTGGAGAGCTGAGATAAAATAAATAATTATAGACTACTTGGGGAGAAAGATTATTTTACAATCTACATTTATAACAGAGTATTAAGTAAATCAGATGAAAGAATTAGGTTTGTAAGGGAGACCTTATAGAAGAGTGCTTTTTAAGGATTTAGCAAATCTTGAAGCCAAGTTCTGCAGTCATCTCACATTGGGCCATTGCTATATAGCTGCTCTATTAGCTCATTTTCATGGTCTACTATATGACAGCTGTATTTTGTTGCATTCCTGTAGATTTTGTCTTTTATGAGAGTATTTTGAGGTTGGTGTAGATTGTATATGTACCATGGGGCATCTACTACAACTCGCAGTACTTTTGACTGAAATCTTTGGATAATTTTTAATCTTGTAGGTTTAGCACATTCCCATAGCTGGAGTTTATAGGTTTTAGCATAGTTTTATAAGATAGCAGTTTGTTGTTTATTGACAGCTTAGACTTATGCCAAAGCTAGGATTTAGCCTGGGGGAGCCAGGATGTGTGTATGAAATTGAGATCTAACTGGCCTTGTCAGAAGTAACTTGTAGATTTTTGTTAACAGATAACACTGCAATATTATTGGCAAACGATGCAATGGTGGTGGCATTTGTTTCAGGTAAGTCAGCTGTGTAGATAAGAAAGAGTAGAGGTCCGAGGAGACTTCCTTGAGGAACACCTGATTCAAAAGAGTAGTGAAGTCATGTGAAGTCACTTGAAGTCATTGAATTTGACTGAGAATGTTCTGTTAGATAGGTATTGACTTTAGCAGAAGGTAGTAGTTGGCAGACAGTATGCTTTCCAGTTTGAAGAGCAAACCAGGATGTTAAGGAATATTGATTCTGATACCTTATTGAACGCTTCAGAGATGTCGAGGAAAATTGTGTTGCAGAGCTTCTTTTCTTTGAGACACTTTGAAATTCCATTAACTATTCTGTGGACTTGTTGGATTGTTGAGTGGCATTCCAGGAACCAAACTAATGATTAGGCAGCAGTATTAGAATATCATGGTCATCTTACATTCTCTTTAATAATAGTCGCTCAAACACTTTACTGAATATGGGCAGAAGGCTAATAGGATGGTAGGACATCAGTTCATAAGAAGGGTTGTTTGCTTTAGGAGTCATTACAAATTACAGCATATTTCCATATTGTTGGAAAATAAGCTAAGGTTAGCATGTGGTTGAAAGTGGTTGTTGAAGGACAATGGCATTTGAGGTAACTGTTTCAAAATGAGATCTGAGAGTAGGCTAGATTTACCCTGAAGCTTTGACTGTGTTCAATTATAGCCTTTTTGTTGCACTCATGGTAATATATAATATAGTGCCTTCAATTTATGTCTGTTTTCTTTTATAAATTGTAATTTCTAATTTTAAGGTAACAAAATGTTTTTGTAATTGACATCTGTTACTGAGTTAAGATTTATTCTGTTTTGTGATAATAAGAAAAAGTAGCACTAACTTCTTTATTGATAATATACAAAATTTTTGGTTATGAAAATTTGTTATTTCTTTAGAAAAATAAAAATGAGACAATTAATATATTTTATCTTATGTTCACTATAAAAAACCAAAATAATTTTTATGCTGTAACACTGAGTATTCACTTAACGTTATACATTTTTTTATTGGGCTAATTTGACAAAACTATTTTACTTATTTTGATTTGAGTGTTATAAATCATTTTTTGTGGATTAGCATATAATCCCAGTCTTCCTTTCTACTGCAATTTTAACTGTAAAAGCTCCCTTGTTTGTATAATTACTTGAGACACTAATAACTGAAATTAACTTAGATTTAAAGTCAGTATGAAAGAACATGTACTTTACAGGATATCATGTAAAAACTTACTTCTTTTTAATCTTATATAAAATAAAATATAATTTGAACCTAGAAAAAGATATTACTACAAGTCTTATATTATTTGCTTAATAATGTATTCAAATCTATAACTATGCTTGTTTCAGAAACTCTGCGAGCACTGAGAACTAAAGATTACACAGAGAAGCAAGGACTTGTGTGTGACTGTATGCCTAGTTGTTTTGAACCAGAATACACAATAATATCCAAAGTCACAACTGTGTAAGATGAATGAATTAAATTTTATCATTTAAATGTGTGAAAAATTAAACACTTTTAAATATGACTACATTAATTTACAGAAACACAGAGTACAATGAAAGTCTGCATGGGAGATACGGGTCCAAAGTGACAATGAAGATGGATTCATTACCAACAGAAAGATTTCATCGTAAAGTTGTGCGTTCTCGCCTAGACTTAGTTGGTAAGCAGATTAGTTGGGAAGAATATTAAGACATATTCTATTGTATTTGCATACTGTGTCAAGTGTACGTAAGTAAAGTATTTAGCTCACTTGACTAAGTTCTGTGTACAGGATGATTCAAAATTACACGGCAATCTCTCGGAACCTGATTCTATACGTAAAAATATGAAAAAAATTGTATATAAACATAGGTCCGAAAATGGTTCATTAGCGAGTTATAGGACGTGAACCAGTTTGCCCTGATTTCTGCTCCCACGGTAAAATGACGCCATACTGAAATTCTTGGGGTATAAAGTGAAGGGTAAATTTGGTGGTTTCTTATGGTTTTTCATCTGAAAAAGTGAATAAAAGAGGTTCTCAGAGCTATATCTCAATTAGTTTCTAAGACAAACTGTGTAAAACACAAAACATTGAAGTCAAAAAACAGTTTTTTTTTTATTTGGGATAAAATAATTTCATTAATTTGCCAATAAACAAATACATATTTGTAACTAACTTTGTAGAGAATTTAAGTATGAGCAATCAATGTATAAAGTCTATTAAAAAAAATGTAAATTTAAAAAATTCGACTTTAATTAAAAATAAAACAGACCCAAATTTGTCAGAAGAATGTTACAATTTTAAACAGAACAAAGGTTTTCGTAAACATTTCACAACAAATGTGATTTTAAACAAATTGAAAACTTATATTATTGAATTTTTCCTTCAAATGATTAAATATCAAAGCAGTTATTCAATGTGGCCATTTTGTTGAATGCAGAATTCAGCTTGGCGAATCCATGCTAGCCAGGCATGTCTTGTAGCATCAGGATTATTCTTAACAGTAGCTCCATATTCTATTATGCAATGTCTCAATTCTTCTTGTGTGCCAATACAAGCAGAATAAACTAACGACTTCATCCAATCCCAAAAGAAAAATTCTGCTGGAGTGAGATCAGGAGATCGAGTGGCCATTTATTGGCCCGTTTTGACCAATCCATCGCATACCGAATGTATTATTTAAAATTTAAACAATTTAATGGTTTATCAAATCACGACAGTAGTGAGCAGATGGATTTGAAAACTCTATATGCAAGTGGAATATCTTCCAAGAGTTCCATCAGATTCGTTTGCAAAAATGTAAGTACCGTACCTATTGTCTTCCATTAAGCCTTGGAGGTAAGAAAAAAGGGCCTAAGAGATTACCACCAAAAAGACCACCCATTAAATGAAAAAGTATGTTGGTCATGTCTTGTATCAGTCTCGTGTAGGTTTTATTCTGCCCAAGTGTGGGTGTTTCGAAAGTTTACAATGCCATTTCTTGTAAATTGTAATACTTTTCTGGTGCATTTGTCTGTTTTGTTTTTAATTAAAGTCAAATTTCTTAAATTTGTATTTATTTTAAATAGACATTATACACATCAATTTTCTCCAATAATACCAATTTAAAATACCACAAACCAACAGGAAACCATAACAACAACCAATTAACACACAATTAACCTACTCCACAAGATTCAAAATTAAGAAGGCTGAAGATGGGAACAATATGTTTCCCGAAACATGTTCCAAAAAGGAAAATACATCTTGAGGTAAAGTTATTATAAATATTAAATACTAGCGACAAACATAACAGAATAAGGTGTCAAGACGTACAAGAGTAAGAAATGTAGGTTATATCAAACTTATAATAAAGTTATTCAAAGAGATGTTGTACATTAAAGGGAGAAATGTTTATCCATTTACTAAAAACACAAAGTGATTGTTAATTTATCATTAAATATGACACTATGACAGAGTAATAACAGTAAATAATATTGGCAGAATAATATAGTAATAAAGTCCGAATATCATGACAAATACTATTCCTATGCCTAACATTTTACTTATTTTCTTTAAAAAGTGTACTATAACTTTTACTTTTTGTAAAAACATTACACTCAACTATTAAAATTATTACCCTGGCTGTAAGGCCATAGTTGACCATTTCCTTCGTGTCGAAAGGTGTTAACTCGAATAGACGTTTCTGCCTCACCTCTGCAGGCCATCTTCAGTGTAAGGACTTAAGGTACTGACAAGGTGCACATCAGTACAACTACAGTACTGTAGCAAAGCAGGCCATGAAAACCAAAGAAACAGATTAATTAGGAGAGTTGAGCTGGAGTAGAGGTTTATTATAGTTATAAAATACTTCAGATTCCACAAGATTAATAAAAAATTATTATTATTTATTGGCTATATAAATTTTTCATTTTGTTTTTAATTTAATCTAATCACTTTTTATTATAAAATTTTATTTCGTTCATTAGGAAAATATTTACAATACAGTAGTATGAATCCTTGATCATTTTATCAGTGGATTTTCTGGGTAGAAATTTTTATTTAATTAACAAGAATTTCAATAGTCTTTACTTTACTTTCAAAGTTATGCGTTGACATAAGCATGATAACTTTAATTCATGTAACAATATTCAACATTAGCTACACAGGACAGACTTTTTTTATAACTGTCCGGATAAATTTAAGTCATATTTTTATAAAACAAAAACAGTCAATTCTGTTTAGGATGTAGGCAGTAGACTATTAACCTCATATGGCTTTAGGGAAATTGTGTAAACTACGTGAACTACGAACAATATGTTACAGTAAACTAGGTCATGGGCTGCGACCGTAATTTTCAGTGTGTTTGCAATTTATATTATCCCTGTATTATTTATCCACTCGTTGGCTGTGTACCAGTCTAGATTTAAGAAGCATAATGTACAAAATAGTAACAGTGCTGAGAAATATTTGTGAAACAGAACTGGTATCACGACTGTATTACACGAAATAAACGTTATGACCAAAACACTATTGTTGATAATTAACTAATTTAGCAAACTATCTATACAGACTTAAACTATCTATACAGACTTAAACTATCATGGCAACTGTCTTAAAAGGCATAACACGTTTAAAAATTATTAAGCACCAGAAAAATTTATAATTTTTATAATGGATGGATCAATATGGATCAATATTTAGCTCTAGTGGTAAAACATCAGAATGCTGAATTACACAATTTACAAAATACAAATATACTATGTCCAAATTATAAAATTTTTCCTTACTCCTCGAAAGTGAGGTGCATTCGGTTTGGCAAAAGTTCGTTTCTATTGAAGATGGCCTCCGGAAATGTGGCCTAAACGTTTAGAAATAACAACTCAATTTGACTATGGCCCAAAAGTCCAGTTTCTATTTTATTATTATTTGGTGTTTTTATAATGTTGGCTTCAGCCGTGACAGCCAACGATCCGCAATTTATCATACACACTATCAAAATACAAATCCAGAGTCAAATTTCAAACTCCCTGATTACACAATACGTGAAAAACGTCACATGGTCTACAACGCGTATTACGTATGTCATATGTGCATTACAATGCCACATGGTACATGTGTGTACATAAGTCTGTAACGGAGATATAGGAAGTGCATCGTGAACTAAGGGATGATGAGCATCCATAAATTCTTCCATGTATGCAAGACATGCGTTTTTTAATGTCTAATAAGTTGACATGAAAAAATAATTGGTAGCTAGAGATACAAATGAGGCGGATTTGACATTGTGCAGGCAAAGGCGTTCTAATATTTTAGATTATCTAACAGAAAGTAAAATTTTAGAATCTAATTCTTTTAGTTAAGGTAAATTCTGAAATCTAACGAATTTTAGATAAAATAAATTTTATTTCTCGTTTTTGCCAACACGAATTTTTGACTTTTACATACTTCCAAAAATTTACTATTAAATTTTAATTGTTGTAATTGTTAACAATAAATTGTCTGTTTCTAAGCAATTGAACGAAAATAATGAATTTATTTATTTTATTTCAAATTTTCAACGATTACAGACGTATTCCGTTGGTGTCTCTGCAAATAAAGCCATCTCGTGGTATGTTTACCCATTGTGAAATACTCGAGGTATACGGGGTTTTTTGCTGTTTGATTGCTATGTTTAGGGCACGGGCATCACACTCACACACACCCGTTTGGCGGACGGCCTGCATTGTAGTCTGGGTGTTGTGTCAATGCGAGCACGTGCGGCTTGCATTGACTCCAACATGTACTCTGGTACGCGCAAGCATGTGTCGCCCGCGCGTACAGACTCACACCGCACCGCTTGAACAAACATATCCTGCGTTGCAGTCTGCATGTTGTGATTCAGTGCGAGTGCGCGTGGCTTGCATTGGCTCCAGCACGCACTCTGGCACGTGCATGCACATGTTGCACTTGTGGTGCACACACACATGCTTTGTTGTTTTGATCGTGGCACTCAGAGTAGAAAAACTTTCCAACCTGAGTATTTTCACATTGGGCAAATACAACCAGGGCTGAATTTATTGCAGAGACATCAAACATCAAAACACATTACTATGTAGCCACATATCCTCAAACGAATGTATGAATGAGTAGCAGAGTTTTAACTATGAAGTACAGAATGGGTGCCTGGGGCTGCTATAATGTAATAATTAGTGTGGACATAGGAGACATGAAAAGTAGAATAATTTGTGCTAAAAAGTTTTGGGCGTTTTTATACTAAATCTACACATTTTGTTCATCTTTCATTAAACTGTCTATGTAATAATGAGTATACTCAATGTGGTCGACCAAACGTAAATAGGTGCACACCTACTGATGTGTATACAGTGCAAAAGATTGTTAACCGATGACAACCTATGAGTGACATTTTATGATCTGATGTTGAAAAATTTGCTTTGAAACGCGTCACCTATATATTAAAAAGAAGTCACAAGGCGGATTGAAAAAATTTTGTCTATCTGAGTATACTCATTTATTATTTTCAAGTACTTTATCAGTAGCCACCTCCAATAAAAATCCCACAGTTTTTACTACTGTAGCTTTACACCTTTCTCCTCTCCTCTCTCCCACTCGCTGTCTCTCTCTCTCTCTCTCTCTCTCTCTCTCTCTCTCTCTCTCTCTCTCTCTCTCTCTCTCCCCAAAACCACCATCTCTTACACTAATTATGGAAAGTTGAAATGTACTTTGTTGGAAAGGTTGAGGAAAGGGTACATATGAGGTGAACTCAGAATCCACAACATTGTGAATGTAAAGATGCCGTAAGGCGAGACAAAAGGCATTTGTGAAATGAATGCCACTGAGACGTATTAGTTACCCATCTCCGCGAAGCCTGGGTCACCGAGAAACATTAAAAGACTCTTCGAGGACCCTTCCAAATACAAAACTCCAAATCGCCTAAGCTCTAAATTAATTAATACAGTATTCATTTTTGCTTTGTAGATTTGGTAAGCGCTGTAGAGCAAACTCTATTTTTCCATATCCCATTTATCTTGGGTTAGACCACAGCGGATCATTGACTAAATAAAGCAAAAGAGAGCAGATATCAAATTCTGGTCATGAAAAATGTGAAGAATATTTTGTTTTTGTATGACTTACAATGGTGTGGTGTCGGAAGAAAGACTTGACACTTCAGTTTTTGGTTAATTAAAAATAACAATATATTAAAAATTTTTTGATAGACAAATCAATCGACTTGCATTGACAGAAAAAATTAATTGACCACAAATTTTAATTTATAGCTTCCTTAGAAAAGAAAGAGAAAGAAAAGCGAACACAGCAGCCGAAATTGCAAGATTTGTTTTACAACGCTCACGCAAAGTTGCTGAACTGAGAAACAATTAATGCTAATAGTTAAAGTTGGACAAGGACTCGACTCTGTGTCATTCAGATTAATCAACAACTACCCACTATGCAGTGAGGTCTGCTAACTTATAGTTACTTACTTACTGTGTACGCTAATGTTGATTTAAAAAGTCTACGAAAAACACCGAATGCCATGAAGTTTTGAATGGGTCAACGGTGTCAAGGCCAGTTAAAATATTGATTTTCTTTAAAACTCGATACAGGCTATAAATAAATGAGTAAATGAGTATTTATTTTAAAAATCAATGCCTACAATTCCAATATTACAATAAAGTAGCATAAGTAACCAGAGGCGTAGCTAGGGGGGAGCCAAGGGGGCAGCTGCCCCTAGCGGCATAGCCAGGAGGGCGGCAAAGTGAGCATAGACTTGAAAAAAATTGTGTTCAGTTTATAAAACTACAAATAACTTGTTTCTTTGATATGACTATTCCTTAAGAACTACAGGAATATAAGATTTTCTTAATATAAGATTGAGAACTACAACAAGTTCCAGAGAGTTTATGAAGTCTTTTATTCAAGGAAATCGAACCCTGAGTGTCAAAATATTACAATTAACAAGGAATTAACTTTCAATCATAAAATGGATGTTAATAGCGATGAGGCTGTTGATAAATACAGTAAAGTTAAAGACATGAATACTTCAAACTGTGAAAGTATCAAAGTACAGTTACAAGATTCAGTTGGTTCTAGTACAATGGATGATGTTGCACCATACAGTCTTTCCGATATATAATGTGAACAGAGGAACAAGTCAGTTGCAGAACAAGGACAGCCATTTTCCTGAAGATGAAGCTGGACGATCCTTAAAAAAGTATTTTTTTTTTTTTTTGTATACAATCTTGCAAAATGGCGAAAAGGTAAAGCACACTTGGATGTGTTTTTCTCCAACTGAAAAATCTCTATTTTGCTTTTGTTGCACTTTATTTCCACAAAAAAACTATCAAAGAAGCCACTTCAATAGTAAAAATGGCTTTCCGTCATGGCGAAAGTTATATCCCCATATTCAGGATTATGCAGACAGTCCTGCTCATCGCTCATACCATGTGTTTTTGGAATGGAAGGAATTGGAATGTTCTTTAAACAAAGGGGGACTTATTGATGATATACTTCAGGAACAAATGAGTAAAGCAGTTAAGACATGAAAAGAAATCCTTGAACGGGTCACTGCCACAGTACAAACTCTTGCACAACAAAATCTGGTACTGATAGGACATTAAGAGTCAATTACTAACAATCCAAATCCTGGAAACTTTCTGGCTTCATTAAAATTCTTGGATAAGTTTTTAACGTATAAAAATATACTTTGTGCATAACATGTTAAAATACTCTGTTATGTTTTGGATAAATAAAGCATTGACACCTCTGGAGACGCTAATGGACAAATTAAAAGTTTGGAGGAATGATTTGTGTGACAATGTTGTTACTAAGGCAGAGCAGGTATGTAATGAATGGAGTGTCAGTATAACAAAAAGAATAAGAAGGAAACATACGATGCCAGGGGAGTATGCAGACAATTCTGCATTAACTGTTCGGCAAGAAATGTGACGTTCTCTGATAGAAATTTGGACATACCGTACTGTCAGTTAAAATTTCAAGCCATTTCTCTAACATAAAAGGGTTAGAAAAAGGCTTTGGGTTCCTCTGTAAATTTGAGGCGTACGTAAATGATGGGGATATACATTTTAAGGAACAGCTTTCCCAAATCAATTGTAAGTGCACAGTGCTTGCAAAACTGTATCCACATTTTTGTTCAGTGAATAATTTGTTCAGGGACTTGAAAGATGTCATACTTTTATTTAAAAGGGAAAAAGTTAATGGAGAACAAAAAGACTTTACACCTCAGGGACTGCTACAATACATTTCTTCAATGAGATTAGAAGCCTACAAAACACTAGCACTAGTTTAAAAAAATTTTCTTACTTTACCAGTGTCTGTCTTCTTGTAAACAATTGTTTAATAAGCTTAAATTGATTAAATCCTACCTATTATCAACAATATCTCAAGACACAGTATCAAATCTAGCAATACTTTCAATTGAAAACGACATTGCTTCGTCTTTAGATTATAGTGATTTAATAACACACTTTGCAGCAATTAAGACCAGGAAAGTTACATTTTAAAACGTCTCATTTTAAATATTTATGAAATATTAAAAATAAATATTAAGTGTTTATTAATAGACGACGGAAGCATTAAACTGTAATTGTAAGCGATTTATTTTATTGCTTTTATTGTAAATCTTTGTTGAACTTTGTGTTGCTTTAGGATGTTGTTCTGACGATGCGCTTTAGACCTACAAGGAATTTGGATGTTTATTACAACATTTTTATGTTATATCTATATATTAATACGTGAAGAGAAAACTCGGAACACAAAGTTTTTTATAGTAAAAACGTAAAGTTTTACCTTACAGCCTAAACCGGCTTTCACCTATAGAAGGCTTCTATAGGTGAAAGCCGGTTTAGGCTGTAAGGTAAAACTTTACGTTTTTACTATAAAAAACTTTGTGTTCCGAGTCGTCAATATTATAGTGATATTTAGTTAAGTAACGGACACATCATGGACAACGAAATCCGTGAAGAGAAAACTTTGTACCCCTTTTTAAGCATATTGTGCGCACGGAGGAGAGTGAGATTTGGCATAGTTAAAGTTTATATGGAGAAGGAGTGCAGAAAGCTAAAATTTATATATAATATGTGTTACAAATACATTAAATAAAATAAAATAAACCATTCATTTGCACTTGAAAATTCATTTTAAACTTTTTCAAACAATGGTTATTGTTAAAAATAAAATAATTTTGTTGCCAGGCAACAATAGTCTGTGGAGTGTATGTCAAGGCAAAAAAGCGTTTATTTTATATTTTGTATAATAGATATCTGTGTTTTAAATATTAATGTGCAGTTGAAAGTGAAATACAGCTTGCTTAATATACCTGTTGCAAAAAGAAAATTTTGTAGCAGCAATTTGAATTGACTTACTCTCGCCTAATTATTACTGGTGGTTTCAAAAAAGTGAGTACATTTTATTATTTTTAAATTAAACCCTGTCTAATCTTAGTTTCAGTAATTTCATTACATGTTTTTTTTTACATTCAGATATTCGCACCTACTTCCATTATGCCTCGACATAGAACATTGACGGGTCGGAGTGAGAGACAAAGAAGAAGGAATATATATTCGCGTGAAAGTCAAAATGATAATAGACCAAATGCAAATTTAAATAGTGTACATAGTATAACATTGACGGGTCGGAGTGAGAGACAAAGAAGAAGAAATATATATTCGCGTGAAAGTCAAAATGATAATAGACCAAATGCAAATTTAAATAGTGTACATAGTATAACATTGACGGGTCGGAGTGAGAGACAAAGAAGAAGGAATATATATTCGCGTGAAAGTCAAAATGATAATAGACCAAATGCAAATTTAAATAGTGTAAATAGTATACAAAATGAAATTATTTTGAGGGATACATTTAAATGCGCACTGAATGTCATTCCAAGAAATTTTAATACTTTTGATTGTGGATTAATGCATTTACAATGCAGGTTTTGCAATGCAAAACATTTCGAATCTGAGGTTACTTTAGGTGAAAGGACTGCATTCACTTCATGTTGTCATAAGGGTAAAGCAATATTACCGGCCTTAAGTCACAATGAATACTTTAAATCATTGTATGATGGTCTTACTTCAAATGAACCTTCAATAAAAAGAAAGTCAAAAAATTATTTTGAAAACATTCGTAAATACAATTCATCATTTGCTATGGTTAGCTCAGAAGCTAAAATTTCGGATACAGTTACGTGTGGAGTGTATCATTTTAAAATACATGATGTCAGGGCAGGTCCAATGACTGCTGGATATGGTCGCTCACCATGTTATGCGCAATTATATTTTTATGATGTTGACACTGCTGTCAATTATAGATTACGTGAACACTATAATCAAACATGCAATAACAATATAATGCGCGAAATCTCTCTTGAATTGGAACACATTAATCCTTTCATTCAGTCATTCATTGCAATGAAAGATCATTGTCAGAGAGTTGAAAATCAAAATAAAGAAATTTGTATGCTCATTAAAGTAAATCGTGATTTAGATCTATGCCGTTATAATGATGCAGTTCAAACTGATGTAGCAGTAATATTTAGTACAGTTGATGGTGAGCCACCCTTTGAACAAAATATGGTTTCGTTTTCAAAAGTTAATGGTACCATTAAAAATATCTGTTTTGGATTCATCATTGGACCCTTTAGCGTATCCATTACTTTTTCCAAATGGTGATACTGGGTGGCATATCAATATTGTAACAGACCTGTAAACTGTAGTTACAAATTAAAAGAAAGAAAAAATTTATTAAAAAAAAATTTTTCTGAAAAAAAAAAATTTGTATGTTTGTTTGTTGTATATAATTTAGAATTAATCCTGGTTTATTGTTTTATTCAATGTTCTAAAATTCTGAAAGGTATTTTTTGTTTAATTCGCACTTCTGGTAGAGATTAACAAAATCCGGAGTTAATCAGATTGTCTCATTTCAGCAATCGATTGATGATTTTCCGTGCTGCTCCAGTATCTCACCTTTCGTTAATATTTTTCGTCTTCCAGGAAGTCTCATGCTTAATTAAAACCTTACAGTAAAGTGTGAAATAATTTTCTAATCCACACAGTTAAAATAAATTGATTTATTGACAAATAATAACAATAATCGATATTAAATCGATTTATAGCAATTGTTCGACTCCGTCTCAGGGATAGATCAATATTTGAATACAGGTTAAAAATTCATATAATTATTAAAAAAGGTTCTTGAAGCAATTATTTTATAATAGTCAGAGAAGGGCAGGACGAGAAAGTATAACATTTACAAGAAATAATTTTAAATAATTAATATCTAACAATTGTGAATAATATATATAAAATGTTTAATATAGTTGAGTTGCAAACCAATTGTAGGCTATGAAGTCAGTCAAAGTTGGTGGCAGTGCATCGTGTTTCCATCATGGCCGCTGGCTGAATTGAGGAGGTTATTGTAATATTCGTCGCGAGAAAATCTCACAATAAAAATCACCTTTATAATTGTTTTAAAGATCCCCGAAATTGTGTAAACTGTCTAGTATGTTGTTTGGGGTAGTCTGGATGAGTGTTCAGTGTCCATTGGTGTTAATTGTTTCTATTAGAGGTGTTCACTTATGTCTGTTCGTGACGAAAAATTGTTATTCTGTGGTAGATTGAATTATTAATATTATATAGTTTTGATGTTTTAAAACACTTGTATTATGTAGTGTGGTGTTCGATTTCACTGTTGTCGTTGAGTTTTTCTTAAGTTTTGACTTGAAAAGTGTTAATTTATGTAACTCTCGTTTCTCACAGATTTTCGGCTTTAACCTTAGCACTTCATTATACGGTTTTAAAGAACGCAATTCCGCATCGACTGTTCAGTTTGAACGTTAACAAAGAACTAACTAACTTCCTCCACTTTAGTAAAAATCTTGCCAAGTTAATATTGGAAAAGTATTGTTAAAATAATTCTCACTTCCCATGTACATATTTACAAAGTACATTATATATGTAATTTTAGTTTATTGTTCGCTTTCATGAACTATTAACCATATAATTGGTTTATTTATCTCATTCTGTTTAATTTGATATGTCATAGTCCATATTTGTTGAGATTTTTGTTAAAATTACCAAATTTCTGTCTTTTTGGAAATCTAGGCCCAAAACTCTGTTTCCGTCCTTCCACACTTTTACTGCCATTTTAAGTGTTATTAATATAATTATAATAAATTTCAAATGGTCATAAATCCTTTCCTTTCCTTAATTACTTATACATTTAACATTTGAACTGTTTTTTAGTGATAATTTCTGAATTTAACATTCCTCTTTAAAAATAGTTAATTTATACATTTCAAAAATTTTCAATAATTTAAGGTATTTTTCTATATTACTCTTTTAAATCATAGGTTCATTTACAGTAGTTGTTAATTGACCTACCTTACCTAAATCTTGTCAGTTTACCTGATTCATTGGTGAATTAACTGGTTTATATTGATTTTTATGAATTCATTATTTGGCCTAGAGTTTAGTATTTTACATGTATGGTTTTTTCAAATAAATTTAATTCTACTCCTCCTCTGACTCTTAATAGTTAACATGACATAAAATAAAATTGTTTACAAACTTATTGAGATGTGTAGCATCTAATTCATGCTACTGTTATAAAAATAATAATTAACATCAATCAGCATTCTATAAAGTTGGACATGTTTGCTGAAACTGTTTTGAACATACATTTAACTCCTTTGTAAATTAATACAGCATCCATAATGAAACATTTTAATTTTGATGTATGCTGTGATATAACTAATACAACTTACTCTAAACATATAAACCTTATTGTATAATAACTCTTTTTTTAAAATATGGAGTTCATGGCTTTGAACAAAATCAGCCATTTAAACTTCTTAATTCTATTAACACTTAAACTATTACCAGTCCTTTCTGTTTTTACTATTATTATTTAACATCCCCTTATACAGTAAACATTTCCACCCATACTTTCTTTGTTATTGTCATTCCTATGAATGTCTTGAGATAACAAAGTGACCTAAAATAATGAAATATTGGAAATACCTTCCATTTTAATATTTCAATATTTGTTAATTATTAAATATAAAAGTTGTTTTATAGCATATAGTTTAAGTTATAGTAACACTACAACTTGAAGTTTATTACATTTCAAAACACTTACACCAGTACACTTTCACTGTTGGTTCTGACTTATATAGGAGTTTTATTATTCTCAGACCAGACCTTTAGTCATAATGGACTGTGAAGATTTGTTTATTTTTTATCACATAATAACTTTAGTTGGTGCACTTCTTAACATACTACACAACACTTTTGTTTATAAATAATTACAATTTTATAAGGTTTTGGGATGTTATACTTTCTTTAATTGTATCAATTGGTTTGGGGTTTATGGTAGTAATTAATAGGTTTTTTATGGTGTTTCTTCCATCCTATTTCTTCCTTTCTTCTCGTCTTCCTTCTTGTGTTCACTCTTGGGTAAACCAAGGTACTCAGTGTTATCTTGTCTGATGGTTGGTTCGGAGTATCTTCTATATTATATGATACTGACTTTACTCTTCTTTCTTCTTGTGTTTGGGGTATTTTGTTTATCACCGACTCCTAATCTTATTCTTTTTTCTTGATTTTGGGGTATCTTGTTTATTTCCTGCTCCTAACCTCCTGGGTAATTTCCTGATTGTTTAATATGAGTTTTCTTTAATTCTTTCTTTGACTTTTATGGTTGTATTTTTTATTATTTAATTATGGTTTTTCTTTTATTGTGGTGTTTTCCTTTGAAGTTTAATTGAATTTCATTTGACATTCTTTGAGTATATGTAATTTAATTATTTTTTATGATCTTAAATGAATTAATTATTGGTGGAATTTCTGTCATGCTACAATATTTCTCATAATGTACCAACTACATCTAATTCAAGAGCGCCCAGAAATAAATTAACCATGCTTCAGTATGCAGCCTATCGACTTGCAATTAGAGAAGATTTTAGCATGTTGCACCATTCACAAAAATTATTTCTGCAGTGGATAGTTGATATGTATGTGAGAATAGAGGGCACAAGGTTACATTTCATTCGACAAAATCAAACAAGTCTTAGGTCTGAAGTTTACAACAATTTAACAGATTATTTAGAATTGAACCCCAATGTCAATAATGTTGGCCGTAGAGTAATTTTACCATCTTCATTCAATGGATCTCCAAGAAATATGTATCAGAATTATTTAGATGCAATGTCAATTGTACAACATTTCGGAAATCCTTCTTTGTTTATTACAATGACTTGCAATCCACGTTGGCCTGAAATAGTTAGTAATATTAGTGTAGGTGAGTCAGCTAATTTTTGACCTGATATTGTTGTGCGTGTATTCAAGTCCAAACTGAAAGCATTAATTGAGGGCCTTACACTAAAAAAAATCTTCGGTAAAGTTGAAGCACTCATTTATACAATTGAGTTTCAAAAGAGAGGATTGCCTCATGCTCACATTTTACTCTCTTTAAATGAGCAAGATAAAATTGTTAACGCTACCGATATTGATAAAGTTGTATCTGCAGAGATTCCTAACATTCAAACACATCCTACATTACATGAATATGTTGTAAAACACATGATGCATGGTCCATGCGGTATACTTAACCAAATTCTGTATGTATGAGAGATGGAAAATGCACAAACGATTATCCAAAACGATTTAATGAATTTACATGTGAATCATTAAATGGATATCCATTATACAGAAGGCGTGATAATGGTATTAATGCTGAAGTTCGCGGTAGTTGCCTCGACAATCGTAATGTTGTACCATACAATCCGTATTTACTTGCCAAATTTAATTGCCATATAAATGTTGAAGTATGCACTACAGTTAAAAGTGTTAAATACATTTATAAATACGTGTATAAAGGCTATGACAGTGCATCTGTTGAATTAGGTTCAGAGAGAAATGAACCAGGTCAAGAAATACAAATTGATGAAGTTAAACATTTTTTAAATGGCCATTATGTCGGATCAACTGAAGCTGTATGGCGAATCTATGAATTACCAATGCATTTTCAATCACATGTCATCGTTAGACTTGACATTCATTTACCGCGTAGACAGAATGTTTACTTTCGAGAAGGGCAAGAACGTCAAGCAATTGAAAATGCAAGACAAACAAAATTATTAGCATTTTTTGAATTGAATCGATCAGATCCATCAGCGCATGAATATAAGTATATTGAAATTTCTTTGCATTATGTGTGGGAAGATTCCCGAAAAAAATGGAAGAAGAGAAGGCGTGGAGGTGATAAAATCATTACACGCATATATGTAGTATCACCAAAAGACATCGAACTTTTCCATTTACGATTGCTTTTATTACATGTCTGTGGTCCAAAATCATTTGAGGATGTTAGAACATACAATGGAATTATACACACTTCTTTTGTTGAAGCATGCCATGCTCGCGGCATTGCTTCAAATGATAATGAATGGCGCGAATGTTTAAATGAAGCAAAAGAATTACATTCACCAAAACAAATCCGAAATTTATTTGGTTACATTTGTGCATTAAATGTGCCAGCCAATGCATTGGCGTTATGGAATGAATTTAAAGTATATCTTAGTGAAGATTTTTTGAGAGATTACAACGAAGAAGTATCCTTTAATACAGCTCTATTAGAAATTGAAGATATCTTGAATGTTCATAATTTGTCATGTCAAGAACTTGGTTTACCAGTTCCCACGTATTCACAGAGAACAGACGAAGCAAATGCTATTGATCCAATAGAACAAGAGTTTCTATTTTCTGAGCATTATGAAACTGCAAATATTGAACAGCGTAATCTAATTGATCGAGTGAGTCGTGAAGTTTTGCATCATGATACTGGATCTAATGTTTTTTGTTTAACCACTCATGCAGGTTGTGGAAAAACATTCACACAAACAGCAATCATTCACAAATTAAATTCGCTTAATCTTAGTTGCATTGCAACAGCGTTCAGTGGCATAAAAATAGCTTCAACTCTATTACTTGGAGCTAGAACTTTACACAATGTGTTTAAATTGCCTATACCCATTTTGGAAAATTCCGTAGCGAATATTACCGCAAATAGTAGCTATGGACATTACATAAATTCATCATCATTGATAATTATTGATGAAATTTCTATGTGCCCACTGCAAGTGTTGAAAATCATAGATAGATTATTGCAGGATCTATGCAATGAAAATGATAAACATAAACCATTTGGAGGGAAAACGATACTTCTGTGCGGTGATTTTCGGCAAATCTTACCAGTTGTCCCACATGGATCACGTGCAACTTTAATTGAAAATTGTGTCACGAGTTGGCATAAATTTGTTTATTTTCATAAAGTAACGTTTACTCAAAATATGAGAGCCTTACCAAGTGAAATAGAATTTGTTGAGTTCTTGAAAAAAATTGGTAATGATGAAGCCCCACAATTCCCTCAGTTTGGTGAAAATATTATTGAAATACCTCAGCAATTAATAGGAGATGAAAATAATATTATTAATGACGTGTATGGAAATATTTCCGAAAACATACTCTCAGATAACATATTGAAGTCAGTTATTTTAGCACCTAAAAATGATGATTGTACTTTTATTAATACTGATATACTTAATCAAATACCAGGTGAACAGAAAACATATCATAGCTACGATAAAATAATTTGTGATGATGACAATGAAATCAATAACTATCCAGTAGAGTTTTTGAATTCTTTGACTATTAGTGGTTTGCCACCACATAAGTTAGTATTGAAAGTTAATTGCATCGTTTTACTGATCAGAAACTTAAATACAAAGGAAGCATTAGTCAATGGAACAAGAATGCGCATCAAGTGTATGCATCGTAATGCTATTGATTGCGAAGTTTTAACTGGAACCGCACGCAATAAGAGAATTTTGATTCCACGTATAAATTTAACATATTCCGGTACTTTTTTACCATTTAACTTTCAAAGAACTCAATTTCCAATTATACCTGCATTTGCGATGACAATAAATAAGTCTCAAGGACAAACATTCGAAAAAATTGGAATTTTATTGAGGCAGCCAGTTTTTACACATGGTCAATTGTACGTTGCAGCAAGTAGAGTTCGATCATTCGATGGTTTGAGATTTTATATTTCCAAATATAATGGCCAAGGGCATTTAGCAAATGATGAAAGAGTTTTTACAAAAAACATCGTTTACACAGAAGTTCTGAATCATTAAATTCACTTTCAAACTATTTTAAGTTCAATGGAAAACATTTATTTTTTTAACCGCCCGGTTTTTTGATTTAATGAAAAATATATGAAAAAATACAAGGCACGTATTTTTTATTTCATTTTTTATTTTGTATTAATTTTTTATTTAAATTTTATATAATTCGAAAAAGATAGGCAAAATAACTGTGTAGCCTTGGCGAAACCTGGTCAGTATGGCAATAAAAAAAACCCAAGGAAATGTCAAAAAACGCGTTATTGCTTTTTAAATATGGCTTAGCCAAGCTAAACCTCATTTTTCCTATCTTTCATATTTTTCAAATAACTCGAAAATTAATGCATAGAAAAAAAAATTAAAAAATTATATAAGCTTTGTAGCAGATAATCTTCAAACTGTTTTCAAACTTTGTACCTTACCAAAAATGAAATGTAATCCACTGGAATTGAAAACAATGTATCTTATACTTCTATGAATGTCAAGTCTCATTTTTATTAGCATTTATTTGATTCAATAATAACATGCAAAAATTAAAACTGACAATGAATTATATCAAAAAATAAATACGAATACAAGCTGTAATTGTGTTTTTTTTCAACTGTTACTAACATTAAATTTTAAATTTCATAGATATTGCAGGGAATTAAGGCAAACAACACACGCTATTGACGTATTTGTACACGCTCGCAGCTGACGTAATAGAACAAAATTCAAAAAAATTATATGCAATGATTATAGAGGTATACTCTTTGACAAAAGAACCTCAATAACGTTCGAACTTCAAAATTTAATGAATTACGGTCGAATTTCGACCACTGGGCGACCACTAGTATTTTTTATATTACTACATTTTGTATAGTGTACATTTGTTAATAATAAAAGTATACACACTGAATACCAGTAATAATATATGTAATTTCTTAATTTTGACTTAACAAATATTGTTAAGACGTTTGCTGGACATGCTTTCATACAAAAATCTACACATTTGCATTTATTAAGTACTTCGTTTACTGGATTAGCCTTCATTTTTCCTTTTTTGTCCCCCTCTAATTGTGAAGGTGAGGCGGCCGACGATCTCCTTTCCCCGGGCACCAAAAAGCCTAGCTACGCCACTGGTACACATACTACTCCTTTTTCACATCATAATGTATCGATACAATCGCATATTAAAAACATCGAAAGTGTACTGCAGGTATGGATAAAGGTATAGTTCCGATGCCGCTAAATAGCATTTGTTTATTAAATTGTTACTATAGTAATTAATTCTAGTTTTCATGGTGTTCTTGACATCTTTTATACATGTCAACAAAAGAGCATAATTAAAAGGGCCTAAATCATGCAAACGGGTCAGAATATCAAATTCTAAGTTAAACAGTGTTTTTTGCTTTCTGTCAAAAGTAATCTGTGCAAAATTTGGTGGCAATTGGCGTAACATATGGATTTGTATTAAATACAAATAAATCCTCAGACTTTGAGTTGTGTGTGTGTGTGTTGTAAGTCGACGTAGTTCGGGTCTCTTTAATTTACGTTTATTTAAGTTTATGAATTTTGTTTTGAATTTAAATTTTTTTTATTAATTAATTAATTTTAAATTCGGTTAATGTTTTTTGTCATTGTTTTAAAAATGTTTTAAAATTGTTCGATTAGATTTCTTCGAAACTTGTTTATGGTGTGCCATTTCTTCTGTTGACTAGGCGAATCTATGAAGTCGATCTCTCACTGAAAGTACATTTTAGTTTTTTATTAAATAATGACTTACTTGAAGTGAATCTGGCTGACCGCGCAGTGTTGAGGTGACAATCTACTTTTAGATTTATTCACCATGAATTCAATTTGCCGCTGTCTGTGTTGCCATACATGGAGAGATGTCCACCTGTTCTGTAATAATCTAGTGTACTGAAATAAATCGTCTGACTCTATTTTGTTGTATAAAATTGTGATTTATTCTCTGATAATATTCTTTAAATTGTTTTAAAAATATAATAAACTGTTCTTGGGTTAATTTGCTTTACAATAGAATTCACTTTTATGAAAATCTTGTCTCAGGGTTGGTAGTTCTGACTTACAATTATCAGACTGATTAAACTTATTTTTGTTTTAGTTAAAATGTAGGTTCTTTTAGCCTGCAGAATACAAATAAAACAACTAGAAAACTTATATGTACTCCATTATTGGGTAGTCGGAGAGTGATTACAAATCAATTACATCTTAATGCATAATAGAAAACATTATAGCCATGCCTGGTTCCGGCGTTATAGGTTAACTTGTTGTATTGTCAATCGACAATGAACGTTAAATGAATTAATAATTCTTTATAATACATAAAATATGAACACAATAAAATAATAAATCAATTCAGTGTTCCTTGAAGAATCATCTGAACCGTTATACTGGATTCCTTCAAATAGGTAATCGTTTAATTATTAGAATTGTATTTCGCTTGGTATGAACTTCTTTTATTAATAAAATAACGAAATATCGTAATAGTAGTAGACTCGTTCTTAATTCTAAATTAAATTATATTTTCATTTTTTAACTGTTGATAATAAATCTTGTCAACTGACAATTCTCAAACTTCTGACTAACTGGTGTTAGTGTAATATTGGTTTAACAATGATATTCGTACTCTGTGAACAATGATCGACTTCATCGGACTTCATCGATATGTTATTAATTGCAACACTCTTAGTGTTTATATTGAACAAACTATCATCATCTTCATAACTCTTATTTTGCTAATTAAATAAAATGAATTTGAGAATTCTCTTTGTAATTAACTGCTGAATGAAAATAATAGGGTGCAATGCCCTTTATTCGTTAGTCTGTACACATAGTATTAATGTTGTTCGATAAAATATATCGTCAATTTCTTAACTTCCTTAATAAAAGTAAAAGTTCGTCACTTTACTCCCTGTATATCGCATAATTGTTATGGATTATACACTTAGCAATTCATGTCGCACTATATAGTCTTCACTAATCTTCAACTGTAACGTTATTATGATTTTGCACAAATGAGGTTATGTTTTCATTGTTTACATTTGACAACGCACAAAGTTATGTTAGACTGTTGTTATCTGGCGATGCAGAGCTGCCGTCCGTCCTCTTCAATGGTTATTCAACAGGTGTCAAAAATATGGCGTTCGTTTGTGCTGTTCTCGTCTGCATTCCTTGTAAAATTTATCGAATTCTCTCTTTTGATTGGCTGAAGATCTTTATTAAAGTGCGTCTGTGGCTGAGGATGGTAGCATTCATTCCACCGAAGTTATGGAATCAAATGACTCTGACGAGGATTTCATCCAGTTTGTTACCAATGAACTATGCATAGACATAGTTTAACATACGTTAATACCAAGTTCTCCGAATAATGACACCGACGAAGCAGAATTGTTAAAAACAGAGGACTTGGCCCCGTCTGCAAGTGAAAACGATGTTCCTCAAGATGCCTTAAAATATCTGGCCGGGTACATCGCATTCAAGTGCCGCTTCATTGATGAAAGTCTAGGTGTGAGAGGCGAAACATTGTGTCTTTCCGGGGAACATAGTCATGACTGGATATCGATTATATCAAAGGGGGGGGGCTTACCCATCCGTCAGACGAGTGGTTACAAAAACTGATTCAGTTTGAGATAGTTTTTACTTCTTTCCACGGACGTACAGTATCAAAACAAGTGAAAGTTATCTCTTATTTGGCCACCTTACTCAAATCTAAATTTCCAGAGGTGGACGAGAAAGTCATTTGTCTGTACGTCAGGACAAGAACATTCATCAGAATCCGCCATCTGAACAAACAGCTCAAACTCAAGTCACTTGAAAAGTATGCAGCAACAAAGAGTCGGCTCTGGGTAGCTTCGTCTTAAAAAATTTAAGTCACCTATGAAGGTATGTATCAACTAAATAACCATTTTCATTTCGTTGATAAAAGTATTTAAGTTTACAACTAAACGTACTAGCTTCAGTTTTTAACTGAAACTAGTAACAATGAAATAACAATGAAAATGTAGATAAAGAAAATGATTATGATATTGATTATAATTATAATAATTGGAAGCTTGTTTCAAATATATTATACTACATAGAAATGTTTATACACGCACTCATGCGCGCACGCGTGTGCACGTACGCGCACCCACCCACGCAGGCATATGTTATATGTGGACAGACTTGCTTACTTTTCTATTAAATGTAGAAATAAATTTTACCATTATTTTTTGCCGCAAACCATTTAATCTTGTTGTTTAATCCTTTTTCTATATGAATAGCTCATTACAATTATTGTTAATATTTCGTGTAAACAGCAGAGAGATGCTAAGTAGGACATTGTCTCAGGTAAGATTGCATGGTAAATCAAGACTCGCGCGTATTTCTTCCACCAGTCCACGTCACGCGGCAAAAACAGCTGATCGCTAGGTTAGCGCGGGAAGCCGGAATGGCCCCCCCCTGGGTTATTCAACAGGTGTCAAAAATATGGCGTTCGTTTCTGCTGTTCTCGTCTGCATTCCTTGTAAAATTTATCGAATTCTCTCTTTTGATTGGCTGAAGATCTTTATTTTAGCGCACATACCCCCTTCGCAAAATTATTTAATTGTTACAATAAGCGTGGGTCTTCGGGTTCAAGAGTATGAACTGACGCTAGACATTTTCTCAAAATAAATCAAATATTTTTAAATTGATATAACTTTCTTATCACACCTCAGATTATGAATCTAAGCTTACTACTGCATGGCGAATATTTGGCTCTTAATTTAGAGTCTACACATGATATGTTTTCATCCATGATTAAGGAAGATATTGTTTGAAATTAACACTTTGCACTATTTACTAATAAATATTATATATAAATATTTGGGAATAAATGCGTATAAATTTGTAATGCAGTTTATAAAGAACTTAACTCTGAGAAATTTGATGTTAGTAAAGTTAACAAAAAACAAAGTAATATTATAAAATCAAATCTTATTGAAGAAGAAACACACTATTCTTCTTCTGGTAATGTACTGCAAACCATTTATTTATTTGTTAATAACAACAATTTATTAATAATAAAAATTTATTCTGTTAATAAAAACATTAATTTTAGTTAATATTGATAACATAAAATAAAATATCAGGGTGACCGAGCTTCGCTCGGTTTTCACACTTCTGATGATGATACCCAATTATTGGTATCGAAAATTACTTAAATAATAAAAAACATTTAATCTTTGTAATTGTAATAATTAAAATATATATATTATATTATATATATTGTAACATAACCAGATGTTACATAACCTAGACATATACTATCAGATTTAGTAAGGACATAACGATAATGTAAATAGATATTGTAGCGATAAGAATAACCAAGAAGAGAGGAATCTTGGAAGAAGAAAGAAGCAGAAGTGCCACAAGAAACAGTAAACCCAAATACTGTTTGACACTACAACCAGACTATAACTGACACAAACTGATGGACAAATTTAAATTCACTTTAAGCTGTCAAGCGAGTCAGTGAATAACTTAAATTGAATATGATATGTTAATAAAAATGAGTAAATAAGAATCTGAATAATGTGATATCAGAATCAGCATTTGGCTGATAATAAATCAATCATGACAAGTAATTATTAAGGCCAAGAACTAAAATTAGCGATGGCCACAAAATGAAAGTGAAGCTATATTTCAATCTCAAATATACTTATGACGAGAAAACACATTTGTAAGAGGGAATCTTATACCAATAAGCTACCTCAGCAAAGTACCGAATTATGAACTAATAAAAGCTTTTAAGGCAGAATTCCAGTATAAACGGTATGCCTTAACAAGGCCTAGACCAAACAATCATCAATGAGGTGATTATTAGGATGTAATATAAGTGTAGATCACCTACACTTAACAATTGTTATGCTCAAACATAGCAATAAGCATTATTAAAATGATATAATTTATAATTCAATTGTTAGTTAATAGAATAGAGCAAATTAATGTGAAACGAAATATCATAGTATGTAGGGACAGTTCATTACAATGTATAAAGTTAAGGTTT
This sequence comes from Magicicada septendecula, assembly GCA_034769895.1. NCBI lineage: Eukaryota > Metazoa > Arthropoda > Insecta > Hemiptera > Cicadidae > Magicicada > Magicicada septendecula. Next base: position 461,882,203 of record CM068367.1, read on the forward strand.
ATTCATAATGTACAGTAATTAAATATCAGTACAGATTTAATAGTGTTCTCACATAAACATTCGAGTGATAAAACGCGATGTAGAACACAAACTATATTAGTCAGAGTGCATAATCGCCGATTTCGGTAAACCGACGACAGTGCGAAGTAGTGTACCTGAACATTGTTTATGTAGCAATGTCAGTAAAAGTGAAATTAACTCGGTATCAAACTATATCAAATTAAAGAGGACTAAATATTCTTTAATTTGATGGCGATACAGCCCCAATCGCAACTATATTAAGTGCGTGAAAGGCGTTAGCACCATTTACAAAATATGCTTAAGAAATTTGGTTATCAACACCAATAACATCGACAACTGTCAATCATCTCAGCGTGTGGCGGTTAGAAAACCGTTTTTGACGGTTGAAAAGACAATACACCTGGCGGAGCCAATCACAAAATTGCTTAGTAATTAACACTATAGCCTAGAGCCGATCAAAGGGTCGGGTATAAAAAGAGCTGTAACAGATTTTCAGCAGACACTTCTTAATCTCATTCAGCGCGGAACGTGCGCTGGCCATCTCAACATTTTTAATTACTGATAGCGTCATCACAACAGTACAGCGATGGAAACATTTTGACAACAACCAACAATTACTTCAAGATATTCTACAAAGAACCATTGTGTTTATGTGCAGTATTATTTCATTTAGTGCGGGAAAAATAATGAACAGAAGAAATAATTAAATAGTATTATTTATGATCCTTTAAGTCAGAAGTGGATCGAAATTCTCTGTTCTTGTGCGTGTGTAGTGAATAACGATAATCATTATAATCCGATTATCGAGGTGTTAATTGAAATTTTAATCGAAAGATTAAAACACAAGGTAACAGTGTAACAATTTATTCATTCACTTCGAGCGCCATAACCTGTACGTTTTGATACACTGATCTGTACTGACGCAAAACACTGAAACATTTTTCTATATTACACCATGTCTAAATTTATTTAATGAATTTGTCAATATTAGTTAAGCTGAATGTTAGTTATAAGTGTTCTCAAAATATAACGTTGTAAATCATAAACCAAGCGTGACGAACGCATAACCTATGAAATAGGTTATTTTTATTTTATTTTACGATGGTAACATCAAAACATTACTAGTCTATCTTATATCAGAAAATCATTAGCTATTGTGTAGGCATAAACTTTCTTTTTTGTGTCTCAAAGAACTTACATCTGAGATTTAAATAAGATTAATGTTTAAAGAAAAAGGAAATATCTGGACTTAACCAGATTTATTGCTTATGCTCTGAGCCAGCCTTATAGGGTATGTAATAACATATTTGCAATTGTACATAATTGTATTCTTTTAATTATATTTGTTGGAATTCTCTATCAAGGGTATGAATAAAAACCCATTATTAACAGCATAACTCAACTTAATTTATTTCTAATAAGTATCTAAATATTTTATTCAGAAAAAACTCAAAACAACCTTCAGTTGTGATTAAATATTTTGAATTGCATTGCCATAAAGGTAATAAACAATTATTTTAATTTTTTAAAAATCATTAATTGATTCTATTCATGGGTTTTCCAAGGGATTTCCCCAAAATAAATCCGTGTGGCGCCCACTATTAAACAAGGCAACTTAACCTTGTAGCTAAAGTGAGTTGGTTTTTGTAAACCGTTTTGACAGCTTATTGAACTTCTAGAAAACACGACCAGGTACATGAAAGTATATTATATTTATTCTATTGTCCAGAAATTACTAGACGTAACGTACTTAGACTATTATCGACCTGGAGGAGAAGTTTCACAGCTAGTATCAACAAGACGATCATCATCATCAAGCGACCAACTATTATACTTTACTTTTAAACTTAAGCAAAGCTAGTATTTAAATAATATTAACACAACTATTTTATTTGTTTTATCTAAGGGAATTCTTTTCAGACAATTATAATTCTACAATTGTAAACACACTTTTAGTAACCTCGAATGTTACATTTTAAATCACTTTACATAATTAGTAACCTTCAATTTTCAACAACTACAAACTTAATATATTTCGAAATAATATTTCAAATATAAACATAATTCTATTTAACAATCGCAATTCGATTTATTACAAATTGGCTAGCCCAACAGTGTGGCTTTAAGGAGAGGAATCTTCGATTTATTATAATATTATACAAAGAAAACGTGAGTTACATTTTATATAAAAAACATTTATTTATAAATATACAGATTTAAAAAAACATCATTTATTAATAATTATTTCTTTATTTTTATTAATTATTTATTTTTTTGATATTTATTTTCATATATAAACATATCGATACTACGCCGTTTGCGTTTATCGACGGTTTCTGTTATTGGAATCACAATTATTTAATACTTCTTTCCATACAACGATTAGAATTTCTACGGCGTTCTTCTTCCAATCGCTGCTGCCGGCGATCATCAGTTTCATTTGCTCGTCTTTGAGCTGCTAGTTCGCACATGTCTTGGAGCCGCTGAGTTCTTTGTTGTTCTGGTTCTCCTGCTCATCTTTGAGCTGCTAGTTCACGCATGTTTTGGAGCCGCTGAGTTCTTTGTTGTTCTGGTTCTCCTGCTCGTCTTTGAAGTGCACATTCGCGCATCTGCTCTAAGCGTCGTTGACGATCCTCAGCAGGTTCAACATTTTGTTTTCTTCTTTTAAGATCGTTAGTCTCCTGAGATTGAGAATCGATGAGATCATTAATGATCCCAACTAATCTATTGATACATGTCGTCTTTGCTTTCCGGCCCGGTCTTACAGAAGTGGGAAAATTTTCTTCGTTCGAAGGTCCAAATTCCCTTGAGGTACCAGGAACAGGGTTATCAGCCAAACTGGTCACATGTTCCATTTGCTCCTGACGTTCATCTTCTGGCTGTTCCTGTGGTCGCTGGTTAAAGTTAAAAGTTCATTTTTTGGAGGACGTCCCTTGGTAGGCATCTCAGACAGTCACAAAGAAGCAAAAGCAACAGTATATGAAAATAAAAATAAAAAAATAAATAATTAATAAAAATAAATAAATAATTAATAATAAATGTTTTTTTTTTAAATCTGTATATTTATAAATAAATATGAAAACCCTGATATTTAACACTTACCTCAGAGAATGCAAAAAACACAACAGCGTATAGAGAACACTTAATAGTTTAGATTATGTATATACCTCAGAGAATGCAAAAAACACAACAGCGTATAGAGAACACTTAATAGTTTAGATTATGTATATCAGATAGATTGTACAAAAATCGTTGCGCAGAAACCCACAATTGTATGTCTCAACTCTTAGTTTGTTTATTTACAGTCATAGCAACATCTGTTTATATTATTTATAAACATCGATACTGAGCCATTTAGGCCACAGGTTAAAGACCTATAAAGACCCTACGGTATCGTTAGAGCCGTTTCCGAGAAAAAAAGGACATACATAGATTAGATTGTTGTCTCAACTCTTAGTTTGTTTATTTACATTCATAACAACAGCTATTTATATTTATTTATAAACATCGATACTGGGATTGTATGTCTCAACTCTTAGTTTGTTTATTTACATTCATTGCAACAGCTATTTTATATTATTTATAAACATCGATAAGATCTATTCTTTATGAACAGAATTAAAATTAACGTTTTAATTTCAAATAAAAAATATTTTTTTTAAATATTTGTTGCTGGGTGACAGAGTTATAATAATAGCAATTGTTGTGTGAATATTTAAACCTACATGAATTAAAATGTATACTTAAAAGACCCTACGGTTTAGGCCTTAGGCGATTTTTGCGGAAAATGAGACCTAGCCCAATCGATTTTTAGTGCCCAAATACCCTTAAGTACCAAATTTTGAGAAAATCGTTAGAACTGTTTCCGAGAAAAAAAGGACATACATACATACAAAGATTGCTCGCTTAATATTATAAGATTAATTCAACATTAACTAACTTCTTTTAGTAAAGTTTATAAAAAATGGTGTTGGCAATATGGTACCATTCAGACTCAAAATTTAATTCAAATCAGGAAACAGTTGTTTAACAATTAATTTATAATACATTAACTTAATTATATGTCATAACTAACCTGTAATCTATGATTTGTAGTGTGTATGCGTTTTTTAATATAATCTCGAGATGTCATTACAATTTTAGAATCCCGAGTATGCAGATATTGCTTTCGTAAACAGTTTTAGTAATGGATATTTCCGGGGTGCAAAACATCAATACTATGAAGATTTCAAACAAGGGAGTACCTCATAAGAAAACATTTTTGCTGGTCTTTCATAATTTTCAAACTAACGGGTCATTTCCAACTTGTTCACTTGAATGCCCTGTAGAACAGCCTGTATCCGAATAAGAAAATATATTTTAAATGATGCAGCACAGTCCTCAGTTCAACATCAGGATTTCATATCGAACAAGCATACTTTGTACTAAAGTCTGAAAAACACTAAAGAAAGAGAATTTTTATCCTTATCATTTGCATACTGTTCAACATCTTCAACCAGGTGACTGTGAGATAAGATTATACTTTTGCCACTGAATACAAGAAAATTGGAATAGTATTGTTAATTATGTTAATTAACTGACAAATCTATTTTGTGAGAAATGGAACACAAAATATGAAAATTATTCACCGGTGGACAACTGAATATACAAATGATATAATAGAGTCAAACTTTTAAAACCAGATATTGTTAAATGTATAGTATGGTTGGGGACCAGTTAAATATAGATTGCATATTTAATGGATGTTAATATTAAAAAAAACTGCATATTACCTTTTTATTAAATTATACTCATACAAACTTCAGGTTTACTTATCAATGTATATACTTCTTATACACACATGCATGTGTATGTTGTAACGTAACAAAATTGTAGTTACATATAAATAATATCCAATACGTTGAATAAGAATATACCACGAACATGTCTGAGCCAAAGTGAGAAAAAATACCTAAAGTATTAAAGCCAAGTGTGTATCCACATACAAATAATGTCGAAGCAAGCCAACGCAGGAGAAGGAAGAACTACAATGAAAGCAGCATCAATGTGATAAGAAGAGGAGAGTATATAAAAAGCCAAACAAATACGTTAGCAACCAAGACCCAATAGATCATACAAGTGAGGGAACAACACATAATATAAATATGACAATAGATCATACAAGTGAGGGAACAACAAATACCCTATAAGTGAAGAACCATATATATATGAAGAAGAAGAAACCTGAACACTAGAAGAGGAAATGTGCATATTATGAAGAAGAAGAGAAATGTATAATAAATCATGAAGAATATCTAACAAGGACAAGACAATAACATTTCCAGTGTAAGGAATGCAATAATACGACCAGGAAGATAATAAGGCATGTGTAAGGAATGCCAGACTAGTGAATTATAATACCCTCCAACAAGGAAGAATATAATAAAGAAGAGATAACCAAGAATCAAGTGTTGACAACTTAATAAGTAGCCACAAACAAAGATAGTGAGTGTCTTATATGAGTGCATCGATTCATAGTAAAATAACAACCCCAAGTAAACACCACAGACAATAAAAGTGTAATGTTTATGTAAAAGGAAGATAAAAATAGTGAATCCCAAATAAACAACACAAACATTTAGTGTATGATTTATGAAAAAAGATTATGACAAAATACAAACATAGTAAGACCACAAATATACTGAGATTAAAGGGAGAAATAATTGCTCAATAACAACTGAAACTGAATATAAAATCCTTAATAATATATGTGTTTAAGTATCAAAAGAATAGAGAGTAAAAAACCAATATGTAATGTAATAATTAACGTATTGTAAATGAGACAATCTGCTATAGAGAGACAAGACAAGTTACCCAAACCAAAATATAAGCATATAACATGTACAATTATAACAAGTAAGAATTAAGTAATAATGTATGAACAAATAGTATAAAATGTGTATAAAATAGGGAGAATATTGTAATATACAATAGTAATAACATATCATAACAAAGTTATAATAATTAAGCAGAATGATGAACAGATTAGGATGTGTATTGTTGTCAAATCAGTAAGAGATACATAACCTCAACTGAGCAGGATCTACAACATAAAACCACATGTAATAATTAGGAAAATGCAATCAAAAGTAATTGTTCAAATCAACAACCAAAATAGGATAAATGAGTAACATAATGAACCCAATATGAGTAGAGAAATACATTTGTACAATCTATATTATTTAAACAAACAATAACCAGATTAACAAATCACAAGATGGACCATCAAAGTTAGACAAATTACTCACTTAAACTTGATAAAAGAAAGGAAAATAGGTTGACAGTAGCAACTAGAGTATTCAATACCTCTATGAGAACCCCTAACAAACACTAAATACATAAATATATAGGTAAACAATAATAAACAAATATACATGACCCATGAGACTAGATGTAAAGAGCAATCTTACTGAAATTTATGAATGTTAGACACAACGAAAAAGTGGTATACACTATAGACAAACAATGTACAAGGTCTAAGTACACATTAATGGATTAAAACACATCCATTAAGTACAATTAATGATAAACTATGTATATAAAAATAACAAAATGATGACATGGTGTGTTAAATCATCTAATATAAGTATATGAAAAGCAACAAGTGGAAACAAAGCTGCACTAAAGGTATAAAAATAGTTAAGGTACAACCTAAACACCTAAGAAATGTGTTAATATGAAAAAATGTACTAGAAATAAGGAATACAAATGCAAGGACATGTAGGGATTATACGCCCAAAGAGCATTGACAAAAGTGTAAATATTTTAGTACCTAGAAATAATTATAAAGAGAAATGGACTCTAAACAATTAGAATAAGCATTAGAATTAGAATATAGCATAATAAAGTGGAAAGGACTTAATTGTGAATAAGAACCACGAAAAGTGAATTATCTAAAGTGACTTAGTTTAATTTTGGACGGATTTATAGCTTGTTTGAACTCTAATTAATGAGCCAAGCGTCCGCAAGATAATGATACCATTCACGTCTTAATTCGTAAAATATTAAGAAAGATATAAACAATTGAAAGTTTTCCTTCAATTCCAGAAAGAATTGAACGCATCATAGCATACTCTTGAACCCAAAGACCGATGCTAAGAAATAAAATTTTTGACTTTATTAAGGCATATGGGGTCGAGATTATCAATTTCTCAACCAATAGGAAGAGCTGATTTCAGGAGACGCCGTCAGTAACTTCGAAGGAAAGCATTAATAGTTCTTGGACCATCAGAGCGGACGGAACGTATGTTAGTCGGTGACCAGATTTTTAAAATAGTGCGTGTTCCCCCCAGTACAAACAAGTATTCTAACCTAACCAGAGTGCATAACCATTACGTGTGAAAGTGCAACGAGTGATGTGATAAAATAATAACCATCGCCAGTGTATAATAAAGGCGATGATGAGTGGGAAACTAAGGGAGTACTTATTATTATTAACAATTTTTCTAATTCAAAACTAATGTTTACCAACAAAGTTTTCTCATTGGTACTACTTTAGCCAAGTACAATCGTACATGGTTAAACTAGTTTATAAAAAGTTAATTAACCAGTATTTGAATAAAAGTTCTCAATCATATTAATTTAAATAAGATATTATTAATTTTTAGAAGGAAATGACGAATAAAGATAACATTACAATGAATATCGATGTAAACAATACAGAATGTAGATGCTAACTTGATTGCTATTAATACGAAAACAGATCATTTATCGAAAATTAACAGAGAACAGTCAGTACAGTTAATGAACAAAATACTTATCAGTAATAAATATTATGTATAGTTTTAAGATTTTAAATGCCATCAATTGAATATTTTATTAAATCACTTTAAATAATAGGCAGTCTAACCTATATGGTACGAATTTGAATAACCATACTGAGTCATGTTTTAACTTTATAATCACTGGAATATACTCAGTTAATAAGAATTCATGAATTAATTATAATGCATTTCATTATTAATACTTATCCAGATAATATTATTTTGACACACAGCATTTGTAATCGTGTCAGACACATAACTATCTAACTGATAATTTGACACCAGTGGTACCATAATACGATAATTTCCAGTATCGTAATTAAACTTGTTTCCTTGAATTTTGAATACTCTCTATTAAGTAATATTGTTATATTTCAGCATTTTTGTACCTTGTATCATGTTAACTAAAAGAACACACGAATTTTGGTAATTGTAAACCAAACTAGATTAACAGTTATGCGATATACGATAATCAGTATTACCAGCCCTGAGCAGTAAGATTCTCAATACCTATTTCAATTGTTTTTGATGATTATTAATTGTTTAAAAGGATACTAATTTCAAATTAACTTATTGTTAATAAAATAATAATTTTCTTACCTTGAATCAGTTTCTTATTTCAAAGTAGGCGAAGGAAAAATTTATTTACAGAGCAATTATTTTAGAGCGACAGTACGACAAAAGAGCGGCCAATATTTGAATTTTTAAAGCAGTGTCGAATATACAGAATCAGATTGTTTACTGTACATACACTATTACACCTGTGACATATTATAAACTGTGTTGTGACATTTCAGTGTATTACAGGGCCTATTTTGGAAGACTGACAACAATCACCATTGGTAAGTGAAACGGTAAATCTACCCAGTGCTTCAAGAGAGTTTTAACAGTCCGTTTTTTAAACAAACATTTTGAACTTTATTTTGAACAAACCTCATTATAAATTAAACTTAATTAAAACAAATTAAACACAAATTAAACATTTATAAAATCACTACAAAGTTTTATTGCAACGTGACGAACCCAACGCGGGCTTGATTGAAAACAATTAAACAACAGACAATCACCCTTCAGTAAGTTTGAATAGTGATAGAGTGGCGGCCCATCGCGGGGCTTGAAGAATTTGAACATAACTACACAGAATAAAACACAGTCTCATCACTATTTGAATAGTAATAATGTGTACACATATATATGTTTTATTTATTTTTTATATTTTATATTAAATAAACATAATACTATATGTGATAAAGTAAGTAATATAAGAATGCAGACTTATACACAATATTACCTTTTGTCTCCTTTTGTGTCTACATATATAAAACTGTAATAACAATGCACTCCTAATATTAGAATTAATTAATTAGAGTTAACAGTTAGAACTAATTTAGGTTTTGAATTTACTTTACTGCAATTAATTAAAAACATTTTATTTTTAGTGTCCATGGGAGGTACAGTTGGTTTATTCTTAGGTGGAAGCCTCCTAAGTATAGTTGAATTTGTTTATTATTTTATAATACGACAAAGAGTTGTACTTCGAAAAACACAAAGTGAAGTTTCTCAGCGCCATGCAAAGCTCAATGAAGAAATAACTAAAATACTTGCTGCTCAAAGGAACAAAAGCAAGATAGTACAAGTTAAACCTGCTTACATGAATATACCTTATTTACCATAAACAGTTATTCAAGTAATTCAAACAACTTTAGTATTGATAACTGTAAATTACAAAGTTTATCATGAATTAATGTCCTATATATTTTTAGTAAATGCATACATTTCATAAAATTCTTTTTATTTATCACTCTATCTAATATACAGATAATGGTGTAACAGTACAATTTTTCTCTTACATAGTACTAATTATTACATTTTTAATAAAATAATAAATATTTTTAACAAATCCTATCAACTATTAAATAGTATTAGTCATACAATACAAGGAAATATGTAAAGTTGAGTTAATAATTATTGTCTTTTTCAAGTATGTAAATATATTCCTTCAATAAATATTTAAAAGAAGGAAGTTGATAAAGAGTAAAGGATTAAAAAAAAAAAGTAAAATCTTCAGATCATCAAAGAATAATATCAGGAATGATCTTACAATATGAAGAAATTACCCAGGTAAAAATTTTATAGAGAGCTTTTTTTTTAATTTGCAGAAGTGGTATAACAAATAATAATTAGATAATTTTAGATAGAATATTTAATTTAAAGGTGCTTTGTTGAAATTTAATTTTGTGATATTATTGAAACATAATTATGGAGAAAACGTATTAAATATATTATTATGCTTTACATATTAAAGCAGCATCATAAAGTATAGGGATTAACAGAACTATTTTGAGTAAAAGTTAAAAATATTGTATAATATATATAAGTATACAATTCGTATTGTAAATTCAATACTGGTACAATACAAACTGGAATTTAGTACAATTCAAGGCAAAATTCTATTTAGCTTGTCACATAAATACCGGTATTCACTTCACCAGAAAAGAAAGGTAATAATATGTCCACTTCATAAATACAGTAGAACCTCACATATCCAGACTTCTGGTATCTGAGGTTGATAACTCATATCTGGAATCTCTCATATCTGAGGTTCATAATAATTGTATCTGGAATCTCTCATAACTGGAAAGAACAGGGATCTGAAAAAAATACAAATTTGAAAAATTTAATACTGGATTATTTTAAGCTTCAGTAAGAGTAATGTAGTTGTAAGAAAACTGGTTGTTTTAAAAACTGCCTACAAATAGGACATATGAACATGACTTTCGGTAAACTAGGCACTGCTATTTTTGTTTTTTATGACTAAACAATTTCTACAAGGTGTTACTACAACTTCTAGGAATTTTTATAAGTTTGGTGTAAACACAGTACAGGTACAACAGCCTGACCAGTCCGTCGTAGGCTATTATACTGTGAAGTTATTTTTGTTCATGTCTGTTATTGAAGTTCATGGATAGTGAAGTACTTTTACAGTAGTTTAAAAGTGCTGTGATTACATTTATGGTTAATTTTTTTGCTGTATTTGCTGTTTACAGTGCATCCAGATTACTTGTTTCAACAAAAAAGGGAATGAGTAGTGATTACAACAGAAAAAAGAGCTGAACATTCTAAACAGGGTTGAAAAGGGTGAACTGCTGCATACTGTAGCAGGTGTTTTAACATAAAACATCAACTGTTAGATTAGATGGAAGGAAAATAAAAGTTATAACATTTTCTACAAAATCTGGTAGTGGCCAACCTCAGTGTAAAGTTATGAATAACTGTAACTACGAAATTTTAAATGAAGGTCCTTATATTAGGTTTCTTAACCAAATAGCAAACGGTGTTCCTTTTTTAGTGCTTATTGTACAAGAAAAAGGAAATATTTTGGCTTCTATTTATTTATATCTTAATTGCAATATTAAAGAGTACAATATTATACATTATAGCATAATTTATTTAAAATACCGTAATCATATTTTCTCTCATATCCGGAATTTTTCAGTATCTAGAATGCATCCCGCCCACATAATCTTGGTTATGAGAGGTTTTACTGTACAAACTACTTCATAAATAAACTACAATACTCAACTTTATGTATAACATGTTAACTTTAATCTAGCTGTAATTACATGTCACATGATGTCATATATATGTAGTACTTTTGTAGCAATATATTAATAGAAATTGAATGTTTCTGGCTTCACAACTTAACATTTTTATATAGTACTTGAGACATTTATTTTTCTACTTGCTTGTACAGTTGCATTTTTATTTATCTTATAGTGCTGTGAAATCCAAAGAGTCATTGTTTTTCTCAATTCAAGTATCAATAAATTTTTAAGCTTCAGTGAATAAACTAGGCTTACATAAAAAATTCCTGTTGAGTGTATATTATGCACGTTTGTTATGAGTATAATATGCACATATGTTATTATATGCAAAAATATTATTGTTGTATATGGAATACATTAAAAATGATTAATAGTTTCCTACTTTCCTCTCACTTGAAGTGACTACATGCGTACAGGCCTAATTTTTATTTGTGTTAAAAGCAAAATACTTTTTATAACTAATGTTATAAATATTTTTGGTAAGTTTTTAAATGATACATATCTGAAACACAAATATTTATACCCAAAGAAGGGAAAATATACTACCCTCCAAAACAGAACTTTTCCATGTTTACGTGAGTAGTTTCAAACAATGTTGGTCCATATGTATGAAGACTAATGATGCACAAGTCTATACACAGTTGAATATTTTGTGTACTCTAATATCATCCATATAGGCCTATATACTAATATTTTACCCCATCATAAACAAGATGCACATATCATTTCTTTCCCATGGCTCTTAATTGTAAATGTTTTATGAAAAGGTGTCTTTTGAGAAGAGCCTCTTGCTTTACTACTCTTTATGCTCAATTTTTTTTATAATCTTAAATTATTTTAAAAAGTCATTAATTCATAGTTGTTAAAGGTATGTATACAATTTTTACTCCACACACAACTTCAAACACAAATAATCAGGAAGACACAAGTTGTGCTCAAGGGGGGTGATGGGATGGGATTGGTCTGCCCCAAGCACCTTCAACAGGGAGCCCTATATTGATTCCAACAGTTTCACTATAACTGAAAATCTTTTCTTCTAATAGCCTAGGAGTCTAAGAACGAGTTACTCGTAACAAGGACACAATTCCAAATTCATCTTTGAAATATCCTCAGCAAAGGTCTCAATTAGTAAAGAATTAATATCTTAATACCTTAGAGTTAGTAAAGATGGTGGCAAAATATGACACTATATTGAGAGAAGCTCGTTGAGATTTCACGAGTCAGTTGGTGGGTCAAATAGTGCTCCTTCTTACTTATCGAAAGTGATTCAGTATAAGATTATTTCTCTTTCAGGCAATCATGTGAAACTAAAAATTATTGAAAACATTAAAAAATCTAAAAATTTTGGAATAATATTTGATAGTACTCTATACAAAATTCACATTGATTAAATTTACAAAATAATATGATATGTTTATAGGAATGGAGGAGAGGCCATAGAATTTCAAGTCTTTAAATTCTTAAATTAAATTCTTTAAAGTCTTAAATTCCCAAGTTTCTTTGCGATATCAGGAAATACATAAACAAATACTTCCACAAATACATAAACACTATACACCACAAATTAAAATTTACACTGGAAATTGAACAAAACAATAGTATAAATTTTCTAGACCTAACAATTAACAAAACTAACAATACACACACGTACAAAATATACAGGAAACCAACCACAACTGACATGGTTATACACAACACATCAAACCACCCAACACAACATAAACATACGGCCTTCAACCATATGCTCCATAGACTAACTAAAATACCCTTAAATAAACAAGATTACACCGATGAACTCAACACAATAAAATACATAGCAATCAAAAATGGTTACAACCCTAATTTAATAAACACACTACACAAACGCATCAAAAACAGAAACAACAAAACACAAAATACCATCAACACACAACACAATAAATACATCACACTCACATACCACAACTCCTACACACACAAAATCGCCAACACATTCAGAAAACACAAATACAAAATAGCATACAGAACAACCAATACCATCAAAAAACACATCAATAATACAAACACAGACATAGACAAATATAACAAAACAGGTGTTTACAAATTAAATTGTAATGACTGCAATAGTTTCTACATAGGCCAAACGGGAAGATCTTTTTCATCCCGTTATTCTGAACACTTAAAAGCTCTAACCAACAACAATATACACTCCACATTTGCCACACACATACACACAGAAAACCACAGTTACACCAACATAGACACTAATCTTGAAATTTTACATTACTTACCTAAAGGTCAAAAACTCAACACAACTGAACAATACGAAATATATAAACACCACACAACACAACCAAACAACATACTTAACGATCAATTACAATATAAATCACATACACTTTTTGACACAATTTTACAAAAAACAAACATCAAGTTGAATCCCCGCGCCAATCCCCTTCCTCCACACACCACCCCCACTACACCTTCCACACAACAACCGTTACGAAATGATGGCAGTCTGACTCAAAGCTGAAGAAGGCGGATACGTACGCCGAAACGCGTCCAATGAAAAACAGTAAGTTTCACAAGAAAAAGTTCATTTTTAGATAAGTGTAAATATCAGGAAAGATTGCAACCGGTATGTCAGAAGCTCTCCTACAACAGCATGAAAAGACAGCTTTGACATACAATTTTGTGAAGCTCAGGTGTACATAGGGAATTTAAACAAAAAATCATGAAGATTTACCATAAAGTTTTATATACACTATGTGTAAATCATTCCTTGAATCTTTGTGGAATATATTTCTTTGTAAGCGTTTCCTCAAGCATAAACTGTTTTTTGTACTCTAGAGAGATTACATCCTTTCTTTTGAGTTTCCTTGTGTTCTCACATTTCCTTGAGAGATGTTATGTCTGTTGTTTAACCAAATACAAGGAGATTCAAATAATCAATGAGTAAACAAGTGGAATTCTATCATCAAACAACGTCTGAAATTGTTGTCCTTAGTACAGAAAAAAGTTTAGTGCACATAAGGATAAATATACAAGGGTAAGAATACATAAGTGAGAATATGCACTTCGGAAATAGGAATTATGTTTCAGTTATGGTGCCTTACAAATAAATAAGTACACAATAATCAACTCCTTATTGCTCCCTAACATTGTCCACGCATCTGAGTCACCACCATATCTAACCACAATTCCTATACCTTCTAGTACGCATTATGAATGTAAGTGTTTTGTATCTGTGTTCATTATCAGTAGTATAATTTAAGTGTTTCAAAACAATCTAATTTATATAGGTTGTACAATTTTCATGTCTGTGAAAGTAATTAGTAACTAATCAGGTACATTTTTTAGGGTTTCTAAACATCCCTGCTCTATATTGTATATATACATTCCATGTAAACAGGTTTATCTTACTAATTTTGTTCTCATCAAGTTGCCACTACAATCCCATTCAGTTTTTTCTTTGTAAACTTGTGTAACAATTGATTTCTTCTGGGAGTGTATCATCAGCCTAGTATCAAATCAACGCTTTTGATGATCTGTGACTGCTTCTCAAATTCTTGTCTGGGCCTGGTTCTATACCGCACTGCAGTTGGTTATGTAATCTTCCACAGGGTGCTCATGGAATGAATTGTTGCCTCCTTGAAGACAAGAGTCCTTAACTTAGTAGGGGAAGATAAGTGATATTAACAGATTACAATCTATATATATTACAACGTTATTTTTATACACTTACTTTTACACATACGCTATTACTCGTATGCGCGCACTTACCCACGTCTCGGAGGTATACTCTTCTTCAGCAGTATTTACCTTGATGTTCCCCAGCTGGGTCGCAGGCTTTGGTCGTTGGTTGAGTGTGGATAAGCACGTGAATAACGTTATAAGTTTTAATTTACAAGTAAAGAGTACAGAGGATTTAGTACTGGTTGTGAAATTAGTACGACTGTTTTATGAAAAGTATATTCATTTGATTTATTCAAAAATTAAATTCTAATTCTCATGTTATTTAAATGTTTAATGCGGGTTACTTATTATATGAACCCTTATATTCAATCTGAATATAATGTACTCATAATATGTTTAACTCTTATTTCTTATATTTCTAAGACATAGTATACACATACACAAATTATATATGACCTGAAATAGTACACAGACATATACATATAACACATATAAATATTATAGGAACGTGATTAATACGTATAACATTTAAATATTGATTTTGTCTTTACAAGCGTGGTTTTCAATATATACCACTTAAATAAAACTTTCAATTAATTAAAATATTAATAGAGAACACTTATTATGTTAATTGATTTTATCTTTAATGTCTCAATTAATTAACACTCTTCTAATGATGTAATTCTCATATTTACAATTACTCATCTAATCAATTACAAAATATAATAAAATAATATGGTTCTTGCTTGACCATTTATTTATGAGATTACTTCAGTTATACTCAATTATATTTTGAACAATTATTTACTCATTATTCAAATTTAAAAATATATTAATGTTCTTGTAAACTTGAATATGGAAACTAGAGCATTTGGCGATAGACCTCAGGGTCATTTATAATATTAAATAAATGTTCAACTTCACCTGCATTTTTCTGCACCCATTTAATTTTGTTGTTACCGTCATCTGGACTCTCGAGTTTGTTGATCCTCTTCGGTATCAGCTCCTCTGTCTCTGCGTCGTTGAATATCTCGCTCCGTCTCCTGGATGCTGAGTTTTGACATGGGCCTCTAGTCGTGATGATATACGGCTGGATGTAGATGCATGGGCTGTCCCTGCGTCCTCTCGTCTTCTTGTCTAGTTCCTCTCCTCTTCTTTGTTGTCCCTCGTAGCTGTCTAGAAGTTCTATGTAGTTACAACTCTTGTAGCTTCATTAATATAGTTTCAACTCTCGTAGATTCATTTATATAGTCTGTTTCAAATCACTCGAGTTCTTTAATAACTGCACCGACGTACTGGCGGTTCCATCGCACTTCAGTTTATATACTACCGTTTAAAAACATTAGTAAAATTTACAGTGTCGAGATGCGTGGATTCCTCATACTAAATAAACTTGATCTGGCATAAAAGTGTGTCGCGCGCTGGGGTTTTATACTGCTGCCTCATTGGAATTCCTGTTGGAAACTGTTTTTACTGTTTTGACAACATTGAACAGGCCGGCGTGTCGGTTAAATTGTCACTTTCAACCTACGCGTCTTTCTATGAAGCGCACACTTTTTTAAAATATTATTACACCAATCGTTCGGTATAATATTAAACCTTATTTATGTAAATTATGACTGTTACACTGTGTAAATTATAGCAGTTATGCCAAAATTTCACACGGTGTCTGAACCGTTCCCACGATTAATGACCACTTAACGTCAAATTGAAGCGCCAGGCATCAGCTATGTATTCACATATGTCGCTGTTCGTGTGACTTATGGTTCACGTACAATCCTTAAAAAACTGTGTGAAATCTTCCACCCTTGTTTGCATAATTTAACCTGTCTGTTATTTACACATGTTCACATACACACACACGCAGACTGATACACAGGCGACCGCATGTCGTTCTGACGTCACCTCTGCGAGTTAGCGCATGTCAATTGCTCCCCTTCGTTACATTTAAAAACCAACTAAGCTATGCGTTTCCATATGTATGCTTACGTACAATATTTGGTTTATTTAAAATACATACTACTTATATTTATTACATTATTTCTTATACCTAACGTATATTTATTATACTATTTTTATTATGTACATTTTACATATTCATACGTGTATACGAAAGCACGTTATCATACCTCAGTCAGGGGTTGATACATATACTTATGCTAAACGTGTCGTTGCAAAAATTCCCCTGCTGGGTAAAATAAAATTTGAATTTTATTAAAATTTTATATCTTTACTCAGAAATAATTTATTTTATTATTTATTACAACTCACAATTAGTGGTTATAAGGGTTCTTAAATTTTTTCAATTTCCCTGGGTGGATTACGTCCCTCCCATGGATTTATAAGTTGACTTTTTATTAATTCATTTATCCATAGAATTTACGGAATGCTGATGCATGGTACTTTCCAATGATCTTGTTCCTTGTTGGATCATAGACGATAAATGTGTGTCGTCCTTTCCTCCTTTGTAATAAGTAGGGTCCCTCGTACAGTCTGAATAGTTTCTTTGCTGTATTGTCGATTCGTTTTCCCACTGGATTACTTCTTAGTAGCACACTCTCTCCTTCATGGAATGTGATGAGTTTGTGCGTTCTGTTGAACCTCTCGATCCTCTTTTCTCCAAGTTTTTCCATCCTCTTCTTCGCATTGTCGTACTTGTGACTTAATGGAATTTGTAGATTTTGGTTTGGAGGTTTGTCAATGTTTCTCGACCAGAATCTATTAGGTTTTTTATTTGTTTCCAGTTCCACCGGTGTATATCCCGTAGCTTCACTGTATGTAGCATTTATAGCTTGTTCAAAAAATTATATGTACTCTGCTCATCGGTTATGTTGTTCATTACAGTAGATGCGTAAACGTTTTCCTAACTCTTTATTTACCCTTTCAGCAAGGTTTCCTTGTGGATGTCATATTGACGTTAACACTGGTTGTATGCCGTGCTGAGTTAGCGTTTCCGTCCATGCTTTATTTTGAAATTGTTTACCTTGGTCACTCAATATCTTCTTGATTTGACCATACTTCGGTACGTATATTTGCATAGTATGACATTCAGTACACTTTTTGTGGTAGGTCTTCGAATAGCGTAGAGTTGAACTGCCTTGGTGAACACATCTATACATACAAGTATGTGTTTTGTACCCCCGTGAATAGCTCTCGGAAATGGGCCCAGGAAGTCTACTGCTACTAATTCTCCCTTTTCCTGTGTCTTTATATTATGCATATCTACGTATGTGTGAAGATTCGGATGTCGTGCTGTTTGACATTCGTAGCATCCTTTTAAGATTGCTTTTATTCTTCTAAACATATTATTCAAAATGAAGTCTTCCTTCAAAGCTAAATGACATTTTAAAGCAGACGCATGTGCTAAACTTTGATGACATGGTATAGTTAGTGTTTTTAACATCTCTGGTAATAGGGCTATTTTCCAATCATAATTGACGAGTTTATACAATATACTATTTTTTATCGTATATCTACTAGATAGTGTTGATAATTTCAAGTGACTTATCTGCGGATATTTATTTTGTTCACTTGCTAGATTATTTAGCAAATATTTAACTCTATCATCAGTTTGATATGTAATATTTAATATCTTAACATCGTTACATTTCTTTATACTACTTATTGTTCCCTCTTGTGTAGGACAATAGGCGTGAGATACCTTTATTTCCTGTTGCGGATTGTTTGTATCACTTAGGGTGGCGCACAACTCCTGTGTGTGCAGGTCGTTTAACAAGCCTGTCCGTACCGGTGTTTTGTTTGTGTACGGGTCGTTTTTAAAACCTGTTTGAGCTGGCATTCGGCTTCTCCCTTGCCGTCATTCATTTTTCTTCTCCCTTGTCGTGCTACACTCACCCCCTCTCTCTTTGGATGTTGATGGGCGTGTCAGCTGTTGCACACTTTTATTTTCATAATTATTTTTATTATTATGTTTATTATTTGCATTAATATTATGCACATTTGCATTGTACGGTTTTAATTGTTTTTTCGACGTACCTGGATGTGAGTACGCTCCTTTATGTGGAGATGAATTACCTTTTTCAAAGGGTTGTTTATATTCTTTCCAATTCTCTTCTTTCTTTGCAAACTGCGTTGATTTGTGTTGTATTGGATTTTGTGTAGAGTACTGCTGCTGCTTCGGCTGGGTGTCTCTTCTTTCGTATTGTTTATTAACAAACTGTGATGATTGCGTTACAAGAATAAGAAGTTCCTCTATGGTTTTAACTCCTTGGGTATATACGGCAAGTCTAATGTGTCTGTCAAAATGGTAGCTTAATTTTAATACTAATTCGTGCTCCGTGAAACTTGGTCTAAGATGCTTACACCGTTCGACGAGTTGTATTATGTAGTCTTCCATGGAACGTTTGCTGTTGACGTAATACCGCCCATACTCCAGCTGGTCTCGTACCTCTCTCTGGGTATGTATATTCCAGTATCGATTTTCGAAGGATGCCTTGAACTGTTCATAAGTTTCTGTTTGGTCCCGAACAATCGTATACCATTTGGATGCTGTTTCCTGGAAATGTCGACTTACAAATTCTATACGTTCTCTGTCGTTTAGGTTGCTTCCTATTGTTGCCATTTCTCATTCACACTTATGTAAAAATTCTATGGGATTCTCCCATTTATTACCGTTAAAACTGATCTTCTCTCGATCGTCTACTTTTGCAGCACACATCATCATAGCACTGGGTCGTCTCTTGACTTCTGCTCGTAGTTTTTCTACCTCCTCTTGTAGTCCATCTTTCATATTGTTAATTTCCATGGAGTGGTGCGTAGTTTTACTCGTGACCTCCTCCACAGCTATTTCTACAGTTTCGGTCCTCACAGTGAGTTCCTTTGTTTTATTAGTGTTGTCCAGGATGCGCTCATTTACATCTTTGTGTCTGAGGTCTTGCTCCTGCTTAGTAATTTTAAATTTTTCATTCCACTGTTCAGCCAGTTGTCGAATGTGTTCTTTAGTTTCACGTGTTGTATATTTATGCTGTTCTTTAAATTTACTATCAGTCTTTACAGCTTGTTCATTAAGTGACTGTTGAACTCGTTGTTCGACTGCTTCAACGCGTGCAGTAAGCTCTGTTTTCAAAGTATTACTGACGAGTTCTATTTTCTCTTCTAACCTAGTATTATTACTATCTATATTACTTTCTAATTGAGTTTTCACTTCTTCAATAGTAATTCCTAATCTATTACGACTATCCTCTATTTGAGTTTCTAATCTTGTATTACTCTCTTCTAATTTTTCATTGCTACTATCTAATTTACTTTTTAACTCTTCATTACTACTCTCTAATTTATTTTCTAATTTTTCACTTAGTTCTGCACTATTTGTCTTCAACTCTTCTTGAAGTCATTTAAACATCGTTTTGAAGACCATTGTTGGTTGCTTCGCCATTTTTTTGTAGACTACGGTGTCCTATCTAATTCGTTATATGAATTATATTTTTATTATTGGTCAACCGTGACTCGATATTTCTTTATTTAAATTATTGTATTTATCAGTATTAATTTCACAACTCTTTTTCTCTCTGTACTTTATTATAACAATTTGTAATATTATTTATTACATAAATTGACTATTAATTCTTTCTTATAATATTTTTGCTAATTATTTATTAGACTTTCTTTATTACCAGGGCGCCATTTACTTGTAATGATAATTAACATTTATTCTGCAACACGTTATTTTATCCTATGCGTCGGGCCACACTGTTGGGCACGCCAATTAAGTTACAACGTTATTTTTATACACTTACTTTTACACATACGCTATTACTCGCATGCGCGCACTTACCCACGTCTCGGAGGTATACTCTTCTTCAGCAGTATTTACCTTGATGTTCCCCAGCTGGGTCGCAGGCTTTGGTCGTTGGTTGAGTGTGGATAAGCACGTGAATAACGTTATAAGTTTTAATTTACAAGTAAAGAGTACAGAGGATTTAGTACTGGTTGTGAAATTAGTACGACTGTTTTATGAAAAGTATATTCATTTGATTTATTCAAAAATTAAATTCTAATTCTCATGTTATTTAAATGTTTAATGCGGGTTACTTATTATATGAACCCTTATATTCAATCTGAATATAATGTACTCATAATATGTTTAACTCTTATTTCTTATATTTCTAAGACATAGTATACACATACACAAATTATATATGACCTGAAATAGTACACAGACATATACATATAACACATATAAATATTATAGGAACGTGATTAATACGTATAACATTTAAATATTGATCTTGTCTTTACAAGCGTGGTTTTCAATATATACCACTTAAATAAAACTTTCAATTAATTAAAATATTAATAGAGAACACTTATTATGTTAATTGATTTTATCTTTAATGTCTCAATTAATTAACACTCTTCTAATGATGTAATTCTCATATTTACAATTACTCATCTAATCAATTACAAAATATAATAAAATAATATGGTTCTTGCTTGACTGTTTATTTATGAGATTACTTTAGTTATACTCAATTATATTTTGAACAATTATTTACTCATTATTCAAATTTAAAAATATATCAATGTTCTTGTAAACTTGAATATGGAAACTAGAGCTTTTGGCGATAGACCTCAGGGTCATTTATAATATTAAATAAATGTTCAACTTCACCTGCATTTTTCTGCACCCATTTCATTTTGTTGTTACCATCATCTGGACTCTCGAGTTTGTTGATCCTCTTCGGTATCAGCTCCTCTGTCTCTGCGTCGTTGAATATCTCGCTCCGTCTCCTGGATGCTGAGTTTTGACATGGGCCTCTAGTCGTGATGATATACAGCTGGATGTAGATGCATGGGCTGTCCCTGCGTCCTCTCGTCTTCTTGTCTAGTTCCTCTCCTCTTCTTTGTTGTCCCTCGTAGCTGTCTAGAAGTTCTATGTAGTTACAACTCTTGTAGCTTCATTAATATAGTTTCAACTCTCGTAGATTCATTTATATAGTCTGTTTCAAATCATTCGAGTTCTTTAATAACTGCACCGACGTACTGGCGGTTCCATCGCACTTCAGTTTATATACTACCGTTTAAAAACATTAGTAAAATTTACAGTGTCGAGATGCGTGGATTCCTCATACTAAATAAACTTGATCTGGCATAAAAGTGTGTCGCGCATTGGGGTTTTATACTGCTGCCTCATTGGAATTCCTGTTGGAAACTGTTTTTACTGTTTTGACAACATTGAACAGCCGGCGCGTCGGTTAAATTGTCACTTTCAACCTACGCGTCTTTCTATGAAGCGCACACTTTTTATAAATATTATTACACCAATTGTTCGGTATAATATTAAACCTTATTTATGTAAATTATGACTGTTACGCTGTATAAATTATAGCAGTTATGGCAAAATTTCACACGGTGTTTGAACCGTTCCCACGATTAATGACCACTTAACGTCAAATTGAAGCACCAGGCGTCAGCTATGTATTCACATATGTCGCTGATTCGTGTGACATATGGTTCACGTACAATCCTTAAAAAACTGTGTGAAATCTTCCACCCTTGTTTGCATAATTTAACCTGTCTGTTATTTACACATGTACACATACACACACACGCAGACTGATACACAGGCGACCGCATGTCGTTCTGACGTCACCTCTGCGAGTTAGCGCATGTTAATTGCTCCCCTTCGTTACATTTAAAAAACCAACTAAGCTATGCGTTTCCATATGAATGCTTACGTACAATATTTGATTTATTTAAAATACGTACTACTTATATTTATTACATTATTTCTTATACCTAACGTATATTTATTATACTATTTTTATTATGTACATCTTACATATTCATACGTGTATACGAAAGCACGTTATCATACCTCAGTCAGGGGTTGATACATATACTTATGCTAAACGTATCGTTGCAATATATATAAAACTCTAAGTCTTATTGTTTGCTTAAAAACTCTAAGAGGATTGTTTGCTTGTATTGAATACAAATCCACACTGTTACACCGATTCTGACCAAATTTTACACAGGCAATCTTTGACAACCATTTCCACAATTTAGGCCCTTTTAAATATGCGGTTTATTATCAGATGGCAGCATTGTTGTTTATTCACAGTAGATGTGTGATTCGTATAAAGATGTCAACAACACCATGGAGACCAGAATTAATTACCATAGTGTAACGGTCCCGGATTACTCAGCCTAGGGGGTAGGTAGATAATAATATTCAAAATATTATCCTCAAGTCACTTCAATAGGTAATCATTTGAGGGCACCACCTTGTTTTCACACAGTGCTATATTACTACGACCATAACAAGGAAAAGGCCGACACTCCAAGATGATGACAAGAGGAGAAAGTAAAGCCTGAGGGCCATCCAAATAAAAGGAAAAAAAAGAAAGCTCTATAATGACCACTATTTTATATTTAACACCTTAGGGGTAGTGAGTAGAATTGGAAAATAATTATTAAATTGTAAACAACCAAACAAAATTCTTAAGATGTGAGTGAAAGTGTGCTAAATTTTGGTCTGAACTATTTGTGAACTTAATTCTAAAATAAAAGAAAATCCAGTTAAGTTGATTACCTTAATGTACAACCACAGGTTTCGAATAACTGTACTCAACATTATAGAGAGCCTGATTTATTACAAAATTATCAAACTGTATCAAAATATCAATTAGGCTTAACCATATAATAATTCAAGATCAAATATCTCAATAAAAGCAGGAAATATAATATAATACTATTTAGGTGTCAACCTCCAATATAGCCCTTAATAGGTTTCAATAGATTATAACCAAATAATTAATTAGTTATACAACCAACGACTCACACCTCAGATAACTTCCTTAAATTATTCCAAAAAAATTCTAATTACCATACCCCTTATGGATCCTTATTCCTGACAAACCATTGCTCATAATACATTGGGTGGCCACCCCAACGCTGAAAGAATTAACATTAACAACACATACAAATACACTTAACATTTAATATACAGTTGAACAAATAAATTCATGAAGTCACAATATTTAACATATAAATAAATTAATGGAGTGGCAGTTAGACAGTTCCTCCACAAGCCGGTGTAGTCAAAGTTAGGTTGCTGCACTAACAAGGTTGCTACTCTTTGTTGGACATAAGAACAGATCCCGCACTCCAGTAGACCGAGTATCAATATGGGAGTTCAATAATTTGAAGTAAGATTAACTACTGAGTCCCGTTTAAGAGAATTTTTAGATGTCACTGATACCAGATAACAATTCAGAAATGTTTTAGTAAAGATAAGATATAATGTCCGTTAGAATGATAATCCACTTATCGGTTTGGAGAGCACCAGCTGTTGGAAACCAGGAATGTAGGACAACCACCCGGAGTAGGCAGTCAGGCAGCAACTCCGGCAGTGAAGGTATAGGCACCAGGTAGATGTGATACCAAAGGACACAGCTCCCGGAGAAATCCCTGAGCATTTTGAAAAAGCACTAAAATCTAGATAGGCTAATTTATGCTACACCAAATAATTACAATAGTAATTAAATTGAAAACAAGAAAAATACTGCTAAAAGATGGATTAATGACATTTGTTTTAGGATACACATACAATATATTAAAAGTGTAGAGGCTATACATCCCTAGTATAGTCTAATAACTGACAATGTTGCCAAAAAGATGACGTTCTTTCTTTGGTTTAAAATATAGATTCCAAATCAATATTTTTTCCTCCTTTTATTAATTGTAAATTACAACAACACAATTTAATATAATTTAAATTTGTGGAGCCCCACGATCTTGGAGCGCCAAAATTATACAACGTTACATATACATGTGGGCATGTCAGGCCTCACGTTCAAGGGATACAAAATTATACAACGAATTTATATGTAAATTCGATATACAGTAATTCATGCAGGTTGTATAATTATACCAGGTGTATTTATAATAAGAGTATTTTTATTTATCAATATTTAAAACTCATATTTATTATTTATTCATTATTATAAATATTCATAAACATCATTAATAATTGTCGGTCACGATATTTCTCATTATTAAATGATTATATATTATGATATACAACATTACACATATTTTAAAAAAATCTCTTGTATCTAAACATGTTAATAATCTTATATCTATACATGTTAAATAATTGGTTTATTAATTTATTATAAAATTAAAATATTTTTATATTGAAATAAATTGTCTTATCTCAGATCTGACTTCTACTCGCTCAGTCTATACCATGTTTAAAATTCAATTTAAATTTATATTAATTTCTTGTAGACTGGCCTTTGTTTTAATATTCAACTTTAAATTAATCTTTCTATACTTCAAATATCTAATCACTTTACTATCTATTTTGATAATAAACTCTACTCTCTTTACTTTAAATTCTCTTTCATTTAGTAATGCTTTTATATATATGCGATCGCTCATTCTTACGACTAAACATTTATTTACATTTTAACATTATTACTAAATATAAACTTTTCTTTGTTTTAATTTACTGTCTTTTGAAATCGTCTTTATAAGCTCTTTTTTTTACAAATCATTTAAAATGCGTTATACTGCATGCATTATAATGATACGTCTAGCGTCCAGCGTCGTTCTACGGTAGCATGTTCCTGGATACGTCTAGAGTCCAGCGTCGCTCTACGGCAGCTTTCCCGTATATACTCTTGGTAGACTTACTATTGCGGTATTTACTTTTTCCGTAATATTGTCGTGAATTTAACGAACGTTATTTCGTTTGTTACTGCGACTTGTAATAGAATAAAAATAAACTTTTTTGCCGACGGACAGCATGTCCGGCTGCAACTGTGTCTTGAAATGAAGAGAAGGGTTTTTGGTCGAACCCTTAATTTATACCCTCTCGAGATTCTGCACCAGTCGGCTCCAAAATCGTCCTGTCGATACCTGCATATCTCGTGACAGCCCCCACTCCCGAACCTTTTCATCTATTTGCAATTATTAGCAAATAGCAATGTTTTGCACGGAATCGAGATAGCACAAATCATAGCTAATTCGATTAAGTACTCACTATATTAATTTGAGCGTCTTAGGGTAATTTGCGTATTTTTTAGCACGTTTATTTTGCACTGTTTTCGCATAACATGTTCTATTAACGTCATCTTTTCACTGGGGATAACTATAAATTTTACACACACTTTGGTGCCTTTGGTTTGATCATACACTAATTAGTTTTCGCACAGTGAATTAAAATAATTATTTATTTAATTACTTGGGGCGGGTTGCTGAGATTCCTGTCTTTGCCTGCATCACTAACACTCACAAGATACACGTGTAACACACGTACAATTGAGCAGGTGTTCACTGCTTGTCGAAACAGGTTAATCTCTCCCCTCATCTAACAATGAAATATTTTTGCAACCTGAGACCTGTCCATTTACCCGTAACTTATACAAATTATAAATATTTATATTTATTTAAATTAATGCCTAATACAGCGTATGGCTGTATCGTTGCATTATTCCTCTGCCTGAGAAAAAAAAATTTAATAAATATTTATTTATTAAATTTTTGTCTATTTGTTCTAGACAAATATAATCATGTTATATTAACTTAACTTAAGTTTATACATCGGTAAAACAAACACATAATAATGAGTAAGTCAGTTTAACGTTCACCGTGGTGGTATGTAATATTTACCCCCCATTATAACAGCTGATCGGTGCATTGACCTTGTACTGATTCAGTGGCATTGTCCCACTCTTACTCTCTCGTCTCATTATTCATATGTAGCTAAAATTTTTTTTCATCGTTCTCCTTTAATCTGGTCCCATCGACCTATTTATTATTATTTTTTTACGTGTAGCACTTCCTACACGAGTTTGCATTCTTGCACTGTTAACATTTTGCATCTTACATATTATGCCATTCTTCAATCTGTAATTTTACATTTCCTTACTCATACATTCTTACCTTCGTTTCTTAACTCTTTTCTTAACATGAACATTACTTATACAATACATTAACATTTCTTACCTTCTATTATTACATTTCTTTACTATTACCTTTCTGATCACTAATAATTTTCTTCATCCTTACCATTACTTTCTGAAATACACCTTTTTCGTTAGCTTCGTAGTGAGTCATTATCGGCTACAGATGACTACCTTAGAAACACGTCTATATCCAGACTTTATGTGCATAACTCTACTCGATGTTTTAATCGTAGTATCTGGAGCTCTAAATAATCTCTGTCCTTGACTTTCACTATCGCTAAGGTATGAAGATTTCGCTTGATCAGCCATTATGACAATTAACATTGATTTCTCATTCTAATTATTTCTTCATATTAATAACACATCACTAATAACATTCCTTACCATTTCTTACAACATAACATTCTTTCTATTATTAATTCTTTAATCTTTTTACACATATTATTCTTATTAATTAACTCCTTTTCGTATTAATAATAATTAACAGTAATATTTTCTTTTAAAAATAATTATTTATTTTCTATAGAGCATTGAGTGCGGTGTCGTTTGATTTCCACCCCTCACTATTATACAATTGCATTGGGTCCGTCAACAGGAAATTCATTGTATTTTGACATGTAGTCGCCGTTGTCGTATATTAGCCGACATGTACAGTTATTTCCGTCTCGCACCCTCATTGTGTTAACGTCCCATTGTAACATAGCGACTGTGAGCTCATCTGACGTCATTGCGTAACACCTGTTTGTACGGCATGAATTTGTTTCTTAGCTGCGACAAATAACCTCTCTCTCCTCTCTCAGTACGTTCCATAATTCTCTCGTCACTAATGCATTGTGTAAGGTCAGTCCGTTTGAAGCCTATATAAACAGCTATCGACTGTTTTTTCATTCACCGTTTATGATAACCTCTGTAGTTTTTATATTTTTTGTGATTATCATTATGATTATCGTTCAATCGATACTTACTGTGCGTACCCTTGTTGCGTGTGATTTGTTTCAATCGTGTTACCTTTTTAACTTGTTTTATTTGTGTGTGAGTGTAACCACTACTTTGGATACTTCCGCTAGCACGGTACGTTTGTTTAATTAAATGTATTTTACAGTCTTCCTTAGAGTTAATTCTTGTTTTAGAATTATCATCAGTAATTATGCAAGTCTGTTCTCTCTTCCTTTCAATTACAATTGTTTGTTCAGAAACCATCATTTCACATATTTGTTCTGTTTGCTTAACAATTCTTTCACATACATTTTCTGTGATAGTCTCAATATGTGAGTTGGTATCACTAACCATTTTTATGGTGTCCTGTTTAAAATTTTCAGTCTCTTGTTCTAATTTATTATTACAATTTTCAGTCTGTTGTTCTAATTTGTTTTCTAAACTTTCTGTTTGTTCTTTAAGTTTAGCATTCAAATTTTCTGTCTGTTTTGTAACTACTTCGTCCATCATTTTTCGAAAGGCCTCCATATCTAAGTTTCCTGGAGTCGTCATGATGAATTATTTTGTTTTTAAATATTTATTTATAATTTATTATTATTAGTGAACCATATGCAAGCTTTTATTTATTTATTGTTGAACTGTTATTATTTATTTATTTTTATTTACTCATGTTACAATTACACCTGTTTATTTTGTTGAGCGCCAGTTGTGTTTTAGTACACAACAATTAACATAACATACAGTTAATGTTTAATATAAATAATTATTACATATAATATATTTTTCATTTAACACACCTTTATTTTTAAAGCAACCATTTAACTACAAAATTTCTAATAGTTAAATGGTGGGGATCGGGCCACACGTTCATGTGCGCCAAAATTATACAACAACACAATTTAATATAATTTAAATTTGTGGAGCCCCACGATCTTGGAGCGCCAAAATTATACAACGTTACATATACATGTGGGCATGTCAGGCCTCACGTTCAAGGGATACAAAATTATACAACGAATTTATATGTAAATTCGATATACAGTAATTCATGCAGGTTGTATAATTATACCAGGTGTATTTATAATAAGAGTATTTTTATTTATCAATATTTAAAACTCATATTTATTATTTATTCATTATTATAAATATTCATAAACATCATTAATAATTGTTGGTCACGATATTTCTCATTATTAAATGTTTATATCTTATGATATGCAACATTACACATATTTAAAAAAATCTCTTATATCTAAACATGTTAATAATCTTATATCTATACATGTTAAATAATTGGTTTATTAATTTATTATAAAATTAAAATATTTTTATATTGAAATAAATTGTCTTATCTCAGATCTGACCTTTACTCGCTCAGTCTATACCATGTTTAAAATTCAATTTAAATTTATATTAATTTCTTGTAGACTGGCCTTTGTTTTAATATACAACTTCAAATTAACCTTTCTATACTTCAAATATCTAATCACTTTACTATCTATTTTGATAATAAACTCTACTCCCTTTACTTTAAATTCTCTTTCATTTATTAATGCTTTTATATATATGCGATCGCTCATTCTTACGACTAAACATTTATTTACATTTTAACATTATTACTAAATATAAACTTTTCTTTGTTTTAATTTACTGTCTTTTGAAATCGTCTTTATAAGCTCTTTTTTTTACAAATCATTTAAAATGCGTTATACTGCATGCATTATAATGATACGTCTAGCGTCCAGCGTCGTTCTACGGTAGCATGTTCCTGGATACGTCTAGAGTCCAGCGTCGCTCTACGGCAGCTTTCCCGTATATACTCTTGGTAGACTTACTATTGCGGTATTTACTTTTTCCGTAATATTGTCGTGAATTTAACGAACGTTATTTCGTTTGTTACTGCGACTTGTAATAGAATAAAAATAAACTGTTTTGCCGACGGACAGCATGTCCGGCTGCAACTGTGTCTTGAAATGAAGAGAAGGGTTTTTGGTCGAACCCTTAATTTATACCCTCTCGAGATTCTGCACCAGTCGGCTCCAAAATCGTCCTGTCGATACCTGCATATCTCGTGACAGCCCCCACTCCCGAACCTTTTCATCTATTTGCAATTATTAGCAAATAGCAATGTTTTGCACGGAATCGAGATAGCACAAATCATAGCTAATTCGATTAAGCACTCACTATATTAATTTGAGCGTCTTAGGGTAATTTGCGTATTTTTTAGCACGTTTATTTTGCACTGTTTTCGCATAACATGTTCTATTAACGTCATCTTTTCACTGGGGATAACTATAAATTTTACACACACTTTGGTGCCTTTGGTTTGATCATACACTAATTAGTTTTCGCACAGTGAATTAAAATAATTATTTATTTAATTACTTGGGGCGGGTTGCTGAGATTCCTGTCTTTGCCTGCATCACTAACACTCACAAGATACACGTGTAACACACGTACAATTGAGCAGGTGTTCACTGCTTGTCGAAACAGGTTAATCTCTCCCCTCATCTAACAATGAAATATTTTTGCAACCTGAGACCTGTCCATTTACCCGTAACTTATACAAATTATAAATATTTATATTTATTTAAATTAATGCCTAATACAGCATATGGCTGTATCGTTGCATTATTCCTCTGCCTGAGAAAAAAAAATTTAATAAATATTTATTTATTAAATTTTTGTCTATTTGTTCTAGACAAATATAATCATGTTATATTAACTTAACTTAAGTTTATACATCGGTAAAACAAACACATAATAATGAGTAAGTCAGTTTAACGTTCACCGTGGTGGTATGTAATATTTACCCCCCATTATAACAGCTGATCGGTGCATTGACCTTGTACTGATTCAGTGGCATTGTCCCACTCTTACTCTCTCGTCTCATTATTCATATGTAGCTAAAATTTTTTTTTCATCGTTCTCCTTTAATCTGGTCCCATCGACCTATTTATTATTATTTTTTTACGTGTAGCACTTCCTACACGAGTTTGCATTCTTGCACTGTTAACATTTTGCATCTTACATATTATGCCATTCTTCAATCTGTAATTTTACATTTCCTTACTCATACATTCTTACCTTCGTTTCTTAACTCTTTTCTTAACATGAACATTACTTATACAATACATTAACATTTCTTACCTTCTATTATTACATTTCTTTACTATTACCTTTCTGATCACTAATAATTTTCTTCATCCTTACCATTACTTTCTGAAATACACCTTTTTCGTTAGCTTCGTAGTGAGTCATTATCGGCTACAGATGACTACCTTAGAAACACGTCTATATCCAGACTTTATGTGCATAACTCTACTCGATGTTTTAATCGTAGTATCTGGAGCTCTAAATAATCTCTGTCCTTGACTTTCACTATCGCTAAGGTATGAAGATTTCGCTTGATCAGCCATTATGACAATTAACATTGATTTCTCATTCTAATTATTTCTTCATATTAATAACACATCACTAATAACATTCCTTACCATTTCTTACAACATAACATTCTTTCTATTATTAATTCTTTAATCTTTTTACACATATTATTCTTATTAATTAACTCCTTTTCGTATTAATAATAATTAACAGTAATATTTTCTTTTAAAAATAATTATTTATTTTCTATAGAGCATTGAGTGCGGTGTCGTTTGATTTCCACCCCTCACTATTATACAATTGCATTGGGTCCGTCAACAGGAAATTCATTGTATTTTGACATGTAGTCGCCGTTGTCGTATATTAGCCGACATGTACAGTTATTTCCGTCTCGCACCCTCATTGTGTTAACGTCCCATTGTAACATAGCGACTGTGAGCTCATCTGACGTCATTGCGTAACACCTGTTTGTACGGCATGAATTTGTTTCTTAGCTGCGACAAATAACCTCTCTCTCCTCTCTCAGTACGTTCCATAATTCTCTCGTCACTAATGCATTGTGTAAGGTCAGTCCGTTTGAAGCCTATATAAACAGCTATCGACTGTTTTTTCATTCACCGTTTATGATAACCTCTGTAGTTTTTATATTTTTTGTGATTATCATTATGATTATCGTTCAATCGATACTTACTGTGCGTACCCTTGTTGCGTGTGATTTGTTTCAATCGTGTTACCTTTTTAACTTGTTTTATTTGTGTGTGAGTGTAACCACTACTTTGGATACTTCCGCTAGCACGGTACGTTTGTTTAATTAAATGTATTTTACAGTCTTCCTTAGAGTTAATTCTTGTTTTAGAATTATCATCAGTAATTATGCAAGTCTGTTCTCTCTTCCTTTCAATTACAATTGTTTGTTCAGAAACCATCATTTCACATATTTGTTCCGTTTGCTTAACAATTCTTTCACATACATTTTCTGTGATAGTCTCAATATGTGAGTTGGTATCACTAACCATTTTTATGGTGTCCTGTTTAAAATTTTCAGTCTCTTGTTCTAATTTATTATTACAATTTTCAGTCTGTTGTTCTAATTTGTTTTCTAAACTTTCTGTTTGTTCTTTAAGTTTAGCATTCAAATTTTCTGTCTGTTTTGTAACTACTTCGTCCATCATTTTTCGAAAGGCCTCCATATCTAAGTTTCCTGGAGTCGTCATGATGAATTATTTTGTATTTAAATATTTATTTATAATTTATTATTATTAGTGAACCATATGCAAGCTTTTATTTATTTATTGTTGAACTGTTATTATTTATTTATTTTTATTTACTCATGTTACAATTACACCTGTTTATTTTGTTGAGCGCCAGTTGTGTTTTAGTACACAACAATTAACATAACATACAGTTAATGTTTAATATAAATAATTATTACATATAATATATTTTTCATTTAACACACCTTTATTTTTAAAGCAACCATTTAACTACAAAATTTCTAATAGTTAAATGGTGGGGATCGGGCCACACGTTCATGTGCGCCAAAATTATACAACAACACAATTTAATATAATTTAAATTTGTGGAGCCCCACGATCTTGGAGCGCCAAAATTATACAACGTTACATATACATGTGGGCATGTCAGGCCTCACGTTCAAGGGATACAAAATTATACAACGAATTTATATGTAAATTCGATATACAGTAATTCATGCAGGTTGTATAATTATACCAGGTGTATTTATAATAAGAGTATTTTTATTTATCAATATTTAAAACTCATATTTATTATTTATTCATTATTATAAATATTCATAAACATCATTAATAATTGTTGGTCACGATATTTCTCATTATTAAATGTTTATATCTTATGATATGCAACATTACACATATTTAAAAAAATCTCTTATATCTAAACATGTTAATAATCTTATATCTATACATGTTAAATAATTGGTTTATTAATTTATTATGAAATTAAAATATTTTTATATTGAAATAAATTGTCTTATCTCAGATCTGACCTTTACTCGCTCAGTCTATACCATGTTTAAAATTCAATTTAAATTTATATTAATTTCTTGTAGACTGGCCTTTGTTTTAATATACAACTTCAAATTAACCTTTCTATACTTCAAATATCTAATCACTTTACTATCTATTTTGATAATAAACTCTACTCCCTTTACTTTAAATTCTCTTTCATTTATTAATGCTTTTATATATATGCGATCGCTCATTCTTACGACTAAACATTTATTTACATTTTAACATTATTACTAAATATAAACTTTTCTTTGTTTTAATTTACTGTCTTTTGAAATCGTCTTTATAAGCTCTTTTTTTTACAAATCATTTAAAATGCGTTATACTGCATGCATTATAATGATACGTCTAGCGTCCAGCGTCGTTCTACGGTAGCATGTTCCTGGATACGTCTAGAGTCCAGCGTCGCTCTACGGCAGCTTTCCCGTATATACTCGTGGTAGACTTACTATTGCGGTATTTACTTTTTCCGTAATATTGTCGTGAATTTAACGAACGTTATTTCGTTTGTTACTGCGACTTGTAATAGAATAAAAATAAACTGTTTTGCCGACGGACAGCATGTCCGGCTGCAACTGTGTCTTGAAATGAAGAGAAGGGTTTTTGGTCGAACCCTTAATTTATACCCTCTCGAGATTCTGCACCAGTCGGCTCCAAAATCGTCCTGTCGATACCTGCATATCTCGTGACAGCCCCCACTCCCGAACCTTTTCATCTATTTGCAATTATTAGCAAATAGCAATGTTTTGCACGGAATCGAGATAGCACAAATCATAGCTAATTCGATTAAGCACTCACTATATTAATTTGAGCGTCTTAGGGTAATTTGCGTATTTTTTAGCACGTTTATTTTGCACTGTTTTCGCATAACATGTTCTATTAACGTCATCTTTTCACTGGGGATAACTATAAATTTTACACACACTTTGGTGCCTTTGGTTTGATCATACACTAATTAGTTTTCGCACAGTGAATTAAAATAATTATTTATTTAATTACTTGGGGCGGGTTGCTGAGATTCCTGTCTTTGCCTGCATCACTAACACTCACAAGATACACGTGTAACACACGTACAATTGAGCAGGTGTTCACTGCTTGTCGAAACAGGTTAATCTCTCCCCTCATCTAACAATGAAATATTTTTGCAACCTGAGACCTGTCCATTTACCCGTAACTTATACAAATTATAAATATTTATATTTATTTAAATTAATGCCTAATACAGCGTATGGCTGTATCGTTGCATTATTCCTCTGCCTGAGAAAAAAAATTTAATAAATATTTATTTATTAAATTTTTGTCTATTTGTTCTAGACAAATATAATCATGTTATATTAACTTAACTTAAGTTTATACATCGGTAAAACAAACACATAATAATGAGTAAGTCAGTTTAACGTTCACCGTGGTGGTATGTAATATTTACCCCCCATTATAACAGCTGATCGGTGCATTGACCTTGTACTGATTCAGTGGCATTGTCCCACTCTTACTCTCTCGTCTCATTATTCATATGTAGCTAAAATTTTTTTTTCATCGTTCTCCTTTAATCTGGTCCCATCGACCTATTTATTATTATTTTTTTACGTGTAGCACTTCCTACACGAGTTTGCATTCTTGCACTGTTAACATTTTGCATCTTACATATTATGCCATTCTTCAATCTGTAATTTTACATTTCCTTACTCATACATTCTTACCTTCGTTTCTTAACTCTTTTCTTAACATGAACATTACTTATACAATACATTAACATTTCTTACCTTCTATTATTACATTTCTTTACTATTACCTTTCTGATCACTAATAATTTTCTTCATCCTTACCATTACTTTCTGAAATACACCTTTTTCGTTAGCTTCGTAGTGAGTCATTATCGGCTACAGATGACTACCTTAGAAACACGTCTATATCCAGACTTTATGTGCATAACTCTACTCGATGTTTTAATCGTAGTATCTGGAGCTCTAAATAATCTCTGTCCTTGACTTTCACTATCGCTAAGGTATGAAGATTTCGCTTGATCAGCCATTATGACAATTAACATTGATTTCTCATTCTAATTATTTCTTCATATTAATAACACATCACTAATAACATTCCTTACCATTTCTTACAACATAACATTCTTTCTATTATTAATTCTTTAATCTTTTTACACATATTATTCTTATTAATTAACTCCTTTTCGTATTAATAATAATTAACAGTAATATTTTCTTTTAAAAATAATTATTTATTTTCTATAGAGCATTGAGTGCGGTGTCGTTTGATTTCCACCCCTCACTATTATACAATTGCATTGGGTCCGTCAACAGGAAATTCATTGTATTTTGACATGTAGTCGCCGTTGTCGTATATTAGCCGACATGTACAGTTATTTCCGTCTCGCACCCTCATTGTGTTAACGTCCCATTGTAACATAGCGACTGTGAGCTCATCTGACGTCATTGCGTAACACCTGTTTGTACGGCATGAATTTGTTTCTTAGCTGCGACAAATAACCTCTCTCTCCTCTCTCAGTACGTTCCATAATTCTCTCGTCACTAATGCATTGTGTAAGGTCAGTCCGTTTGAAGCCTATATAAACAGCTATCGACTGTTTTTTCATTCACCGTTTATGATAACCTCTGTAGTTTTTATATTTTTTGTGATTATCATTATGATTATCGTTCAATCGATACTTACTGTGCGTACCCTTGTTGCGTGTGATTTGTTTCAATCGTGTTACCTTTTTAACTTGTTTTATTTGTGTGTGAGTGTAACCACTACTTTGGATACTTCCGCTAGCACGGTACGTTTGTTTAATTAAATGTATTTTACAGTCTTCCTTAGAGTTAATTCTTGTTTTAGAATTATCATCAGTAATTATGCAAGTCTGTTCTCTCTTCCTTTCAATTACAATTGTTTGTTCAGAAACCATCATTTCACATATTTGTTCCGTTTGCTTAACAATTCTTTCACATACATTTTCTGTGATAGTCTCAATATGTGAGTTGGTATCACTAACCATTTTTATGGTGTCCTGTTTAAAATTTTCAGTCTCTTGTTCTAATTTATTATTACAATTTTCAGTCTGTTGTTCTAATTTGTTTTCTAAACTTTCTGTTTGTTCTTTAAGTTTAGCATTCAAATTTTCTGTCTGTTTTGTAACTACTTCGTCCATCATTTTTCGAAAGGCCTCCATATCTAAGTTTCCTGGAGTCGTCATGATGAATTATTTTGTATTTAAATATTTATTTATAATTTATTATTATTAGTGAACCATATGCAAGCTTTTATTTATTTATTGTTGAACTGTTATTATTTATTTATTTTTATTTACTCATGTTACAATTACACCTGTTTATTTTGTTGAGCGCCAGTTGTGTTTTAGTACACAACAATTAACATAACATACAGTTAATGTTTAATATAAATAATTATTACATATAATATATTTTTCATTTAACACACCTTTATTTTTAAAGCAACCATTTAACTACAAAATTTCTAATAGTTAAATGGTGGGGATCGGGCCACACGTTCATGTGCGCCAAAATTATACAACAACACAATTTAATATAATTTAAATTTGTGGAGCCCCACGATCTTGGAGCGCCAAAATTATACAACGTTACATATACATGTGGGCATGTCAGGCCTCACGTTCAAGGGATACAAAATTATACAACGAATTTATATGTAAATTCGATATACAGTAATTCATGCAGGTTGTATAATTATACCAGGTGTATTTATAATAAGAGTATTTTTATTTATCAATATTTAAAACTCATATTTATTATTTATTCATTATTATAAATATTCATAAACATCATTAATAATTGTTGGTCACGATATTTCTCATTATTAAATGTTTATATCTTATGATATGCAACATTACACATATTTAAAAAAATCTCTTATATCTAAACATGTTAATAATCTTATATCTATACATGTTAAATAATTGGTTTATTAATTTATTATGAAATTAAAATATTTTTATATTGAAATAAATTGTCTTATCTCAGATCTGACCTTTACTCGCTCAGTCTATACCATGTTTAAAATTCAATTTAAATTTATATTAATTTCTTGTAGACTGGCCTTTGTTTTAATATACAACTTCAAATTAACCTTTCTATACTTCAAATATCTAATCACTTTACTATCTATTTTGATAATAAACTCTACTCCCTTTACTTTAAATTCTCTTTCATTTATTAATGCTTTTATATATATGCGATCGCTCATTCTTACGACTAAACATTTATTTACATTTTAACATTATTACTAAATATAAACTTTTCTTTGTTTTAATTTACTGTCTTTTGAAATCGTCTTTATAAGCTCTTTTTTTTACAAATCATTTAAAATGCGTTATACTGCATGCATTATAATGATACGTCTAGCGTCCAGCGTCGTTCTACGGTAGCATGTTCCTGGATACGTCTAGAGTCCAGCGTCGCTCTACGGCAGCTTTCCCGTATATACTCGTGGTAGACTTACTATTGCGGTATTTACTTTTTCCGTAATATTGTCGTGAATTTA
Organism: Magicicada septendecula; assembly: GCA_034769895.1. Taxonomy (NCBI): domain Eukaryota; kingdom Metazoa; phylum Arthropoda; class Insecta; order Hemiptera; family Cicadidae; genus Magicicada; species Magicicada septendecula. Next base: position 461,920,146 of record CM068367.1, read on the forward strand.
ACGAACGTTATTTCGTTTGTTACTGCGACTTGTAATAGAATAAAAATAAACTGTTTTGCCGACGGACAGCATGTCCGGCTGCAACTGTGTCTTGAAATGAAGAGAAGGGTTTTTGGTCGAACCCTTAATTTATACCCTCTCGAGATTCTGCACCAGTCGGCTCCAAAATCGTCCTGTCGATACCTGCATATCTCGTGACAGCCCCCACTCCCGAACCTTTTCATCTATTTGCAATTATTAGCAAATAGCAATGTTTTGCACGGAATCGAGATAGCACAAATCATAGCTAATTCGATTAAGCACTCACTATATTAATTTGAGCGTCTTAGGGTAATTTGCGTATTTTTTAGCACGTTTATTTTGCACTGTTTTCGCATAACATGTTCTATTAACGTCATCTTTTCACTGGGGATAACTATAAATTTTACACACACTTTGGTGCCTTTGGTTTGATCATACACTAATTAGTTTTCGCACAGTGAATTAAAATAATTATTTATTTAATTACTTGGGGCGGGTTGCTGAGATTCCTGTCTTTGCCTGCATCACTAACACTCACAAGATACACGTGTAACACACGTACAATTGAGCAGGTGTTCACTGCTTGTCGAAACAGGTTAATCTCTCCCCTAATCTAACAATGAAATATTTTTGCAACCTGAGACCTGTCCATTTACCCGTAACTTATACAAATTATAAATATTTATATTTATTTAAATTAATGCCTAATACAGCGTATGGCTGTATCGTTGCATTATTCCTCTGCCTGAGAAAAAAAAATTTAATAAATATTTATTTATTAAATTTTTGTCTATTTGTTCTAGACAAATATAATCATGTTATATTAACTTAACTTAAGTTTATACATCGGTAAAACAAACACATAATAATGAGTAAGTCAGTTTAACGTTCACCGTGGTGGTATGTAATATTTACCCCCCATTATAACAGCTGATCGGTGCATTGACCTTGTACTGATTCAGTGGCATTGTTCCCACTCTTACTCTCTCGTCTCATTATTCATATGTAGCTAAAATTTTTTTTTCATCGTTCTCCTTTAATCTGGTCCCATCGACCTATTTATTATTATTTTTTTACGTGTAGCACTTCCTACACGAGTTTGCATTCTTGCACTGTTAACATTTTGCATCTTACATATTATGCCATTCTTCAATCTGTAATTTTACATTTCCTTACTCATACATTCTTACCTTCGTTTCTTAACTCTTTTCTTAACATGAACATTACTTATACAATACATTAACATTTCTTACCTTCTATTATTACATTTCTTTACTATTACCTTTCTGATCACTAATAATTTTCTTCATCCTTACCATTACTTTCTGAAATACACCTTTTTCGTTAGCTTCGTAGTGAGTCATTATCGGCTACAGATGACTACCTTAGAAACACGTCTATATCCAGACTTTATGTGCATAACTCTACTCGATGTTTTAATCGTAGTATCTGGAGCTCTAAATAATCTCTGTCCTTGACTTTCACTATCGCTAAGGTATGAAGATTTCGCTTGATCAGCCATTATGACAATTAACATTGATTTCTCATTCTAATTATTTCTTCATATTAATAACACATCACTAATAACATTCCTTACCATTTCTTACAACATAACATTCTTTCTATTATTAATTCTTTAATCTTTTTACACATATTATTCTTATTAATTAACTCCTTTTCGTATTAATAATAATTAACAGTAATATTTTCTTTTAAAAATAATTATTTATTTTCTATAGAGCATTGAGTGCGGTGTCGTTTGATTTCCACCCCTCACTATTATACAATTGCATTGGGTCCGTCAACAGGAAATTCATTGTATTTTGACATGTAGTCGCCGTTGTCGTATATTAGCCGACATGTACAGTTATTTCCGTCTCGCACCCTCATTGTGTTAACGTCCCATTGTAACATAGCGACTGTGAGCTCATCTGACGTCATTGCGTAACACCTGTTTGTACGGCATGAATTTGTTTCTTAGCTGCGACAAATAACCTCTCTCTCCTCTCTCAGTACGTTCCATAATTCTCTCGTCACTAATGCATTGTGTAAGGTCAGTCCGTTTGAAGCCTATATAAACAGCTATCGACTGTTTTTTCATTCACCGTTTATGATAACCTCTGTAGTTTTTATATTTTTTGTGATTATCATTATGATTATCGTTCAATCGATACTTACTGTGCGTACCCTTGTTGCGTGTGATTTGTTTCAATCGTGTTACCTTTTTAACTTGTTTTATTTGTGTGTGAGTGTAACCACTACTTTGGATACTTCCGCTAGCACGGTACGTTTGTTTAATTAAATGTATTTTACAGTCTTCCTTAGAGTTAATTCTTGTTTTAGAATTATCATCAGTAATTATGCAAGTCTGTTCTCTCTTCCTTTCAATTACAATTGTTTGTTCAGAAACCATCATTTCACATATTTGTTCCGTTTGCTTAACAATTCTTTCACATACATTTTCTGTGATAGTCTCAATATGTGAGTTGGTATCACTAACCATTTTTATGGTGTCCTGTTTAAAATTTTCAGTCTCTTGTTCTAATTTATTATTACAATTTTCAGTCTGTTGTTCTAATTTGTTTTCTAAACTTTCTGTTTGTTCTTTAAGTTTAGCATTCAAATTTTCTGTCTGTTTTGTAACTACTTCGTCCATCATTTTTCGAAAGGCCTCCATATCTAAGTTTCCTGGAGTCGTCATGATGAATTATTTTGTATTTAAATATTTATTTATAATTTATTATTATTAGTGAACCATATGCAAGCTTTTATTTATTTATTGTTGAACTGTTATTATTTATTTATTTTTATTTACTCATGTTACAATTACACCTGTTTATTTTGTTGAGCGCCAGTTGTGTTTTAGTACACAACAATTAACATAACGTACAGTTAATGTTTAATATAAATAATTATTACATATAATATATTTTTCATTTAACACACCTTTATTTTTAAAGCAACCATTTAACTACAAAATTTCTAATAGTTAAATGGTGGGGATCGGGCCACACGTTCATGTGCGCCAAAATTATACAACAACACAATTTAATATAATTTAAATTTGTGGAGCCCCACGATCTTGGAGCGCCAAAATTATACAACGTTACATATACATGTGGGCATGTCAGGCCTCACGTTCAAGGGATACAAAATTATACAACGAATTTATATGTAAATTCGATATACAGTAATTCATGCAGGTTGTATAATTATACCAGGTGTATTTATAATAAGAGTATTTTTATTTATCAATATTTAAAACTCATATTTATTATTTATTCATTATTATAAATATTCATAAACATCATTAATAATTGTTGGTCACGATATTTCTCATTATTAAATGTTTATATCTTATGATATGCAACATTACACATATTTAAAAAAATCTCTTATATCTAAACATGTTAATAATCTTACATATATACATGTTAAATAATTGGTTTATTAATTTATTATGAAATTAAAATATTTTTATATTGAAATAAATTGTCTTATCTCAGATCTGACCTTTACTCGCTCAGTCTATACCATGTTTAAAATTCAATTTAAATTTATATTAATTTCTTGTAGACTGGCCTTTGTTTTAATATACAACTTCAAATTAACCTTTCTATACTTCAAATATCTAATCACTTTACTATCTATTTTGATAATAAACTCTACTCCCTTTACTTTAAATTCTCTTTCATTTATTAATGCTTTTATATATATGCGATCGCTCATTCTTACGACTAAACATTTATTTACATTTTAACATTATTACTAAATATAAACTTTTCTTTGTTTTAATTTACTGTCTTTTGAAATCGTCTTTATAAGCTCTTTTTTTTACAAATCATTTAAAATGCGTTATACTGCATGCATTATAATGATACGTCTAGCGTCCAGCGTCGTTCTACGGTAGCATGTTCCTGGATACGTCTAGAGTCCAGCGTCGCTCTACGGCAGCTTTCCCGTATATACTCGTGGTAGACTTACTATTGCGGTATTTACTTTTTCCGTAATATTGTCGTGAATTTAACGAACGTTATTTCGTTTGTTACTGCGACTTGTAATAGAATAAAAATAAACTGTTTTGCCGACGGACAGCATGTCCGGCTGCAACTGTGTCTTGAAATGAAGAGAAGGGTTTTTGGTCGAACCCTTAATTTATACCCTCTCGAGATTCTGCACCAGTCGGCTCCAAAATCGTCCTGTCGATACCTGCATATCTCGTGACAGCCCCCACTCCCGAACCTTTTCATCTATTTGCAATTATTAGCAAATAGCAATGTTTTGCACGGAATCGAGATAGCACAAATCATAGCTAATTCGATTAAGCACTCACTATATTAATTTGAGCGTCTTAGGGTAATTTGCGTATTTTTTAGCACGTTTATTTTGCACTGTTTTCGCATAACATGTTCTATTAACGTCATCTTTTCACTGGGGATAACTATAAATTTTACACACACTTTGGTGCCTTTGGTTTGATCATACACTAATTAGTTTTCGCACAGTGAATTAAAATAATTATTTATTTAATTACTTGGGGCGGGTTGCTGAGATTCCTGTCTTTGCCTGCATCACTAACACTCACAAGATACACGTGTAACACACGTACAATTGAGCAGGTGTTCACTGCTTGTCGAAACAGGTTAATCTCTCCCCTAATCTAACAATGAAATATTTTTGCAACCTGAGACCTGTCCATTTACCCGTAACTTATACAAATTATAAATATTTATATTTATTTAAATTAATGCCTAATACAGCGTATGGCTGTATCGTTGCATTATTCCTCTGCCTGAGAAAAAAAAATTTAATAAATATTTATTTATTAAATTTTTGTCTATTTGTTCTAGACAAATATAATCATGTTATATTAACTTAACTTAAGTTTATACATCGGTAAAACAAACACATAATAATGAGTAAGTCAGTTTAACGTTCACCGTGGTGGTATGTAATATTTACCCCCCATTATAACAGCTGATCGGTGCATTGACCTTGTACTGATTCAGTGGCATTGTCCCACTCTTACTCTCTCGTCTCATTATTCATATGTAGCTAAAATTTTTTTTTCATCGTTCTCCTTTAATCTGGTCCCATCGACCTATTTATTATTATTTTTTTACGTGTAGCACTTCCTACACGAGTTTGCATTCTTGCACTGTTAACATTTTGCATCTTACATATTATGCCATTCTTCAATCTGTAATTTTACATTTCCTTACTCATACATTCTTACCTTCGTTTCTTAACTCTTTTCTTAACATGAACATTACTTATACAATACATTAACATTTCTTACCTTCTATTATTACATTTCTTTACTATTACCTTTCTGATCACTAATAATTTTCTTCATCCTTACCATTACTTTCTGAAATACACCTTTTTCGTTAGCTTCGTAGTGAGTCATTATCGGCTACAGATGACTACCTTAGAAACACGTCTATATCCAGACTTTATGTGCATAACTCTACTCGATGTTTTAATCGTAGTATCTGGAGCTCTAAATAATCTCTGTCCTTGACTTTCACTATCGCTAAGGTATGAAGATTTCGCTTGATCAGCCATTATGACAATTAACATTGATTTCTCATTCTAATTATTTCTTCATATTAATAACACATCACTAATAACATTCCTTACCATTTCTTACAACATAACATTCTTTCTATTATTAATTCTTTAATCTTTTTACACATATTATTCTTATTAATTAACTCCTTTTCGTATTAATAATAATTAACAGTAATATTTTCTTTTAAAAATAATTATTTATTTTCTATAGAGCATTGAGTGCGGTGTCGTTTGATTTCCACCCCTCACTATTATACAATTGCATTGGGTCCGTCAACAGGAAATTCATTGTATTTTGACATGTAGTCGCCGTTGTCGTATATTAGCCGACATGTACAGTTATTTCCGTCTCGCACCCTCATTGTGTTAACGTCCCATTGTAACATAGCGACTGTGAGCTCATCTGACGTCATTGCGTAACACCTGTTTGTACGGCATGAATTTGTTTCTTAGCTGCGACAAATAACCTCTCTCTCCTCTCTCAGTACGTTCCATAATTCTCTCGTCACTAATGCATTGTGTAAGGTCAGTCCGTTTGAAGCCTATATAAACAGCTATCGACTGTTTTTTCATTCACCGTTTATGATAACCTCTGTAGTTTTTATATTTTTTGTGATTATCATTATGATTATCGTTCAATCGATACTTACTGTGCGTACCCTTGTTGCGTGTGATTTGTTTCAATCGTGTTACCTTTTTAACTTGTTTTATTTGTGTGTGAGTGTAACCACTACTTTGGATACTTCCGCTAGCACGGTACGTTTGTTTAATTAAATGTATTTTACAGTCTTCCTTAGAGTTAATTCTTGTTTTAGAATTATCATCAGTAATTATGCAAGTCTGTTCTCTCTTCCTTTCAATTACAATTGTTTGTTCAGAAACCATCATTTCACATATTTGTTCCGTTTGCTTAACAATTCTTTCACATACATTTTCTGTGATAGTCTCAATATGTGAGTTGGTATCACTAACCATTTTTATGGTGTCCTGTTTAAAATTTTCAGTCTCTTGTTCTAATTTATTATTACAATTTTCAGTCTGTTGTTCTAATTTGTTTTCTAAACTTTCTGTTTGTTCTTTAAGTTTAGCATTCAAATTTTCTGTCTGTTTTGTAACTACTTCGTCCATCATTTTTCGAAAGGCCTCCATATCTAAGTTTCCTGGAGTCGTCATGATGAATTATTTTGTATTTAAATATTTATTTATAATTTATTATTATTAGTGAACCATATGCAAGCTTTTATTTATTTATTGTTGAACTGTTATTATTTATTTATTTTTATTTACTCATGTTACAATTACACCTGTTTATTTTGTTGAGCGCCAGTTGTGTTTTAGTACACAACAATTAACATAACATACAGTTAATGTTTAATATAAATAATTATTACATATAATATATTTTTCATTTAACACACCTTTATTTTTAAAGCAACCATTTAACTACAAAATTTCTAATAGTTAAATGGTGGGGATCGGGCCACACGTTCATGTGCGCCAAAATTATACAACAACACAATTTAATATAATTTAAATTTGTGGAGCCCCACGATCTTGGAGCGCCAAAATTATACAACGTTACATATACATGTGGGCATGTCAGGCCTCACGTTCAAGGGATACAAAATTATACAACGAATTTATATGTAAATTCGATATACAGTAATTCATGCAGGTTGTATAATTATACCAGGTGTATTTATAATAAGAGTATTTTTATTTATCAATATTTAAAACTCATATTTATTATTTATTCATTATTATAAATATTCATAAACATCATTAATAATTGTTGGTCACGATATTTCTCATTATTAAATGTTTATATCTTATGATATGCAACATTACACATATTTAAAAAAATCTCTTATATCTAAACATGTTAATAATCTTACATATATACATGTTAAATAATTGGTTTATTAATTTATTATGAAATTAAAATATTTTTATATTGAAATAAATTGTCTTATCTCAGATCTGACCTTTACTCGCTCAGTCTATACCATGTTTAAAATTCAATTTAAATTTATATTAATTTCTTGTAGACTGGCCTTTGTTTTAATATACAACTTCAAATTAACCTTTCTATACTTCAAATATCTAATCACTTTACTATCTATTTTGATAATAAACTCTACTCCCTTTACTTTAAATTCTCTTTCATTTATTAATGCTTTTATATATATGCGATCGCTCATTCTTACGACTAAACATTTATTTACATTTTAACATTATTACTAAATATAAACTTTTCTTTGTTTTAATTTACTGTCTTTTGAAATCGTCTTTATAAGCTCTTTTTTTTACAAATCATTTAAAATGCGTTATACTGCATGCATTATAATGATACGTCTAGCGTCCAGCGTCGTTCTACGGTAGCATGTTCCTGGATACGTCTAGAGTCCAGCGTCGCTCTACGGCAGCTTTCCCGTATATACTCGTGGTAGACTTACTATTGCGGTATTTACTTTTTCCGTAATATTGTCGTGAATTTAACGAACGTTATTTCGTTTGTTACTGCGACTTGTAATAGAATAAAAATAAACTGTTTTGCCGACGGACAGCATGTCCGGCTGCAACTGTGTCTTGAAATGAAGAGAAGGGTTTTTGGTCGAACCCTTAATTTATACCCTCTCGAGATTCTGCACCAGTCGGCTCCAAAATCGTCCTGTCGATACCTGCATATCTCGTGACAGCCCCCACTCCCGAACCTTTTCATCTATTTGCAATTATTAGCAAATAGCAATGTTTTGCACGGAATCGAGATAGCACAAATCATAGCTAATTCGATTAAGCACTCACTATATTAATTTGAGCGTCTTAGGGTAATTTGCGTATTTTTTAGCACGTTTATTTTGCACTGTTTTCGCATAACATGTTCTATTAACGTCATCTTTTCACTGGGGATAACTATAAATTTTACACACACTTTGGTGCCTTTGGTTTGATCATACACTAATTAGTTTTCGCACAGTGAATTAAAATAATTATTTATTTAATTACTTGGGGCGGGTTGCTGAGATTCCTGTCTTTGCCTGCATCACTAACACTCACAAGATACACGTGTAACACACGTACAATTGAGCAGGTGTTCACTGCTTGTCGAAACAGGTTAATCTCTCCCCTAATCTAACAATGAAATATTTTTGCAACCTGAGACCTGTCCATTTACCCGTAACTTATACAAATTATAAATATTTATATTTATTTAAATTAATGCCTAATACAGCGTATGGCTGTATCGTTGCATTATTCCTCTGCCTGAGAAAAAAAAATTTAATAAATATTTATTTATTAAATTTTTGTCTATTTGTTCTAGACAAATATAATCATGTTATATTAACTTAACTTAAGTTTATACATCGGTAAAACAAACACATAATAATGAGTAAGTCAGTTTAACGTTCACCGTGGTGGTATGTAATATTTACCCCCCCATTATAACAGCTGATCGGTGCATTGACCTTGTACTGATTCAGTGGCATTGTCCCACTCTTACTCTCTCGTCTCATTATTCATATGTAGCTAAAATTTTTTTTTCATCGTTCTCCTTTAATCTGGTCCCATCGACCTATTTATTATTATTTTTTTACGTGTAGCACTTCCTACACGAGTTTGCATTCTTGCACTGTTAACATTTTGCATCTTACATATTATGCCATTCTTCAATCTGTAATTTTACATTTCCTTACTCATACATTCTTACCTTCGTTTCTTAACTCTTTTCTTAACATGAACATTACTTATACAATACATTAACATTTCTTACCTTCTATTATTACATTTCTTTACTATTACCTTTCTGATCACTAATAATTTTCTTCATCCTTACCATTACTTTCTGAAATACACCTTTTTCGTTAGCTTCGTAGTGAGTCATTATCGGCTACAGATGACTACCTTAGAAACACGTCTATATCCAGACTTTATGTGCATAACTCTACTCGATGTTTTAATCGTAGTATCTGGAGCTCTAAATAATCTCTGTCCTTGACTTTCACTATCGCTAAGGTATGAAGATTTCGCTTGATCAGCCATTATGACAATTAACATTGATTTCTCATTCTAATTATTTCTTCATATTAATAACACATCACTAATAACATTCCTTACCATTTCTTACAACATAACATTCTTTCTATTATTAATTCTTTAATCTTTTTACACATATTATTCTTATTAATTAACTCCTTTTCGTATTAATAATAATTAACAGTAATATTTTCTTTTAAAAATAATTATTTATTTTCTATAGAGCATTGAGTGCGGTGTCGTTTGATTTCCACCCCTCACTATTATACAATTGCATTGGGTCCGTCAACAGGAAATTCATTGTATTTTGACATGTAGTCGCCGTTGTCGTATATTAGCCGACATGTACAGTTATTTCCGTCTCGCACCCTCATTGTGTTAACGTCCCATTGTAACATAGCGACTGTGAGCTCATCTGACGTCATTGCGTAACACCTGTTTGTACGGCATGAATTTGTTTCTTAGCTGCGACAAATAACCTCTCTCTCCTCTCTCAGTACGTTCCATAATTCTCTCGTCACTAATGCATTGTGTAAGGTCAGTCCGTTTGAAGCCTATATAAACAGCTATCGACTGTTTTTTCATTCACCGTTTATGATAACCTCTGTAGTTTTTATATTTTTTGTGATTATCATTATGATTATCGTTCAATCGATACTTACTGTGCGTACCCTTGTTGCGTGTGATTTGTTTCAATCGTGTTACCTTTTTAACTTGTTTTATTTGTGTGTGAGTGTAACCACTACTTTGGATACTTCCGCTAGCACGGTACGTTTGTTTAATTAAATGTATTTTACAGTCTTCCTTAGAGTTAATTCTTGTTTTAGAATTATCATCAGTAATTATGCAAGTCTGTTCTCTCTTCCTTTCAATTACAATTGTTTGTTCAGAAACCATCATTTCACATATTTGTTCCGTTTGCTTAACAATTCTTTCACATACATTTTCTGTGATAGTCTCAATATGTGAGTTGGTATCACTAACCATTTTTATGGTGTCCTGTTTAAAATTTTCAGTCTCTTGTTCTAATTTATTATTACAATTTTCAGTCTGTTGTTCTAATTTGTTTTCTAAACTTTCTGTTTGTTCTTTAAGTTTAGCATTCAAATTTTCTGTCTGTTTTGTAACTACTTCGTCCATCATTTTTCGAAAGGCCTCCATATCTAAGTTTCCTGGAGTCGTCATGATGAATTATTTTGTATTTAAATATTTATTTATAATTTATTATTATTAGTGAACCATATGCAAGCTTTTATTTATTTATTGTTGAACTGTTATTATTTATTTATTTTTATTTACTCATGTTACAATTACACCTGTTTATTTTGTTGAGCGCCAGTTGTGTTTTAGTACACAACAATTAACATAACATACAGTTAATGTTTAATATAAATAATTATTACATATAATATATTTTTCATTTAACACACCTTTATTTTTAAAGCAACCATTTAACTACAAAATTTCTAATAGTTAAATGGTGGGGATCGGGCCACACGTTCATGTGCGCCAAAATTATACAACAACACAATTTAATATAATTTAAATTTGTGGAGCCCCACGATCTTGGAGCGCCAAAATTATACAACGTTACATATACATGTGGGCATGTCAGGCCTCACGTTCAAGGGATACAAAATTATACAACGAATTTATATGTAAATTCGATATACAGTAATTCATGCAGGTTGTATAATTATACCAGGTGTATTTATAATAAGAGTATTTTTATTTATCATTATTTAAAACTCATATTTATTATTTATTCATTATTATAAATATTCATAAACATCATTAATAATTGTTGGTCACGATATTTCTCATTATTAAATGTTTATATCTTATGATATGCAACATTACACATATTTAAAAAAATCTCTTATATCTAAACATGTTAATAATCTTATATCTATACATGTTAAATAATTGGTTTATTAATTTATTATAAAATTAAAATATTTTTATATTGAAATAAATTGTCTTATCTCAGATCTGACCTTTACTCGCTCAGTCTATACCATGTTTAAAATTCAATTTAAATTTATATTAATTTCTTGTAGACTGGCCTTTGTTTTAATATACAACTTCAAATTAACCTTTCTATACTTCAAATATCTAATCACTTTACTATCTATTTTGATAATAAACTCTACTCCCTTTACTTTAAATTCTCTTTCATTTATTAATGCTTTTATATATATGCGATCGCTCATTCTTACGACTAAACATTTATTTACATTTTAACATTATTACTAAATATAAACTTTTCTTTGTTTTAATTTACTGTCTTTTGAAATCGTCTTTATAAGCTCTTTTTTTTACAAATCATTTAAAATGCGTTATACTGCATGCATTATAATGATACGTCTAGCGTCCAGTGTCGTTCTACGGTAGCATGTTCCTGGATACGTCTAGAGTCCAGCGTCGCTCTACGGCAGCTTTCCCGTATATACTCTTGGTAGACTTACTATTGCGGTATTTACTTTTTCCGTAATATTGTCGTGAATTTAACGAACGTTATTTCGTTTGTTACTGCGACTTGTAATAGAATAAAAATAAACTGTTTTGCCGACGGACAGCATGTCCGGCTGCAACTGTGTCTTGAAATGAAGAGAAGGGTTTTTGGTCGAACCCTTAATTTATACCCTCTCGAGATTCTGCACCAGTCGGCTCCAAAATCGTCCTGTCGATACCTGCATATCTCGTGACAGCCCCCACTCCCGAACCTTTTCATCTATTTGCAATTATTAGCAAATAGCAATGTTTTGCACGGAATCGAGATAGCACAAATCATAGCTAATTCGATTAAGCACTCACTATATTAATTTGAGCGTCTTAGGGTAATTTGCGTATTTTTTAGCACGTTTATTTTGCACTGTTTTCGCATAACATGTTCTATTAACGTCATCTTTTCACTGGGGATAACTATAAATTTTACACACACTTTGGTGCCTTTGGTTTGATCATACACTAATTAGTTTTCGCACAGTGAATTAAAATAATTATTTATTTAATTACTTGGGGCGGGTTGCTGAGATTCCTGTCTTTGCCTGCATCACTAACACTCACAAGATACACGTGTAACACACGTACAATTGAGCAGGTGTTCACTGCTTGTCGAAACAGGTTAATCTCTCCCCTAATCTAACAATGAAATATTTTTGCAACCTGAGACCTGTCCATTTACCCGTAACTTATACAAATTATAAATATTTATATTTATTTAAATTAATGCCTAATACAGCGTATGGCTGTATCGTTGCATTATTCCTCTGCCTGAGAAAAAAAAATTTAATAAATATTTATTTATTAAATTTTTGTCTATTTGTTCTAGACAAATATAATCATGTTATATTAACTTAACTTAAGTTTATACATCGGTAAAACAAACACATAATAATGAGTAAGTCAGTTTAACGTTCACCGTGGTGGTATGTAATATTTACCCCCCCATTATAACAGCTGATCGGTGCATTGACCTTGTACTGATTCAGTGGCATTGTCCCACTCTTACTCTCTCGTCTCATTATTCATATGTAGCTAAAATTTTTTTTTCATCGTTCTCCTTTAATCTGGTCCCATCGACCTATTTATTATTATTTTTTTACGTGTAGCACTTCCTACACGAGTTTGCATTCTTGCACTGTTAACATTTTGCATCTTACATATTATGCCATTCTTCAATCTGTAATTTTACATTTCCTTACTCATACATTCTTACCTTCGTTTCTTAACTCTTTTCTTAACATGAACATTACTTATACAATACATTAACATTTCTTACCTTCTATTATTACATTTCTTTACTATTACCTTTCTGATCACTAATAATTTTCTTCATCCTTACCATTACTTTCTGAAATACACCTTTTTCGTTAGCTTCGTAGTGAGTCATTATCGGCTACAGATGACTACCTTAGAAACACGTCTATATCCAGACTTTATGTGCATAACTCTACTCGATGTTTTAATCGTAGTATCTGGAGCTCTAAATAATCTCTGTCCTTGACTTTCACTATCGCTAAGGTATGAAGATTTCGCTTGATCAGCCATTATGACAATTAACATTGATTTCTCATTCTAATTATTTCTTCATATTAATAACACATCACTAATAACATTCCTTACCATTTCTTACAACATAACATTCTTTCTATTATTAATTCTTTAATCTTTTTACACATATTATTCTTATTAATTAACTCCTTTTCGTATTAATAATAATTAACAGTAATATTTTCTTTTAAAAATAATTATTTATTTTCTATAGAGCATTGAGTGCGGTGTCGTTTGATTTCCACCCCTCACTATTATACAATTGCATTGGGTCCGTCAACAGGAAATTCATTGTATTTTGACATGTAGTCGCCGTTGTCGTATATTAGCCGACATGTACAGTTATTTCCGTCTCGCACCCTCATTGTGTTAACGTCCCATTGTAACATAGCGACTGTGAGCTCATCTGACGTCATTGCGTAACACCTGTTTGTACGGCATGAATTTGTTTCTTAGCTGCGACAAATAACCTCTCTCTCCTCTCTCAGTACGTTCCATAATTCTCTCGTCACTAATGCATTGTGTAAGGTCAGTCCGTTTGAAGCCTATATAAACAGCTATCGACTGTTTTTTCATTCACCGTTTATGATAACCTCTGTAGTTTTTATATTTTTTGTGATTATCATTATGATTATCGTTCAATCGATACTTACTGTGCGTACCCTTGTTGCGTGTGATTTGTTTCAATCGTGTTACCTTTTTAACTTGTTTTATTTGTGTGTGAGTGTAACCACTACTTTGGATACTTCCGCTAGCACGGTACGTTTGTTTAATTAAATGTATTTTACAGTCTTCCTTAGAGTTAATTCTTGTTTTAGAATTATCATCAGTAATTATGCAAGTCTGTTCTCTCTTCCTTTCAATTACAATTGTTTGTTCAGAAACCATCATTTCACATATTTGTTCCGTTTGCTTAACAATTCTTTCACATACATTTTCTGTGATAGTCTCAATATGTGAGTTGGTATCACTAACCATTTTTATGGTGTCCTGTTTAAAATTTTCAGTCTCTTGTTCTAATTTATTATTACAATTTTCAGTCTGTTGTTCTAATTTGTTTTCTAAACTTTCTGTTTGTTCTTTAAGTTTAGCATTCAAATTTTCTGTCTGTTTTGTAACTACTTCGTCCATCATTTTTCGAAAGGCCTCCATATCTAAGTTTCCTGGAGTCGTCATGATGAATTATTTTGTATTTAAATATTTATTTATAATTTATTATTATTAGTGAACCATATGCAAGCTTTTATTTATTTATTGTTGAACTGTTATTATTTATTTATTTTTATTTACTCATGTTACAATTACACCTGTTTATTTTGTTGAGCGCCAGTTGTGTTTTAGTACACAACAATTAACATAACATACAGTTAATGTTTAATATAAATAATTCTTACATATAATATATTTTTCATTTAACACACCTTTATTTTTAAAGCAACCATTTAACTACAAAATTTCTAATAGTTAAATGGTGGGGATCGGGCCACACGTTCATGTGCGCCAAAATTATACAACAACACAATTTAATATAATTTAAATTTGTGGAGCCCCACGATCTTGGAGCGCCAAAATTATACAACGTTACATATACATGTGGGCATGTCAGGCCTCACGTTCAAGGGATACAAAATTATACAACGAATTTATATGTAAATTCGATATACAGTAATTCATGCAGGTTGTATAATTATACCAGGTGTATTTATAATAAGAGTATTTTTATTTATCAATATTTAAAACTCATATTTATTATTTATTCATTATTATAAATATTCATAAACATCATTAATAATTGTTGGTCACGATATTTCTCATTATTAAATGTTTATATCTTATGATATGCAACATTACACATATTTAAAAAAATCTCTTATATCTAAACATGTTAATAATCTTACATATATACATGTTAAATAATTGGTTTATTAATTTATTATGAAATTAAAATATTTTTATATTGAAATAAATTGTCTTATCTCAGATCTGACCTTTACTCGCTCAGTCTATACCATGTTTAAAATTCAATTTAAATTTATATTAATTTCTTGTAGACTGGCCTTTGTTTTAATATACAACTTCAAATTAACCTTTCTATACTTCAAATATCTAATCACTTTGCTATGTATTTTGATAATAAACTCTACTCCCTTTACTTTAAATTCTCTTTCATTTATTAATGCTTTTATATATATGCGATCGCTCATTCTTACGACTAAACATTTATTTACATTTTAACATTATTACTAAATATAAACTTTTCTTTGTTTTAATTTACTGTCTTTTGAAATCGTCTTTATAAGCTCTTTTTTTTACAAATCATTTAAAATGCGTTATACTGCATGCATTATAATGATACGTCTAGCGTCCAGCGTCGTTCTACGGTAGCATGTTCCTGGATACGTCTAGAGTCCAGCGTCGCTCTACGGCAGCTTTCCCGTATATACTCGTGGTAGACTTACTATTGCGGTATTTACTTTTTCCGTAATATTGTCGTGAATTTAACGAACGTTATTTCGTTTGTTACTGCGACTTGTAATAGAATAAAAATAAACTGTTTTGCCGACGGACAGCATGTCCGGCTGCAACTGTGTCTTGAAATGAAGAGAAGGGTTTTTGGTCGAACCCTTAATTTATACCCTCTCGAGATTCTGCACCAGTCGGCTCCAAAATCGTCCTGTCGATACCTGCATATCTCGTGACAGCCCCCACTCCCGAACCTTTTCATCTATTTGCAATTATTAGCAAATAGCAATGTTTTGCACGGAATCGAGATAGCACAAATCATAGCTAATTCGATTAAGCACTCACTATATTAATTTGAGCGTCTTAGGGTAATTTGCGTATTTTTTAGCACGTTTATTTTGCACTGTTTTCGCATAACATGTTCTATTAACGTCATCTTTTCACTGGGGATAACTATAAATTTTACACACACTTTGGTGCCTTTGGTTTGATCATACACTAATTAGTTTTCGCACAGTGAATTAAAATAATTATTTATTTAATTACTTGGGGCGGGTTGCTGAGATTCCTGTCTTTGCCTGCATCACTAACACTCACAAGATACACGTGTAACACACGTACAATTGAGCAGGTGTTCACTGCTTGTCGAAACAGGTTAATCTCTCCCCTAATCTAACAATGAAATATTTTTGCAACCTGAGACCTGTCCATTTACCCGTAACTTATACAAATTATAAATATTTATATTTATTTAAATTAATGCCTAATACAGCGTATGGCTGTATCGTTGCATTATTCCTCTGCCTGAGAAAAAAAAATTTAATAAATATTTATTTATTAAATTTTTGTCTATTTGTTCTAGACAAATATAATCATGTTATATTAACTTAACTTAAGTTTATACATCGGTAAAACAAACACATAATAATGAGTAAGTCAGTTTAACGTTCACCGTGGTGGTATGTAATATTTACCCCCCATTATAACAGCTGATCGGTGCATTGACCTTGTACTGATTCAGTGGCATTGTCCCACTCTTACTCTCTCGTCTCATTATTCATATGTAGCTAAAATTTTTTTTTCATCGTTCTCCTTTAATCTGGTCCCATCGACCTATTTATTATTATTTTTTTACGTGTAGCACTTCCTACACGAGTTTGCATTCTTGCACTGTTAACATTTTGCATCTTACATATTATGCCATTCTTCAATCTGTAATTTTACATTTCCTTACTCATACATTCTTACCTTCGTTTCTTAACTCTTTTCTTAACATGAACATTACTTATACAATACATTAACATTTCTTACCTTCTATTATTACATTTCTTTACTATTACCTTTCTGATCACTAATAATTTTCTTCATCCTTACCATTACTTTCTGAAATACACCTTTTTCGTTAGCTTCGTAGTGAGTCATTATCGGCTACAGATGACTACCTTAGAAACACGTCTATATCCAGACTTTATGTGCATAACTCTACTCGATGTTTTAATCGTAGTATCTGGAGCTCTAAATAATCTCTGTCCTTGACTTTCACTATCGCTAAGGTATGAAGATTTCGCTTGATCAGCCATTATGACAATTAACATTGATTTCTCATTCTAATTATTTCTTCATATTAATAACACATCACTAATAACATTCCTTACCATTTCTTACAACATAACATTCTTTCTATTATTAATTCTTTAATCTTTTTACACATATTATTCTTATTAATTAACTCCTTTTCGTATTAATAATAATTAACAGTAATATTTTCTTTTAAAAATAATTATTTATTTTCTATAGAGCATTGAGTGCGGTGTCGTTTGATTTCCACCCCTCACTATTATACAATTGCATTGGGTCCGTCAACAGGAAATTCATTGTATTTTGACATGTAGTCGCCGTTGTCGTATATTAGCCGACATGTACAGTTATTTCCGTCTCGCACCCTCATTGTGTTAACGTCCCATTGTAACATAGCGACTGTGAGCTCATCTGACGTCATTGCGTAACACCTGTTTGTACGGCATGAATTTGTTTCTTAGCTGCGACAAATAACCTCTCTCTCCTCTCTCAGTACGTTCCATAATTCTCTCGTCACTAATGCATTGTGTAAGGTCAGTCCGTTTGAAGCCTATATAAACAGCTATCGACTGTTTTTTCATTCACCGTTTATGATAACCTCTGTAGTTTTTATATTTTTTGTGATTATCATTATGATTATCGTTCAATCGATACTTACTGTGCGTACCCTTGTTGCGTGTGATTTGTTTCAATCGTGTTACCTTTTTAACTTGTTTTATTTGTGTGTGAGTGTAACCACTACTTTGGATACTTCCGCTAGCACGGTACGTTTGTTTAATTAAATGTATTTTACAGTCTTCCTTAGAGTTAATTCTTGTTTTAGAATTATCATCAGTAATTATGCAAGTCTGTTCTCTCTTCCTTTCAATTACAATTGTTTGTTCAGAAACCATCATTTCACATATTTGTTCCGTTTGCTTAACAATTCTTTCACATACATTTTCTGTGATAGTCTCAATATGTGAGTTGGTATCACTAACCATTTTTATGGTGTCCTGTTTAAAATTTTCAGTCTCTTGTTCTAATTTATTATTACAATTTTCAGTCTGTTGTTCTAATTTGTTTTCTAAACTTTCTGTTTGTTCTTTAAGTTTAGCATTCAAATTTTCTGTCTGTTTTGTAACTACTTCGTCCATCATTTTTCGAAAGGCCTCCATATCTAAGTTTCCTGGAGTCGTCATGATGAATTATTTTGTATTTAAATATTTATTTATAATTTATTATTATTAGTGAACCATATGCAAGCTTTTATTTATTTATTGTTGAACTGTTATTATTTATTTATTTTTATTTACTCATGTTACAATTACACCTGTTTATTTTGTTGAGCGCCAGTTGTGTTTTAGTACACAACAATTAACATAACATACAGTTAATGTTTAATATAAATAATTATTACATATAATATATTTTTCATTTAACACACCTTTATTTTTAAAGCAACCATTTAACTACAAAATTTCTAATAGTTAAATGGTGGGGATCGGGCCACACGTTCATGTGCGCCAAAATTATACAACAACACAATTTAATATAATTTAAATTTGTGGAGCCCCACGATCTTGGAGCGCCAAAATTATACAACGTTACATATACATGTGGGCATGTCAGGCCTCACGTTCAAGGGATACAAAATTATACAACGAATTTATATGTAAATTCGATATACAGTAATTCATGCAGGTTGTATAATTATACCAGGTGTATTTATAATAAGAGTATTTTTATTTATCATTATTTAAAACTCATATTTATTATTTATTCATTATTATAAATATTCATAAACATCATTAATAATTGTTGGTCACGATATATCTCATTATTAAATGTTTATATCTTATGATATGCAACATTACACATATTTAAAAAAATCTCTTATATCTAAACATGTTAATAATCTTATATCTATACATGTTAAATAATTGGTTTATTAATTTATTATAAAATTAAAATATTTTTATATTGAAATAAATTGTCTTATCTCAGATCTGACCTTTACTCGCTCAGTCTATACCATGTTTAAAATTCAATTTAAATTTATATTAATTTCTTGTAGACTGGCCTTTGTTTTAATATACAACTTCAAATTAACCTTTCTATACTTCAAATATCTAATCACTTTACTATCTATTTTGATAATAAACTCTACTCCCTTTACTTTAAATTCTCTTTCATTTATTAATGCTTTTATATATATGCGATCGCTCATTCTTACGACTAAACATTTATTTACATTTTAACATTATTACTAAATATAAACTTTTCTTTGTTTTAATTTACTGTCTTTTGAAATCGTCTTTATAAGCTCTTTTTTTTACAAATCATTTAAAATGCGTTATACTGCATGCATTATAATGATACGTCTAGCGTCCAGTGTCGTTCTACGGTAGCATGTTCCTGGATACGTCTAGAGTCCAGCGTCGCTCTACGGCAGCTTTCCCGTATATACTCTTGGTAGACTTACTATTGCGGTATTTACTTTTTCCGTAATATTGTCGTGAATTTAACGAACGTTATTTCGTTTGTTACTGCGACTTGTAATAGAATAAAAATAAACTGTTTTGCCGACGGACAGCATGTCCGGCTGCAACTGTGTCTTGAAATGAAGAGAAGGGTTTTTGGTCGAACCCTTAATTTATACCCTCTCGAGATTCTGCACCAGTCGGCTCCAAAATCGTCCTGTCGATACCTGCATATCTCGTGACAGCCCCCACTCCCGAACCTTTTCATCTATTTGCAATTATTAGCAAATAGCAATGTTTTGCACGGAATCGAGATAGCACAAATCATAGCTAATTCGATTAAGCACTCACTATATTAATTTGAGCGTCTTAGGGTAATTTGCGTATTTTTTAGCACGTTTATTTTGCACTGTTTTCGCATAACATGTTCTATTAACGTCATCTTTTCACTGGGGATAACTATAAATTTTACACACACTTTGGTGCCTTTGGTTTGATCATACACTAATTAGTTTTCGCACAGTGAATTAAAATAATTATTTATTTAATTACTTGGGGCGGGTTGCTGAGATTCCTGTCTTTGCCTGCATCACTAACACTCACAAGATACACGTGTAACACACGTACAATTGAGCAGGTGTTCACTGCTTGTCGAAACAGGTTAATCTCTCCCCTAATCTAACAATGAAATATTTTTGCAACCTGAGACCTGTCCATTTACCCGTAACTTATACAAATTATAAATATTTATATTTATTTAAATTAATGCCTAATACAGCGTATGGCTGTATCGTTGCATTATTCCTCTGCCTGAGAAAAAAAAATTTAATAAATATTTATTTATTAAATTTTTGTCTATTTGTTCTAGACAAATATAATCATGTTATATTAACTTAACTTAAGTTTATACATCGGTAAAACAAACACATAATAATGAGTAAGTCAGTTTAACGTTCACCGTGGTGGTATGTAATATTTACCCCCCCATTATAACAGCTGATCGGTGCATTGACCTTGTACTGATTCAGTGGCATTGTCCCACTCTTACTCTCTCGTCTCATTATTCATATGTAGCTAAAATTTTTTTTTCATCGTTCTCCTTTAATCTGGTCCCATCGACCTATTTATTATTATTTTTTTACGTGTAGCACTTCCTACACGAGTTTGCATTCTTGCACTGTTAACATTTTGCATCTTACATATTATGCCATTCTTCAATCTGTAATTTTACATTTCCTTACTCATACATTCTTACCTTCGTTTCTTAACTCTTTTCTTAACATGAACATTACTTATACAATACATTAACATTTCTTACCTTCTATTATTACATTTCTTTACTATTACCTTTCTGATCACTAATAATTTTCTTCATCCTTACCATTACTTTCTGAAATACACCTTTTTCGTTAGCTTCGTAGTGAGTCATTATCGGCTACAGATGACTACCTTAGAAACACGTCTATATCCAGACTTTATGTGCATAACTCTACTCGATGTTTTAATCGTAGTATCTGGAGCTCTAAATAATCTCTGTCCTTGACTTTCACTATCGCTAAGGTATGAAGATTTCGCTTGATCAGCCATTATGACAATTAACATTGATTTCTCATTCTAATTATTTCTTCATATTAATAACACATCACTAATAACATTCCTTACCATTTCTTACAACATAACATTCTTTCTATTATTAATTCTTTAATCTTTTTACACATATTATTCTTATTAATTAACTCCTTTTCGTATTAATAATAATTAACAGTAATATTTTCTTTTAAAAATAATTATTTATTTTCTATAGAGCATTGAGTGCGGTGTCGTTTGATTTCCACCCCTCACTATTATACAATTGCATTGGGTCCGTCAACAGGAAATTCATTGTATTTTGACATGTAGTCGCCGTTGTCGTATATTAGCCGACATGTACAGTTATTTCCGTCTCGCACCCTCATTGTGTTAACGTCCCATTGTAACATAGCGACTGTGAGCTCATCTGACGTCATTGCGTAACACCTGTTTGTACGGCATGAATTTGTTTCTTAGCTGCGACAAATAACCTCTCTCTCCTCTCTCAGTACGTTCCATAATTCTCTCGTCACTAATGCATTGTGTAAGGTCAGTCCGTTTGAAGCCTATATAAACAGCTATCGACTGTTTTTTCATTCACCGTTTATGATAACCTCTGTAGTTTTTATATTTTTTGTGATTATCATTATGATTATCGTTCAATCGATACTTACTGTGCGTACCCTTGTTGCGTGTGATTTGTTTCAATCGTGTTACCTTTTTAACTTGTTTTATTTGTGTGTGAGTGTAACCACTACTTTGGATACTTCCGCTAGCACGGTACGTTTGTTTAATTAAATGTATTTTACAGTCTTCCTTACAGTTAATTCTTGTTTTAGAATTATCATCAGTAATTATGCAAGTCTGTTCTCTCTTCCTTTCAATTACAATTGTTTGTTCAGAAACCATCATTTCACATATTTGTTCCGTTTGCTTAACAATTCTTTCACATACATTTTCTGTGATAGTCTCAATATGTGAGTTGGTATCACTAACCATTTTTATGGTGTCCTGTTTAAAATTTTCAGTCTCTTGTTCTAATTTATTATTACAATTTTCAGTCTGTTGTTCTAATTTGTTTTCTAAACTTTCTGTTTGTTCTTTAAGTTTAGCATTCAAATTTTCTGTCTGTTTTGTAACTACTTCGTCCATCATTTTTCGAAAGGCCTCCATATCTAAGTTTCCTGGAGTCGTCATGATGAATTATTTTGCATTTAAATATTTATTTATAATTTATTATTATTAGTGAACCATATGCAAGCTTTTATTTATTTATTGTTGAACTGTTATTATTTATTTATTTTTATTTACTCATGTTACAATTACACCTGTTTATTTTGTTGAGCGCCAGTTGTGTTTTAGTACACAACAATTAACATAACATACAGTTAATGTTTAATATAAATAATTATTACATATAATATATTTTTCATTTAACACACCTTTATTTTTAAAGCAACCATTTAACTACAAAATTTCTAATAGTTAAATGGTGGGGATCGGGCCACACGTTCATGTGCGCCAAAATTATACAACAACACAATTTAACATAATTTAAATTTGTGGAGCCCCACGATCTTGGAGCGCCAAAATTATACAACGTTACATATACATGTGGGCATGTCAGGCCTCACGTTCAAGGGATACAAAATTATACAACGAATTTATATGTAAATTCGATATACAGTAATTCATGCAGGTTGTATAATTATACCAGGTGTATTTATAATAAGAGTATTTTTATTTATCAATATTTAAAACTCATATTTATTATTTATTCATTATTATAAATATTCATAAACATCATTAATAATTGTTGGTCACGATATTTCTCATTATTAAATGTTTATATCTTATGATATGCAACATTACACATATTTAAAAAAATCTCTTATATCTAAACATGTTAATAATCTTATATCTATACATGTTAAATAATTGGTTTATTAATTTATTATAAAATTAAAATATTTTTATATTGAAATAAATTGTCTTATCTCAGATCTGACCTTTACTCGCTCAGTCTATACCATGTTTAAAATTCAATTTAAATTTATATTAATTTCTTGTAGACTGGCCTTTGTTTTAATATACAACTTCAAATTAACCTTTCTATACTTCAAATATCTAATCACTTTACTATCTATTTTGATAATAAACTCTACTCCCTTTACTTTAAATTCTCTTTCATTTATTAATGCTTTTATATATATGCGATCGCTCATTCTTACGACTAAACATTTATTTACATTTTAACATTATTACTAAATATAAACTTTTCTTTGTTTTAATTTACTGTCTTTTGAAATCGTCTTTATAAGCTCTTTTTTTTACAAATCATTTAAAATGCGTTATACTGCATGCATTATAATGATACGTCTAGCGTCCAGCGTCGTTCTACGGTAGCATGTTCCTGGATACGTCTAGAGTCCAGCGTCGCTCTACGGCAGCTTTCCCGTATATACTCTTGGTAGACTTACTATTGCGGTATTTACTTTTTCCGTAATATTGTCGTGAATTTAACGAACGTTATTTCGTTTGTTACTGCGACTTGTAATAGAATAAAAATAAACTGTTTTGCCGACGGACAGCATGTCCGGCTGCAACTGTGTCTTGAAATGAAGAGAAGGGTTTTTGGTCGAACCCTTAATTTATACCCTCTCGAGATTCTGCACCAGTCGGCTCCAAAATCGTCCTGTCGATACCTGCATATCTCGTGACAGCCCCCACTCCCGAACCTTTTCATCTATTTGCAATTATTAGCAAATAGCAATGTTTTGCACGGAATCGAGATAGCACAAATCATAGCTAATTCGATTAAGCACTCACTATATTAATTTGAGCGTCTTAGGGTAATTTGCGTATTTTTTAGCACGTTTATTTTGCACTGTTTTCGCATAACATGTTCTATTAACGTCATCTTTTCACTGGGGATAACTATAAATTTTACACACACTTTGGTGCCTTTGGTTTGATCATACACTAATTAGTTTTCGCACAGTGAATTAAAATAATTATTTATTTAATTACTTGGGGCGGGTTGCTGAGATTCCTGTCTTTGCCTGCATCACTAACACTCACAAGATACACGTGTAACACACGTACAATTGAGCAGGTGTTCACTGCTTGTCGAAACAGGTTAATCTCTCCCCTAATCTAACAATGAAATATTTTTGCAACCTGAGACCTGTCCATTTACCCGTAACTTATACAAATTATAAATATTTATATTTATTTAAATTAATGCCTAATACAGCGTATGGCTGTATCGTTGCATTATTCCTCTGCCTGAGAAAAAAAAATTTAATAAATATTTATTTATTAAATTTTTGTCTATTTGTTCTAGACAAATATAATCATGTTATATTAACTTAACTTAAGTTTATACATCGGTAAAACAAACACATAATAATGAGTAAGTCAGTTTAACGTTCACCGTGGTGGTATGTAATATTTACCCCCCATTATAACAGCTGATCGGTGCATTGACCTTGTACTGATTCAGTGGCATTGTCCCACTCTTACTCTCTCGTCTCATTATTCATATGTAGCTAAAATTTTTTTTTCATCGTTCTCCTTTAATCTGGTCCCATCGACCTATTTATTATTATTTTTTTACGTGTAGCACTTCCTACACGAGTTTGCATTCTTGCACTGTTAACATTTTGCATCTTACATATTATGCCATTCTTCAATCTGTAATTTTACATTTCCTTACTCATACATTCTTACCTTCGTTTCTTAACTCTTTTCTTAACATGAACATTACTTATACAATACATTAACATTTCTTACCTTCTATTATTACATTTCTTTACTATTACTTTTCTGATCACTAATAATTTTCTTCATCCTTACCATTGCTTTCTGAAATACACCTTTTTCGTTAGCTTCGTAGTGAGTCATTATCGGCTACAGATGACTACCTTAGAAACACGTCTATATCCAGACTTTATGTGCATAACTCTACTCGATGTTTTAATCGTAGTATCTGGAGCTCTAAATAATCTCTGTCCTTGACTTTCACTATCGCTAAGGTATGAAGATTTCGCTTGATCAGCCATTATGACAATTAACATTGATTTCTCATTCTAATTATTTCTTCATATTAATAACACATCACTAATAACATTCCTTACCATTTCTTACAACATAACATTCTTTCTATTATTAATTCTTTAATCTTTTTACACATATTATTCTTATTAATTAACTCCTTTTCGTATTAATAATAATTAACAGTAATATTTTCTTTTAAAAATAATTATTTATTTTCTATAGAGCATTGAGTGCGGTGTCGTTTGATTTCCACCCCTCACTATTATACAATTGCATTGGGTCCGTCAACAGGAAATTCATTGTATTTTGACATGTAGTCGCCGTTGTCGTATATTAGCCGACATGTACAGTTATTTCCGTCTCGCACCCTCATTGTGTTAACGTCCCATTGTAACATAGCGACTGTGAGCTCATCTGACGTCATTGCGTAACACCTGTTTGTACGGCATGAATTTGTTTCTTAGCTGCGACAAATAACCTCTCTCTCCTCTCTCAGTACGTTCCATAATTCTCTCGTCACTAATGCATTGTGTAAGGTCAGTCCGTTTGAAGCCTATATAAACAGCTATCGACTGTTTTTTCATTCACCGTTTATGATAACCTCTGTAGTTTTTATATTTTTTGTGATTATCATTATGATTATCGTTCAATCGATACTTACTGTGCGTACCCTTGTTGCGTGTGATTTGTTTCAATCGTGTTACCTTTTTAACTTGTTTTATTTGTGTGTGAGTGTAACCACTACTTTGGATACTTCCGCTAGCACGGTACGTTTGTTTAATTAAATGTATTTTACAGTCTTCCTTAGAGTTAATTCTTGTTTTAGAATTATCATCAGTAATTATGCAAGTCTGTTCTCTCTTCCTTTCAATTACAATTGTTTGTTCAGAAACCATCATTTCACATATTTGTTCTGTTTGCTTAACAATTCTTTCACATACATTTTCTGTGATAGTCTCAATATGTGAGTTGGTATCACTAACCATTTTTATGGTGTCCTGTTTAAAATTTTCAGTCTCTTGTTCTAATTTATTATTACAATTTTCAGTCTGTTGTTCTAATTTGTTTTCTAAACTTTCTGTTTGTTCTTTAAGTTTAGCATTCAAATTTTCTGTCTGTTTTGTAACTACTTCGTCCATCATTTTTCGAAAGGCCTCCATATCTAAGTTTCCTGGAGTCGTCATGATGAATTATTTTGTATTTAAATATTTATTTATAATTTATTATTATTAGTGAACCATATGCAAGCTTTTATTTATTTATTGTTGAACTGTTATTATTTATTTATTTTTATTTACTCATGTTACAATTACACCTGTTTATTTTGTTGAGCGCCAGTTGTGTTTTAGTACACAACAATTAACATAACATACAGTTAATGTTTAATATAAATAATTATTACATATAATATATTTTTCATTTAACACACCTTTATTTTTAAAGCAACCATTTAACTACAAAATTTCTAATAGTTAAATGGTGGGGATCGGGCCACACGTTCATGTGCGCCAAAATTATACAACAACACAATTTAATATAATTTAAATTTGTGGAGCCCCACGATCTTGGAGCGCCAAAATTATACAACATTACATATACATGTGGGCATGTCAGGCCTCACGTTCAAGGGATACAAAATTATACAACGAATTTATATGTAAATTCGATATACAGTAATTCATGCAGGTTGTATAATTATACCAGGTGTATTTATAATAAGAGTATTTTTATTTATCAATATTTAAAACTCATATTTATTATTTATTCATTATTATAAATATTCATAAACATCATTAATAATTGTTGGTCACGATATTTCTCATTATTAAATGTTTATATCTTATGATATGCAACATTACACATATTTAAAAAAATCTCTTATATCTAAACATGTTAATAATCTTATATCTATACATGTTAAATAATTGGTTTATTAATTTATTATAAAATTAAAATATTTTTATATTGAAATAAATTGTCTTATCTCAGATCTGACCTTTACTCGCTCAGTCTATACCATGTTTAAAATTCAATTTAAATTTATATTAATTTCTTGTAGACTGGCCTTTGTTTTAATATACAACTTCAAATTAACCTTTCTATACTTCAAATATCTAATCACTTTACTATCTATTTTGATAATAAACTCTACTCCCTTTACTTTAAATTCTCTTTCATTTATTAATGCTTTTATATATATGCGATCGCTCATTCTTACGACTAAACATTTATTTACATTTTAACATATTATTACTAAGTATAAACTTTTCTTTGTTTTAATTTACTGTCTTTTGAAATCGTCTTTATGAGCTCTTTTTTTACAAATCATTTAAAATGCATTACGCATGTCACCTCAATTTCTGATGATCTTACGACTGTTGTCCGTGGTCCAGCGATGTCCAGAGTTAGTTTTCCATTCCTCTTGTCCTGGCGTGGTCCTGGATACGTCTAGCGTCCAACGTCGTTCTACGGCAGCATGTTCCTGGATACGTCTAGAGTCCAGCGTCGCTCTACGGCAGCTTTCCCGTATATACTCGTGGTAGACTTACTATTGCGGTATTTACTTTTTCCGTAATATTGTCGTGAATTTAACGAACGTTATTTCGTTTGTTACTGCGACTTGTAATAGAATAAAAATAAACTGTTTTGCCGACGGACAGCATGTCCGGCTGCAACTGTGTCTTGAAATGAAGAGAAGGGTTTTTGGTCGAACCCTTAATTTATACCCTCTCGAGATTCTGCACCAGTCGGCTCCAAAATCGTCCTGTCGATACCTGCATATCTCGTGACAGCCCCCACTCCCGAACCTTTTCATCTATTTGCAATTATTAGCAAATAGCAATGTTTTGCACGGAATCGAGATAGCACAAATCATAGCTAATTCGATTAAGCACTCACTATATTAATTTGAGCGTCTTAGGGTAATTTGCGTATTTTTTAGCACGTTTATTTTGCACTGTTTTCGCATAACATGTTCTATTAACGTCATCTTTTCACTGGGGATAACTATAAATTTTACACACACTTTGGTGCCTTTGGTTTGATCATACACTAATTAGTTTTTGCACAGTGAATTAAAATAATTATTTATTTAATTACTTGGGGCGGGTTGCTGAGATTCCTGTCTTCGCCTGCATCACTAACACACACAAGATACACGTGTAACACACATACAATTGAGCAGGTGTTCACTGCTTGTCGAAACAGGTTAATCTCTCCCCTAATCTAACAATGAAATATTTTTGCAATCTCAGACCTGTCCATTTACCCGTAACTTATAGAAATTATAAAAAATTTATATTTATTTAATTGAATGCCTAATACAGTGTATGGCTGTATCGTTGCAATATATATATATATATATTTTTTTTTTTAACAAAGATGGCAGCTATCAAGAAATAATTTTGACACCAATTATCAGGCTAAACAATCAGTTACATATATGAACATATAAAACAATTTATCCCAACACATCTAACACGTAATACATTTGTAGGCAATTACCTTACTACATAAAACTCATACTAATGGCTTGATGGCTTCAAAATATGTTGGTATAAAGTATCAAAATGATTGCTATACCCTTTACTATCAGTTAAAATAATTATTTTCCAAAGCATACTGGGACTAACTTGTCTGGTTGGTAGACTTGAAATAACAGGTGTACTGTCAAAATAATTTAGTTATCTACTCACACGAATATATTCTATGGATATTATTATTATTATGAAGTTACATAACTGTGAAATTTGATTTGAGAAATTTATGAACAAATAAAATATCTCACCTTAACCAACTGGAACATTGGATTAGGAGGGAGCAGTGCAAAAGTAAGGGTCTGGTGTGGTGATTTCCATGGGCTGCTAACTCACACTGAACTATCCAGAACATCTAGGCAGCAGTGGGGTTGAACAGGTGTTCAGCCAATCAGGCCTCACTTGGCTTGCAGTGATGAACAATAAGCGACAGGAAAAGTAAAGCAAAATTCTTGTTTGGCCAGTTGGAGCTGCAGCATTGTTATCCCAACTGATAAGCTTATCAACAGGTTGATCAGGCCTGTGTGCCATCTCGAGTTGAATTCAACTTACTTCTCAGTCTTAATTGTTGGTTATTAAAATTAAAAACATTACAATAGTAACAAGTAAATAAACAAATGCTATTTAACGGCAGGTTGAGTTTCGATGCAGGAGACCTTAAAATGCAGCAGAGTTGACGACCAGTGTTTTTCCATGCCCATGTGACCAATTTCATTGCTGCCTGTGTGTGTTCAATGTGTTTCCCAACCATACCCTAAGGCACAGTGATTGCCTGCTTTGATCAGTTTTTACTTTGACTTTGAAGACAAGTAAACGGTTCACGAGAGTTACATCTTCACAGAGTTTTTACTATTTCTGTATTGAGTTGTTCATTCATTGTCATATTAGTTACATATATTCGGTCAAGTTATTCTGCATTTTGTTATTTGTTTTCCTTAACTACACTCCTTTTGAACATCACCTTCAAATAACTTGACAGTCCATTTGTTTTCCTTACTCTTCACTTCCTATCAAACTGATCATCCTTTCAAGTTCCAGTTAACAACACTCCTTTTAAACTTCACCTTCAAATAACTTTACAATCTGTTTGTTTTCCTTATTCTTCATGTCCTTTTAAATCAACACTCTTTTGAAGTATGAGTACTTTATCACCTTACTTTGTGGAATGCCTCTGAAAAAACGACAAAGCATTGGGCTAGTCCATCCAAATGCTAAGCGAGCAAGGTTGTTGCAAGCAGCTGAGACACCCGAGGAACGTAAGTTCTGGCTTGAACAACAACGAAGAAGACAGGCCGAGGTTAGGGCTGCGGATACACCTGGGTACCACAGTGAGCATGTACACCAACAACAAAGAATGCAGACAGAGATTAGGGCTGCAGAAACACGTGAGGAGCATAACATCTGAGGCTGGCTGATTTAATCAGCCTTAAATCAGGGCCATGGAAACACCTAAGAAGCATGGGGACTGAATAGACCAACAATGTCTAAGACAAGTTGAATTAAGGTCTGCAGAAACGCCTGAGGAGCAAGATGAGCGTGTTGAGCGGAAATGTGTTAGGGAGGCTGATTTAAGGGATATGGAATTACCAGAACGACGTGAATATCAGCTTGAAAATGACCGCAACGGCATGTTCAAGTCAGACAAGTGAGCAGATAAGGTAATTTGATTTTAGAGGCTTTTCAGTATGATCCAAATTATGACTATTTATCACATCCAAAAGTTACAATTGGCAAAATGGATGTTATATGCAAATTCTGTCAAGCCAAAAAATTTAAAACTGTGTCGCCAGGGATATTCTGCTCTAATATACATATTAAAAATCAAATATTTGTGTGGGAAGCCGTGAGTAACAGCTAGTATTAGATATTATACACCACTACCCTGTTTGAAGAACATAATAAATGTCATAGTAAATCTTTATAATTATTCAGAAGATAAACTTGTCTACATTATTATTTTTTTAAATTTATTTAACACCTCTGTATATTTTTAAAATTCTAAGAATGCACCAAAAATATAAGTAAATATTATTTTAGCACATAACTTTTCTGTTCACAACATCTCTGCTTATCAATTAAATGTATTACAATTTAAAACAAGTGAACAAAATATATAATTTGTTTAATAGTTTATAATTAAATATCATTTAATTTTAACACATTGCTTAGCAACAAATAAATTAATAAAACAAATCTTGTTCATCAAATCAAGAAAATCTAAATTCATACACCTCTTAATACAGAGATGAGGTTTTTTCCAAATTACAGTTTACTTAAGATACATTTCTGATATTTTTAAAATTATTTACAATAAATCAACAGTATACATGACCTTATTATTATGGTATGATAATTACATTGATAATTTTTATATAGGCTACCTACATAATTAAGTCAGGCCCAATATTTTATATCAAGCAAACAGGGTTTATAAATTTCATATTTATCCCTTAGAAGTTATGCAGTAGTATATAAAATATCCAATAGTAATTCACAAAGGATTTTCATTGTTTAGATCCTTTAAAAAAGTTTCATGTTAAAAAAAATTGTATAATGTAATCTTATTAACCACATCAGCGTTTCAATAGGAAACAAATGTGTACCAAGTGAAACTCAATTTCAGTTTAGAATATCATCAAAGTAAATAATATCCCGAATTTCCTCAAGTATAAAACATTAATTTTTCTTTATTCCTCATTTTTCTAAATTTGTTGTTGTTGTAAACACCTATTTATAATTTAGAGTTACATAACAACTCTAAATTATGTTAACTACAAAATTTGTAAATTTTAATTTTTTCTACAAGAAATATGTGTAAATTCAATTTGTAGCATAAAATTAAGGTGTTTCAATTCATAATTAAAAATTTGAAACAAACTAAAGTTTTTCTTTTAAATGCCTAAATAATTAAACTCTTTTTTTATTGCATCAACTGCACTAAGTTAATAAGATAGTCCTGTTTTGTAATTATAGAATTAATCAGTATTTATGAAGTATTAGATTCATTTTGTCATTAAAATTTTTAAATGTTTTCTTACATTTGTCCTACCAAAATATTGGCACAAAGATTACACCAAGAGTTTTGAGACTGGTGAAAGTAAAAAATACAGAATCAGAACTTAAACGTGTTGGACAATTTTTGGAGAAAACATTTTTAAAAGAAGAGCCTATTATTAAAGCAGCTGAAATAAAGAACACTGAGGAACTGAAAAAGTTTTTACTTACATACATTGATGAAAGAAAAAGCCTGATTATAGTGAATCCTGACAATGAAGAAATAGTTGCTGCAGCTATAAACTCTGAAATTACAACAAAAACTGGAGACTCTATGCGAAAATACACAGGTTAGAATACTATTTCATCATCAGTGTCTTAATTAGTTATTGCTATTAAAATGGAAAACAAATCATCCAAGTATAACAACTTAAAAACATTCTCAGAATTTTACAGCACTGTTTAAAAATGATCATACTTTGATAACTTTTAAATATATCATTTTCTATCATACAGTAGTTGTCAGTGAATTTTTAAACTTCATTTAAGCCAGTTACTGATTGTAGACAGCAAAGTTTTATGCACACATAAACATAATAACTTTCATTACCAATATGAAAGGCTTAATGTTATTTGATTGAATGTAATCAAAATGCTCTTAACTGATGAATATTAATTACTACACTTTCACATGTGAAACTTACTTTGTTTATTTTCCTCGTACGAAGTTTCAGCATGATGTTCGCCTTCCTCAGCGAGGTATGATACTGAATGTCCGGAACTTGTAACGGTTTTTCTAGTTGGTAGGTTGTGTGGGGGGGTGTGGAGGTGGAAGAGGGTTGGCGCGATATACAGAACATGCAACAAAAATTGGATGAGTTTCTTCATGTTCTGTCAGAGGTAAAATTTACCATATGTAATACATATAAATAATGTAGTTTTTTCTGTAACTTGTACTGAAAAAAATGGTAGTGTGGTGATGGTTTTTCAATTTTCTGCACCCCCTTTTCACATCCTTTGTAAATTTAAATAATGTACTTCTTTCTGTATGTTTGGCATTATCAGATGTTGCTTTGATAATGCCTGTTAAAACCATCAATTTATATGAGTTACAGCTCATATAATTCAGCTCAGCTGAATGTTCTTAACTTTCAATCTGAAAACATGTTTCAGAAAATACCAAAACTTCAAGTAGATACCTTCATTTACCATATTTGGACAAGCATATAGTTTGTCTTTAAAATAAATAAAAAAATATTACAAAACTGAGAGTTACATATTCTATAAATAACTTAAAAATCATATGATTATTATTAATCTATATGTCTAAAAAATACTTCAACATATTATGGAATTAATTTTTATAATTACAACATGTGAATGATAAGAAACAAACTGTCATCTAAAATATTTTGTGCACAAACTAATGTTTAAATGTTTATATTAATTTAATTTTTTTAAATTAAATTTATATAAAAATTAACTCAAAAATTAAATTAATTTATTTATAACCCAAAACAAGATGAAGAAAAGCAATTGAAATCTACTCTCTTAAAATGAACCATTATGATTGGATAAAAGATCTGGGTACATCATCACATCCTGAGACAAATCATCAGAACATGGTTTGAAAGTGTCTTGGCGCAAGTTTTCCCAAAAAGTGCAGATCTGTAAGAAAAGTGTACTTCAGTTTTTTTGTGTCTACTCAGAGATTTTCCTACATACTATGTGTCAAAAGGGTAATCATCCACACTGAAAAATGCTGCCAAAATAGTGTTAAACACAGAACTCAAATCAAATGAAAAAACATAATTTTGTCAAAAACAGTTTTTTTGTGCACAACAATGCTTATCCTCATGTTGCTTGTCAGACGTCAGAACTTCTGAACAAATTAAAATGGGAGATTTTTGAACAGCTATTATATTCTCCTGATCTTGTACCTAGTGATTTCCATCTTTTCCTTCGGCTCAAAGTTCATCTAGGAGTAAAGACATTAAACTTTATACAAAGGGGTTAATTCCTAGTTGCAGGAACAGAACCTGTTTTCTGTATGGTTAGTTTGGAAGAATGGATATAATGCTTTAGTAGGTGCCCAAATAGGAATGAGGATTATGTAGGAAACTAGTGTACACCTGATTTATTACATTTTTTTATGGAAGCAGTCTGTAATTTATAATAAAACAAGGAAACTTACTTTCTGGATGTCCCACATAAATAAAAATAAATTTAAAGCTTTACATGGTTTTGAAATATTATCATATTAGCCATAAATGATAAAAAGTTATGGATAATATATCTGACTACTTTTTGCAAAGTACCCAAGTTGTTTAAGCTGTCAGGTTATGAATATCTCTCTAGCAGCCTCTGTATATAACATTGTGGTATTTGCAGCTTGCAACTCAACAAGTGTCCAGTGTTGGGACAGATTCAACATGCAGCCTACTTACAAGAAAGACATTAGTTAGCATATTCATTAACCTCCTAAATGCAGAGACACATATTCTCTCAGAACCAAACCCGACAAAATACCACTTGTTCAAAAATAATTAGTTTAAGCAGAATGTCAGTAAAAAATGTATATAATTGTTTCGTTATGGACTTACATGTAACATTAAACTAACAAATTAAAGTTTTTGTATAATTAAGGTATAAAATAAATATTTTTAATTGTATTATATTAATACTATTTGTATTTCTTCATACAGAAAATGATAAACATTATGACACTAAAAAACATTTGTTGTTACTTTGTTACTTAGTTTATGAAAGTACAACATTTCAGTTTAAACAGTATCTTTTGTAGTCAATACATTGTTCATAAATTGTTTTGGCTAATCATTCAATTTTTGGACAATCTGTTTTAAATTGCAGTATTGGTACTTTATCAGGATACTTTGCAGTGATTTGGTTTTATAAGTCTTACAAAAATAATAAACTGTTTTATTACATTACAAAATGAAGCTATACAATAATAATGTGCATTAGTTTAAACAATTGACTATTTCTAATAAGGACTATATATTTTTGTATTACCAAAACATTCAATTTTTTTAAAGGATAGCAGTGATGGATCTTTGTATTAGAATTCAAAGGATTGACTCGTGCCACAGTATATGGGATACTACAAATGGTATTTTTGTATTAAACATACGGTCAGGGGTTTTCTAATGGATAATAATCTTCCTATATGTGGTGGGAGTAAAACAAACAATATGCACCCCAAACACAGCAGCAAACTTCCTACATTTTTCAGATACACTATGAACATAAGGGATGATAATAATCTATTCCTCACTTCTGCCTCATGCCTATTAGACTTCCTAATGCTCTAATATGAATTTTAATGAACTTTTTGAAACTATTTGCATACTTATATTGATATTGATATATTGAAAATATAAAAATATAATTATGCTAAAAAAAATTAAAATATAAAATAAAATAAAATAAAATGTTAAAAATAAAATAAATATGATAAAATAATTTCAGTATCCAAATTGATATTAGTGGACAAAGCCCAATGGCTCAAGCATGTAAAGATTGGATAATTCCTCTCTTTACATCTGGGTGGTTAGAATGTTTATCCATGTACTGTCCCATGTGAGTTGATTTTGAATACTGACACATTGACGTGTATATTTTCTAACTAACCTATACATCAAGAAATGTATCATTTTTATCCTTTTCTATTTCCATAGTAAATTTAATAGATTTTTCTTCATTATTTAACTGTTGCAAAACATTGCCAATTATTCCTTACCATCTGGCCAAATAACAAAAATATCATCATCAACATACCTCAGCCATGAACGTTTTATTCTCTAACCATTCCATATATTGCAACAATACATATTTGCATGTACACCCAAATTAATATTTTTTCTACATATGCAGTGATAGAAACTGTAAGTAGTTTTAGTTAGTGGAAAACAAAAATGGACAGGTGAGATATAACACTTCCTGGCATGCAGTTGGGGGTGAAATGTATGTATGTGTACAGGTATATTTTGTCTGTGTGTGTTCTGCCAGCCGATACCTGATTTATGCAAGACATGAAAATATGCCTGTGATGCAAGTATATTTTCTTTGTATTAGGACATAAATAAATACTAAAAATTCAATATTTTTATAAATAGAATTTGCACACTGGAAAACATTTTGCTAACAGTGGAGTACCATTAGAAGACAAGCAAAGAGACATATACATAGGCACAAAATGAGTGCAAATTACACGTGAATAGCTGAACTATTTGAAAACAAATTAATTTCTTTGGTAATTAATA